>JALMQS010000225.1:5989424-6075951 GCA_024734495.1 Forficula auricularia
ATACAGTAAGTAGATATAAAAATAGAGATTTAATAGAAGAATCTTAAGTTCAAAAAAATAAAAAAACATTAAATTATAAAAATATAAGAAGTGGAAAACTTACCCATAACCTCTTTCTTTGTGACAGTGTGTACAGGATGTAATTTTTTGACATTTTCTTTAAAATAAGTCTCAAACAAATAAATAATATATATATATAAATTTTTGATATATATGTGTGTATACAGGAATTATTTAACGGATTATAGTGGTGTTTTTCACAAAGTGGAAATAAAATTAAAAAAATTAAAAAATCTTTTAAATTATTTTGGAGATTTTTTATTTATCTCTATACATATTTCGGGCTATGAACCCTTGATCATCATTTTTTTAATTTTATTTCCATTTTGTAAAAACACCACTATATAGTAATCCATAATAAGTAAAAATATATTTTTCTAGGTGGGTTTCACAAATAATTATTATGTGAATATATTATTTGTGAAATTTTCTAAAAAAATATATTTTTACTTATTATCTATTAAAAATGTTTCACCTAGAACCGACACCAATTCTTTAAAGATTATATAGTAATCCTTTAAATAATTCCTGTATTTAATATGTTTCACTATAAACCAACACGTTTTCCTTAAACTTTATATGTGTGTATGTTTGTTTGTATCAAGCAGAGGACAACCTATTTCTGACTAAATAAAAAAGAAAATTGTTGTTTTTTTAATTTTTGAAATCATTGTTCATTATAAACTATTATCATAAAACTGTTCTCCCTTGTATCTGTAATCTTCGTTAAGCAATTGTAAATTTTACTTATTTTGTTTAATCATTTTCAATATAAACTATCATCATAATATAAGACTGATCTCACATGTATTGTATCTGTACTTGCCATTTTATATTAATAAACGAAACTTATTTCATCATAAAATATTATTTCTTATTCATTTTTCCTGAAATATTCCTGCATCATTCACCAATGTTCCTGCAACGTTGTTGCAATGTTCCCGCAACGTTGCTGCAATGTTCCCGCAACGTTGCTGCAATGTTCCTGCAACGTTGCTGCAACGTTCGTGCAAAGTTCAAGGAGCGGACATAGGAATGTTGCTGCAACGTTTTCTGCAACGTTCACAAGCATTGCTGCAACGTTGCTGCAACGTTCATTTTCTGTCTGGGCTCTGTTATTTATTTAGATTTCTTGAAAATGTGTATATAAACTGTAATTATATCTCGATCCCACTTATTTAAATAAATCTTTCCACACAAAAAATATCACAATGCTGTAGATTATAGAAATAAAAATACTCCCAGATTTATATCTAGATCAGTGTTTCCCAAACTTTTTTAGGCCATGCCCCAACTGTATTCTAAATCATCGTAATATATATAATATTTTGTTAAAAATTTATTTGTTCTATTTAGTAATATGAATAATAATTTTGAAAGCGATTTCTTACAACTGTTGTCAAAACAAAGAAACAGGCTTTTAATAAATAAAAATAATATATTTTTTAAAACTTAATTTAATGTGATTTGTGGACTTGATGCTTTTTACACAGCGATTTTATATCTGACTTCCAAGCTTAGTTAGCTTAAGTCTCAAATCTCCACGTTGTGTATATCAGACGATTTCTTTTTTAATCAACAAATCACTCACAGCACTAAAGCCACATTCAGCTAGATATGAAGATGGAAACGGTAATAAAGAGTTTTCTTGCACATTTTGTGGTATTGGGGTATTTAGCCTCTGTTTCATCCGCAAAAGAAGCCATGCCATCGCACCTTTAATATTAAATAGAGTTATTACAGATTCGTCACTTTGCAACTCCGCGAGTTCTTCTTGATATTGCAGATTGGATATATCAGCTAATCCACCAAAACTGGTTGGACCATCCATGTTGGAAAATTCATTTCTTCTAAATCAGAAAATCTCTTTAAAAATCCGTAATTAAAATTTTTTAAATGATTAACAATTTCAAATGTGCAGAGTCAGAAACATTACACTTGTTGAGCCAATGAAACTGTTCAAAATTTCTGTTACTTACGTCTGACTTAATTTTAGATTCTTAATAAAACCAAATATTTTTGCTTTGGCATCGACCAGTGTTTTGCTTGGTCCTTGCAGTTGCTTGTTCAATATATTTAGCTTCTCCAAAATATCGGCTAAAGTAACCCACATATGCTTTGCCATTTGTTGTCAATAAGAACTTCATTTCAGGCTTATCAATTAAAAATTTGGCAAGCGAATCAAACAACTCAATAAATCGTTTCAAAGAATTCCCTTTTGATATATAGCCACCTTACTTCAGTGTGTAGTAACAATCGTACATGGTCTTCATTTTGCTCCTCACAAAATAAGCTTAAATAAGCGCTCGGTTTTAGCCATGGATTTTATCGAGTTAATGTATTTGATAACTGTTTTGGTGTTTCTTGGAGGATTGAGGCATGTTTTAGCCTGGTTTTCTTTATGAATAGCACGGTGAATGAGGTGTTCTGGATTATCAACAATAATTGTAACCATTTTTCTTGCCCATCATAGTGGGCCATCACTCTCATAGATAAGATATATACTCGGTGCTCACCTCTCCCACCCCTATCTTAGTTATTGGACCGCTCCCAGGGAGCAGCACTCAACGAATATTTATCAGAGGATTTAAAAATATAATTTAGATTCCGTCTAATCGGTTTTTAATTAAAAGTGCAGTAGATCAATAATAATGTAATTATTAATATTATGATAATATAATAAATATTATTAATATTATTTACAATAATTTTATTAAATCAAACCACGTAATAGAACCGAATATGTCCAAACGAATCCATTTCGGTTAATATATATTCAGTTCAAAATATGTCATGTCAATTCTCAAATTGCCCCCCTTTGGGAAACACTGATCTAGATTCTCATTTCTGTAGCTGTGTCAGGACGAAAATGAGGCGAAACTTTTGAGAGAGTATGTATTTTCGGGAGTTTACAGGTATACATTTGGAGTGTGGTTTTTTAAGAGGAATAAAATTTTTGGACCGAGACGCCGCCCGCCAGGGCGCCGACTCGGAGGGCTGAGCTACAAGGGCGTGCCGGGGTCACGCCCAGCTCGTAATTTAATGAAAGATCGATTTAGTGCAAATAATCCTCCCTATCCTAAGTCTTTTTATTTAAATCCAAAAATCTTCCACTCAGGAAAGACTTTAAAACAGTATTTTATATTGAATTGATACATTCCAAAGATATCTCGTATTATTTAAGATGTAAAAATCGAGAAAATCTTAAAAATATTGATATTGACCCGTATTTATGTATATTTAATATTTATTGTAAATAATTATGTCATAAATATCTTAAAGAAAACTATTTAAACAAATCATTTTATATAAGATTGTATTACAAATTGAATGTTTGTAAGTTTGTTAAAACTTTTAAAATTATTTTAATAAATTAAATTTCCAAGACTCGATTGTTTTTCTTTATTATAAAAATAAAGTCTTTTTGAAAAACGAAATTTCAAAAAATTAGATTTAGAAAAACTTAATAACTCGGCAATGCAACTTGATTGGTCATCTATTTATAGTTGTACCAACGCTAATACCATGTTGAAGTTTTTCAATGATAATTTGATTGAATTAATGGACGTTGTAGCCCCGGTCAAAAAATTGTTTCCACAAGCGCCCTCCAATTCCATGGTTTAACAACAATGTCAAGCGGTCTATTAGAAAACGTGATTCTCTTTATAAGGCTTGGAAAAAAACATTGTCTGATGATGACTTTGAGCGTTTTCGCGCACAGCGAAATAAGACTAAAGGTCTTGATAAGAAGTACCAAACGTGAGTTTGCCATACCCAACTGGACTCAGCAACTGTTGGGACCACTGCGCTCTGGCGTAATGTAAAAAAATTTAGTCTCAGTAAAAGTTCGGATGAGCAATTAACCTCATTTTACTCCTGACGAGTTCAACTTAAATTTTGTTAGGATATTTCTGTTGGTAATAATAATACTTTTACTGGTTCATCAGACCCTCCCGGGTCCATTGATTTTTTTCATTTCTTTCAAAAAATATTTCCTGAGGAGGATATTGTTTTTGCGGTTCACTCAATTGGTCTGGTGCTGTGGGGTGTGATACCATTCCAATTTCATTTATAGTAACTATATACTTCCTCTAATTCTACCACACCTTGCACATTTTATAAATTTTTGTTTGACTTCATCTACCTTCCCTTCTGCTTGGAAACATGCTATTGTACTGCCCTTGCAGAAAAGTAGCTCACCAATCCCTGTCATTTGAATATATTGATGTTCTCCTGCAATCAAAATGTGAAGTTAATTGCTGTCAATTTTAAATCATATCGAAAATAACAAAATTTTAAGACCTTATCAGTCCTGGCTTCCGTAAGGGAGGGCATAGCTGTACGACTGCTTTGCTAAAAAATTACGGAGGATGTTGAAATCGACGTCGGAAAATGTACAATTTTAGTACTTCTTGATTTTAAAAATGCATTCGGTTCAGTCAATCACTCGATTCTTTTAAGTAAACTTGCTTCCCAATTAAATTTTTCATCCTCAGCTTGCAAATTAATAATATCTTCATTTCTAAGTGATCGGACTCAAGCAGTTCGTTGGCTCAGATTTTCATCACTTTCTCTTGGGACGAGAAATTTGGCCCAGGGATCTATCCTGGGACGTCTATTATTTTCTTTATTTATTAATGATATCTCCTCTTCTCTTTCTAACATTAATCATCACCTATTTGCTGATGATTTTCAGTTTTTATGCTCACTGCTTGCCCAACCAAGTTGTGCAATCTATTTCATTAATTAACCTAGAGCTTCTGTCACGCTTTCTTCCTGGGCCATGAATAATTTAATCTCTGTTAATCCTCTAAAATCGCAGGCTATTATCTTATTCAAAGAATGCCTTCCTACTAACTTTCCTCTTCTGCAATAACAATATATTCCATTCACTTGCTCGGCTAAGAATCTAGAGGATTGACTTTTTCGTTGCAATTTATCTTGGAAAGTGCAAATAAATGTAATATATGCCGTAGTGTTTATGGAGCCCTTCACTCCACTGAAGCGACTCTCATATCTCACGCCATATAATCTTCGCCTCAATTTAAGCAAGAGTTTATTAGCACCCCTTTTCCAGTACTGTGACATAATTTTTTCGAATTCCCTCGACAGTAAATCGGGCAAAAGACTAGAAATAGCTTTGAATTCATGCACCCGCTATGTCTTAAATCTAAAACCACGTAGCCATCTTTCGGACCAGGATAAAACTCTCATCTTAAACACAGATCTTTCTAAATTTTGCTTGGCGGTGTTGTGTGATTATTTATAAGCTATTAAATTCTGAAAAATTTATTTGCCGTCTTACTTAGAAAATCTATTTGTCGTCGGTCGCTCCACCAGGAAGACAACGCTAGTGCAGGTGCACTATAAACTAAACACTTCTTTCATTCCTTCAAATTGGCAGGTGCAAGGCTTTGGAATGAACTTCCATCCAAATTTCATGCAAACCCGACTCTTGGTGCTCTCAGGTCTTCGTTCTTTATGGATCCCAATAACTGATACTCCTTACTCTTATTTCCTTTATGTCTTCTAATCTTTCTCTACCTTTTTTTTCTCTCTCTTCTTCCCCCATAAAATTTGTGTATTGGTGAACTCTTTTGCCAAATTTGTAAAATATATTGTTGCTAAATTATGTATAAACACTAGGTGGGACCTAAGGTCCTATGTTTGTATACTTTGTTAAATAAATAAATAAATAAAAAAATAAAATAAAATATTGTGATCAGGAAAAGTGAGATGAGGTCTGTTGTTTGGCTGTGATTTTATATGAAGAAATAGAATTTTGAGGCAGCCAAAGTAAAATAATAAAAATAAATAAATAATTTATTTATTCGTTAGTGTTTTTCTATAATTTACTCAATTTCAATGTTATAATTGCTCATTTTTGGTACTTTAATTTGAATGTATGTAAATTATAAATTTAGTTAAATGTAAGGTTCTTGGTGAAACATTTTAAATAAAGTAAAGAAAATTTTAAAGTTTCTTAAATTTTTCAAAATTTTCTTTACTTTGGTCTCTGTGTATGTGAAGAAAAATATATGACTGTATGAGATGACTTAAAAGTACTCTATTATTATAGATACATAACAGACCAGAGACAGGTATTTTCGAATAAAGTATTATCTCAAAATATATTGTTGTCATGGTCATTAGTTAAGGGGGGGGGGAGTGCCCCCTGCAAATCTCATTACCCCCCCCCCCTTTAGAAAAATCGAAACTCCATTATTACGAGATATCACTTATGTATTTATCATTAAATTATTTGGTAAAATAAAAATAAATCTAAATTAAAAAAGTTCCAATTATAAAGATGTGAATAAATCATCGTAAAACTTCGACAGGTATTAAAATAAATCTTTCAATATACTTAGCTGACTTTTTCTTCGATTTTAGCTCATGAAATGAAAAAAAATGCGTTTTTTAAATATAGTTCAATTATTTTATTTTAAATATATTATAAAACTTATCCATGAAATATAATTCTATTGATTGATAGGATAAAGAAACATTGATTTTTTAAATTTGTGGATATCTTCAATGCAGTTGAAGTTTCCTGATTTAGGATCTCTTTTTAAAATGCATGCTGTACGAATTTCCAGGAGAATCTAAAATGACAAAAATAGATTTTTATGAAAATTTTCATTTATTAAAAAGTGTGACTTTTTTCAAAGACTAGATACTATGCTTTCAGCAAATTTAAAAACATGGGCACCCTCAGAGGGGACTTGCCCCCCCCGGGATCGAATACAAAATTCTATAACAGCTCTGACTTCCGGCCCGGCTTTACTAAACTATGTTAATGTACATATATGTTTTGTGTTTAAGCACTGTGATTAGTGTAAATTCTCCTTGTGAAAAAAAAATAAAAAATGTAATAATGTAATTAATTGTCTCCAAGAACTTTGCCCTCTTGGGAAAATTTTTTCTGCGGACGCCCATGGCCCATACATATTTTTTAAGGAGGATGCTGAAAGCAAGGGTTGGTCTTATCTCTTTCCTGTCTGGTCGTCGTGGAAAGTTGTGTCTTGTGTCTCCTCTTAATAATTCTTCCAAACATCTTCTCTCGTTCCTCTGTATAGAACTCGGAGGATGAAAGTGCCTCCCATACTATCAACCTGAACTTCATATGCTCGGTCTTCCTGTCTCCATTCTCAATAAATATTCTGGCTATAATGCTAATTATCCAGGCCCAGATCATATTTTACAAATTTTACCACCAACCTTTCAATGTTTTTCATTTTTTTGCCCAGCTCATCTGCTCACCTCTATACAATAATGCTGATAATATTATTGTTCCATAAACCATGATTTTTTAAAAGCTCTCAAAGGTTTTAACATGCCAAATACTTGATTGATCATGTTGTTTACTTAGCCAGTCAGTTCTTGTCTGTGTGTTTCAAAGGATGATGACTTACAGGTCTATTCTCTAAGCAAAGAAAACGTTAACTTTTGACATCCGACTTTAGCGTTAATTCATTTTAACACCTCCTTGCCTAAAATTGCTATTCTGTAAGGCAAAAACGTTAACTCCAAAGAGGTTAATATTTAGCCAAAAGTTTTAAAAAATTAAAGCCATGTCAGAGGGTCAAGTAAAAACAACTCAATATTTAAAAAAACACATGGCATCTTTAACCTAAAAAAACCCAAAAAGCAAGGCTATGATTTTGACAGCTTTTGAGTTAAAAGCAATACCTATATTTCAGATCAATTGATCTGTGACAGAAACATTAATACCACAATGATAAATAAACTTTTATTATATATACTTGAGACTGTTTTATAGCTCAAAAACAGTGCATTATATGAAACAAGTTTCAAATAAAAGTTTATTTATATCGAAAAACAACTACGCTATTGTTTAATAGATCTAGAACAAAAGCTTTCAAAATTATTTTAGGTCAATTCTTGTTTAAATGGAAACCTATATATTTCTTTTTTCATATTCGCAATCTACAAGGAAAAAAACTGAGCATAGATAAAGATACTAGAGAAACTGGTAACTTTCATAAGAAGTATTTTTTATCCGACTTCAAATAAACAAAATATTAAATCAATTATTAGATCTCAAAAAAAATCCTAATAATTATTTTTAGCAATTATTCTACATAATTATCATATAAAAATGATCAAATATTTAATTGTTAAAATAAATAATTTAATATTTTAGGTTAAAAATAAAATGAGAGAGTCTTCTGTTTTTTTAAATAAAATAATTTTTAATTATTTCTAGATTTATTTAAAAAACAGAAGACTCTCTCATTTTATTTTTAACCTAAAAATAAAAAACAATTCTGTTACCATCGACAGTGAAATCTTTTATTCAACTAATAATAATTTAATAATTTTTCGACACTGTTCTGTGACATTCCAAAGCGTTATCGCAAGTCTTCTGGATGAATTCTAGTTCCAATTTCATTTTTGCCTGTTTCAGTTTCTTCGTAGCATTTACATTTTTGTGTTTTTTTTTCAAATAGATTTATAACACAATAAAATGAAACTTGTGAGGGTGTAGGTATTCCTATCAGGAAAACGCTTGGCATCCATTTCAATGGCAGCATTCCACATTGCCATAATTAAGATCGTTTCAATTCTGTCTTCAACAAAAAAATGCTTCATTTTTATTATGGTAATACAATATAATTATCTACTGGATTGACACGAAAAAAAAAACTTTTTTTAAACTCAAAAAGTTTAAGTAGTTCAATTAGGATGGGACGGGGCTCGTATATAAAGTTTTTTTTATACAAAATATATTTAAATATTTAAAAAATAATAGATAGAAAAAACAGAATTATTGTTAGATGCGGCCAAAAAAAATTGAATTGCTTACTAGACTGGCTATGTGGGTATTTTTTGGGGAATTTTCTTTTTTATTAAAAATAGCTGAGATACTATATTGTAAAAATTGGAACAAGCAGAAAACGTAGTTACTTCATAATGGATTTTTAACACCTAGTGTTTAAAAAGTAAAATGTTAACGTTGCTGTTAAAACTTGGTTTAGAGAATAGCATTTTTAACGCTAGTGTTATTGCTTTACTTTTTAACACCCAATATAGATGATAAATTTTAACGTCTGTTTTTAGAGAATAGACCTGTTTTTTTAAGCTATTGCATAGCTTTTATTTAATGATATTGATGTGAGAACGAGATACACCAGAACGTCCATCCCTAAAGGCGTATGGGCTGGCCCCTCCATCGTTAAAAGAACAGAGTAGAAGGAAAAGAAGCCGGGATCACGAGCCAAATCTCAGAAAGTTAGATATAGTCCAATTTATTAAGTTTTTTAGGGCTTCGAGCAGTGGTAAATTCTCCGCGCGCGATAAATTAGGTTAAATTTATCTCCACTTAATTTTTATTACCAGACCCTATCTTACAGAATAAATGTCTGGGTATAACCGGTAATTGGACCCGGAACCTCCGGGTTGCCAGCCAGTTATGCGGAGTAGGCGGACTTACAGTGTTAATGAGCCATAACCTGGAGACCCCTAGATAACGGCGGTTTTTAACTTCCTCTATCTTATATTCTCCTCTCAATCTCCCTTTCTTTTTTTCTCGGGCCAACAAATATTGATAGTGAGCGTGACTTGTACTAGTAAAAATATTATTTATATAATTTTACCTAGATTTTTCTTAGAAGACTTATCTGAAAGATGAATATTCTGAGTTTCAGTTATCGAAAATTAAATAAATAAATTATTCTTAAACTATGAAAATAAACACTTGAATAAATTGATTAAGCTATTTACTTGGATGGACAGTTTTTCTGAAGTTGGATTGAATATAATCATCTAGCCATTTCGAATTTCGCTTAATTTTTTATACTTTCAATGCATTCGATCTAAAAAATTAGGAATGAAAAAAATTGGTTTCAAAATAACATATTTATTTGGAACAAACATCTTAAATATAAATAGAAGATTAATTAACAATTATATGACATATTATTTATTATTCATTCATTTCATGTTTCTCTATTAAAATGTCTTTATTTGATCAATTTTCATTAGAAGTTAACCACTTCGGGATAGAAATATAAATTGAAATTTCATGCCTAATTTAATTTTCTATTTAGTCTACTGCCTATCTTAAAAAAAAAATAAAACTTTTAAAATCATGAAAACGTCAATATAATAAATACCTCTTTTTTTAAGCGATCAAACAAATATGTTTCATTATAAATTTCACTCCAATTTCTTGTTACCTCTTCTTTAGCTTAAGATCCATGCGATTTTTGAGTTTGCTTAAACCTTTTTAGTTGAGTTTATTTCAAGAATCGGACATGTTTCGTAATTTTTAGTGAATGTTTTTAAAAAGGACTCAATTCTATTATTAACATGTTTCACATGTAAATTTATCTGAAGTTATTCTAACTGAGATGGAGAATCAATAACTCCAGAAATGTCTAACTTTGTACAAAAAACACTATAGCCAAGTTGTTCTTGGGTTCGTAGAACATCAAAAACGCAGGTTCTTTCATTAGCATCTTGGAAAAAATAAAATGGTAGTGTAAATTATAATAGGTAATCTTAAAAATGAAAATTTCGATCGCTCTCAGTTTAAACACCATTAGTAATAAATTTAAAATATAATAAACTATTAAAAATTAATGTTTTAATTCTATTATCTTGGGAAAAATGCAATTTCCTAATTAATTTTTAAATATAATTATTTGTAATAAACTATTAGCAAAAAAATAAACCAATTTAATAAATTGAAATTGAAAAACACCCGTTTGTTTGATTTTGCCTTTATCATTACAACGCGTGGAAATCTCTTGACAAAATTTTTAAAGTTCTTGTTGGAGCCAAATTTTCTGCAATGGAGATAAAAATATTTTTACGCCCCAGAATGAAACCTTTTTACAACTTGTCGCCCTTGAGTTGAGTGGGGTATCAGAATCCAGATAAATATAATCAAATTTGAAAATGATTTTTCTCGAGGTTTCAGACATATTCAAATACAATAGGCAAAAAAAATCGACTGAATGCGTCTGTCTTTCAGGCATATAGAGTATAATTTATAATTAATAATAGAAGTGGTACTTACAATAATTAAGTCGACTAAACAACTTGATTTAATTGTTGCAGGTCCTAATTGATAATCATTTTTTATGTTTTTAGATTCATATGGTAGAACTCGAACATAATTTTCTCCCAAAGGGTGATTATACCCGTAACTTAAAGGAAAAAGTAATTTTCAGTGTGAATTTTATATTTATCTCGAGAAAATTTAAAATATACCTTTGGAAGTCGCTCTGGGTCAATCGGTCCGGTTCAAAAATTGATATGTTGAGAGCGTTAAAAAGCTTGACATGGAGTGACATTTCCTTGCACCAAGGATTGAATGTACAATTCACTTAAAAATGATTTGGAAAAGTCACGAAGCTGCTTTAAAGTAACTTTTTGAACAGCCTGATACTTTTCAAATGAACTCCAATAAACTTGCTTTAAAAGTGAAATCCTGATATCCCTATAAAAGATATAAATTGTTTAATTTGAACAAATAATAAGTATAGGGAAAATAATTATATGTTTAATTATATTGTAAGAGTAAGAATAGTTAATTTATATCTATAGGTATATTAGCTTAAATTTATTTATTTTTTGGTATTTGTAGACCAATAATTTAATTGTCTCTACGAAAAGAAAAATCAATATAAAAGGATATTGAAATAAACTGCAACGGATCGTTGCTAAACTTTTATCCAAAAGTCATTTGAAATATTAATATGTCTATTCTTTATTATTAATCAGATATCACTTGCTATTTTCAGTTCGCTGACTTAAATTCAAAAATAGTGATCGATTCCCATCTAATCCTCTGTCTTCAGCAAATATAACGGATAAGAAAACAACGCAGTTGCTATGGTTACTTATAAAATTTCCTCCCAAATTTTTAGCATTTCACAGAGAGAAGCCTATCCACTTTTACTTAAGTTAGGTTAAATGAGCTATATTAAAACGGTTTTTAAGGAATTTGGTGTTGGTACTTGGTGAAACATTTTTTAAAATTATTGGATAAAAAATACTTGGTAGGTTTCTCATTAAGATATAAAAAATAAAACGAATTTATTTTTGGAGAATCTTTAATCTCGATATATATATTTAGGTGACTAACCCATCTTCAGGAGAAACAGAAAGTAACTGACCTGGATAAGTTGAATTTGAATACAAGTCAATGGTAAAATTTATTTTAAGATAACAAAGGGTAAATATTTAAAATTAGTGAAGGAGAAAGGTAGGAAGCCTATTTTGTTTAATTTTGAATGGCCTTCTGAGAAATGAGGATTAACATCAGCTAGGTGTAGGGGGAGGGGGAAGGAAGAATTAATGAAAACAAATTTGCAAATATTTAAAGAATGTAATTGTTATATTCGATAATTCAAGTTTGTGCGCCAAATTGTAATGAAGCTAACATCACATACATTCTATACACCTGATGTTTGGTCACAATATCAAGGGAAGCGGGAAGCGTGCGCGATCCTCTGGGAGGCTGGAGGTGACCAACACCTTCGCATGTGGCTCGCCGTCTGATCTGCACGCGATACATTATTATTAATTGTTTGCACGTTGTTGTCTTTTAAGCTTTATGCATGCTAATATATTACCTTTCAATAAATAACTCTTCTTTCATGATAACCCGGAGAGTTTATTGTTGTCTGATACACAACAACTGGCGACGAGGATAACGGATAGAACACGACACAAGAATGAACAGTCAAAAGTAACCTCAAGATTCAATATATGTAAAAATAACAAAACAAAAAGAAAATTGTTTTTTCAAGTAAGACCCACTTCTTCATAAATATATACAATCAATACAATGGCAAATTTAAATCAAAGTGTTTACGATTGAAAATTTCGATCCGGAAGCAACAACATGGTCAAGATGGGTAAAAAGGCTAAAATAAGTTTCAAGCTATCTAGCACAAAGGATGATATGAAATCAAGTTTCATATTACACTACATGGAACCAAAAACCAAACATCCTTTAGGTAAACTTGCCGACGGATCGGAGGATAAAAGCTATGAAGAAATAGTGGGAACTCTGGAAAATTTTGTCCCAAAACCGTTGAAATAGCCGAAATATTTCGTTTTCAATCAGAAAACAGAAAATGAACATGTTAAAAATATATCCAAAATTTGCAAAAACTCGTAGCATAAATTGCAATTTTGGGGCATATTTGAACAACGCCATTAGAAACCAATTGGTTTTTGGCTTGCAGCTCAAACACATACAGGCTAGGCTTTTGGAAACAAAAGTCTAACCTTGAAGGACACGCGACGGACATAGCCACCAGCATGGAACTCTCCGAAAAGGGACGTAGAACAGCTGAGTGGCCAACGAGAGTTTTCAGTTCAAGCCGTGCAGCGAAGAGAGAAGTAGGAAGAGCCCGAAGCGGAGAAAAGTTTTTCAAAAAAGTCTTTTCTTCACACAATGTTTTTAAGTGTTTCAGGTGCGGGAGCGGAAATCATTTAGCCTCCAAATGCGGCCTGGATTTAAATACAATCTGCAGAGGGTGCGGCGTTGCTGGACATTTTGCAGAGGGTTTTGCAGGAAATCCAAAGGAAATGATTTACATCAGGTTCTGCCGGAAATATTTAGGATCAAAGAAGAAGACACAAAATTTAGAGAAAAATACTCCATGAAGCTCAAAGTGGAAGGTAAGGATATTATTTTCGAAATCGATAGTGGCGCAGTCGTCACGTTGATGGGTAAAAATCTGTTTGATAGGCTTTTTCCCTCCCTTGCCATCTATAATACAAATATAAAATTGGTATCATACTGTGAAACCAGATTGGTACGGTGGGGTACACGTCAGTTAAAGTAAATTACAGTAACATGGATTACCATTTAAATATTTACATTACAAAAAATTAAATAGGCCACCATTAATGGGAAGGGAATGGATTCGACAATTAAAATTAATCAATTTCAACATACCTTTACAAATAAATAGCATTGAAGACAAATTAGGGAAATTATTAAAGGATTATAACGAAATTTTCAATGGAGGAAATTACAAAAATAAAAGGTTTACAAGCCAAACTTAAATTGAAGGAAAATGCAGACCCGGTATTTATAAAAAGCACGACGAGTTCCGTTCAAGTTATTACCATTGGTAGAAAAGGAAATAGAACATTTAGTCAGGCCAACGTTTTAGAAAAGGTGAATGCATCCAAATGGGCTACCCCAGTAGTACCAGTTTTGAAAAACAACAATAAAGGTTCGATTATGTGGGGACTTTAAAGTCACTTTGAATTCCGCGCTTGAAATTGACGAGCATCCATTACCTACAATTGATGAACTTTTTTCAAATATGGCGGGAGGCACTTTATTTTCTAAAATAGATTTACAGAACGCATACTTGCAATTAGAAGTCCGCTCGGATAGGCATTTGCTTACCCTAAATACTCATAAGGGCCTTTACCAATGCAACAGATTTATTATATGGTGTGGCCTCAGCACCCGCCATATGGCAACGGACAATGGAGAACATTTTACAGGATTCAGGAATTTCAATATTTTAGACGATATAAAAACCAGGGGTTGTCAGATGAAGCATTTACATACCTTAACAACTGTCTTTGAACGTTTGGGCTTAGTAAAAAATAAATTTAGAAAAAGTCAATTTTTTAAAAAAGAAATCGAATATTGTGGGTATACAATAAATAAAGACTGGATTACACAAATGAAGGTAAAATGACGCGATAAACAAAATGCCTAAACCTACAAATGTTACGAAGTTCGTGCGTTTTATTGAATTTATAAATTATTACGGTCGATTCATAAAAGATTTAAAGTACAATTTTATACCCTCTAAATAAATTACTTTGCAAGGGTACAAAATTTGTGTGGTCAAAACAATGCCAAAAGAGTTTCGAGCTGGCCAAAGAAAAATTTCAGAGTAAAGAATTTTTAGCTCATTTCAATCCAAAATTACCGCTTATATTAGCTACAGATGCAAGTTCCTATGAGGGTTGGGGCTATTTTATCCCATGTTTATCCAAATGGCAAAGAAACGCGTAATACAATATGCTTCTGAAACATTTTCAGAAACGCAGAGAAAATATTCACAAATTGACAAAAGAGGCATTCGCAATTATTTTCGGCATAAAAAATTCATTTAATATTTGTACGGGAGCAAGTTACACTTTTTACGGATTTTTGACCGTTGGTTCGAATTTTTCACCTACAAAAAGTCTACCAATCTATAGCGCTATGAGAATGCAACACTACGCAATATTTTTTTACAAGGTTTCAATTACGACATCAAATACAAAAATACAAAAGATCATTCTAACGCAGACTGTTTGTCTCCGGTTGCCACTAAAAGAATATTCTTCGGAGTGCGATGTAGTCGATGTTTTTCAAGTTGAAAGCTTAGAATCATTACCAGTAACTTCAAAGGATCTAGTTTTTCATACTAAAAAGGATTCCGAGTTAAATAAAATAGTTTGAAGCATGCGAACTGGAAATCAAATTCCAGAAAAATATAGATTTCATATAAATCAACACGAGTTTAGCTTACCAAGATATTTTATTACGTGGCCATAGAGCAGTGATACCAAAGGGTTGCGTTCTAAAATATTAAAGGAGTTATAGTCCGGGAGCTAGCAACGTCGGGAAAACAAGAATTTTTAGGTCAGCTGATTTTTTGATATGTCGTTTCTTTTGCTATTTCGGTTAGGGTCTGGGCCATCTGGCTGGCGGTAGTAGTTGCGTTTACTTCTGTGGTATACAGAGTAATAATACTAACTTTTGAAAGAATTTTAAGAAGGCTAATTTTTTTAATATTTTATCTTTAGATAGGTTTAGCAACTGTCATCTCTTATTGCCAGACGTTTTTATCGTTGCTAATAATGTCCCAGACGCGATTTTTTATTGATTAAAAATCAAAAATTTTAAGTATTTTAGTACGTCAGTCATTTAATATTATGTTATTTAAGTGTGAAAAAACCTAAAATTAATTTGCCAGACACTTATTCAGTTGTTAAAACAAGAATCAGAACGAGAAAGTCCAGTATGATGCTACTAGTCAGAGATAGACGGTTGCAGAATAGATTGCTGAGAACAGATAGAAAACCATTACAGAAGTTCAAGTTTCAATGATGAAATTTTAACATGATAAAATATCTGGCCCAAATGAATGTGTAGGATGCAAAGAGTTCAATTGAAAGTTTTGTAGGTAGCTGAATTTTTATATATTGAAGGAGACAATAAAAGAGTGTGTCTTCTGCTGGAATTATAAATTTTATTTATTTATAACGAGACTTCTTCTGCTTTCGCCATTCATTTACATTCCTCTACTCATTCGGCCTCTATTAATAATCCTATTCCTATTCATTTTGAAAGAAAAGGCCTTAGGTTGGATCTTTTGGAGTCCACAGAAATTAAAAGAGCCCTTTCAAATAATAGTAACATCCTTAATAACCATTTAGAAGTTAATAAAAATACTGTATAGATTATATTTTATAATTTAAATAACCCGAAAAATATCATTTCCCATTCTCAAAATTTCTGTTTAATATTTTACTATTGTTTCTTTCAAGTTCTTAACCCCCCCCCCCCTCCCTTACCTTATTCTACTTCTTCCTTTATTTCTAAGCCCAGGGATAATTCTAAGCCCTTAGTTAAACTCCTTTGTTCATTTGTCTATTAACACAAATAAATAACTCAGATGGATATCACAGACGGTGTTACAGTAGGTATACAGCTTTAATGACAAAATACCGAAATTTAGAAGATGCTTCTTCAAGTTCACACTGTCAGATACCTCAGGAGATGCTGTGCCAAGTTCAAACAGTGAAATAATATCAGAAGATGGTGCTCAAAGTTCAAATACTCAGACCATGTCCAGGACATCCTGACCCAAGTTCAAACAGTGAGATACAATCAGAAGATGCTGCTGGTTTTAGATGATAGTCAATCCACGCTAGGAGATGCTGCAGCAAGCTCAACATTTTTAAATGTCAACGAAACAACTTTGTAATAGAATCTATGACACTCATATTCGAGATATTGAAACAGGTCCAAGAACTTAAAAATGTTTGTTTTTTATTGTGATAAAGACCGTAAGCAGATTAAAGGTAAGAAACAAATTCTTCATTCGACAAACGACGCGAAAATTTATAAAAAAATCATTGAGTGGATGGAAAAACTAAATAATGAAGAGTTGTTACAGAAAATCAATCATTATAAAGTCATGAATAAAACAATTTTTATCAATTTGGTGTGAATTAATTTATCTAAACGATTATAGTGGTTCAGACATTCCGTACACTTCTTGGCATAAAAATCGTAGCATTCACGAAGATATTTTTGATCATATCGTGTCAACAATAAGAAGAAGAAGTTTTGATAAAAAAATTGTGTATTGTTATCATCTCTGTGTGATACGTACAACAATGAGTTGGAAAGATGTGCTAAAACTTCAGTCTCGGACAGATGTTAGTTTAATGACTAATCATTATCTTGAAGAAAAAATATTAATACATTTCAAGCGTATCAAAAATTATCAAGCAAAGAAAAAATTATTATTCACAAAAGACTGCAGTTTATTAGATGATGATATTGCAAAACTTGAAGAAGACTATCTTATTAATAAAGTTGCATTAACCTTAGTATACAATTCTAAAAATCGAAAAATCTAAATTACCAAAAGAAACTTTTACATGATACTGTGGGAATTATATACCAAAACGTTGATAATTATTCCCACATTAGATTGAGCCAAGACGATAATGCTAACTCAGATAATATGTCATCACCACCATCACAAAAAAGAAGACGATCTTTGAAGGAAATTACTCTGATATTATTCCTTATGATAAACGATTGAGGATGATAGGTCGCTTAACATCAGTCAGAATCGTCAGCCACCTCCACCGGAAAATTTCTCATGTATACAAACCATTGATTTTTTTACAATTGCTTTCACATGTTTTTCATGTTCCAAACACACCATCATGGTCCAGGATTGTGGTAGAATCATGAAGATAACACCCCAAAACAGAGAGTATCTTATCTTACCTATTGAATTTATCTTGATATATCCAGTGGTAGCGCACACAATGGAACAAGCACAAAATGTTGGTAAAGAATGCGGCCAAACTTATGTGCAAGTCACATATGACTTAACCAATTGCTAAATAGCTTATAAAATCCGGCTTCTGAAGGCATAAAAGTTTAGTAATCTTTATACATCTTGGCTCGTTTCATTAATGATGGCTTTTTTAAAGCTGTTGGAACTTTAATCGATGAGTGCGGACTATCACATGATGATTGAGAGCAAAATCATCGCTTCGGGGTCTGTAAATGGAATAATTGGAGGTAAACATGATACGTTGCACGAGCGTCTGCGTCATTATTAATTAGGTTTACAAAATGTTACATTTCGATCAATTTTTAAAAAGCAAGAATGTTGAACACGATTTCTTGAAAGGACAAATTTATGAAGATCTTCTAGAATATCAGGACAAAAGATAACGCTATCATCATCAACTACAGATTTGTTACCAAAAGAAATATTATTGCAGCTGCTTGCTTCTTGAAGATACGTTGTGAAGACGAGACAAGGTTTTAATGGGAAAACTGCACAGTTTTATATGAACTATATTCAACTAATTAGCTACTACATAAACCTTTCGAGAAGCATACGTATGGGTGACTTTTCAAATGTTTAAGTATGTCATTCCGAAAATGGCAAATTTATTTTTCATTTTAAATCAACCAAGCTACGCTCGATATTGTGTGAAATATTCAGATAATTTGAATAATGTCAGCGAAACCCACCCAGGTCTGGAAAGTGATTTTATTAAAGGATGTTTTGGAGTCGAATCGATAAACCATTCTCAAGAATACCAATAGATCTCACACTGGAACAAACAATAAATGCTGATGCAGCTAAACGTCTTTGTGGAATTGCACATTTTACTAATTCCATTGCTGCACGTCAACGTTGGGCGAAAAAGCCACAGTATAAGAGCAGCTCTGATTTCTCATGTATTGGATGTTTTGTGGTTTAAGATGCTTACAAGATGTGACGGCAGACTTACAACCTAATAGAATTAAAATCTACGGGAAACAAATTGCCGAATTCGTTGGAAATTCTGGAGAAAAATTGTAATCCATTTGATCCCAATTTGAATAAAGAAAATCTTTATAATATTGCGACTTCAAAGCCTGTTTCTCGGAAGTAGCTGATTTTTTGATAAATATTGAAGAAAATGGCGAGGACTTAAGAAACGGTTTATCGGTAGATGTGCTAAAGAAGATGAAACAGTTGATGAATGGTAAAAAAATCGATTACTTGGTACATGACTCAAAAACGCTCTTGTAATAAGTTGTTGAACTTCGAATGCAAAGAGATTTATTTGGTCCGAATGTTGGGTATTTCTCTTACTCACAAAGGTTGATATTGAGAAAGTTTTATCATTTCCACTTACGCCGATACCTGGCAATCGTGTGCCATCCAGATGGTTCAATTTAAACCGTCAAAACTGGTGGCAAAAATTGATAGAAATGAAATTGGGAAACAGGATGAATCAACCGCACCGTCATCTTTTGATATAAATTATCGTTGATGGTGATTTTAATTTACCTCATGAAAGGTGTTATAAATAACTGATGGTATATCAATTCCTCAATTCGATCTGTAATTTAAATCTCCGTATAGATATTGTATTTGATCAATACTTTTCACCTTCCATTAAAGATTGCGAACGTTCAAGGCGAGATGAATCGACCAGCCCAGTATCAATCAGTTATAATCGATTATTATAATTTATCGAACTTAAAAACATACAATTTAAAAAAGCTCTAGTTAACTTTTTTATTGATCACTGGGCTAGTGATGACATGTTGTTACCTTTCATAGGTAATAAAACTATTTACACGTTAGTTTCGACAAATGTTATTCGTATAGAGTGTTAAATAACATTTAATAATGCATTTTTGTTCAGTTCTAAATTAATTATTAATTTTATTTTTCATGTTAAAATTTCATCATTGAAACTTGAACTTCTGTAATGGTTTTCTATCTTGTTCTCAGCAATCTATTCTGCAACCGTCTATCTCTGACTAGTAGCATCATACTGGACTTTCTCGTTCTGATTCTTGTTTTTAACAACTGAATAAGTGTCTGGCAAATTAATTTTAGGTTTTTTCACGCTTAAATAACATAATATTAAAATGACTGACGTACTAAAATACTTAAAATTTTGATTTTTAATCAATAAAAAATCGCGTCTGGGACATTATTAGCAACGATAAAACGTCTGGCAATAAGAGATGGATGTTTGTTAAACCTATCCTAAAAGATAAATATTAAAAATTAGCCTTCTTAAAATTCTTTCAAAAAAGTTAGTATTATTACCTGTACAAATTGGATGCGCAGAAGTAAACGCAACTACTACCGCCAGCCAGATGGCCCAGACCTAACCAGAAATAGCAAAAAAACGACATATCAAAAAATCAGCTGACCTAAAATGATCGCTCGAAAACGTTGCTAGCTCCTATACTGTACATTGATGGTTGTTTTGGTATAGTCAAGATGAAGGTTTTACTCGTGGGGTTTTGTTGGTGGCCGGGTATAGATGCAGATATAGAAAGAAGTAAAAAATTGTGAAAATTGCAACTAATAAAAAACGATCAACTAAAGAAGCTGAAAAGCACATTTGGGAACCAATAGAAAAACCATTCGATAGAGTACATGCGGATTTTTTGCGGGACCGTTCATGGGAAAATATTATTTCATTTAGTTGATTCATTTTCAAAGTTACTTTGTTTACATTATAAATGATATTACGGCCAAGACTACAATACAAATTTGTAAGAGAGATCTTTGCTAGTTTTGGACTAGCAAAGAGTCCCTAGTTACGGACAATGGTTCAACATTCACTTCATTTGAATTTAAGAAATTTTTTAGAACAAAATGGTATAAATTTTAAACTTACAGCTCCGTATCATCAGCTGTAATGATTGAATGAGCATTTCGTTCAAACTTTAAAGAATTCATTATTAAAGTTGCGATGCAACATATCAAATTTACATTATAGTGTACAAAAATTATTACTGCAATATAGAATTATGCCTCATAGTGTTACACATGACTCACCTTCAAATTTAATGTTTGGCAGACAAATCAGGTCTCGATTAAATTTAATTTTTCCGAAAAAGGAACAAAAGGGGATTTTAATAGAAATTTAAAATACCGCAAATTTCAAAAAGAGGGTGAAAGAGTTCAAGCAAGAAATTATCAGAGGAGTAAAGTCAAATGGGTTTTTTGGAAAAATTCAAAATAAAATCGGGAAATTACATTACACGATAAAACTTGATGATGGCAGGGTGTGGCGAAGGCATGTCGATCAGATTTTAAAATGCTCTTTTCCTTCCTTTTACGAGTGATTCCTGAGTTAAACAATGTTCAGTTAAATATAATTCACCACGTTCCTCCAGGCCCTACTGTTGATGTGCCCGTATTTTCCAAGATGAACAATTAAACCAACAGCAGGACAGAACTATTCAAGACCAACAGCAGATAGAAAACCATTCAGAAGTCCAGTTACAGGATGAAAGCCATTCGGAAAACACTATGCCACTATGTGGTTTCCACTGTACAAGTCGAACAAGAAAAATAATAGCAGAGCTCAAAGAATTACTCGATTACCCTTACGTTTCAAAGATTATGTTTTAAATTCAAATTCAAAATAAATATGTTGTGATTATAAATTAGCTAAAATTCTTTGAGGTCTGATATTCATGAAAGAGATCGATCGGGGATATTATGAGGGCTTACGTTTTAAGAGAGAGAGGTGTTATATTCGATAATTCAAGTTTGTGCGCCAAATTGTAATGAAGCTAACATCATACATTCTATACACCTGATGTTTGGTCACAATATCAAGGGAAGCGGGAAGCGTGCGCGATCTGGGGAGAGCAAGAGGTGACCTTGCCATGCCTAACCGTCTGATCTACATTATTATTATTATTATTTATATTTATTTGTCTTTTACTTTGTATATATATTACCTTTCAATAAATAACTCTACTCTGTAATCTTGAAGTTCTTATTTATACAAATACACAACAGTAATCAATGATTGCTTTAAATATTTGCAAATTTGTTTTCATTAATTCTTCCTTCTTTCCTCCCCTACACCTAGCTGATGTTAATCCTCATTTCTCGAAGGCCATTCAAAATTAAACAAAATAGACTTCCTACCTTTCTCCCTCCACTAATTTTAAATATTTACCCTTTTGTTATCTTAAAAATAAATTTTACCATTGACTTGTATTCAAATTCGACTTATCCAGGTCAGTTACTTTCTGTTTCTCCTGAAGATGGGTTAGTCGCCCGAAATATATATATCGAGATTAAAGATTCTCTAAAAAATAAATTCGTTTTATTTTTTATATCTTAACATGAAACCTACCAAGTATTTTTTATCCAATAATTATATTAAAACGATCAAATGAATAAATTTTAAAGATTTTAAAATAAAAATTTAAAAAAAGTACCATCTTACTCTAGAGTAAAGTACTTTAAAATATAATTTTACTAAAAACTTTATTTAACCTTTTTGTGGCCCCAAAGGTACTTAATTAGGATATTAAATTCCATCAAAATTGGTTAAGTCATTTTCAAGATATTTAGAAATAAAAACTAAAAAGTACTGAAATAAAGTACTAATGTTTGTGAGCCGATAAGTACCAAAAACTAATCAGCGCTTCATTTTGTTAAACTAATGGTAGGTTTTTCAATTTAATTTCAATCAGTTGCAACGGTGTGGACCAAAAAAACGATAACATCATCCATACGCTCTTCCGCAGAAAAAACCGCACTTTTTGGCCCTCGACGAGACCCCATGTAATTTTCGGCAAAACCGTCACGTGCTAAAATTCAACCTAATTGAAAACTTCACAATTTGCGACTTTAGTCCATGATGGTTGAATTTTTGTTCTTTATTTGTGATGAAGGAGGAAAATCTCCCGAAACATTAAGTGCTCTTCTTTTTTTGTGTTAATAAATTTAATTTTTTATAAAAATTGACTGACGGGTTTAAAAGTATTTTCTTAAGTTTAACAGAAATGAGAATGTATCAGGATGTTTATGGTTGAATATCATGCTTTTGATATTATCATCAGTCGTTCAAAATGTATTAAAATGTAAAATAGTCAAGAAAAATATGCATTTTGCATACGAATCCTGGCCCTAGTTATTGATAAATAAATAACAAAGATGATGGCAGACAGACGTGGTAAGTGAAGGGTCCGTTTTACTTATTAAACGGAATCATTAAAAATGTTTTTACAAAATTTAATGAGATTTTGAATCTTACTCGCTCCTAAGGACGACGGTTCCTTTTGTTTGTCGTTTTTTCATTGCTTCGAATAAGTCATTGTCGACATTTTGCTCAAATCGAATAATGTAAATAAATAGTTTTTCTAAAAGTAACTGAAAAATAATCATCATGAGTAATTTTGATAATTAGATAATATTTCTAATTATGTGTTGGTATTGTTGCTTGTAAGTTTGGTTAGTATTACTTTGATGTCTTTTCTCCATTGCATCAGAATAACTTAATTCAGCTACCACAGCGGGATAAAGTTCTTCGGTAAGCTGCTGCTTTAAGAAATTTCGACCATCAGATCTAGCAGAGCTGCATTTTCAGCAGAGGCCATAGTTAAAGGCGATATTAAATAATAGTAATAGAATGCATATGGAAGACAAAATTTCGAATCCTGAATATCACAATAACAAATTAGTTCAAATATTTAACTCAAAATATTAGAAAATCTTTAACTCATGGCAAGACAAGCTCTGAAACTTGATCGGAATATATTTTCCGAGGATAAGGCTGATTCTCGGTTGCGTTAGCATTATTTCCCTGGCACTCACATTCCACACATTTAATCAGTAGTAAATTAATTTGTTGTAATTGGATTGAGGGCCAGGGAGTTTAAAAACCCATTTTAGGAGGATGTTTCCAGGAATTGAGCCAAGCAGGAGGAATTTCTATGGAAGAAAAGTATACAACAAATAATGTAGATGATGATAAAAAGATTCTTATTTAAGTTTAGTTTAAGAAAGATATTTTTAACGTGCTACTCATAGTAACAAAATCGAATAAATATAAATCAATTAGTATGGATGAGCCGATATTTATATAATATATATAATTTATTTTGAATTATTTATTTAGCTTACATTGATTTCAATATCATGCAAATTGGTTCATTAATTTTTAAATTATGTGATCCGAATGGCTAAACTGGAAAAAAAGCTGCAGCTACTTGTTAGTTCTAATTTCCTTAAAACCAATGTAACCAATTATTCTTATTAATCGCTTTCAGCAATTCACCAGAACACATCTCCGGCAAATTGACACAATTGCTTTCAGAAAATCATGGATACTAAGCCAAAAGTTGCCGCTCAAGTTGTTGCCCTGTTGGAACAGAGCCGTAGCCAAAGAAGTCGCTCGTCAATTAAACTTAAATCAGTCTGCTGTCTCAAAGGTCTACAGAAAGTTTAAGGAGACTGGTGCCTACACTCGAAGACCGAATACCCACCGCCGCCGGTGCACGTCTGAGAGGGATGACAGTTTTATCGTCACGACGTCTCTCCGAAAGCGCCACCTCAGTGGCGTCGGTGTCCAGCAGCTGAGAGAAGTTCGAGGTGTGGCTGTCAGTCAGTGGACAGTCGAAGACGCTTGAAGACCGAAATTAACCACACTTCACAGTCAAGCTCGACTTCAATTTGCTCGAGAGTATCGACCAATGGCGCGCAGTCCTATTCACAGATGAATGTAAGAGTGTGCATTCATGGCAGTGACAGAAGTCGGGTCTACAGGCGTCCGGGTGAGCGATTTTCTCCATGCTGTTTCTCTCAAAGAGTCTCCTGTGTTGGTGGTTCCTGCATGATTTGGGGGTGGCATTTTCCTGGAGGGAAAAACAGATGCCTAATTTTGTACTGGTGGAGCTGGAGAAATGCTTTCTGTTGCTGAAGATGGATTAGCCACTTGAAATATTTAAAAGACTCTCCAAATAAATTCATTTTATTTTATATCTTAATTGAAACCTACCAAGTATTTTTTTTATTCAATAATTTTTTAAAAAATGTGCACAATGTATCCTACATTTTTTTATAAAATTTTATTAAACCAATTATTTTTACATTAATTAATGTATACATTGTATTTTTTTTTGCTTCGATTCCGGAGATTACTTCTCCACCATCGAGTGTCCTTGTTCATCTTTAGTCCTTGTTTTTAATAAGAGGAAAAATCTAATTAGATAAAAAAACCTCTTTTGATGATTATTTCAATTCCATTATTCCCCAATCAAGTCGATTGGTTCCATCTAATCTATCTCCCTCATTCATCAATGTATCCTACATTGTATGGAAAGTTAAATATAAAAAAAAGAAACACAAATTCATAAGCGGGATTCGTTTAGAGATTTAAATTAAAAAAAATTCTAATTTAATAATTTTTTTAATCCATAATAAAGCAAATTGATATTATTATTGATGAAATTTAATTTTTTAATTTATATTCAACATAATGTATGTATTTAAGGAAAAGTTTCAAAGAAATGGCAATTAGCATAGATTAACATTTAAACAGAGCAGGTCAATGAGCGACCACATGGACATAAAGAAATACCTGGAACAACATCTCCATAACATACAAAAAAAGGAAAAAGATCCAATAACCAATCAAGAATATAATATTATAACACATGGTCTCAGACGAGGAATGGAAGAAGGAGAAATGGTCTCGTAAAAGGCGGAACGACGCACACATTATTTATTATACACTATACATTATAGATATATATTACACATTATAAATCACACTATAAATCAAACATTATATACGAGGTCTGTTCAAAAGAAAAGGTGAAGTTTTGAATTTTTTTGAAAAGTATTTATTTATTCATCAATATCCCATTTTGTCCCCTTCAAAGTAATCCCCCTCAGATATAATGCACCTATGCCAGCGCTTCTTCCAATCCTCGAAGCACTTCTGAAATGCGCTTTTCGGTATGGCCATCAGCTCGTTCTTCGATTCTGACTTTATCTCATCAATTGTGGCAAAACGCTTTCCTTTCATTGGCCTCTTCGGTTTTGGGAATAGGAAAAAGTCGCAGGGAGCCAAATCTGGTGAATAAGGTGGTTGGGGCTTGGTTAGGGTGTTGTTTTTGGCCAAAAATCACTAACAAGCATTGATGTGTGAGCTGGTGCATTATCGTGATGCAGAATCCATGATTTTTTTCCACAATTCCGATCGTTTGAGCCGTATTGCTTCACGCAAACGTTGCATAACTTCCTTGTAGTATTCCTTATTAACCGTACGACCTGTTGGCAAAACTCATGATGCACCACGCCATTGTAATCAGAAAACAATGAGCAAAACCTTTATGTATATGCGCATGCGCAAGGACAGACATGTGGAAGGCGGAGGTCACCCTGAACCAGGCGGGCAGCTTGATATAGGACACGAGTGAATAAACCTGTGATTCAAATAAATAACGTGTTTCATTTAATTGCCAACTATTACATGGTGTCAGGTGTTAAAAATGGATAGAGAGATGTTCAAGCCGCCGGCTCCCTTGAGTTTAGAAGGAACATTGCATCCAATTAGAACAGATTCAAACAAAGTTCGAAATTTTTTAGAAGCCAGTGATAAAGAAGACGCGAACGGAAGAAAAAATTGGCTATATTCCTCAATTGTATTGGAGACGAAGGTTTGGAGTTGTATAATACATTCAAAATAAAAAAGGACCAAGAAGATAAATACAAAGTTGTGCTCCAATTATTTGAGGAATATTGTGCGCCTAGAAAAACGTAATTTTTGAACGATTTGAATTTAATAGTATTGTACAAGAAGTGGGGCAGAGTATAGATGCATTTATTTTAACTTTAAAGACAAAAGTGAAATCGTGTGACTTCGATAAACCGGAGGAGATGGTTAGAGATAGACCTGGTTTGGGTGTACGGGATAAGCAAATCCAAGAAAGGCTTCTTCGAGAGTCGAAATTGTCTCTTGAGGACGCCATTAGGCTCAACAAATCGATTGAGTCTACGAAAGTGCATTTAAAGAAATAACAAATCAAAGGAAGATGAGGTGGTAGAATTATGCAGTAGTTTTCAATCCAATCTTCCGGGTTATAAAAGGACAAGTCAACTAGTCAAGAGTCAAGAAATAGGGGCGCCTCTACAACTACCGATCGGAACGGCCAAGGAAGGAAGAGAAACAGCTGCTGGAGATGCGGCTCTTATTGTGAATTCCGGAAGTGTCAGCATTTAATAAGTAAGTGTTGGAAGTGTGATGGAAAAGGGCATTTCTCGCGGGTATGTGGGGGAAAAGGTAGACATAGTGGAGTGTAATTTAGAAAAAAATAATGAGTTATTTTATAGACACTATTTTAAATAATAAGGAAACATTTAATGATAAGCGTTATTCGAGAGACAAAGTGTGGAGGAAAATTATTTTAGTTAATAATAACTGTGAAATAGAATTTAAGTTGGATTCTGGAGCGGAAGTGTCGTGTTTACCGATACATATTTTGAAAAATTAAAGTTATCTAAAAATGTTATAAAAAATACTAACGTATCTTTGCACTCATATGGAAATTCAAAATTTAAGTGGAAACCTATGGGTGAGGTTGATTTAATTTGTGAATCTCAGTCTAATAAATGTGTAGTACGATTCGTTGTGATTGAAAGTTTAGAGACCCCTCTTTTTGGGTCTGGAAGCTTGTGTAGAGTTAGGTTGATAAAAAGAACAGATAGCGTTAATTTAGATCATTTTAAAACGTTGGAAGACCTTAAGACTTATTATAGTGATGTTTTCAAAGGATTAGGAAAGTTTCCTCAGATATACATCATATCACTGTAGATAAATCGATTGTTTCGAAAATTCATCCCATTCGAAGAGTTCCGTTAACTGCACGAAAGGCTTAAAAAATAAATTAAATGAGTTGGAAAAAATGGAAGTTATTAGAAAAGTGACTAAGCCAACAGAATGGTTAAATCCATTAGTAATAATAGAAAAGGTCAATGGGGACTTAAGATTATGCATTGATAGTAGAGATATAAATAAAGCAATTCGGAGAGAGCATTATTTAATTCCAACGATTGATGATATTGCGATTAAATTGGGAAAAAATAATTTTTTTTACGGTGTTGGACATGAAAGATGGATATCTCAAATTCCGATAGATGAAGAAAGTTCTGATTTGTGTACCTACATCTCCGTTTGGGAGGTATCAATTTTAAGATTGCCGTTTGGATTAACTAGCTGTTGTGAAGTATTCCAAAAATTAAATTATGATCTTTTTGGAGATATTCCGGGAGTCAATGTGTATTTTGACGATATTATAATTAAAGGGAATACAGAAAAAGAACATGATGAAAGAGTAAAAGCTGTGTTAAACGTGGCGCTGAAAAATAATATTAAATTTAATCAGATAAAATTCAATATAAAAAACAACAAGTCAAGTTTATGGGTCAAATATTTTCTTGTGAAGGAGTGTCAACAGATAAGGATTATGTTAGTGCAATTACATTTCCCAGAGCCTAAAGATAAAAATGAAGTACTTAGACTATTGGGAATGGCAAAATATCTCTCTAAATATATTCCAAATTTGTCAGCTGTAACAGCTCCCCTTAGAGAACTTACTAGGGATAAGGCTAAATATGCATGGACTAAAGAATGTGAAAATTCATTTGAAGAATTAAAAAGAACTGATTATTAAGGCGCCAGTGCTTGAGATTTTTAATCCAAAAAGAACCGGTGGTAATACAAACAGATGCTTCCCAAAATGGACTAGGGGCGTGTTTATTCCAAAATAACAAACCAATTGCTTTTATATCAAAAAGTTTAAACAAGAGTGAGCAACGATATGCTCAGATCGAGAAAGAATTTTAGGGGTAGTTTTTGCTTGTCAAAAATTTCATACGTTTATTTATGGTCATAAAAATATTTTAATAAATACAGATCACAAACCTTTAATTAATTTATGCTTAAAAATTTAGAAAAATTAACTCTAGGTTGCAAAGGATACTGATGAAAATAATCCCCTATAATCTAACGCTAAAATATGAAAAAGGGACAGACATAGTAGTGGCAGACACACTGTCAGGGCTTCATTAGGAGAAGAAAATAGTGACTGGAGTGAGGAAATTGAATTAAGTATTAATTCATTAGTAACACAAATGGCAATGTCAGAAGAAAGAAAAATAGAATTTAAGAAGGAAATTTATTAATGATAAGAGGCCATGATTAATAAAATATTTGGAAGAAAGGTTGGCCATCAGATAAGAAAAAAATCCTTCTATTTATCAGTCTGTTAGGCTGGGAATGAGTTGTCAGTGACACAAGGCTTGTATTTTTAGGACTTAAAGTAGTCGTTCCAAAAAATTTGAGGGAAAAAGTCTTGATGCTATTACATGAAGGCCATGTTGGAATGGAAAAAACGAAAAATAGAGCACGTCAGCTGTTGTATTGGCCAGGAATTTATAAAGATATTGAAAGATATAGGGAAATGTAGAATTTGTGAAAAATTTTCAAAGAAAAATAGTAATGAGCCGCTTAGGCCGTATCCATTGCCTGATAGGCCTTGGCAAAGAGTTGGCTGCGACATTTTTTCCATCTGAGAAATCACATTCATATCTGGTATTGTATGATGCATATTCAAATTGGCTCGAGTTAGTGTTATTGAAGATAAATCTGCTAGTGAACTGATCATGAAGTTTAAATCAATTTTTCAAAATATGGAGTGCCAGACATTGTTTTGAGTGATAATGTACCTTTTAATAGCTCGTTGTTGAAAGATTTCGCTAGGAGTGGAATTTTGATTTTATATTCAGGAGTCCAAATTATCCGAGATCCGAATGGTTTAGCAGAAAAGGGCGTTGAAATTGCTAAGAACATTGTAAAAAATCCAGTGGAAGAGGGTAAAGATATATTCATAAGCGCAATGCAATATAGAAATAGTCCATTGAAACAATTAGGTTTCTCCCGCAGAGCTGTTTTTTTAATAGAATGTGTTAAAAACAAAGGTACCCATTTGTGAACAGTTGCTTAAACCTAAATTACTGGATGTTAAAGAAAAACTGAATGAAAAAATGAATAAGCAAATTACATTCAATAAATACAAGCCATTACCGGATCAAAACTAAATAATCCGATTGTGTTTGAATCATGGAGAAATGCTGGTTACCAGGAAAGGTAGTTGAATTGCATTCTGCTCCTAGGTCGTATATAATAAAGGATGATCGAGGATTTTATTTAGAAGAAATAGAAAAGACTTAAAAAAATTAAGTAGGGCCATAGACGTCCCATACGCTTTAATAGAGGACGAGGATAAAGTGAAGGAGTTTGATAATTCTGATTATAAATCTCCCGTCAAAGTTACTGAGAGAAGTAATAACCAGGAGTGGAAGGGTGGTAAATCCACCTGAACGCTTAGAATATATATAAAGTGATCGATGTTAATTGGTAATTAATAAGGTATATTAATTGAAATTATATAATTTTTTTGGTAAATTAAGTTCTATGCCAATAGCATTACGAAAAATTTATTTTTGGAAGTTTTTGTTAAATGTTGTTATTAATAAGTAAATTGTAACTATATTTCATAGTGGTATTAAATTGTATATATTGTAAATAAGTAATATTTAAATTGTAACAATAATTATATTATATGGGTATTACATTGTATAAAAAAAAAAAAAAAAAGAAGATGTAATATATGCGCATGCGCAAGGACAAGACATGTGGAGAGAGCTGAGGTCTGCCCTGAACCAGGCGGGCAACTTGATATAGGACACGAGTGAATAAACCTGTGATTCAAATAAATAACGTGTTTCATTTAATTGCCAACTATTACAACCTTCACATTTGGCGTGCTTTTGGTATTGGCTCATCTGGCCGCTTCCATTGCGATGATTGGACCTTGATTTCGACGTCATAACCATATACCCGTTTCGTCACCAGTTATGACCCTTTTGAGCAAACCTGGATTGTTGTTTTTGCTCAAAATTGCTTTAATTTGTAACTAACTTCGCTGCCACACGTTGCATGCCCAAAACATTCGAGAAAATTGCATGGCATGAGCCGATTGATATGTAACATCATCTACAACTTCCCTAATAGTGATTCGACGATTTTTCCAAAACAATTTTTTTCACTGTTTCAATGTTTTCTTCACTTGTTGCAACTCCAGGACGCTCATCGTCATCAACATCTTCTCGGCCTTCTGTAAAGCGCTTGTACCACTTATAAATACTTTTTTGAGACAAAGTGGACTCGCCGAATGCCACAGTCAACATTTCAAGTGCCTTGGAGCAATTTATTCCATTTTTAATGCAAAATTTAATACATTGATCCATTTTTTCTAAAAGTCAAAAATAGAAGAACACACACAAACGTGACTAACCTTTTAGTTGTCAACAACAAACTACTAATCCAAATGGGCTATAATGCCAACATATGACTAACACATGTGTACCAACATAAAAAACTAGATGAGAATCAATCGCTATTTTTGGTTTAAAATCGATTTCTCTATGTCTTCAGCAATGGTTACTAATAAAACCGAAACGTCAAAAATCCAATATAGAATGATTATTCCTCAAGTACTATATGAGAATCAATCGCTATTTTTGGTTTAAAATCGATTTCTCTATGTCTTCAGCAATGGTTACTAATATAAAAACCGAGCGTCAAAATCAATATAGAATGATTATTCCTCAAGTACTAGATGAGAATCAATCGCTATTTTTGGTTTAAAATCGATTTCTCTGTCTTCAGCAAAGGTAACGGATAAGAAAACAACGCAGTTGCTATGGTTACTCATAAAAATTCCTCGCAAATTTTTAGCATTTCACAGAGAGAAGCCTATCCATTCTTACTTAAGCAAGGCTAAATGAGCTATATTAAAACTTTCAAATGAATAAATTTTAAAGAATTTAAAAAAATTAAAAAAGTACCGTCTTACTCTAGAGTAAAGTACTTTAAAATATAATTTTACTAAAAACTTTATTTAACCTTTTTTGTGGTCCCCAAAGATTTGCTTAATTAGGATATTAAATTTCATCAAAATTGGTTAAGTCATTTTCAAGATATTTAGAAAAAACTAAAAAAGTACTGAAATAAAGTACTAATGTTTGTGGGCCGATATGTACCAAAAACTAATCAGCGCTTCATTTTGTTAAACTAATGGTAGGTTTTCAATTTCATTTCAATCGGTGCAACGGTGTGGAAAAAATCGTGGGCCAAAAAAAGCGATAACATACATACATCCATCCATACATACATACATCCATCCATCCATCTGCACGCACTAAATGAAAAAATTTTGTCCTCTCGACGAGACCCCTTGTAATTTTTGGCAAAACCGTCACGTGCTAATATTCAACCTAATTGAATACTGAATTTGTGACTTTAATTGAATCCATGGGTTCCGTAGTCTTTACCTGAGGACCCTTTGAAGCCACGCTTGCCCCGAGAGCCACAATACTTTACCCATGCTTTGCATTGGAAAATCGATAATCGAATGTACACATCCCGCTAAAATTCAAAATTCACCTTTCTTTTGAACAAACCTCGTATATATAAGTACACATTATAACTTAAACATTATATACTATAAAATTATACCTTACAAATTCTAAATATATATCTATATACTTCCTTTAATTATATCTCTTCGATACAATATATCTATGGATATCAACACAATCGCATAGTTATCTTGGTGGTGCCTTTTACATATAAATCAGACGCCGACGATTCCCTTCGCTATAATTCGAGAAAAAACTTGAAAGTGCCAGCATAACTCCAAAAATACGGAACCAAGATCACGGACGGGGAACAACAGGCATATCTCGCGTCATCTTGAAAACGGACTATAATTGCTACTGGACAACGGGATAAACATATACGTAATCTCATCTTGTTTTTTCTTAATTGTTTGCAAGCTACCAAGTCCATCTTTTATCTGCTCCTGCTTTGATTTGCGCTCACTGCGAATATTAAATGATTATAATATTGATATATGAGTAACTCTGATTGCCATTGAAATATTTCCACTTTTATCACATTTATTTGTTTAATATATTGATTTTTTTCTTTCCGTCGGTAATAAATTTTATTATATATCTATATAATTTCTTGTTCTATCATTCTTATCGAGTTAAAACCTAAAATTAATTCATTACCCTTAGTATTTAAATCCCCTCACCTACCGTTCCCGATATCATCCTTCCTTTTTAGTATAATTAATTATTTTTATTATTTATTCTTTTATTTTTATTTTTTTTTGTTTTATTATATATATTCATAGAATTTAAAGTAAAGTAGAATATCAAAGTTAAAATAAGTAGAATAATTATAGCCAATTTTTAAAACAAAGAGATTTCCCGCTGAATTTACCACTGCAGAGAGCGAATCTAAAATAAATTAACAAGTAAATATTTCTTACCATCAAAATATCTCAAACATCTAAAATAAAATCTATTAATAGCTTTGTTAACCTATTAAAAATGTTTCACCAAGTACCAACACCAAATTCCTTAAAAACTATTTAAGAATATATACCTATATATGTTATAAATATCGGCTTAGACATTTTAAGAAAAACGACTTTGTATACACCTTTCAGAGGTTGAGTCGATTTAACCCCGTTATAAATAAATTAAAAATTTATTTTTTCAGCAGAAGACACACTCTTTTATTGTCTCCTTGAATATACAAATAACTTCTAAATTACAAGTTTGTATATTATTTAGTTTATGAGCTATAAAATAAATGCTCTGATAAACAGAACATTGTGGCGACACTAATATGTTCCCATTTACACTTGTTAAACGGAACCTAAAAGCGTAATAATAATAGAAATATTTCAATATGACTATGAGTGTTTACCTTCTATTGAATATGCAGTCTTAAACCATTTTTCTTTATGTGTGTATGATATTTTTCTATTCCTATTGTAAATCATAATGTTACATTTATCAGGTAGCATAGCATTTAAGCAAAGTTTGATTACTAGAAAATGGGCTTAAATTAAAAAATGAAATACATTTTAATATTTTATTTAAGGTTTAAAGAGAGCCAAGTAGTTGACGCTCTATTGCAAAATGAAATTTGCCAGTCCAATTAAGTATAAAGTAAAGAAACTGTGAAGAAAATGTAACAAAACTAATACACGACTGCTTGTGCAATTTTATAAGGGGCGTCGTTATATTTTCATTAGACAACAAATAGAGAAAATAATGGAATAGTCTCTACTTTTGGGCCATATTCTGCAATATCCTTCTATTATTTAAAATCTACCTCAACTCCAATGGGATACATGCGCCTCTAACTCATTAATGAAGATAGATATAATCATTATAATTAGTTTCAAAATTTAAGCTGTTAAAAATCTGAATTTAACTTTCCTTGTGTAGCAAATTTTCAAACTGAAAAAAATATTTTTTATACAAGATCAAATTAATAAAAATTGCTCATGAAATTTTTTTTTTTTTAATGCAATCGAATGCAAGAAGGGGCGCACCAATAAAGAAGCAGCCCCTATGGATCTCGAAAGACCCTTGTATTAACGAAGAGAATTAAAAGTTGATTAAGTGAGAGGGTGGAGATGTAGGTATTTATGCACTCGGGTTTTGAAGGTTTGAAGATTATAAGTGCTGGGAAAGATGGAGGCTGGGAGAGAGAGAGTTCCAGTTCCTTGAAGTCATGGGGATATATATGTATTGGCGAATGAAGTGGACCGGCACTTTTCTAATTTGACAGCGAGTGTTGGGAGTCGGCAAAACGCGTGCTACGCACAAAGCATGCTTTGGGGGGAATTATTGATTTTATCTCATCAGAGCACCTGCCGTGATAGTGAAATTACGAGATATTGTGATTAACTGGACCCGAACTGACCCCAACTGAATTATTGTTAACTTTTAATTGAACTCGAGTCCCAAAGAGCAACCGAAAGAGTATTTCAAGGTCAAGTTCTGTTTTAAATGGAAACCTAGAATTTTTCTTTACATATCTTTAAAAAAACAGAACAACTTTTATAAGAACTAATTTTTTTATTCGACATTAAATAAACAAAATATTAAAATGGTTAAGCATAATGTCAAAAAAATCCTAATAATTATTTTTAACAATTATTCAACAATTATCAAATAATAATTATTTAATAATCAATTATTAAATCGAAAAATCACAACGATGAAAATATAAGTGTTTATTGTTTTGATTATTTATGCCCATCGATTAAATTAATAAAGTTGTTGTAGGGAAATAAGGACAATAGCTTATGCAAATAATTTTTATTTTTTGCCAACGTTCGTTAACTTTGTTGACTTCCTCAGGAGCCTAAATAAATTAACTTCTTTGCATATTTGTCATTTTATCAATATTCATTCTTAGCAAACACATAAGGCCAGTGATCACACAGATTGAAATTTCAATCAATGCTAAGAATGAATATTGATAATGACAAAGAAGAAGTTAACTTGTGAGCCTGAGGAGTCAACAAGTTGACGAAACGTTGGAAAAAATAAAAATTATTTTCATAAGAAGCTATTGTCCTTATTTTCCTGCTTATAATGATCTTAAAACTTCATTATACACAGATTTAAGAGATTATTACCCTGTATAAGTTGAAATTGAGTATGGAACGAGGCTTAAATTTTGTTGAGAAATCAAGAGAGATTATTTTATATTAAATCGGATAATTTTAATTACATGTCAGAACATAAATATGCATATATGATGTGTTAATAGAATTAAAATGATAGAAGTATAGTTAAAAATGAAAATTTGTTTTAAATTATTATATTTATAGTCAGTCTGAGAAAATGAAATGTTTCACCTGAGAGTCAAATTCAAAATAGAGACTAGTTCCTGTAATGTAATCGCTAGATGGATAGAAATGCATCGCCTCAGCCAAATATTCGACATTATCTACAGCAGGAGTTTCTTGTGAAAATCGAAAGAGTGATTCTTCAATAGAACTTATTTCTTCGTACAATCTCTTAGAAGGGACTTCATCATTACGAAGCATCTCGATATAAGAATAGACGGCAGTAAGAACCTTGATAAACGATTAATTATTTAAAAATATTGGTATATAAATATATAAGTTTTTATCATGAAATATAAATAAATTCAAATTTAACTTACTTCAGAGATATGGTCTATTCCCTCCTCTGTTAATGTTATATTTACCATAAACAAAGAATATACTCTATTATGTTGAAAAGTGTCAGTATTTCTAGCTAAAAGATCAACAGCCCAGAGTCTGGAAAAATAAATAAATTATGATTAAAAAAATAAAAAGAATGTCTATATTATGCTCTTACTTTTGACGAAGATAAGAAAGAAGACTTCCTTCCCCTTTATGGTTAATTAAAACTGTGAGATAATGGTGGAGATTAAAATAATATTTATTTAATAAAGAAGGAAACACCCAAGTCATTTCACCCAAAGAAATTTACATTAATCAATTCAAAATTATTCAACTAAATTGTTAATAATTTAATAAATTATATATTAATATACATTATACATATAAGAAAAAGTCTATAAAATGCAAGGAATGAAGTCAGAATATCCCATTAGTCTTATTCTTATAACTAGCCACTGAATTGTATTGGGATACACCCTGGGGGTGATAAGAGATTGACGAGAGGCCCCATATTCTAGATAGGAGCGTATTTGAGCCTTGTATAGCTTAAGAAGTTAAATAATAATAAATAGAAGGTCATGAATAGTAAGCGAAGTTTACATCCAGTAGCTTTTACAGCTTGTATGGGATGTAACACACACTTGGCATTTTCTCCAGATCTGGCACCATCGTATTATTATTTGTTCCAGCCCTTGCAAAATTTTGACGGCAAAAACCTTACTTCAAAATGAAGGTATCAAAAATGTATTGATCAGTTTTTTGACAGCAAAGATCAAAAATTGTTTTGAACGTGTAATAATGCTACTGCCAGAAAGATGCAAAAGGCAATGGACCAAAATGGGAATATATAATTTAATCAAATATTTATACACTATAAGAAAATCGAATTTCATTTTCGCCAAAATTTTGTTACGTTCTTTGATATTAAATTTATAACTTGCCAAGTTATAATAGTTAATAATTTGTTTCATAAAATGTTTCACTTGCACCAACACCACAATCTCTACTGATTATTAATAACTTTCATTTAAATTGATGATATTTAATACAAGCTTAAAATTTAACTTTGCTATTTGTTCTACTTTATACTAAGTAAACAGTTTAGTTGGATATAAAACTTGCCAAGCTATAAATTCAATATCAGCAACTACAAGTTTTCTTTTAAATCAATTGAAGAACGTTTTACATTCCTATAGCTATGATTTAAGTAACCGTTGCAACTTTAAAACCCGTTTAGATCTCAACTCTTTTGTCGGCCAAGCCGTTTGTACCGAACTTGGCCCCCTTTTTAACATTTATGTTTTATTATGAGATATTTCACTTTAGAAGTCTTATCCTTTAATTTAACTAAATAAAATTTATTTAATTCATCCAAATGTATTTAATACATAGCAGTTAAATTTCAGGTCCTGAAGAAGAGAAAGTTTCGATTTTTCGATTTCATTCTTTATTAATGTATCAAGCTCTATAAATATTCCAAATTTAAGAATTCTAGGTTGATTGTATTTCCACTATATGTTAATTAAGCATATAATAAATTTCACCTTAGGTCCGAAAAAGAGAAAGTTTCACTTTTCCAATTCTTCGATTGTAGCCCAAACTCTAAGAGTATGCCAAATTTCAGCATTCTAGGATTGAAGTGGAAGTACTCTAGGTTTTTGATATGTGAGGAGTTTGTATGAGTGTTATAAATGGCCCTTTTCAGAGCTTAATAACTCAAGAACTATAATAGATTTATTCATGAAATTTGGGATTCTAGGTGAATTCAGTGGGCCTTATTAGGTCGGTACTCATATGAGTATTTGAGCCTAATGAGTATGTGGCCCGAGCCTGAGTCAGTGGAGGGGCCCCCGATGAGCACTGGGCCACTGTGTGTGACCTTGTGCGGAGTGAACAGAAAAACTCAGTCTTTGCCCTACAGGTAGATGAAATATATATTATAGTCTGGAAGGAGAGAAGCAATCTGCTCATTTTGTTCGGCCCGACTCCATGTGTGGCCAATACGGTCGTACCCACAGAGCATGTATTGATCACGTGCTCACTTTGAAGCACCGACAACCCTAGACTCAGGCTGAGCCATTCGGATAAATTCGGTTCGGCCCATACTCATATGAGCAAAACAGGGTAAACGCATGCTCATTCGGCTCAAACGCTCATATGAATATGAGTACCAACCTTAAGGCACGCATAATTTCAAGTCGAACAAGCGCTTTCGCCAACTCTTTTATCCCTATGACTTCAGAGACTGGAACTCGCTCTCTGCCACCTTCTTTCCCGCGACTTATAACCTTCAGCTATTTAAGACCCGTATCCACAGATACCTTCGACCCCCGCCCAACCCATGAAATTCTTTCTTCTTCTTTTTCACGATGGAGGGGGCCAACCTTGCGGCCTCTTTAGGGGTTGTACCTTTTTTGGTGTAACTCCTTCTCTATCATTATCATAAAGTGTTTGTGTCTAATAGTTTTTGAGTTAAGGGGGGGGGGGTCGAAAATAGCTGGAAATGGTTCGCGTAATATACACATGGCCGGTGAGTCGCCCGTTTTTCCGAACTTGGCTGTGTCTCTAGATTGTAGTGATATATTGGCTCAAGCCAGTCCTCACCACCGTGCTGGCAGCTCGTATAGCGACAGCCTGGCAGACACGATCGGATCCTCGACATGTTTGGAGCGGAGCGCAGCTCAGCTTCCTGAACCAATCTTTTATGTATCTTTAAGCACGGAAATACTTTCGGGTTACTGGCTCCACTGTGCACCTTTATCCACCCACTCATGGTTCCCTTACATGTTTAAACATGTAGATATATATAAAACGTTGATGAAGTGAGAGATGGCTGTCCACAATTTATAAAATTAAAAAAGAGGGAAATTCAGCCAGGGAATCCTCTGTAAAATAAAAAACTCCCAATTACAGAAAACGTTTCGGCTTTTAATTAGATAAGACCGATGACCGAAAATGAAATATAAAAATATGTATTAAGTCCAAAATAGTGAATAAATAAAACTGCAAACAACCAAAATTAAATAATAAATAGCTTTTGAGACTTCGCCATATTAAGTAGTAAGCATAGTAAGAACTATGTACATACACAGAGTTCGGGTTACAGCTCGTTGGGCCGTTTCTCGCAGCCTATACGCCATTTCTCTCTAGAACTATGTATTTTATAATATATGTTATATCTAACTGGGGTCAAGCTCCCCCGTAGTTCAAAATTTCTTGAAGTACCTTTAGTCCAGTTAAATTATCTACAAAGGCCCCTTGAGGGAAAGTTTCTACTTTGATCTTACACGTTTTTTGTTGTGCTGAATCTGAATCTGAGGTTTGATAACGAAATTGTGACAAAAACATTGTCAAAAATGCAAAAAATGGTTAAAAAAACCATTTTTTTGGCGGTTTTTTATTGAACTTGAAAACTCACCTTTTCGCAAATAACCTTCCTTTTTTCAAAATGAAAGTTCATAAAATTTCTACAAATTTAATCATTTATGTTATTTCTTGACCAACCGTTCGGGCTTCCGCGCTAGTTGATAGGCGTATATTTTTTTCCGCAAACTCGCATTTTTTTCGTTTTGTCCCACTTTGACCCTGAATGAGCACGTTTTCGACATAGACTATTCTATACATTTTTAAACTACCATAATTCAAACAAAGTTTCATAATTGGATACGGTAAGCCGTGCCCGCAATGAGGTTAAAATTTTGAGAAACTGCAATTTTTTGAAAAAATCGAAGTTTTCTTCATGTAAAAATGAAAAAACCACCAATTTGGAAAATTGATTCTATCTCATTCTCTAGAAATTTTGCTGATTTGAACCACGTTTTTGATAGTCTCAGGATTTATATTCAGCATTTTCGGAGAGGATATATAACTTGAATCCCTCAAAAGTGTCAGGGAAATGCTGGATAATCTATAAATCTATAAAGAGTTTTATCAAAAACGTGGTCCAAGTAAACGTTCAAGTCATCAAAATTTCCTTAGAGAATGAGATAAGAATCAATTTTCTAGAATGAGTGGTTTTCATTTCATGTAGGAAAAACTGAGATTTTTCGAAAAAAAAAAGGATCATTTCCATGTCATGGAAAATGCTGGATATCTATAAATATAAGAGTTTTAACAAAAAGTGGCCAAGTAAAGGTTTTTCAAAACTTCAAACTCATCATTGCGGCACCGGTTACTATTATCCAATTAAGATGAAACTTTGTTTAAATTGTAGGAAATTTAATTTAGTTTTAAAATGTATAGAATGATCTTTGTCGAAACCGCGCTCTTTCGAGGTCAAAATGGGAAAAAATCGAAAAAAGTGAGATTTTTGACGAAAAGTAAACAAAAATACTTCAATTTTCAACTAGCGCTTGAGCTCGAACGGTTCGTCGAAGAAAAACCTAAATGATTAAATTTGTAGGAAATTTTATGAACTTTCATTTTGAAAATGAAGTTATTTACGAAAAAGTTGATAGTTTTCGAGTTATAAGCAAAAAAACAGCCAAAAAATAAGATTTTTTAACCCTTCTTTTTTTTGCATTTTTGACAATGTTCACAAAACTTTGTTAGTAAACGTCAGATTCGATTCAAAAATAACTCAAAACATAAAGGGTCGAACAAATTAAAACCACCCCAAAAGTTTCCGGGTAAAAACACAATTTAACCGGACCATTTGTTTTAAAAATTCCCACGAAATATTTTGGTTTGTGGATTGGAGCCCTTCACCCCATGAAAATTTTCTGGCTACGCCACTGCGAAGGTGAACCGCGAACTAAAATCGTGTACACCTACTCACTTTTATTTTGGGCAGAAGACAATAGATGAAGGGGTATTATCTAATGAATTCCAAAATAATTTCCTCACATAATTCAAAGACGGGGGGGTCAGATAGGCTAGTCGGTAGCGTATCATCTTGCTACAAGGGACCCGGGTTCGAACTGACCGAGGCATTCGCCAAATTCAGACCCCGGGGTGACAAAATTTTTAAAAAAAATATATAGTATCGTAAAATGGCTTATGGTTGGAAAGGCCGAAAAGCCAAAAAAAAAAAAAAAAAAAAATAATTCAAAGACATGTACATCTAATTCCAATCGTGGTTCACCCCTCGAATATAATTTTGTGTTTGATAATACACAACTCTGTCTGCACTCATTGTTTAACAAATGTATTGAATTTGCAAATACTCTGATAAGAACTGAAGATGGCCTTATCTAATTAAAGCAGAAACGTTTTTTTGTAATTGGGAGTTTTTTATTTTACAGAGGATTCCTTATTAGCTGAATTCCTCTCTTTTTTTAATTTATAAATTGTGGACAGCCATATCTCGCTTCATCAACGTTTAGATCTTATTTATATTAAATTTGAAAAAGATGAGATTTTTCCTAAAATATAAATAATTGTTCACGTGTTCGATGGCACGTTGTCGTGGAGGAAAATCAGCTTGTCATGTCTTTGTTGATAATCCGGTCTTTTTTCACGCAGAGCACGGTGCAATTTGATCAGTTGATGATGGTAGCGGGTGGAATTGACATTTTCACCAGGTTTCAACAACTCATAGTAGACGATACTCTGCTGATCCCACCAAACGCACAGCATCGTCTTCCGTCCGAAGCGATTTGGTCTTGGGAATGGTTGATGGTTGGCTGGATCAACCCACGATTTCTTTTGCGTTTAGACTTCCTCATAATATATCCACTTTTCATCGCCAGTCACAACTTCAGATGCAGGAACGACTTTTTTGTCTGGCGAGCAAGATTTTATATGTGGTTTGCGTCGCTCCATCTGCCTATCGTTCAATTCATGCGGCACCCATTTTCCGATCTTTTGAACCTTTCCCATAGCACGTAGGCCCATGGAAATGGTTGGTTGAGTAACAACCAATTGCTCGGTAAGCATTTTTTGCGATTGGGCCCAAAAGGGGCTGTAATTGATGGTCCTCAATGTTCCTGGGTCGATTTTCACGCTTCTTGTCGCTCAGCTCAAAATTGCTGTGTTTTTTGAACCGATGAAACCAATCCCTGCAAGTTGTTTCCGATAAAGCATTGTCGTCATAGGCCACCACAAGCATTCGGCAACCGATGTTTTCAAATTAAATCAGAAAAGCAGAGCTTCCCGCATATGCTTTTTTCTGACAAGAAACTAGACATGATTACCAAAGGAAAAATGTATGTTGTTGTATGAAATTGCTGGTGATTTGCACTGATTAATGTTCACAAATGTCAAACTCATAAAAAGAGGTTATAACCTGTCGATAAAGTAGCTTAAGACGCTCAATAACGCATACTATGAGCGATGCACCGTTTTAAACTTATACACATGGTATACATATTTATATTTGATATATGTATATAATAACTGAGTATTGAAGGAGACAATAAAAGAGTGTGTCTTCTGCTGGAATTATAAATTTTATTTATTTATAATTAGAATATAGTTTTCGAGGGCTTTGCCCTCTTCATCAGTCTATTACAATGTATTCACAGGAATTAATTTATGAATGAAAGGTTTACATTTTTCATGTGGTAAGGTTATAAATTACATAGAGGCGTTAAGAATTGACACTTATTGTCTCCTTCAATATATAAAAATTCTAAGCATTTCAGGCAAAAACTTTCAATTTAATAAGTGAGTATGTTTATTTGAATCAAGCAGAGGACAACCTCTTTGATTCTCTTCCATTATTATGACGATTATTTTTTTAAATTTGTTAATGCAAAGTAGGTACATAAAATAAAAAAGAATCATGGTTACCTTAATAATATTCGTCTGTGTGTTTACGTAATAAATTTTGGAAAATTCTTTAGTGTCAAATATATCTGTGAATGATGAAAAATCATCTGGAGGTAAATTATTATTAGGGACATCTTTAAAGCATGCTTTTATCCAGAGTTCCAAAGTATCCAGAGGTAAACTCGCCTAAAATTAGAAATAATTTATTAATAAAGTATTAAGAGAATTTGTATTTATTTCACACGTGTACCTGAACAGCTAAAGTCATACGATGAGCAGAATAATGTCTTTTACGAAACTCGTGGACAGCTTTATATAAATCATCATCTTCAACGTTATCTTTAAGTGTTTCTAAATTTCCCCAGATAAATTTTCTAATTGGAGTATTCGGTTGAGCAAAATCACTTAAGAGTTGAATTTTGCTATAAAAATGATCGTCAATATTTAACTGAAATTTTTTAAAAGAAATTTCAAAAAAAATTTAAAAATAACACAATTATATTTTAAAATATAAGTAGATATAATTTTATATTCCCAACATTTATGAAATATTTAGGGGATAAATAAAAAATAAACATAACTTATTTTAAAAAAGTTTAAAAAGAATAAAAATAAATATTTATAATAAATTGTTAATTAAAACTTGATTCGGTGTAATAAATTTTTATTCTTTCGTAGACGTGTTTCGGATCCTCAAAAGCTCAAAGGTACTTTCTTCTTTACAACACATATATTATTACATCATAAAATTTAAATTTATTATTCAACTGAGATTGGATTGAGAATGATTTGAAACATTGGAAAGTTGTATAAGTTCAAATTGTATGAAGAAATATTGTTGGAGATTTTAATATTTGTGTACTAGCTCATCCGAAGAAGGATGCTAGCTTTTCATCATCATCAATACCGTTGAGGATCCAAAACATCGGCGAAATAATAAATAAAAATATATTACATATGATATTGGTCGCAGTTATATTTAACTATTTACTAAGGGTCGATTTTTCAATCCTCAGTAAGTGAACTTTATCTGTCGAATAAAGTTTAATCGATGGATAACAAGATTTTCAATTTTCCAATGGTCAGATAGATATTATCTGTCGAATAAAGCCGCTAACTGAAGAATAAAGTTATCTACTTCTTGAGGGGCTGGTTAAGATTTATCTTTCCGTTTTCTATGACATTTTGAGGTTATGTGGTGTGTCGTTAGACAGTTAAGTAGTTTGTGCATACTGAATTATTTTTCATTTTGTTTGTTATTATATTATACAGGGTGGAGTATAAAGATCTCCCACATTTTGAAGAGGTATAAAAAATTGAAAAATTTAACTAGAAAAAACTGAATATATTTTTGAAAAGAACATAAAATAATGTTTTTTTAAATGTGGTTTATACATGATATCATCATCATTGAGTATACAGTCCTAAGACTGGTTTGATGCAACAATCCGTCTCCACTCGACTCTGTCCCCCGCCAGCTGTTTAACCTCTCTAAATGTCTGGCATCCCATATCCCCAATTATTTGGTTGAAATATTCTAATCTGGTTCTTCCCTTCCCCCTTTTCTTCCCACCTCCCCCTCCAAGATATCCCTAAGCAGTCCCCCATGTCTCAGTGTGTGCCCCATCATCTGACCCTCTTCTTCTTCTTCAGACTTCTTCCACAAGGTTCTTTCTTTCTCCGATTTTTCCAAGAACTTCTTCATTTGTGATTTTATCCATCCATTTGATATTCATCATTCTTCTGTAGCACCACATTTCGAAAGCCTCCAATCTCTTTCTCTCCGCTTTTCCAATTGTCCAGGTTTCACACCCGTACATGGCTATGCTCCATACATATGTCTTCAATAGCAACTTCCTGTTTGCTAAGCTGATTGAGGAGGAGCATAGTAGCTTTGTTTGTATTAAACCCGATTTTTGCTTGGGCAATTCTTGATTTAATTTCGTTTTCGCTTCTCCCATCCCATGTTATTTTACTTCCTAGGTAGCGGAATCTTTAACTCCTTCTAGGTTTTCTTGGTTAATTTTGATGCATTCCTGTCTCGTTTGTTCTTTTTTGTACATACTAGGACCTTGGGTTTTATTCTTGTTTATTTTCATTTTGATTTCTTCTATTAGGATTTGGTTAATTCCATTCAAGGCGTCCTCTAATTCTTTTTTATTGCTTCCAGAAGGGCAATGTCATCGGCAAATCTTAACATAGCGATCTTTTGACCTTGGATTTCTATACCTGTATCAATTTTTGTTCCTTGAATTCTTTAATCGCTTCTTCTATGTATAAGTTGAAAATCATGGTGACAGCACACATCCTTGTCTTACACCTTTTTTATTTTGGCTTCTCTGTGTTCATCACCAATATTTATAATTGCCGTCTGGTTTTGATATAGATTGTAGATTAGTCTTCTCTCTCTGAATTTTATTCCCGCCTGTTTTAATATTTTAAACATAATTTCCCAATTGACATTATCGAATGCTTTTTCTAGGTCTATGAATCCGATGTAGACAGATTCTTCCCTGATAAAAGCCCTTCTTTATTATTAGTCTAAGAGAGAGAATTGCTTCTCGGGTGCCTCCTTGTTTCTTCTAAAGCCGAACTGGTCTTCCCCCAGATTTTCAACTCTTTGTTCTATTCTTCTCTGGATTATTTTTGTTAGGATTTTGGAGGCATGTGAGGTTAGGCTAATGGTCCTGAAATTTTCACATTTATCCGCGCCTGTCTTTTTGGGAAGTGTGACTATTTTGTTTTTTTGGAAATCTTTTGGGATGATTCCCAATTTACAGATTTTGCTAATTAGTTCAAAGAGTTTGTCAAGTGCCTTTTCCCCAGAGTTCTTTAGATTTCAGCTTGTATATTGTCTATTCCGGGTGCTCTATTATTTTTTAGTTCCTTCAAAAGCTGTTCAACTTGACCTGAGTATGGGGTCTCCTAATTCGTTTTCGTCCACAGATTCTTTCTTCTTCTATTGGGTTCATTGTTTTTCTTTCTCCATAGAGTTCTTCTAGGTGTTCCTCCATCTTATTTGCCTGTTCGTTTTCGTTTAGAATAATGTCTTCCTTTATCTCTTATGTTCTTGCTTTTTGGCTTGTCTTCTTGAAAATTTCTTTTTTATTGCCCTATAGGCTACATCAACTTTTCCCAATACTAGATTTTCGTTGACTTCTTTTACTTTTCTTGAATCATTTTTTTCTTTTGCTTTTCTACATTCTTCTATAACTTTCCATCTTAATTTTTTATATGTTTCTTTCCTTCTTCGTCTTTTTTCTGTTCTTAAATTTTCTTCGTTCGTCAATCAGTTGCAGTGTTTCGTCTGTTACCCATGGCTTTTTAATTTCGTTTTTCTTTGATTTAAGACTTCGTTGGCTGTTTCAGTCAGGCTTGATTTCATAGCATTCCATTCTTGTTCGATTTCTTCTTCTTTATTATTTGTGGGTGTTTTTTCTTCCAGTTTCTTATTCATTACGTTTTCGAAAAGTGATATCAGTCAAAAAAAAAAGGGGGGGGGTCAAAAATGAAAATTGTGCCTGACCAAATTCAACAAAATTTTGTATACATCTTCTCTGTGGACCCTTAGAAGGCTAGAAATTCAAAAACTAATCACCCAAAAAATGTAAAAGGGGACAAAAATTAAAAATTTAGCTCTTTCGATCAAACTATGTATACAAAATTTGGTTAAAGATAACTATATAAACCCCAACCCGAGAGAAAAAGACTGTTGTAAAAGAGAGACCTGACCATTTTAGTACATGGGATGAAAGGCAATTTTGGAAAAGATTTTGTAGAGTTATTAATTTCATTAATTCATGATAAAAATAAACACAATACAGAAAAGTAAGTTCATTTTCCGTATTATAAGTAAGTAACACACGTCCACATAAAAACACTTACAATTTTCGCTTACTACTCCTCCACTAATCCTCCTCTACCAGAATGTATATAAGGTGCCCGATGTATATAAGATATACTTTTTATCTCGAAAGTGTGTCGATCGAATTGTCCAAGCGGGGGGGGGGGGGTCAGAGACGCCCCCCACGCACATATATATATATATATATAACTTTATTTTCAATTTTAAAATTTTTTTAAAAAAATGTTTTTTTTTACAAATTTTTTAAGGCACGCCCTATAAAGTGGTCGCCCCCTCTACCCCCCCCCCCCCGGATCCGCCCTTGTTTAGAGACTTATCTGAATTAAAAAATTTGGCCCTAAAAGGAATTAAAAATTTAACAATGTCCTTATTCACATCTAAGTAATAAAAAATAAATTATCTAGAAAATAGTTTATTTCATTTTTCGTGTACATTTAAAGTAATGGGTAAGAATCTCAAAGTTTTTAAATTTTAAGTTTATGAAAAATGAAGAAGATAAACCAACCTGATTTCATTACTTTCTTTTCATGGGTCATTGAATCTTTCTTCATTAACGGGGATATAAACAAATTGGAAAATCGATCCAATCCTTGAAGAAGGTGTTTTTTAGGGCATTCAAAATAAAATGTTGTGTTCTCAAAATCCGTAGTAGCATTACAAACCCCACCTCGAGGCTTTAGAATAAGATTTGTTAATAATATCCGACTTGATAGAAATATCATAAATTTAATAGAAATAAACTCCACCTTTATGAATGATTCCAATTCATTTTCTTTTGGATATTTTGAGATCCTATGAAAACCATATGTTCCAAAAAGTGAGCCATTCCAGGAATTTCAGGAGGATCACTAAAGCTTCCGACACCAACACAAAGTCCACAAGCAGCCTGAAATTAATAATAATTAAAATAAAATTGAAATTTTAATAAATAATATATTTTTATTTTATTCAAATCAAAAATGTCCCTCCTCCCTAAATGGAATTTTGAAGCAAGTCCGATATTTAATACAAGGGACCAGGGCTATTTACCAAGATTTCCTAGCACAAATGTATTTGAAATTTCAATTCAATTTCACAAAACCCTCAATTATATTTCAGAAAATGTCAATAATTGTTTAGTTAGTTGCTTTATATACTATATGCTGAATTTACAAAAGTGAGATTTGAAATTAAATTGATATTTCTGAAATACAATTGGGATTTTCATTTTTCAATTGAAAATTCTCAAATAGAATGGAATAAAATTGAAAAGGTGTAGTTATACTAGTGTCCAGTTCCAAATATGACTTTTTTTATTCAAAGCTTGCATTACCATTCATACTATATCTTATAGCGATAGGAGTCTAAATTTCTAAATTCATATTTATGTAATTTTTATATCCAGATACCCAAAACAGAATAAATTATGAAATATGTAGAAAGAATGGTCCAGTTACCCCAGTCAGTGGGTTCAACATTTACCCAAAATTAAATAAAAAATATTTTTATAATTGAAAGCTAGCTATCACTTTTCATTACTTATGTAGTAGGATAGAAGATAGTATGTTTATCAGTAATTAATTAAAGACTTGGTAAGGTTTCATTCAATGGGTGAAAAGTCGAAATCGCAATATTAAATGTAAAATCAGACCCTGTTACTCCGACGCACCTTAACATAATATGAAAAATTATTAACATTACATTAAAAGAATTTAAAGATATCTTACAAGCTATATTATCTGAGTTTAGATGGGATCGTTCCCTCAGGAGTCGAACACAAGTGCCCAAATTGCATTCCGGGCAGTTGAACTAAACCTAGGGACGAAATCCTTCCGATATATATAGGTATATGCGCTGAAAAATTTAACTTAGATTACACAATTATAGTACGATATAGTCGATTTTAAAATTCTGCTGTCAATTGATTAGAATTTTAAGTGCAAGGCCGTATTGTATACATATTAGAAATAAAAACAAGTTTTTTTTAAAATTACATATTTTTTGAAATTCCAACATCGCCAGAGGATCCGATTTCTCATAATATAAATATAATTTTAGATTTTACCATTTTTTCTTCTATCTTGATTGATTTTTTATCAGCTATACTTTCACAAAATTCAGACCGCCATGATGAGGTGGATGATTTCCCGCACTTTCCGACTCCTCTTCAAGCGACGAAGAATCACTTTCATCTAATAAAACATTTTTAATTTAATTAGTTAATTAATTTATAAATCAATGTGTTAATTATTAGCTTACCTTCTGATTCACTCTCATCATTTTCTTTAATATTTTCCACGTCGGATATTAAAAGAGCAGTCAAGCCATTTTCAAGTTTAATTACTCTGAAATTAGAAAATTATTATGATTATATTTATATTAAATTGAAAGGTTTTTTGCCGAGGGTAGCAGAATTTTTATATATTGAAGGAGACAATAAAAGAGTGTGTCTTCTGCTGGAATTATAAATTTTATTTATTTATAACGAGTCTATAGTTTCTAGGGCTTTGCCCTCTTCATCAGTCTCGTTATAAATAAATAAAATTTATAATTCCAGCAGAAGACACACTCTTTATTGTCTCCTTCAATTATATTTATAGTTAACAGTAAAGTATATATTTTTATGTTAAAACTTTGCTAAGCAGCTGAAGGATTCAGGTCTATAAAAGACTTTGGTTGGAAGCGAGTTCTACTCTCTAGAGGTCATAGGGATAAACGGTTTGGAGAATTCGATTCTTATCCAATTTGACAACGATGGGATGGGAAGCGTACGAAAATCGCATTTTTCTTACAATCGTGTTTATGGTGCAAACACCTATATAGTTCGATTGTATAGGAAAAGGGTTGAGACGATTCCAAGCAAGCCAGGGAATCAAGCGAGGTTGATAAGAGGGCCGTTCGTAAATATTAAGTCACTAGATTTTCAATATTTTTAGACTCCCCTCCCCCTGTGTCACATTTTTACCTATATTGTAACGTCACACTATTACTTTTATACCCTATAATTTAATAATTATAGAAATTGTGACATAACAATTTTCAAGAACCCCGGGCCCCCCTGTCACAAATCTGAGATACCCCCTTACTGTGTGACGTAATTTATGGACGGCCCCTAATGCGACATAAAAGGTGAGTAGTCAGTCTTGGTCAATGTGTCCTCGGACATAATCGCGAAAATTGAGATTTTCAACTTTGAAACATTAGCATATTATTAAAAATAAAAAATAAAATTATTGTCAAAATTTGATATTGTATTAAAATAAAAACTATAAAAACTACTATTTTAATAACAAGCAGGGCGATTCGTTAGGTCCTATGTTCTTCAATTTCATTATGGATAAAATTTTAGTATATTTGACGACCCAACTTGAATACAAGATGGGAGAAAATTCCATACAGGGTATGTACTTATGAATTGTGTCCAATGTGGCAAGAAATGCTTCGAGCCCTATCCAGATATTCGAGACAGGGACGAATTTCAGGCTTATATATGGTAAAAAATTGTAAGAAGGGTAAAAAAATTAGCGTCTGGACCTGAAGAGAAAGCCAAACTTAAATACACATAGTCAAATCGATATAGGATCAGTCGAGGTTCTATAACAGTGGTCGTCACACTTTTCTTGTCAAGGGCCACATAGGACAATGCGGGGTATCATTGCGAGACGCACACTTATGAATTGGGTTGCCAACTCAATTGATTTACTATCTATTGACTAAGCAACTAAAAATCTTATTTTACAATTTTTCAGGTTTTCAGGGCTAAAATAAAGTGTTTTGTTAAGAAGTTGTGTCTTGGAATTATTGGTTAACTACCCAATTATATAGTTTCAAATTTGGACTTTTCGATATCAAATTCAGGATATTAAAAATCAAAATCAGACTTTTTCAAATCAAATTCAGAATTTCTATAAAACCATGCATATTTTACATATTAAATTATAGCTTTTTACCTGAAAAAGTTTCCTGAGAGTATAAAATTCTAATCTTGAAAGGATTTAGTTAATGAGCTGAAAATATATCTATATCTTACAATGGACCAAATTTTAGCTTTTTACCTGACAAAATTTTCTGAGAGTTAAATTAAATTAAAACTTTTTCTTAACTATAACTTTTTTCAACTGTTATTAATCAATTCTGAATTTGATTTTAAAAAGTCTGATTTGAATTTTTAAAATCCTGAATTTGGTTTGAAACATACTCAATTTGAAATGGAAAAGTCCGAATTAGAAGTTAAAAACCTATATTAGTTATTAGTAGTATTAGTGAATGGGTGGGAAATACATAAAATGTATATTGAAAAAAGATAGTATATTCATTTTGTTTTTATTTTAACCACAAACATGTTATTTTTATTTATGTATTTTTTTACTACGAGTATCCTGCATGTAATTTAAGTGTTATGGTGTTGTACTTTTTTAATTATTTCTTTTATGTTGGCGTCTTTGGGACTAGATGCAATAATTCTCATTGGGTCTTCTAAATGAGTGGAAAGGCGATTGCGGTATAATAATAATAATAATAATAATTTATTCATAATTCTCACAATTTTATCTTTACACAATGCTCTGAGGCAGTTTGCCTCATATGAGCAGTAAAAAAAGAATAATTAACATAAAACAAAGAAGAGAAAAAGAAAAAACAAAAGTATGTGCGAAAAAGAAAACTCGAGCGAAAAGAAGGTGAAAAAGCCAGCAGGGGAGAAAAGGACACCAAAAAAGAGACGCTCACTCCCGAAACCCACCCCCGTTAATATGGGTATGCCTAGAGACCACGAGTGAATATAAGTGATGATGAAGATGAACGGGTAAATGAAGGTAATGAATTCCAATCGGGCAGCAGTAACAGTGAATGACCTATTCACCACCTCGGACCTGTGACTCGGAATATGAATACGATTTGAGTCGGCACGAAAAGCGCGATTATGTATGGATGATTTAAAGGTGAACATTTTATAGATGTATTCAGGCTGATGCGAAATGAAGGTGCGATGCAGGAATTAGCCAAGCATGTAGAGACGCCTCTGGGTCGCCCTAAGCCAACCAAGTCTGACATAAAAAGGGGAGACGTGATCGCGTCTCGGAATATCAAAAATAAATCGAACGCATGCGTTCAAAGCCCGATCAAGTAAACCCGCGCGGGTCCCAGAGACGTCACCATACACGAGGTTACAATAGTCCATGGTTGGCAAGATCAAAGAATTAATGAGATGTTTTCGTGTCGAAAAAGGAATGAGATGCCTGACTTTAATGATTTGATGGAGACCCCGAAACACTCGTCGACTGACCGAATTAATGTGTTCCTCCCAGGTGAAGAATCGGCCAAAGATGACCCCGAGATTAAGGACACACTCGCTATACTGAATCTGGTGCCCATTTACACTTACTCTAGGGGGGTCACCACCAGAAAGCCTCCTGACAAAAGGACGACTACCAATAATCATGGCTTGGTTTTTCCATCATTAATTGTTAAATAGTTTTTGCGGGTCCGGGAACAAATCGCCTCTATGTTTTTATTCATTAAACTAACCGCAGTTTTCACTCCATCGGGGGGAAACGACAGATAGACCTGCAGGTCATCCACATAAAGGTTATAATTGCAACTCTCCAAGCAGTCGGGGTATTTATTTTTCAAGAAGCTCATTTTAGAAAATGAAGCTTCACATTACTAGGCACATTTTTCCAAAATTCAATATGTTCTTGGCTTTCACGATGTTCAATGAAATGAGCTTTGAGTTGTGTGTTGTATTTTAGTTCAATGAGTTCTTCCATCAACTGAGTTTTAGGAAATCCAAACTAGCTGAATATTTGAATTTTCGCTATGTCGCGGGCCACACAAATACCGGCTGTGGGCCGCGGGCCGCAGTTTGACGACCACTGTTCTATAAGCATACATAACAATTGTGCGTAGGTAGAATATTAATTGGAATTTCTACTGGTACTAGAATAAAAATCAAATTGTTTGAAATACAAAGCGTGAAATAAATATACACTCATCTTTAGTAAAAATAAGAGAATAAATAAATTTATAAATCTATTGTGGTGGGGGTTCGCAGCGCCGAATCCATTGCAAAGGTCCGCGAGGCTTTAAATATGAAAATTAACTAATCCTATGGCAATAAAAACAAATGTACATTGAGCATGAGAATTAGAAAATTTTGCCTTTTCTTATACGAACTAGTTTTATAGATTAAGGTGAATATTCAATTAAAATCAATTTAAGGGGATTCTACGGTAAATGTGGCGCCGCGATCTGAAGATGGATTCTTATAGTACTCATCAAAATAAGACGAAAATGAAGAATACCATTTTTTGAGATTTCGATTAGTTTTCGAGATATCCAGTTTAAAAAATACTGCTTTTTGTATTTATTTTATTTTATTTTTCAATTGTTTATTTATAGAAACCACGAAAACCGTAGTATCACGGGTTCCATGTGAAGCCGCTATCCGATGACGGATTCTCTTAGAACTAGATAAAATAAGCAGGAAAGTAAAAATAAAATTTTAAACTACAAATTTGAACTGAAATTGAGTTTATGGACTGTGATGTGTCAAATTGTCTCAAAGTGAACGCCAGTGGGCGTTGGCAATTTTCACTTTTAGAACTTTCCATAGGTTCGGTTCTATTCATCATCTCAGTTCATTTATATAAAAAATGGGTTCCCGAACAAACTTTGAAAGGTTCGGTTAAGATATATTCAGTTCGGCTCGGTTCATATATCTTCATTTCGGGCTGGTTTTTAGGTGATTAGGTTGGCGTTAGCCAATAGTCTAAATGCCAGCCCGAAATGAAGATATACGAGCCGAACCGAGTATATCTTAACCGAACCTGCAACGAAATCGAATTTTTTTGGGTATTTACTAATTATTTTTTAATTAATATTTATTTTCTTGAAGAATCCGTCGTGAGTAGCGGCGCCACAAGGAACCCCCGTGATACTACAGTTTCGGTGGTTTCTATAAAAAAACAATTGATAAATAAAAGAAAATAATTAAAAAAAAAAAAAACAGTATTTTTTAAACTCGATATCTCGAAAACTAAGCGAAATCTCAATAAATGGTATTCTTCATTTTCGTCTTATTTTGGTGAGTACTATAAGAATCCATCGACAGATCGCGGGGCCACAGTTACCGTAGAATTGCCCAATTTAAATTTATTCAAATGTGATTTCAAATGTTTGAAAGTTCCGCTCATCGCAAACTGCGAAGTCGGCAAGGATTTGATTCTGTCGTCAGAGAGACCACCTTTTTTTGGACCGAATGTCACTTTTATTTATTTATTTTTATTTAAATTAATTTAGAGCGTAGGTGGTTGGCTATATCCAAAATTTCTCCTCTTCCATCTGAGCGCCTCGAGTAGTAGGATTTTGTCAAAAAAATAAATTAAAAATATTTCATATTTTTACATACCTGTATTCTTTTTTATCATTTTCTGATTTATTTGGAGGCGGTAAATATTCTATTTTGTCATTTTCTCTGTCCTCTATTATATTAGCATGAGTGAATTTATGTTTTTTCATTAATGTTTCATTATTTATATGTTTATTCATTTTGTTAAGCCAAATTGTTTTATCTATTTAGAAAAAATAAATTCAAAAATTTATATAGTAATGAATTAAATAGGTTATATATATATTTAATTGTACATGAATAATTGGGGTATCTTCTTTTAAAAAAGACAAAAAATATTTGAAATCGAAACACCTGATTTTATTCTAGGTTAATTTCCAGAATTCGAGGATCAAAGTGAATTGTTGAGCGTTTTCTGTTCTGATGTGCGCATGCGCATTAGTCGGAAGTACCAACTTATAAAAAATTGAAGCTCAAAGACTAGGCGGAGATTTCAAATCGGTCATGCCAGGTTACGGGATAATGTATACGTACATTTTCAAGCAAATGAATACTCTTACTGTTACAATATACATAAATGAGGGAAGAAATGAAGCATAATTAAATCTAATTAATTAATTGTTTAATCATTAATGTTTTTTGTTAGCAAATTTATTAATTGAAATATTAGAAGTTAGATTATTCGTTTTATTTTCAGTTATTCACGAGATTGAACAAAATGGAAAATTCTATTGAACGAAACTTGCACCTTCTTTTTCATCCGGAGTTAACTCTTTTAAATGTGGCCATTTCTGTTTTAATTCTATTTCTAATTTTGAACGCAAAACGATTTCTTAATTGTCGATTTTATAATCACAAAAAATAGAAGTTTCTTTCAATTTATTTGTATATCCTAGAAAAGTTTGATCTAAATAAAATAATAATAATAATAAATAAAAGATAATTGAAAAAAATAAAAAAAAACTTTTTTATTGAGATTTTTATCTATAAATAGTTACTTAAATTAAGAAAAGATCAATTAAGATGAAATTTGTCGAGGTTCAAACCTAGCCAGATCATTTTCCCATCCTCAAAACTTGTTAATAGAGTTGGTTTTATCAAAATCGGTAGAGCCGTTTTCAACATAGAACTATGATACAAAAAAATAAATATATACTTACTTACTTACTAGCCAACGCCCATCATTGGCTCTTGGGCCATTTGGCGACGCGCTGACCAGTATAGATGGGCCATTTGGTACTCCGCCCTCTCCTCATCCTCAAAAGTGTGGTGCAAGGCCAGGCAGTCGGACAGATGTGCTGCATTCATGATCCCATGACCACACAGCGGGAACGCAGGTAACGGAAGGACCCCGATGCGATGTAAGTGCGAGGCAAGATAGTCGTTGTCCGAAAGACAGCCACGCTGATCGCTCGGGGTAGGTCGCGTCGAATAGAGTCGTCGGTAACCAAGGTCGCCCAGCTCTTGCCAGACGAAGAGGCCACCAGGTCTTCCTCAATCCAACGCCTCGTCGCCATGTCGATCTGGGCTTTGGGAGACTGCAAAGAAATCGGACAGACAGGCTGGGGTAATGTGGTCCCCTCTTTGGCTAAGGCATCAGCCCTTTTATTGCCTGTGATACCCACATGGCTAGGTATCCACTGAAGAATCACGTGCCATCCCTCTCTTCCGACACCATCAAGGAGTCGTCTACAGTCCGTGGTACGAGCACACACGGTGTCGCTATTTGTTGACAGATTTCTAATTAGAGCCTGAGAGTCAACGAGAAATACGACCTTAGTTTGAGTTCGCATTCCTGCCAGCTCACCGGCCGCGGCTTCCACTGCTGCGATCTCTCCGTCGTAGATGCCAAGTGGTGCTCCCACCGCCAAGCAGCACTCCAAGTGGAGACTGTAGTATCCAGCTCCAGTCTCTCCAGTACCAGGGTTAGCGTGAGAGCCAACCGTGAAGATTCGGATCCACTCATCCTCCGTATAACGCTCGTTGAGTCTGAAGAAATAAATATATAAACAAACAATTTTTGTTCGTTTAATAAGAGTAGTTATGATGGCTATATGCAAGATTTCTCCTCTTCCATGTGAGCGCCTCGAGTAGTAGGATTTTAAATTAAAAACATTTTCTATTTTCACCAGTGGCGAAACGAGGGGGGGGGGGGCATCATGCCCCGGGCGCTACTCACAAAGGGGCGCCAAATGGTCAGCAAAACAAAAAATTGCTGGATAATTTTTATTATAATGGATTTCTCTTAAATTTAGGGCCAGTGTAATATAATAAATGTTAATTCGTAAATAAAAAGGAAAAAAGGGAACACTAATAGTCTATATCAAACTGTAATAATATATTCATAATAGAAATGGCACGTCTTTTCTACTGGCAGGGCTGACTCGACCGGTGTCTGTCAGCACTTTTATTATTATTAAATATATGTATCTCATTAGAGATAAAGATAATAAATATTTACTTTTTTATTGTTTTAAAACTGCGTGTTTTTAAAATATTTCTTTATAAATATGTAAAATAAATAATAGGTATCTTTTGGACTAATTCTAGATGATGATCATATACTTACATTTCAAAATCTAGTCTTGTTTTCTCAACTACATTTTTCGTCTCAAATTTAAAGCCTAGCTTGAGCCTATGACTTTATTTATTAATTTGAGAGTATATTTCACATATAATATTATGTGGTTTTCCAATGGGGGGGAGGGGGGCGCCCAAAAAAGGTATTGTGCCCCGGGCGCGAGTTAAGCTCATCGCTACGCCACTGATTTTCACTCACCTGTATTCTTTCTAATCATTTTTTTGATTTTTTTGGAGGTGGTAAATATTCTATTTTTGCATTTTGTGAGTATCTATTATATTAGAATAACTGAATTTTTTTTCCTTTGGACTGTTTCTTCTGTTTTTACGTTTAGGCATTTTATTAAACCAAATTGTTTTACCTATAAAGAAAATATAAATTCAAAAATGTATATATAAAAATGAATTAAATTATAAATAGGTTATAATACGATATTAATATTAAATGGTATTAATTAATCTATTAAGATTAATTAGAAAAGAAAAGGGTGTTTATATTTACGTGGGAGAAAATAAACTTTAATCAACAAAACAATAAATAAACATAAACATTCATAAGATCAAAGTGTAAATAAAAACAGCAAAGCACCCTCTTCCTAGAAATTAATCAAATAACTTAACAGGTTATAAATATTATTATATATATAGACCAATTTCCAATACGTACCTTTCAGAAAATTGAAGACAATAAAACATTCTTAAACAGAGAATTTGCTAGGTTCAAGTTTAGAGATTTTAGGTCATTTTTCTAATAATTTTATTGAAGTTTAATGGATAATGTTAAATGTTTTTACCTAAACGTCAAATATTGTCATGTTTGAATAACGTACCTAAATTAACACATGATATGCACACTCCGCACAGTCTATTGAGAAAAAGATCAACTAATACTACATGGCGGATGTACAGAGTTTAAAATTAAAAAAACTATATTAAAAAATTAAAACGCCCCCCCCCCCCCCCCTTCGATCTTTCCGACTTCACTGAAAATTTTCTATATATTAAAATGGGTCCTTATTTAACTAAAAGGGCAATTAAAATTTAAAAATATCTTTTATTTATTTTTTTTTAAGAAAAAATTGTCAATTTTAAACGAAAAACTTGCTCTATCTTCCAAAATATTGACCTGAGCACCCTTTAGTTGACATACCTTTTTGTAGATATTTTGAAGCTGGATAAATTATTTAAATACATTATTTTAATTTGTTGACTGGTTTGGCTATTAGAGGCTTTTATTCACGAATTATTATACATTAGTAGGATTTTTAGCCTAAACCTTGGAGATATTAAAATATTCATAATACACTTTATTAAAATAATTTTAATTCTAAACATAAAAGTTTGCAATGGTCTTGCGATAAAACAAGGAATTATTCGAAATCAAACAATTAAATATCTGTATTTTTATTTAGAATTTTGTATATATTAATATATATAAATTATTAACTGGTAAAACAAGGGATCCTGATGAGTTCCGGATAGAGTAGACATGATTGACCGGCAGTGACAGCAATTAGGAGCTAATGACAGGGGAACGACCGCCCAGTACAGAGTACAGAGTTCAGAGAAAAAGGCAAAAGACAAAGCATATACACATTTCTAGTCTAGTCTTAGCTGAGATAGCATACATACATACTATTATTTCTACACAAAAGTCTTCGCTGAGACAGCACATCCCAGATAGCAATTTAAACTTGAATCCTGCTTGCAACAAGTTTGATGTGTCAAAAGTGAAAGCTTGTGGCAAGTTTGTCGTGGCAAGTATATACACTTGAGGCAAGTTAGAATCAAACCTCCTAGTTTCCCAGCGACAAGCTTGCATGTTGTTTGTTTTTGCAAAGCATATGGAACTTTGGCATAACATCCTTGCGTGTTGTTTGTTTTTGCAAAGCATATGCAACTTTGGCTTAACATACTTGCAGGGTGTTTATTTTTGTAAAGTATATGCAACATTGACATAAGTAAGTTTAACCTACTAAAAGAAAATCGACTAAAATTTAAAAAATCAGTTATTTACTTATTGTTCCTTGGAGAATGTGATCTTTAGCTGAATGCCATCAATAGACGATAGGTGCTTCTACCTTATTGGCTGATTCATTGTTAAATTAGAAAGAAGTAAATATTGGGCTGGAAAATACAAGGGGAAAAATAACAAAAAACAAACCATTGATTTAATCTTTTTTTAATCCTTTTTATTTTATTAAAATTATAAAATCATTCTCTTTGTCATTTCTTAAATCTTATTTTGTATTTGACCTTTCTTTTCTCTCTCTAGTCTGAAACAAATAAACAAGATTACTATATATAATACTATAGCTGCAAGGCCCGCCTTCGGCGGCTCTCTTGCTAGCCAGGGGGCACGCCCCCTGGACCCCCAACCCACGAATCCCACCCTCACACTACACTCACGACGACACATCCAGCACCCCTACCCCCGCACCATGAACCCGTGCCCAACCCCCGCCCCCATACCAGAGAACCCAAACCTCACCCCCCACTCCAACCCCCACCTCCCCACACACACACACACACACCACCACCACCACCCCAACCCTCGCCCCACCCACCTCGGGCCCCCAACCCTAACCCCCCACTCCAACCCACCACACTTCACGAAACCCACCCAGCACCCCAACCCCCGCCCCCACACCACCACTTCAACACTCTAACCTGCACCCCCCACCTCGGACCCCCAGCCCGTACCACCCCACTACGCCACTGGACCCTCACCTGAACCCCCCATCCACCAACCATGCACCCCCCCCTACTCCGCCATACTCCCTCACTCCACCGTCATTCCACTCCGCGCATCCCATGCCCTAACCCACCCCCACTCCACCCCCGCACCCAGTTTTTGCATTTCTAGCCTTCTAGTGACCCACAGATTATGTAAACAAAATTTGGTTGAGTTTGGTCCAAGAACAAGAATTTTCATTTTTTGACCCCCCCCCAATTTTAGGTGGTTAGTTTTTGCATTTCTAGCTCTCTAGAGTGCCACAGATTATGTATACAAAATTTGGTTGAGTTTGCTCCAAGAGCAAGAATTTTCATTTTTTGACCCCCCCCCATTTCGGGTAGTTAGTTTTTGCATTTCTTGCTTTCTAGAGTCCCTCAGATTATGTATACAAAATTTGGTTGAGTTTGCTCCAAGGGCAAGAATTTTCATTTTTTGACCCCCCCCATTTTGGGTGGTTAGTTTTTGCATTTCTAGCTCTCTATAGGACCACAGATTATGTATACAAAATTTGGTTGAGTTTGGTCAAAGAGCAAGAATTTTCATTTTTTGACTCCCCCCATTTTGGGGACGCCTCCCCCATTTTGGGTGGTTAGTTTTTGCATTTCTAGCTCTCTAGAGGCCCACAGATTATGTATATAAAATTTGGTTGAGTTTGGTGCAAGGGCAAGAATTTTCATTTTTTGACCCCCCCCCCATTTTGGGTGGTTAGTTTTTGCATTTCTAGCTCTCTAGAGGCCCACAGATTATGTATACAAAATTTGGTTGAGTTTGGTCAAAGAGCAAGAATTTTCATTTTTTGACCCCCCCCCATTTTGGGTGGTTAGTTTTTGCATTTCTAGCTCTCTAGAGGCCTACAGATTATGTATACAAAATTTGGTTGAGTTTGCTCCAAGGGCAAGAATTTATATATTTTTCTCCTTCCCCCCTTTTTGGGTGGTTTTTGGGGAATTTTTTTAAACAAAAGTTGTCAGAAATCACATCCCCTACAACTTTGCTCATTATAAAATTTCCCGTAGAGTTAATAGTTTAAGAGTTATTTGATAATTTTCATTCGTGCACCCCCCAAACCCCCTTTTGGGGTCAAAATATCAAAACGTTATATAGCTAAAAACGTAAGTTAGAAGACGTCTGATACAAATATGAAATTTCATAATAATCCCTTCAGCCGTTTTGACGTGAATCGTGAGCAACTTTTCGCGGAAACCACTGAAACAGACAGACAGACAGACATACAGACAGGAATTTTGTTGAGGGTGTTTTCGTTCATAACTTTGCTTGAAACGTGTGCAACCAAAATTTGGCGTGATTTGGACCAATGTACAGACAAAACCTTAATTTTATATATATAGATTTAAGAGATAAAATTATTAGTGAATTATGGAGTTTTGTCAAACCATCAGATGCTGCAAGGAGCACTCATATATGTAATCTAAAACTTACCTTCTTGTTGAACTTCCCTATGGATAAAGCCAAAATATTTCAATACAGTAAGTAGATATAAAAATAGAGATTTAATAGAAGAATCTTAAGTTCAAAAAAATAAAAAAACATTAAATTATAAAAAAATAAAAGTGGAAAACTTACCCATAACCTCTTTCTTTGTGACAGTGTGTACAGGATGTATTTTTTGACATTTTCTTTAAAATAAGTCTCAAACAAATAAATAATATATATATACATATAAATATTTGATATATATGTGTGTATACAGGAATTATTTAACGGATTATAGTGGTGTTTCACAAAGTGGAAATAAAATTAAAAAAATTAAAAAATCTTTTAAATTATTTTGGAGATTTTTTATTTATCTCTATACATATTTCGGGCTATGAACCCTTCATCATCATTTTTTTAATTTTATTTCCATTTTGTAAAACACCACTATATCATCATCATTAGCCTGTCGATAGCGACAATCCACTCCTGAATATAGGCCTCTTCCATCAAATGGAAGGGGTTGGCATTAAGTCACCTCGCTTGCCAGACGGATTGGTGACTAGGAATCAGATTATAGCCGGTCAAATATCAATGCAGGGACTCGGACTCGAACCCGGGACTCCTGCTTAGAAGGCTAGTGTCTTAAACACCACTATATAGTAATCCATAATAAGTAAAAATATATTTTTCTAGGTGGGTTTCACAAATAATTATTATGTGAATATATTATTTGTGAAACCCACCTAGAAAAATATATTTTTACTTATTATCTATTAAAATGTTTCACCTAGAACCGACACCAAATTCTTTAAAGATTATATAGTAATCCTTTAAATAATTCCTGTATTTAATATGTTTCACTATAAACCAACACGTTTTCCTTAAACTTTATATGTGTGTATGTTTGTTTGTATCAAGCAGAGGACAACCTATTTCTGACTAAATAAAAAAGAAAATTGTTGTTTTTTTAATTTTTTGAAATCATTGTTCATTATAAACTATTATCATAAAACTGTTCTCCCTTGTATCTGTATAATCTTTAAATTAAAAAAAAACAATTAATAAATTTTTATTTTTTTTTGTATTTGTTAAATCATTTTTCAATATAAACTATCATCATAATATAAGACTGATCTCACATGTATTGTATCTGTACTTGCCATTTTATATTAATAAACGAAACTTATTTCATCATAAAATATTATTTCTTATTCATTTTTCCTGAAATATTCCTGCATCATTCGCAATGTTCCTGCAACGTTGCTGCAATGTTCCCGCAACGTTGCTGCAATGTTCCTGCAACGTTGCTGCAACGTTCGTGCAAAGTTCAGAGGCGGACATAGGAATGTTGCTGCAACGTTTCTGCAACGTTCCTGCAACATTGCTGCAACGTTGCTGCAACGTTCATTTCTGTCTGGGCTCTGTTATTTATTTAGATTTCTTGAAAAATAATATGTATATAAAACTATATAATTCTCCTCCTCACACGATCCCACTTATTTAAATAAATCTTTCCACACAAAAAATATCACAATGCTGTAGATTATAGAAATAAGAAATACTCCCAGATTTATATCTAGATCAGTGTTTCCCAAACTTTTTTAGGCCATGCCCCACTTTAACATTTCTAAAATCATCATGTCCCTCCATATAATAATTTTAGTTAAAAAATTTATTTTTGTTCTATTTAGTAATATGAATAATAATTTTGAAAGCGATTTCTTACAACTGTTGTCAAAACAAAGAAACGAACTTTTAATAAATAAAAATAATATATTTTTAAAACTTAATTTAATGTGATTTGTGGACTTGATGCTTTTTACACAGCGATTTTATATCTGACTCAAGCTTAGTTAGCTTAAGTCTCAAATCTCCACGTTGTGTTATATCCAGACGATTTCTTTTTTTAATCAACAAATCACTCACAGCACTAAAGCCACATTCAGCTAGATATGAAGATGGAAACGGTAATAAGAGTTTTCTTGCACATTTTGTGGTATTGGGGTATTTAGCCTCTGTTTCATCGCAAAGCCATGCCATCGCACCTTTAATATTAAATAGAGTTATTACAGATTCGTCACTTTGCAACTCCGCGAGTTCTTCTTGATATTGCAGATTGGATATATCAGCTAAATCCACCAAAACTGGTTGCACCATCCATGTTGGAAAATTCATTTCTTCTAAATCAGAAAATCTCTCTTTAAAATCCGTAATTAAAATTTTTAAATGAATAACAATTTCAAGTATTGAAGCAGAGTCAGAAACATTACACTTGTTGAGCCAATGAAACTGTTCAAAATTTCTGTTACTTACGTCTGACTTAATTTTAGATTCTTAATAAAACCAAATATTTTTGCTTTGGCATCGACCAGTGTTTTGCTTGGTCCTTGCAGTTGCTTGTTCAATATATTTAGCTTCTCAAAAATATCGGCTAAGTAACCCACATATGCTTTGCCATTTGTTGTCAATAAGAACTTCATTTCAGGCTTATCAATTAAAAATTTGGCAAGCGAATCAAACAACTCAATAAATCGTTTCAAACAATTCCCTTTTGATATATAGCCACCTTACTTCAGTGTGTAGTAACAATCGTACATGGTCTTCATTTTGCTCCTCACAAAATAGCTTAAATAAGCGCTCGGTTTTAGCCATGGATTTTATCGAGTTAATGTATTTGATAACTGCATTTAGTGTTTCATGGAGGATAGGAGACATGTTTTTAGCCACCAAGTTTTCTTCTTCGCCAAAGAAGAATGGAATTATTAATTGTTAATTTTTTGGCTGTGATTTTATATGAAGAAATAAATTTTGAGGCAGCCAAGTAAAATAATAAAAATAAATAAATAATTTATTTATTCGTTAGTGTTTCTATAATTTACTCAATTTCAATGTTATAATTGCTCATTTTGGTACTTTAATTTGAATGTATGTAAATTATATAAATTTGGTTAAGGGAAAATGTGTGGGTTCTTGGTGAAACATTTTAAATAAAGTAAAGAAAATTTTAAAAAGTTTCTTAAATTTTTCAAAATTTTCTTTACTTTAAATTATATAAATTATTTGTCTATTAGGAAGAAAAAATATTCTGTAGGCTGGCCAGCAGAGATGACTTAAAAGTACTCTATTATTATAGATACATAACAGACCAGAGACAGGTATTTTCGAATAAAGTATTATCTCAAAATATATTGTTGTCATGGTCGTAGTTAAGGGGGGGGGGGAGTGCCCCCTGCAAATCTCATTACCACCCCCTTTAGAAAAATCGAAACTCCATTATTACGAGATATCACTTATGTATTTATCATTAAATTATTTGGTAAAATAAAAAATAAATCTAAATTAAAAAAGTTCCAATTATAAAGATGTGAATAAATCATCGTAAAACTTCGACAGGTATTAAAATAAATCTTTCAATATACTTAGCTGACTTTTTCTTCGATTTTAGCTCATGAAATGAAAAAAATGCGTTTTTTAAATATAGTTCAATTATTTTATTTTAAATATATTATAAAACTTATCCATGAAATATAATTCTATTGATTGATAGGATAAAGAAACATTGATTTTTTAAATTTGTGGATATCTTCAATGCAGTTGAAGTTTCCTGATTTGGGATCTCTTTTAAAATGCATGCTGTACGAATTTCCAGGAGAATCTAAAATGACAAAAATAGATTTTTATGAAAATTTTCATTTATTAAAAAAAGTGTGACTTTTTTCAAGACTAGATACTATGCTTTCAGCAAATTTATTATCCCCAGAAACATGGGCATCCTCAGAGGGGGCACTTGCCCCCCCCGGGATCGAATACAAAATTCTATAACAGCTCTGACTTCCGGCCCGGCTTTACTAAACTATGTTTAATGTACCGTATATGTTTTTGTATTTAAGCACTGCTTGATTAGTGTAAATTCTCCTTGTGAAAAAAATAAATAAATAAAAATGTAATAATGTAATTAATTGTCTGCAAGAACTTTGCCCTCCTGTGAAAATTTTTCTGCGGACGCCCATGGCCCATACATATTTTTTAAGGGAGGATGCTGAAAGCAAGGGTTGGTCTTATCTCTTTCCTCATCTCTCTGATCCACGTCGTGGGAAAGTTATTGTCTGTGTCTCCTCTTAATAATTCTTTCTTCTCTCGCTCATTTCTATTATAGAACTCGAAGGATGAAAGTGCCTCCCCATACTATCAGCCTGAACTTCATATGCTCGGTCTTCCTGTCTCCATTCTCAATAAATATTCGGGGTATAATGCTAATTATCCAGGCCCAGATCATATTTTACAAATTTTACCGCAACCCTTTCAATGTTTTCATTTTTTGCCCAGCTCATCTGCTCACCTCTATACAATAATGCTGATAATATTATTGTTCCATAAACCATGTTTTTTTTAAAGCTCTCAAAGGTTTTAACATGCCAAATACTTGATTGATCATGTTGTTTACTTGGCCAGTCAGTTCTTGTCTGTGTCTTTCAAAGGATGATGACTTACAGGTCTATTTTCTAAGCAAAAACGATAACTTTTGACATCCGACTTTAGCGTTAATTCATTTTAACACCTCCTTGCCTAAAATTGCTATTCTGTATGCAAAAACGTTAACTCCAAAGCGTTAATATTTAGCCAAAAGTTTTAAAAATTAAAACCATGTCAGAGGGTGCAGTTTTAACTCTATATTTAAAAAAAACACATGGCGTCTTTAACCTAAAAACCAAAAAGCAAGGCTATGATTTTGACAGCTTTGAGTTAAAAGCAATACCTACATTTCAGATCCAATTGATCTGTGACAGAAACATTAATACCACAATGATAAATAAACTTTTATTATATATACTTGAGACTGTCTTATAGCTCAAAAACAGTGCATTATATGAAACAAGTTTCAAATAAAAGTTTATTTATATCGAGGGGGAAACTAAACTACGCTATTGTTTGTAGATCTAGAACAAGCTTTCAAGGGTATTTTAAGGTCAATTCTGTTTTTTAAATGGAAACCTATATATTTCTTTTCATATTCATAATCTACAAGAAAAAACTGAGCATAGATAAAAGATACTAAGAGAAACTGAGTAACTTTCATAAGAAGTATTTTTTTATCCGACTTCAAATAAACAAAATATTAAATCAATTATTAGATCTCAAAAAAATCCTAATAATTATTTTTAGCAATTATTCTACATAATTATCATATAAAAATGATCAAATATTTAATTGTTAAATAAATAATTTAATAATAATTAATAATTTAATATTTTAGATTAAAATGAGAGAGTCTTCTGTTTTTTAAATAAAATAATTTTTAATTATTTCTAGATTTATTTAAAAAACAGAAGACTCTCTCATTTTATTTTTAACCTAAAATAAAAACAATTCTGTTACCATCGACAGTGAAATCTTTTATTCAACTAATAATAATTTAATAATTTTTCGACACTGTTCTGTGACATTCCAAAGCGTTATCGCAAGTCTTCTGGATGAATTCTAGTTCCAATTTCATTTTTTTGCCTGTTTCAGTTTCTTCGTAGCATTTACATTTTGTTTTTTTTTTTTCAAATAGATTTACAACACAATAAATGAAGCTTGTGAGGGTTTATTCTTATTAGGAAACCGCTTGGCATCCATTTCAATGGCAGCATTCCACATTCACCATAAATTAAGATCGTTTCAATTCTGTCTTCAACAAAAAATGCTTCATTTTTATTATGGTAATACAATATAATTATCTACTGGATTGACACGAAAAAAAAACTTTTTTAAACTCAAAAAGTTTAAGTAGTTCAATTAAGTAGAAAACAATCTCTTAAATCTGTCTATAATGAAGTTTTAAGATTATTATAAACACTTATTTTCATTGTTGTGACTTTTAGATTTAATAATTATTTATTTAATAATTAAATATTTGATCATTATTATATGATAATTATGTAGAATAATTGCTAAAAATAATTATTAGGATTTTTTGAGATCTAATAATTGATTTAATATTTTGTTTATTTGATGTCGAATAAAAAAATAGTTCTTATGAAAGTTGCTCAATTTTTTTGTAGATTATGAATATGAAAAGAAATATATAGGTTTCCATTTGAAAAACAGAACCTTACCTTAAAATACCCTTGAAAGCTTGTTCTAGATCAACAAACAATAGCCTAGTTTAGTTCCCCCTCCATATAAATAAACTTTTATTTGAAACTTTTTTTATATAATGCACTGATTTTAATTTATTTATGGTTTATAAAATAAATTTGTTTGGATAAAATATAAAATATATAACATACGAGCCCCGTCCCATCTCAATTGGCCCACCAATATTTTTTCTTTTTAAATAAAATTATGCTAATTCACGGTAAATTTTATTTAAATATTTATTTTTATTATCATTTGGAACAACATTTAACAATTTAAAACATTTTATTGTAACATTTAACTTAAAATTATTTTTTAATTGTTAAAAACATATTTTTATATAAAAAATAGTTCTTTGCTTTTTGCGAATTTTTTTACTTTATCCAATGCGAAGCATGGGGAAAGAATTGTAATCGGTCTCGGGGCAAGCGTGGCTTCAAAGGGTCCTCAGGTAAAGACTACGGAACCCATGGTCTCAATTAAAGTCACAAATTGTAGTATTCAATTAGGTTGAATTTTACCACGTGACGGTTTTGCCAAAAATTACATGGGGTCTCGTCGAGAGGCCAAAAAGTGCCATTTTTTCATTTAATGCGTGCGGATGGATGTATGGATGTATGTATGGATGGATGGATGGATGTTATCGTTTTTTTGGCCCACGATTTTTTCCACACCGTTACACCGATTGAAATGAAATTGAAAACCTACCATTAGTTTAACAAAATGAAGCGCTGATTAGTTTTTGGTACATATCGGCCCACAAACATTAGTACTTTATTTCAGTACTTTTTTAGTTTTTTCTAAATATCTTGAAAATGACTTAACCAATTTTGATGAAATTTAATATCCTAATTAAGTACCTTGGGGACCACAAAAAGGTTAAATAAAGTTTTTAGTAAAATTATATTTTAAAGTACTTTACTCTAGAGTAAGATAGTACTTTTTTAATTTTTAATTCTTTAAAATTTATTCATTTGAAAGTTTTAATATAGCTCATTTAACCTTGCTTAAGTAAGAATGGATAGGCTTCTCTCTGTGAAATGCTAAAAATTTGGGAGGAAATTTTATAAGTAACCATAGCAAGCGCGTTGTTTTCTTATCCGTTACCTTTGCTTAAGACATACATGAATCGACTTTAAACCAAAAATAGCGATTCTCATCTAATACTTGAGGAATAATCATTGTATATTGGATTTTTGACGTTTCGGTTTTTTATGGTAACCATTGCTGAAGACATAGAGGAATCGAGTTAAAATAAAAAATATCAATTGATTCTCATCTAGTACTTGAGGAATAACCATTCTATATTGGATTTTCGAAGTTTCGGTTTTTATTGGTAACCATTGCTAAAGACATAGAGGAATCGAGTTAAAATCAAAAATAGCGATTGATTCTCATCTAGTACTTGAGGAATAACCATTCTATATTGGATTTTCGACGTTTCGGTTTTTATTGGTAACCATTGCTGAAGACATAGAGGAATCGACTTAAAATCAAAAATAGCGATTGATTCTCATCTAATACTTGAGGAATAACAATTCTACATTAGGTTTTTGACGTTTCGATTATTATTGGTAACCATTGCTGAAGACATGGAGGAATCGACTTAAAATGAAAAATAACGATCGATTCTTATATATTACTAGAGGAATAACCTTATTGCATTCCATTTTTGATGTTTTGACTATTAATGGCAACCTCTACTGAAAACGTGGAAGAATCGACTTAAAATCAAAAATGACTAAATTCTTTTTTGGTAAACAACTCAAGCTTGACTTTTACCAAAAAAGAATTTAGTCATTTTGATTTTAAGTTGATTTTTCCACGTTTTCAGTAGAGGTTGCCATTAATAGTCAAAACATCAAAAATGGAATGCAATAAGGTTATTCCTCTAGTATTAGATAAGACTCGATTGTTTTTTTTTGATTTTTAGTCGATTGTTGTTTTTGATTTTTAGTCGATTTCTCCATGTCTTCAGCAATGGTTACAATAATAACCGGAATGTCAAAAATCCAATATAGAATGGTTATTCCTCGACTATTAAATGAGAATTATTTTTGAATTAATGTCAACATGAACTACAAATTGCAAGTGATATCTGATTAATAATAAAGGAACAAACATATTAATATTTCAAATGAATTTGGATAAAGTTTAGCAACGATCCGTTGCAGTTTATTTTTTTATTTTTTAAGAATCTTTGAATATGTGAAATAATCAAGTAGGCTTTGCCTTTTTCCAACAAAAGAAAGTTTGTTTTGTTTATTATTAGTAAAAATGACTCGTGGAAAGGTTGTTGATGAAAAAATTCCCTCAATTATTATCAATTTATTTAAAAAGGGAAAATGAAACGCGGAAATTGGCGATCTAGTTAATTTATCAAAGTTTACTGTTAGAAATGTTATTCGAGTTTATAAAACAACGGGTACAATAGCTACAAAACATCGGTATGCGTCGAAATCCAAAATATCAGATGCTGATAGACGGGCATTGAAGAAGATTATTAGAAAAAAACAGGTGTTCGAACTATGGTGAATTATCTGTTCTTTGGAGCGATGCTGTGGGGTGAACTGTTTCAAGAGCCACGTGCCATAGAGAAGCCCTTAAGTTAGGCTTTAAAACTTACAAGGTAATTTTATTGCAACTTATTCCAAATTTTTTTTTGTAATTTTACTAATTTATTTTAGGCGAAAGAAAAGCCACTCTTGACATTAAAACAAAAGAAAAACTGTCTTAAATGGGCTAAAAGTCACATTAATTGGACGAGTGATGAATGGAATAGTGTCCATTGGAGTGATGAGTCTCGTTTTGAAGTTTGTGTTGGGGACAATCGAAGCAGAGTTATTCGTCAGAAAAATGAAGCTTTCAATTCAGATTGTTTAAAAAAGAAAGTAAAATTTCCTGCTTCAGTTCTAGTATGGGGTTCAATGTCCGCTAGAGGTGTTGGAAAACTTCACTTCATTGATGGAATTGTAAACACCAATAAATATATAGAGATTTAAAAAAAATCGTTACTTCCAACAATGGCAGATGCATTGCAGAATAATAATAATTTTGTGTTCCAACAAGACGGGGCGGCCTGCCATACATCAAGAAAATCTTTAAAATGGCTTTCTGATCATAATGTTCCACTTTTGGAGTGGGTGACAAACAGTCCCGACTTGTCACCAATAGAAACTCTTTGGCACACAATGAAAAAGCTATTACGAATACAACCAGCTAGAAACGTAGTCGAATTAAAACACAAATAAATAATAATAAATAAATAAATCTTTATTCCTCGACCTGCTTAGAGGCACAAGTCCTCGGTGGCTAGGTCCTCCAAACATCAATACAATCTAGCTACAATACATTAATAAACATCAATACAAATTAATTACAACAATTTAAAAAATAATAAACAAGTAAAAAAAAATAAAAAATAAAAAAATAGAAATGTATGCTCATTAATAAATAACATGACCATAGATTTCCATCAAAAAACAAAAAGTAATTTAAAAATTCCGCGCAAAAACCCGATACCAGGAGCAAGCGACGCATTAGCCATCCCGGCATTTGCCATAAGTTGTTAAGGAAACCTGGTCAAAACCTTAACAAGGATGGTATGACCTTTCTCTACCTCACCTAATCTCTGCTTGTGAGAACTAAATAAAATTTTGCACAACTCTAGGACATTAGGACTTGACAAAATTTATAATTGATTTAATCATAGGGGGCAGAGGACTATAATCCCAAGTAGTAACAGACAGATTGTTCCACAAATCAATGCCAGATCCTACAATTGAATGTAAACCGATATTTTTCAAGAATCTTGGCTTACGAATCTTTTTTCTATGATCAGCTCTACCTAAATAATTTGGTTCCTGAAATCTATTCGTTATTTCCTCCCAACTCCTAAAACCCTCATAGGCTTTGAAAATCACTTTCAATTTAGCCCATTCCCTTCTCTCCAATAAGCTAGACCATCCTAATTCATTAATCATTGAAGTGACACTACTAAACCTATCAAATTTACCAAAAACAAATCTAGCCGCCCTCCTTTGTACCATATCAATTTTTCTCTCTAATCGTTGTGGATGTTTGTCCCAAACCACAGAACAATACTCTAAATTAGGTCTCACATAAGTTAAATAAACTTTTGACTTAACTTCTCTAGATGTACCCTTCAAAATTCTACCAAACATCCCCAATTTCCTATAAGCCTTATTGACTATATAACTAATATGCATATCCCACTTTAAATTTGCCTGAATATGTATGCCTAAATATTTATAAAATTTAGATTCATTTATAATATTTCCACCAATGTAATAATTTTGAGGACTAACCAGATTTCTAGTACTAAATCTAACCAAATTTGACTTGGAATGGTTTAGTTCCATTGAATTGGATCTACACCATCCTTCAATTTGATCCAGGTCATTCTGTAAAGTAAGGCTATCACAATCATTATCAATTACTCTATATACGACACAATCATCCGCGAAAAGCCTAATAGATGATTGCACGATAGAAGGCAAATCATTTACATATATAAGAAAAAGAAGAGGACCCAGAACACTACCTTGAATCACCCCAGACGTGACATCTACTCTATCAGACAGACCATTACCCACTTTTACAATTTGAGTTCTATCCCTAAGAAAACACCGAATAAATTTAATTAACTTAACAGACAACCCTGACGAGTTTAATTTTTCTAAAATAATTTTATGACTGACTTTATCGAAAGCCTTGGCAAAGTCCAAAAATACTGCATCTACACACTGACTTTTATCTAAAGCTTCCTGTAATTCCTGAATAAAAGAAACTAATTGAGAATTACAGGAATAATTTTTTCTAAAACCATGTTGCCTATGATAGAACCATCCTTGCCCTTCCAAATACGAGCGGATATGAGAGTCTACCAACCTCTCTAAAATTTTGCCCACCAGACTTGTTAAACTCACTGGCCTATAATTACAAGCTAAGCTCTTATCTCCCCCTTTATAAACAGGAATAACTAACGCTCTTTTCCAACCAATAGGCATAGTTCCCTCATCTAAACATCTATTAAAAAGTAAACATAAAAATTTTGAAATACTATCCACTACAAATTTCAAGAGATCACTATTAATTTCATCCTCCCCCGAGGCCTTTCCTGGTTTTAACCTCTTAATACCTAATGCTACATCCGATTCCAAAATGACTAAATCCTCCATCTGACTATCACTAGAACCTCCATCAACTAACTCACCCTCCTCTAGAGCTACAAAAACGGACGAATACTGTCTATTTAATAAATTTGCCTTCAACACATTATCCTCAACCAATTCACCATCATCCCCTAAAAGCGCAGGGACATTTGCCGAAACATTTAATTCCTTAAGAAACGAATAAACATTAAACCAATTTCTATTACTACTATTCCTATCTATATAATTATTCAAATAATTAACTCTAGCCAAATTCTTTTTTTCAATTAACAGCCTATTTAGCTCTCGGAATTTTCTTTTATGATTCGAAGACTTATTCCTATTAGAATATGCTATCCTACATTTCCGTTTTAAATTCTTAATGGTTCTATCATAGTAAACAGGATCGTTACCCACTTTAACTAATTTAGAGGGAATAAATTTATATTTTCCTTCTTCCAAAAGATTCATAAGCCCATCCCATTGCTGATCTACATCCCGAATTACAGACCATTCTAAAAATTTAGATTCCAAAAAATTATTAAATCCCATTTTATCTCCTAATCTATACAGCCAATGCTTCTTTTCGAAGGTTAGAGACTGACTAACTGATCCCAAATATTCTATTACCACAGAATAATGATCACTAATTCCATCTTCAATAGTGACTCTCATATTATCACTATCAAAGTTGGTTAAACAGACATCGAGGACAGACGCTTGCCCACTGGACCTCTTCCTAGTCCCCTCCCTAACAATTTGGATAAAATTTCTACTTTTGAAAATATCATCAACCAAAATTTGAGCAAGAGAATTACTATTTGTCGCAGATGACCAATTTACATTAGGCAAATTTAAATCTCCACAAACTAAAATATCCTTACTTCGCATAGATGTACAATTTAAAAAATTATCTAAGTTTTCTAAAATTTTGAAGTCCTGACTAGGAGATCTATATAACCCAACAATCACCCTACTTATACGTCCAAATTTCCCATTCACCCCTAACATCTCCTCTTGTAAATCTAAAAAATTTAAACTACTTGGATAACTTATGAGGAGAATTTTCTAGGTTAAGTTTCACAAAAAGAAACTACTTGGAAGCGAATCCTTGACTGCTATAAAGACACCACCCCCTCTACCAGACTGCCTATCCCTTCTATAAACTATATAACCCTTAGGAAATACCTCATTATTCGAAATCTCCTCCCTAAGCCAAGATTCTGTACCAACAATAACATCTGGATTAATTAAATCCACATGTTGTCCAAAATTTAGAATTTTATTCAAGATACTTCTACAATTTATTATTAACAACTTAAATCTCTGATTTCTATTTCTGAAAATTGTCCTCTTACCCCCTCCATTTAGTTTTTTTGATATTCCAGTATACTATCAATACACACCTTCCCTAACTTGTAGGAACCAGACCTATTTAAATTAATACCATTCTTGCCTAAATCTTTATAATCTAAATAACTATTTGAATTTATAAACTTACAACCATACTTGAAACATACACTTTCTAAAATATGATTTGCCCAATTAATCCTTCTAAAATCTACATCCCTTCTATAAATTATACCACTAAATATTAATTTTGCTCCCCAAACTTCAAAATATTTGGGATACTTTCACTCAAGATGAGTGTCAAAACTTAATAAGCACGTTGCCCAAAAGAATTCAAGCCGTAATTAAAAATAAATGCGACGTCACAGTGATAAAGGTTTTTGATTTTGTATGTTTTCCTTGTTTTTAACAATTAAAAAATAATTTTAAGTTAAATGTTACAATAAAATGTTTTAAATTGTTTAAAATGTTGTTCGAAATGATAATAAAAATAAATATTTAAATTAAATTTACCGCAAATTAGCATAATTTTATTTAAAAGGAAGGAATGTTGGTGGGCCAATTGAGATGGGACGGGGCTCGTATATAAAAGTTTTTTTTATACAAAATATATTTAAATATTTAAAAATAATAGATAGAAAAAACAGAATTATTATTAGATGCGGCCAAAAAAAAATTGAATTGCTTACTAGACTGGCTATGTGGGTATTTTTGGGGAATTTTCTTTTTTTATTAAAAATAGCTGAGATACTATATTGTAAAAATTGGAACAAGCAGAAAACGTAGTTATCTTCATAATGGATTTTTAACACCTAGTGTTTAAAAGTAAAATGTTAACGTTGCTGTTAAAACTTGGTTTAGAGAATAGCATTTTTTAACGCTAGTGTTATTACTTTACTTTTTAACACCCAATATAAGATGATAAATTTTAACGTCTGTTTTTAGAGAATAGACCTGTTTTTTTTTTTTTAAGCTATTGCATAGCTTTTATTTAATGATATTGATGTGAGAACGAGATACACCAGAACGTCCATCCCCTAAAGGCCTGTATGGGCTGGCCCCTCCATCGTTAAAAGAACAGAGTAGAAGGAAAAGAAGCCGGGATCACGAGCCAAATCTCAGAAAGTTAGATATAGTCCAATTTATTAAGTTTTTAGGGGCTTCGAGCAGTGGTAAATTCTCCGCGCGATAAATTAGGTTAAATTTATCTCCCACTTAATTTTTATTACCAGACCCTATACTTACAGAATAAATGTCTGGGTATAACCGGTAATCGGACCCGAGACCTCCGGGTTGCCAGCCAGTTATGCAGGTAGGCGGACTTACAGTGTTAATGAGCCATAACCCTAGGGCCCCTAGATACTTGTAGTTTTTAACTTCCTCTATCTTATATTCTCCTCTCAATCTCCCTTTCTTTTTATTTCTCGGGCCAACAAATATTATTAGTGAGCGTGACTTGTACTAGTAAATATTATTTATATATAATTTTTTACCTAGATTTTTCTTAGAAGACTTATCTGAAGATGAATATTCCGAGTTTCCAGTTATCTGAAAATTAAATAAATAAATTATTCTTAAACTATGAAAATAAACCACTTGAATAAAATTGATTATATTTACTTGGATGGACAGTTTTCTGAAGTTGGATTGAATATAATCATCTAGCCATTTTCGAATTTCGCTTAATTTTATACTTTCAATGCATTCGATCTAAAAAAATTAGGAATGAAAAAAATTGGTTTCAAAATAACATATTTATTTGGAACAAACATCTTAAATATAAATAGAAGATTAATTAACAATTATATGACATTTATTTATTATTCATTCATTTCATGTTTCTCTATTAAAATGTCTTTATTTGATCAATTTTCATTAGAAGTTAACCACTTCGAGATAAGAAATATAAATTGAAATTTCATGCCTAATTTAATTTTCTATTTAGTCTACTCTATCTTAAAAAAAAATAAAACTTTTAAAATCATGAAAACGTCAATATAATAAATACCTCTTTTTTTAAGCGATCAAACAAATATGTTTCATTATAAATTTCACTCCAATTTCTTGTTACCTCTTCTTTAAGCTTAAGATCCATGCGATTTTTGAGTTTGCTTAAAGCCTTTTTAGTTGAGTTTATTTCAGAATCGGACATGTTTCGTAATTTTTTAGTGAATGTTTTTAAAAAGGACTCAATTCTATTATTAACATGTTCACATGTAAATTTATCTGAAGTTATTCTAACTGAGATGGAGAATCCAATAACTCCAGAAATGTCTAACTTTGTACAAAAAACACTATAGCCAAGCTGTTCTTGGGTTCGTAGAACATCAAACACAGGTTCTTTCATTAGCATCTTGGAAAAAATAAAAAAATGGTAGTTAATAAAATTATAATAGGTATATCTTAAAATGAAAATTTCGATCGCTCTCCAGTTTAAACACCATTAGTAATAAATTTAAATATAATAAACTATTAAAAATTAATGTTTTAATTCTATTATCTTGGGAAAAATGCAATTTCCTAATTAATTTTTAAATATAATTATTTGTAATAAACTATTAGCAAAAAAATAAACCAATTTAATAAATTGAAATTGAAAAACACCCGTTTGTTTGATTTTGCCTTTATCATTACAACGCGTGGAAATCTCAATAAAATTTAAAGTTCTTGTTGGAGCCCAAAATTTTCTGCAATGGAGATAAAAATATTTTTACGCCCCAGAATGAAATCTTTACAACTTGTCGCCCTTGAGTTGAGTGGGGGTATCAGAATCCAGATAAATATAATCAAATTTGAAAATGATTTTTCTCGAGGTTTCAGACATATTCAAATACAATAGGCAAAAAAAAATCGACTGAATGCGTCTGTCTTTCAGGCATATAGAGTATAATTTATAATTAATAATAGAGTGGTACTTACAATAATTAAGTCGACTAAACAACTTGATTTAATTGTTGCAGGTCCTAATTGATAATCATTTTTTATGTTTTTAGTTCCATATGGTAGAACTCGAACATAATTTTCTCCCAAAGGAATTTGATATACCCGTAACTTAAAGGAAAAAGTAATTTTCAGTGTGAATTTTATATTTATCTCGAGAAAAATTAAAATATACCTTTGGAAGTCGCTCTGGGTCAATCGGTCCACAGTTCAAAGAATTAATTATATTTGTGAGAGCGTTAAAAGCTTGACATGGAGTGACATTTCCTTGCACCAAGGATTGAATGTACAATTCACTTAAAAATGATTTGGAAAAGTCACGAAGCTGCTTTAAAGTAACTTTTTGAACAGCCTGATACTTTTCAAATGAACTCCAATAAACTTGCATTAAAACTGACATCCGGATATCCCTATAAAAGATATTGAATTGCTTAATTTGAGCAGATAATAAGTATAGGAAAAATAATTATATGTTTAATTATATTGTAGGAGTAAGAATAGTTAATTTATATCTATAGGTATATTAGCTTGAATTTATTTATTTTTGGTATTTGTAGACCAATAATTTAATTAATTGTCTCTACGAAAAAGAAATATCAATATAAAAGGATATTGAAATAAACTGCAACGGATAGTTGCTAAACTTTATCCAAAGTCATTTGAAATATTAATATGTTTATTCCTTTATTATTAATCAGATATCACTTGCTATTTTCAGTTCATGTTGACTTAAATTCAAAAATAGTGATCGATTCCCATCTAATCCTCTATGTCTTCAGCAAATGTAACGGATAAGAAAACAACGCAGTTGCTATGGTTACTTATAAAATTTCCTCCCAAATTTTTAGCATTTAACAGAGAGAAGCCTATCCATTCTTTCTTAAGCAAGGTTAAATGAGCTATATTAAGACGATCAAATGAATAAATTTTAAACAATTTAAAATAAAAAATTAAAAAAAGGTACTATATTACTCTAGAGTAAAGTACTTTAAAATATAATTTTACTAAAAACTTTATTTAACCTTTTTTATGGTCCCCAAGGTACTTAGTTAGGATATTAATTTTCATCAAAATTGGTTAAGTCATTTACAAGATATTTAGAAAAAACTGAAAAAGTACTGAAATAAAGTACTAATGTTTGTGGGCCGATATGTACCAAAAACTAATCAGCGCTTCATTTTGTTAAACTAATGGTAGGTTTTCAATTTCATTTCAATCGGTGCAACGGTGTGGAAAAAATCGTGGGCCAAAAAAACGATAACATCCATCCATCCATACATCCATACATCCGCACGCACTAAATGAAAAAAATGGCACTTTTTGGCCTCTCGACGAGACCCCATGCAATTTTTGGCAAAACCGTCACGTGCTAAAATTCAACCTAATTGAATACTACAATTTGTGACTTTAATAGAGTTCATGGGTTCCGTAGTCTTTACCTGAGGACCCTTTGAAGCCACGCTTGCTGCCAGACCGATTACAATACTTTCCCCATGCTTCGCATTGGATAAAGTAAAAATGGAAAATAGTCAAGAAAAATATGCATTTGCATACGAATCCTGGCCCTAGTTATTAATAAATAAATAATAAAGATTATGGCAGACAGACGTGGTAAGTGAAGGGTCCCGTTTTACTTATTAAACGGAACCATTAAAAAGGTTTTTACAAAATTTAATGAGATTTTGAAATCTTACTCTACTAGTAGGACAGTTTCCTTCTGGTTGTTGTTTTTTCATTGCTTCGAATAAGTCATTGTCGACATTTTGCTCAAATCGAATAATGTAAATAAATATTTTTTCTAAAAGTACCTGAAAAATAATCATCATGAGTAATTTTGATAATTAGATAATATTTCTAATTATGTAATTAGTATTATTTACTTGTAAGTTTTGGTTGAAGCCTTCCACTTTGATTTTTAGCCCTTTCTCCATTTGCATCGAGAGAATAAGTTAATTCAGCTACCTCAGCGGGATAAAGTTCTTCGGTAAGCTGCTGCTTTAAAATTTCGACCATCAGATCTAGTAGAGCTGCATTTTCAGCAGAGGCCATAGTTAAAGGCGATATTAAATAATAGTAATAGAATGCATATGGAAGACAAAATTTCGAATCCTGAATATCACAATAACAAATTAGTTCAAATATTTAACTCAAAATATTAGAAAAATGTTTATAACTCACTTGGCGGAACCAAAGCTCTGAAACTTGATCGGAATATATTTTCCGAGGATAAGGCTGATTCTCGGTTGCGTTAGCATTATTTCCCTGGCACTCACATTCCACACATTTAATCGGTAATAAATTGAATTTCGTTGTAATAAATGGATTAGGGCCAGGGAGTTTAAACTCCATTTTAGGAGGATGTTTCCAGGAATTGAGCCAAGCAGGAGGAATTTCTATGGAAGAAAAGTATACAACAAATAATGTAGATGATGATGAACAGATTCTTATTTAAGTTTAGTTTAAGAAGATATTTTTTAACGTGCTACTCTTGGTAACAAACTCGAATAAATATAAATCATTATTTTATATTAAAAGAAAAAAAATTAATAAGAAATGTCAAAAAGATTATTTAAAGTAAATATTGTATCCAGAGAACATAAAAATAATTTTTAAGAAAAAAAATAAAAACCGACTTCAAAAAATTAAATGCAACAAATAAGATACACTAAAAGGTATAAAATAATAAGATTGGAGTAATTTTTGGAGACGGACTGATAAGTGAATTAAGTGGATATTGATGAGGCAGTCCAAAAAAAGAAGATAATTTACACTATCTTTTTTATTCATAAAACCGACGTTTCGGAGGCTATTCCCTCCTTCTTCAGGGTAAATTATCTTCTTCTTTTTTGGACTGCCTCATCAATATCCACTAAAGTATAAAATAATTATTATCTTATTTAGTTACAACTAAACTGCGAAATATTAACATGAAATTAATAATAATTATTTTATACCTTTTAGTGTATTTTATTTATTGCATTTAATTTTTTGAAGTCGGTTTTTATTTTTTTCTTAAAAATTATTTTTATTTTTCTCTTTTTAGTGATGTTATTAATAGTGATCCTATCATCAGAGCTTGACCAAATTAATATTGAATCATCCCTAAGATACCCCCTTTCCAATAAAAAAAGAATCATCGAAATCGGTTCATAAACAAAGAAGTTAGCCCTGAACAAACAAACCTAAAAAGGTCTAATACCTAGTGAAAAAAATGGGACCAATCGGAAGGTAGACTGGACCCAATGCAAAAAAAATTTTAAAAATCGGTTCACAATTGGCGGAGATATGAGGTAACATAGGCACAAAAAAAATTCAATCGAATAGAGAACCTCCTCCTTTTTTTGAAGTCGGTTAAAAAGTGTTAGGCTCAGGCCTTACTACAAAGAGGCTCGCTTAGTGACTAATCCTAGTATTTTTTTTTTTTTTTTTTTTTTTTAATGCAATCGAATGCAAGAAGGGGTGCACCAGTAAAGATGTTAGCCCCTATGGATCTCGAAAGACCCTTGCATTACCGAAGAGAAGGGAAAGTTGATTAAGTGAGAGGGTGTAGACGTAGGTGTCTATGCACCCTGGTTTTGAAGGTTTGAAGATCATAGGTGCTGGGAAAGATAGAGGCTGGGAGAGAGTTCCAGTTCCTTGAAGTCATGGGGATATATGTATTCGCGAATGAAGTGGTCCGGCACTTTTCCAATTTGACCACAAAAGAGTGTTGGGAGTCGGCAAAACGTGTGCTGCGTGCAAAGTATGCTTTGGGGGGAATTATTGATTTTATTTCATCAGAGCACCTGCCGTGATAGTATCTATAGAAAAGGGAAAGGGCAGAGACATCTCTTCGATGAGCCAGCGAGTCGAGGGAGTCGGTGAGGGTAGAATCGTCAATTAGCCTGACGGCTCGTTTCTGAATTCCATCAAGGGTAGCAAGAGAATATTTTGAGGCTCCTCTCCACAGATGAGAGCCGTATTCGAGACAGGGGCGGATTTGGGCCTTGTAGATGGTGAGAAGTTGTGGGGGTTTGTAAAATCGCTTGGACCTGAATAAGAAGCCAATCTTCCTTGCTGCAGATTTCGCCACAGAGGAGATGTGTTCATTCCAAGACAGGTCAGATGCGACAGAGACGCCCAACATGGATAGGCTGTCACACATTTTCAGGGTATTCGAATCGAAGTGAATATCAGGGAAATTTCTATTTTCGCGACTAGAAATTAGACAACATTGAGTCTTATTTGAATTAAAGTTAACTAAATTTTTGAGAGCCCTATTTATTCAGTTTGTCTAGGTCGAGAGTAATTGAGGAGGCAATATTGATTCGATTATTCGGGAGAGAGGGTTTGCCGTGTAGAGTGCTATCGTCGGCGTAACAATGAGTGGGGTTTGCCGTTTGATCAATAAGGTCGTTTATATAAATAAGGAAGAGTGTGGAGGAGATTACAGAGCCTTGGGGAACACCAGAGTTTGTGGAGAACGATTCAGATGATGTTCCATCCACCACAACTTTTATACTTCGGTTTGTCAGAAAGCTTTCTATCCATTTGCGAAGTGTTGGTGTGAATCCAAAGGCTGGCAGTTTGGCAAGAAGATTTTTGTGCCAAACCTGGTCAAAAGCTTTGGAGATATCAAGGGCTACAGCAAGGGTTTCTTTTCCGGCCTCTAGAGTATTGTTCAAGGTGTGGGTGACATAGGTTAAGATGTCGCCTGTGGAACGATTTTGTCTAAATCCATATTGCCTATCGTGAATTAATTTATTGTTTTCTAAGTGATGAAGGACGTGTTGGTTTATGACTAATTCCATTAATTTGGAAAGAACAGAGGTCCACTTACCTCTGTTCTTTCCATAATAATGGAAATGGTTATAAACCAACACGTCCTTCGTCCCTTAGAAAATAATAAAATGATTCACGATACTTACTTACTACTTACTAGCCAACGCCCACCCTTGGCTGTTGAGCCATTTGGCGACGCGCTGACCAGTATAGATGGGCCATTTGGTACATTTGTTAATCCACGATAGGCAATATGGATTTAGACAAAATCGTTCCACAGGCGACATCTTAACCTAAACCTGGAACAAAACTCTAGAGACCGGAAAAGAAACCCTCGCAGTAGCCCTAAATATCTCAAAAGCTTTTGACCAAGTTTGGCATAAAAATCTTCTTGTCAAACTGACAGCCTTTGGATTCACTTCAACACTTCACAAATGGATAGAAAGCTTTCTGCCAAACCGTAGTATCAAAGTTGTGGTGGATGGAATGTCATCTGAATCTTTCTCCACAAATGCTGGTGTTCCCCAAGGCTCGGTAATCTTCCTCACGCCCTTCCTAATATACATATATAAACGACGTTATCGATGAAATGTCAAACCCCACTCATTGCTACGCCGACGATAGCACACTGCACGGCAAGCCCTCACTCCCCAATAACCGAAACAATGTTGCCTCCTCAATCACTCTCGACCTAGACAAACTGAATAAATGGGGCTCTCAAAATTTAGATAACTTTAATGCAAACAAGACTCAATGTTGTCTAATTTCTAGGCGCGTGAATCAAAAATTTTCCTGATATTTACTTCGATTCGAATACCCTAAAAATGTGTGACAGCCTATCCATGTTGGGCGTCTCTGTCTCTCTGATTGGCTACTTATTCAGGTCCAAACGATTTTTCACGCCCCTACATCTTCTCACCATCTACAAGGCCGCCCCTGTCTCGAATACGGCTAGCATCTATGGAGAGGAATCTTTAAATATTCTCTTGCTACCCTGGATGCAATTCAGAAACGAGCCGTCAGGCTAATTGACGATTCTACCCTCACCGACTCCCTCGACTCGCTAGCTCATCGAAAAAATGTCTCTGGCCTTTCCCTTTTCTATAGATACTATCACGGCAGGTGATCTGATGAGATAAAATCAATAATTCCCCCCAAAGCATGCTTTGCGCGTAGCACTAGTTTTGCCGACTCCCAACACTCTTTCGCGGTCAAATTAGAAAAGTGCCGGACCACTTCATTCGCCAATACGTATATCCCCATGACTTCAAGGAACTGGAACTCTCTCCAAACCTCCATCTTTCCCACCACTTATAATCTTCAAACCTTCAAAACCCGAGTGCATAAACACCTACTTCTCCACCCTCTCACTTAATCAACTTCCCCTTCTCTTCAGTAATGCAAGGGTCTTTCGAGATCCATAGGGGCTGCATCTTCACTGGTACGACCCTTCTTGCATTCGATTGCATTAAGAAATAAACTGCAACGAATCGTTGCTAAACTTTATCCAAATTCATTTGAAATATTAATGTGGGATTTGATTAATTAAGCATTTAATTTAGTAATTCTTGATTTCTGTTTAAAATCATGTGTTCGACAGATGTTTGGGCTTTCTGCCCTTGCGAAGGCCGCATTCCTTCTTGGTAGCGAGCCTTTTGTGTTCAAGAGGACTGGCCGGCTGACACTCATATGCATGTGTCTATGTCTATGTGTTTGTGTGGCTGCCAAGGGTGAATTGTCAACAACTGGTAGTTAGTTAGAAACGAGCCCTGGTCGAGATGACATGCTTGTGTATGTGTTAGTTTGTCGAGTTTATAGTTTGAAGTTGAAGACGAGCGATAGTTAAGATGACACGATGTATTGATTAACGAGGTGTATTACGATGTTTTAACGACGACCCCTAGACACGAATCTGTATAAACCCCTTTTTTGTAAATAAATATATATATATAAAGAAGTGAATGTGTGTTATTGTTATTTTCACCCCTATGAGCGAAGAGGGTGAAACCCGCGCCTTCTACAAGTGGAGGCCTGTCCAGGATAAATCGTAGGGGGTGAAACCCCCCCGCCCCCTACATTAATATGTTTATTCCTTTATTATTAATCAGATATCACTTGCTATTTGCAGTTCATGTTGACTTTAATTCAAAAATAGCGATTGATTCTCATCTAATACTTGAGGAATAACAATTCTACATTAGATTTTTGACGCTTCGATTATTATTGGTAACCATTGCTGAAGACATGGAGGAATCGGCTTAAAATCAAAAATAACGATCGATTCTTATCTAATACTAGAGGAATAACCTTATTACATTCCATTTTTGATGTTTTGACTATTAATGGCAACCTCTACTGAAAACGTGGAAGAATCAACTTAAAATCAAAAAGACTAAATTCTTTTATGGCAAACAACTCAAGCTTGAGTCGAGGTCTTGAAAGGTTAATTCATGTATCCAACAGCTTCGATTTTGAATGGTATTAAATTTAAGCATTCAGTTTTCAATCAACAGTAATTTTTTTAGTTTAGAGAGTGACATACTTGTTCTGTTCTCATCAACAGAAGGCGCGAAAGTGAATGGTGTGTCACCAAACTAGGAGCCTTGTATGTGGACATTGTGTATCTTGACAACAATCATTGATCCTAGCTTATCTCTAAGCGAGGCTCTTTGTAATATGGCCTTAGGCTAAAGAAGTACTTGATTGAAATTAAGCTAGTTCAAAAATCAATTTAAAATGGCCACTTTGTGGGTCTCTCACACGGTCATATAAAATCTAAATTAAAATAAAAAATTACATTTGATTCTTCTTAAAGGGATTGTTGCAGAGATATCTTACACTCTATAATAAAACGCCCATAAAACTCGAACCTCTCAAAATACTTATTCGGTAAAAATTTATCATTATATTTGATTTACGGGAAAATATGTACATACAAATAACTTAAATTGAATGTTTCTTTTTGCCGAGAGTAGCAGAATGTTTATAAATTGATGGAGACAATTAAAGAGTGTGTCTACTGGTGGAAAAATAAATTTTTAATTTATTTATAACGAGAGTATAATTTCGAGGGCTTTGCTTCCTGTGAATCAATTGTAATAGACCAGGGGTGGCCACTAACATTAACTTTGGGAGCCGCAAATTTATAAAACTGTTTTAAAGCGAGCCACATTGTTTGGAGATTAATTAATGTTTTATTAAAAAAAAGACTAAAAAAGAATATAAATGAAGTAAAATTTATTTTTTGCTCTACTTACTTATACCATTACAAATTACAAATTAATTTAATTTTTGTATTATTATTTTTTTAATTTAATTATTATACAGGGTGGGGGCATAAAGATCTACCACATTTTGAAGAGATATAAAAAATGAAAAAATTTAACTAGAAAAAAAACTAAATATATTTTGGAAAATAAAATAAAAATGAAATTTTTACTTTATTTTTAAATGTATTATCAGACAAAAAAAGGGGGGGGGATAAAAAAATTCTAGCCCTTTTGACCAAACTCAACCAAATTTTGTATACTTATTCTGTGGATTCCCAGAAGGCTAGAAATTGAAAAAACTAATCAAATTTTGTATACATAGTTTGGTCGAAATGGCTAGAATTTTCATTTTTGATCCTCTCCCTATTTTGGGTGGTTAGTTTTTGCATTTCTAGCCCTCTGGAGGCCCACAGAATATGTATACAAAATTTGGTTGAGTTTGCTCAAAAGGGCTAGAATTTTCTTTTTCGACCCTTCTCCCATTCTAGGTGAATATTTTTTGCATTTCTGGCCTTCTGGGGGTCCAAAGAATATGTACTAGTATACAAAATTTGGTTGAGTTTGGTCAAAAGGCCTAGAATTTTCATTTTTGCCCCCCCCCCCTTCTTTTCGTCTGATATAATGTTTAAAACATATTTTTTAAAAATTCATTTTATGTTCTTTTCAAAAATATATTCAGTTTTTTTCTAGTTAAATTTTTTCGTTTTTTTTATACCTCTTCAAAATGTGGTAGTACTTTATGCCATACCCTGTACTTTTTAAAATCAGTATTATTCAAGAGGGTTCAAGAGCCACACGAGATTGCCACGTTGTGGCCACATCTGTAATAGACTAATGAAGAGGGCAAAGACTTCGAAACTATAGTCTAGTTATAAATAAATTCAAAATTTATTTTTCCAGCAGAAGACACAATCTTTAATTGTCTCCTTGAATATACAAATAACTTCCAAATTACAAGTTTGTATCTTATTTAGTTTATGAGCTATAAAATAAATGCTCTGATAAACAGAACATTGTGGCGACACTAATATTGTCAAGTAGAATGGCTTCAAATTCGCGCCATGTGTTTGGTGTAGGGTTTTTGAATGAGCCAATCTGTGTGTTGGCACCTCTGAATTTCGAAGAGATGAGATGACATGTTTTGGAACAAAGAAGTGTGTTTAAGTTTATAGATGAAAGTGGTCAAATAATTGTTATTTTATATAGTCAAGTTTTTGCTGAGTTATTGTTTGGAATAAGAAAAGTTTTGTTATATATATATATATAATCTTCAAGTTGTTATTAAATATTAATTGTTAAAACAAATTTATTAACCCATTTATTTCCTTTGTTAACATTCGTTCAGGATTCAAATTCGAATCCCCATACCTTAATCTAATATTGAATAAGTAATTCGACAAATATGTTCCCATTTTACTTGTTAAACGGAACCCTAAAAAGCGTAATAATAATAGAAATATTTCAATATGACTATGAGTGTTTACCTTCTATTGAATATGCAGTCTTAAACCATTTTTCTATATGTGTATGTGATATTTTTCTTTTATTATTGTAAATCATAATGTTACATTTATCTGGTCGCATAGCATTTAAGCAAAGTTTAATTCCCTAGAAAATAAAACTTAGATTAAAAAATGAAATAAGTTAATGGAGACTCGTGGAAGGATCCACAGTGATCAGCCAAAGTTTCCGTTTATGTATATTATTGTTGTTACTTTTTTCCGAAATACCTCAACATTCTACAACAACAATAATATTAAAAAATGAAATACATTTTAATATTTTATTTAAGATTTAAAGAGAGCCAAGTTGTTGACGCTCTATTGCAAAATGAAATTTGCCAGTCCAATTAAATAAAAAGTAAAGAAACTGTGAAGAAAATGTAACAAAACTAATACACCACTTTGTGAAACACCACTATAACCAGTTAAATAATTCCTGTAATACACGACTGATTGTGCAATTTTATGAGCGTCGTCGTTATATTTTCA
>JALMQS010000225.1:6076051-6223380 GCA_024734495.1 Forficula auricularia
TTTGCTACTTATAAATCATAAATGGGTCGTAATTGATTCAAAATAGAAGGGAGCCACATTGATGCCAATCTATTATATGTACAAGACTATTAATGACCTTTTCAATCTGCCCTCCAATCCTTTACATTGTTACGCAGACGATAGCACCCTCCATAACTCTCAATCCTTACAAAACAATCGCGCAAACATTGTTTCCTCGATTTATTTAGATTTAAACAGGCTTAAAAATTGGGGATTCCACAACTTGGCAAACTTTAATGCTGGAAAAACGCAATGCTGCCTAATTTCTAGGCGCGAAGGTAGGAACCTTTCTGCCATTCCTTTGATTCGAGCTCATTGGAATTTCGTGACAAAATATCAATCACCTTAGGTTCTGGCCTTTCTTGGAATGATCATATTATCTCAGTAGCTAAAGCTGCTGCATGTAAGCTTGGCTTTTTTTTCCGGACCAAACGCTTTTTCACCCCTACTTAACTTTTTATCTTTTACAAGGCTCAAATTCTCCCCTCTCTCGCATTTATGGAGAGGGGCCTCCAAGCATTCTCTTAATACCTTGGATTCAATTCAGAGACGGTCTATCAGACTGATAGGAGATCCAACATTAACTGACACTCTCGACTCCCTAGCCCATCGTAGATCTGTCTCCGCCCTTTCTCTTTTTTATAGATACTACCATGGCTTTTGTTCTGAAGAGATAAAATCAATAATCCCTCCAAAGGCTTCATTTGCGCGAAATACACGATTTTCTAGGACTCAACACCCCTACGCGCTTAAATTGGATACTAACCGAACGAACGCATTCGCCAACTCGTTTATCCCTATGACATCTAGAGACTGGAACTCTCTTCCTCCGACCGTCTTCCCAGCAACATATAACCTTCAATCTTTTAAGACACGCATCCACAAACACCTTCAACTCCGACCCAATCCCTAAATCTCTTCTTATTTCCAAGATACAAGGGTCCACCGGGGACTTCAGAGGTTGAACCTTTTCGGTGCAACTTCTTCTTAAATCAGTATCATTATAAAAAAAAGACTTTATATATTGATATATCATATTTATAAAAATAAAATATGCAATTTCACATGACGGCACTAGACGATTCAAATCTCATTTACTTATACTAAGGCATTATGAAAAATTATTAAAATTTGAGGAAAAAGTGAAAACTTTTTCAAGATTCGGTATACCTTTCCCGAAAATTTTAGTAATATGGCAATTTTTGTCCACGAACAGTTTGAACTAGAAAACTAAAACTTGAAAGTGGTTTATTTTATTTACACGAACTCACTAATATACTCATTAATTAGCTTAATATAATTTTTCTAATTTCTTTTCAATTTCGAACTGAAAGTTCTGCAATTAGAAAGTCAAAAATCTAATGAATTCTTTGTTCAAACGAAAATATTTTCTTTATATCAAGTTGGGAAATATCCAAGAAAATCTTGTTTTCATATTTGTTAAATGGGAAAAATTAAAATTCTACACTGATTTCACTTAACATGTATTTCCTAACATTACTAGGATCGACAACAAATATCAATATTATCGGTAGTTGAATAAATAAGAAAGATCACAATCCCCCTTCAACATAATTATTAAATATGCTATATATTTTTCTTTGCAAATGGGGTTAATCATTTGCAATATATCGGCATTTCTACAAATAATATGCTTTTATTTAACTTGCTCATATGCTCATGGTGTTTGATGCTAATATTTTAAACATTGCAAAAGCTTGTACTTAACCAAAAATTTTTGTAGACTTTTCAATGACCTAGATTTGTCAGCCTATACTAGCTAATAAAACTGACTCATTTTTTTTATATTTTTTTTCAAAATCCATTAGGGGCTGTCCATAAATTACCTCACACGAATTTCGACTGCTACCCTCTCCCCCGCTCTATTGTAATGACACACTATCACTTTTATACCCTATAATTTAAAAAATTGAAGAAATTTTTTTACAACTTAAAAATCAAATATCTTCAGGAGATGAATCACTAATTATAAGAAAAAGGGTTTATTTATTTGAAGAAAAAAAATAAATGTTTTTTGCTAAAAATTGTTTACTTACAATTTTTTGTCTAGATCAATTTATTTTACCAACATTTTCAGATTTGAGTAATAATAACCTGAAATCTAAAAAATATATTTTAAAATTTTTTAATTTTTTTTTTAATTCTATTTTTGTGACATCACAATTTTTAAGATCCCCGGGCCCCACTGTCACATTTTGTCACAAATCTGAGATCTCCTCCCTTACTGTGTGACGTAATTTATGCAAAGTAGAAAATGAACTAAGAAATATATGAAATTCAAGCCTCAATAAGACTATACTTACTTATATATACTACAGTAATAATAAATGTATTTCACTCTAGGATAATTTCTAATAAAATATTTTTATTAGTTGAATAAAAGATTTCACTGTCGATGGTAACAGAATTGTTTTTATTTTGAGTTAAAAAATAAAATAAAATGAGAGAGTCTTCTGTTTTTTAAATAAAATAATTTTTAATTATTTCTAGAGACTATAGTTTCGAAGGCATTGCCTTCATCATCAGTCTATCACAAATATTTCAAATTAGTTACAAATTAAGATTTATACATAGAAAATTTTGAAAAATATATAGATGTCTTTAGACATTATATATTTTCAAAATTTTCGTATGTATAAATCTTAATTTGTAACTAATTTGAAAATATTTGTGATAGACTATTGAAGGCAGTGCCTTCAATAAGCTAGTCTAAATAATTAAAAATTATTTTAAAAGCAAGAAGACTCTCTTATTTTATTTTAACCTAAAATATTTTTTTACATCTAGAGAAATATGCAAATACTCATCATTTTTATATTGTTAAAGACTTCTTCTTTAAGTGCCATATCAGACGTATCGATACATCTCCACATATACCTGTGCTGAATGTGTTTAGCTGTTTTACACAGATATATGGGACCTACTTTTTAACGCCGGTTCCGAACGGCTAGTTTGGAGAGGTTGACTAGGCAATTATACTCTTGGTAGTTTGCCATTGCTTTCCAAGAAGAGGCGACTGCAAATATCTGCCGACACTCAGTCTCGAACCAGCGATACTTTAGGACAGCGGCCCGACACTCTGACCCACAGTCGCCTCCCTTACGTGTGACGTAATTTATGTAAAGTAGAAAACGAACTATGAAATGTATGAAATCCAAACCTAAATAAGACAATACTTATATATACTACAAGTAATAATAAATGTATTTCACTCTAGGATAATTTCTAATAAAATATATTTTCTACATCTAGAGAAATATGCAAATACTCATCATTTTTATATTCTTAAAGACTTCTTCTTTAAGTGCCATATCAGACGTATCGATACCTCTCCACATATACCTGTGCTGAGTGTGTTTCAGCTGTTTTACATGGGACCTACATTTTAACGCCGATTCCAAACGGCTAGTTTGGAGAGGTTGACTAGGCAATTATACTCTTAGTAGTTTGCCATTGCTTTCCAAGAAGAGGCGACTGCAAATATCTGCCGAGACTCAGTCTCGAACTAGCATACTTCAGGACAGCGGCCCGACACTCTGACCACTGACCCACAGTCGCCACCCTTACTGTGTGACGTAATTTATGTAAAATGAAAAATGAACTATGAAATATATGAAATTCAAACCTAAATAAGACTATACTTATATATACTACGAGTAATAATAAATGTATTTCACTCTAGGATAATTTCTAATAACAAAGTAAAATTTATTTTCTACATCTAGAGAAATATGCAAATGCTCATCATTTTTATATTCTTAAAGACTGGCTTTGTAAAATATGAAATTAATTTTTAGCTAATAGTTATTTGGTCAAGCTGTTCATATACTACGAATTATATATATTTCTTCTCTGAATTTTTTTTAAAATTATTTTACTTTGAAATGACGAACTCATTTGCGTAAATATCCCAAAAAAAACTTAAACATTGCTTCATGATTAAATTTGAATTATAAATATGAGTTCCTTATTAGTAGATGTCCGACCTTAAGAAAATAAAGGGAGAAAATAATATATTCCTTTTGACTAAGATCTTTTTTGACAATTTAATATTAACGTAAATATTGACAAAATTCTTGTCCTCAGTGAAAAATATTCATTAATTTTTAATAGTGAAATCCTTAGTTAAGCAAATGTTATGAAACACAACATCCTTGATGACTAAAATCGGAAGTGAAAATCTCTCGCTTTGCGTGTGAAAAAAAGAAATTTCTCAAATACATGAAATATTTCTATCTACAAATAAATCGCTATACGAGTCAAAAACCTCTTCAAAATACAATACGCACCTGGAAATTATTTTGCAATAAGATACTGACAACTTAGAACTTGTGCTTTTTACGGTGGCTAAAATAGTTTTTAACCGACTTCAAAAAAGGAGGAGGTTCTCTATTCGACTGAATTTTTTTTTTTTTTGCGTCTATGTTACCTCATATCTCCGCCAATTGTGAACCGATTTTGATGATTTTTTTGCATTGGGTTCAGTCTAGCCTCCGATTGGTCCCGTTTTTTTCATTGGTATTAGACCTTTTTTGTTAGGTTTGTTCAGGCCTAACTTCTTTGTTTATGAACCGATTTCGATGATTCTTTTTTTATTGGAAAGGGGGTATCTTAGGGATGGTGCCATATTAATTTGGTCAAGTTCTGATGATATGATCAACGACGAAATAACGTAAATCTCCAATTCTTATGAGCAAATAATCGAAATTATGATAAATAAAATCTTTTATAAAAAAATCTTATAACATTAATTTAAAACCCGCAAACGTTTTGAGAGAATTTCTATATTTATGAATTGAATTTTATTATTATTTTCTGATTCATTCGCCTGACGCTTTCTCTTACGAGATGCATGCAAGGTATTATATTAAGTCACTATTAATAACATCACTAAAAAGAGAAAAATAAAAATAATTTTTATAAAAAAAATAAAACCGACTTCAAAAAACTTAAATGCAACAAACAAAATAATAATAACTTAAAAATAAAATAAAATCCACTAAAAGGTATAAAATAACTATTATCTTATTTAGTTACAACTAAACGACGAAATATTAACATGAAATTACTTTTTGAAGTCGGTGCCAAACATATACATTTTATGAATCGCACTTGACGGATCTTACTTAGTACGTTTGGCGGGTACGCTCGCTTATAGGTAGGTATAGTTTGTTTGGCACCGACTTCAAAAAGTAATTTCATGTTAATATTTCGTCGTTTGATTGTAACTAATAAGATAATTATTTTATACTCTTTAATGGATTTTATTTTATTTTTAAGTTATTATTATTTTATTTGTTGCATTTAATTTTTATGAAGTCGGTTTTATTTTTTTATAAAAATTATTTTCACTTCATAAAAAATTGTTTAAAATATGTTTATTTTACCGTACAGTGTAGTAAGAAGAAATAGATAATAATTGTGGAAATTTTTAGACCTTTTCAAATCAAGCTCTTCTGAGTCCAAAAAAGTTATTTTTAAGAGTTCGGTTTAAACATAAAACGGGATCCTATTAGTATTTATTTAATGTCTGCACTGTCCTTCTGTGTTTCGGAGCATCCGAATTATATACTGTCTCTTTATGATGTCAAAAAAGACACAAAAATAAGTATTATGAGTGCTGTGGGAAAACTTTCAGTCTCAGGTGCAACACAAGGGTATGTAAGGTATCAATGTAAAAAACGCTGCATGAACAAAAAATAATATATGTAAATGCATTTCTATGGTGTACACGTGTGAAAACAAATGTCGTAACAGTGAACTATGTTGCAATAAATAATTACCCTCTTGTTATATTTTACCATGTATTTTATATATCTATCGTTGGTGTGCCCGCCATACACACAAAAACATTTCTTACTCTTAAAATATCTAAGTATATTCTACTTATTTGAAAATATTTTATTTTTTTAATAATAAAAAATTTAAATCAAAAGTTTGCATTTTATTCATCTCTAATTCATCAAATAAGAAATGCCATGAACATTAAGTCTAGTTAGTGTATAAGCCATTTTGTGTTAAGTACTAGAAATTATGGTTCTCATATTATCCAGGCTGCATTGGATAGTTTTTGGTTTTCTCAATAATTCCAAGTAAATTAACCAAGACTCTTGGTTAGTTTGCAAACTATCTGCTATTTTAGTGGAAATTGCGTTTTCTATCAAAATAGCCAATAGTTTGGTTAGTTTATAAACTCACAAAGAGAAACAAAGTCCTCTGCTTGATGCAAATAAACATACACACATATATATCGAGATGATATATCTGTATATATTATTTATTTGTTTGAGACTATAGTTTCGAAGACTTGGTCTTCATCATCAGTCTTTTTTTAATTATAAATGTTTTTCATGGAGTCAATATCGTATGGATATTGAAAATTTGGTTTTCCTTCTTCACTGGTGGTCAGCTTAGGACTAAAGAACATTCTTTTGGTTCACATTCAAATATAACAATATGTTTCCCTTTCTCCTTGTTTTTCAAAAGGTAAAACAAGGAGAATGTGTATGTTTATTTGCATCAAGCAGAGGACAACCTCTTTGTTTCTCTTTGTGAATCAACAACTCTGCTACTCTCGGCAAAACAAAAACTTTTCAATTAAAGTTTATAAACTATCCAAATTTGTATATTAGCCGTAACAGATACAACCTTTCAAGAACTAATATGGGTAACGATTCGATTATTTTTTGTTTTTCTGCATTTATGTATGTTCGGAATTTTTGTAGCTAGAAAACTCAAAATCTAATAAGTAAAAAAAAAATGGCACTATAATGAACTTTTTACGATCCGTTTTCCACGTTAAGGTGAAAATTGGAATCGAGACAGGTAAAATAAACTGCAACGGATCGTTGCTAAACTTTATCCAAATTCATTTGAAATATTAATATGTTTGTTCCTTTATTATTAATCAGATATCACTTGCAATTTGTAGTTCATATTGAAATTAATTCAAAAATAATTCTCATTTAAGAGTCGAGGAATAACCATTCTACATTGGATTTTTGACGTTTCGGTTTTTATTGGTAACCATTGCTGAAGACATAGAGGAATCGACTTAAAATCAAAAATAGCCATCGATTCTCATCTAATACTTGAGGTAACAATTCTACATTAGGTTTTTGACGTTTCGATTATTATTGGTAACCATTGCTGAAGACATGGAGGAAACGACTTAAAATCAAAAATAACGATCGATTCTTATCTAATACTAGAGGAATAACCTTATTGCATTCCAATTTTGATGTTTTGACTATTAATGGAAACCTCTACTGAAAATGTAGAAGAATCGACTTAAAATCAAAAAGACTAAATTCTTTTATGGCAAACAACTCAAGCTTGAATCTAGGGTATATGAGGAAACTCAACCAAATTTTGTATACATAATCAGTGGGACCCCATAAGTCTAAAAATGCAAAAACTAACCGCCCAAAATGGGGTGAGGGGTGTAGGGTAAAATATGAAAATCTTGGCCATTTACCATCTCAACCAAATTTTGTATACATAATCAGTGGGACCGGAGAAGTCTAAAAATGCAAAAATTAACCGCCCAAAGGGGGGGGCTGTAGGATCAAAAATGAAAATCTAGGCTCTTGTACCAAACTCAACCAAATTTTGTATACATAATCAATGGGCCCCCAGGAGTCTAAAAATGCAAAAACTAAGCCCCCTCCCCTACATGATTATAAATACTTTTATTAAATATTAAATATAAGTGAGGGGCCAGGTTGTATGGTAAAGTCAAGAGGATGCCCAAATCGGAACACGTCAGCTTATTAATTTAACCAAAAGTATTAATTTTTTCAAGACTTTCGTTCTTGAGTTGTAATAGATATCAAAATCAGACACACAGACAAACAAATAAATAATTTTTGAAAATAATCTTTTTCAGTATTTTAGTAGTTTCTTAACATAATCAGAAAAAAAAATAGAACGAATTCAATACTTCGGTTTGATATAAAATTAAAAATAAATCATTTATTTTATTCTTTGCTTTTATCATTAAATGTGATTTCTTAATACTATCTCCTGAGAATATCCCTCGTTCTTACTTCATCGAGACACCTGTGCTTATTTTTGCTAGCTTGCTCAATATTAAGAAAAATGTATTTAACATTGGATAATAAAGAGAAAGAGGAGATAAAGATGATCTTAAAATGTAAGAAAATATTTTTCAAAATACGGAAAATTAATTGAAATATCGTGAAATTATAATATCATTCATGATATTCATCAGCTTCAAATCGAGAGAAAGAATTTAATACAAACAATTTAAAACAAATCTAAATTAGAAATGGTCATTTTCAATTTACATCTTATAAACTCATAAAACACAATATGTTTGGAGTTGTTAAACATTATTATAGAAATGGGGGGTTCAAAAAAAGTAAAAATTTTTAATCTTCAATTCCAAATAAATTACATTTAAAAAAAAAACTAAAAAACACTCTTCTAAAAAGTACAAAATAATCTAATACTTAATCAAATATCGTGGGGTGCAAAATCATGTACTTTTAATTAATTTCGACTAAGTGCCCCTCTCTTTAATTATTAGATTAAGTATTACATTATTTTTACTTTTATATATATATAAAGTGTCTAAAAACAAATTAATTTGAAAGTTACTAAGAAGGAGATTCTTGTATAGAAATTTAATTTATTTTGTAAAAAGATTAGTCTATACTCGAAATTTCTTAATTTTCTTTATGGTAAGTGGACCCATGTTTTTGAATCTTTCCGATTGCGGGCTATTTATATAGATTCATTTTAGTAAATTTTAGCTTTTTCAATTTCTTACAATAGAGATAATAAAAATTTTTAGTTTCTTTGGAGCCTGCCGGCCTCTTGCTAGCCTCTTCTAATCACTTTCAATTCCACCAACCCTATTATTCCCCCTGGACCCAATCCGATCATTACCCATCCCGCCAACCCTATACATGCTCCCTGAACTCTTTCCTCTTCCCCTAACTCTGATCACCCTTCGAACCTTAGCAACCTGGATATAGGATTAATTATTTTTCCATTTGATGTATGTAAAGTGTATACCTACTCTACTCCTCTTTATTGATAGTTTACAAAATTTAGTTTAATTTGGTTCAAGGTGCCCCATTTGAAGTCAATTAAAAGTAAAATTCGCTTTATGGGAATTCTAAATTATGGAAGATCATTTGGAGCATAAGGGACCTTGAGAAGGTGGTTTCAGGGTGCTTCGCCTAAGGCAACTAGTATTCCATAAATTCATTTATATTTTTGAATCATATAATAATAATAATAATAATAATCTTTATTAGCTATTTCAGCCATAACATATACAATAATAATATGCAAGAACATACAATGTTAACATCACAAAAATAATAATATACAATGATAATATCACAAAAACAAAAGAAAACAATACAACACAATACAATTTAACAATACAATGCAATAATGACGCAATCACAATACAACATTATAATTTTCGAGGAGATTCCACAAGAAGATTATCTTTTCCGAAATTACGAATTCCAACAATCGCTCCTTAAATTCCTGGATTCTAGTGACATTTCTTATCTCACTCGGCACTATACATATACATAGTTGAAAAATGCTGGCAAACGACTTCATTTAATTTTGCTTAATTACAGATAGCCAGAAATTGAAAAGTTTTTGTTTTGCCGAGAGTAGCAGAGTTGTTGATTCACAAAGAGAAACAAAAGAGGTTGTCCTCTGCTTGATCAAACAAATAAATAATATATATACAGATATATCATCTCGATATATATGTGTGTATGTTTATTTGCATCAAGCAGAGGACAACCTCTTTGTTTCTCTTTGTGATAGCCAAAATATTCTTTTTATTGACGTGACAACGTCTTATAAATTGGTTTGCCGGGTGACACTTCAAGAAACTGCGTTACGCTCCGCTCACGTTATGCGCTCACAATGAGAGCGAGTGAGAGGAGGATACAGGAAATTCCGCACGTGCGATCCAATGTGCGATCCAATCAGAAGAAGTGGGCGGGCCACTTAAGCCGCCAGATTCGAACATGAACCTGCTTTATCGAAACTAACTTCTATTTTATAATTATTAGCCTTAATTATACCTATATATATATATAGTATAGATAGATAGATAGATTTAGATAAAAGCAACAATTATTTTTTAAACCTTAAAAGATATCTATATTCATTGAAAAAAAATCAATTTTCAAGTTTCAATTTTCCATAGATTTAAATTTAATTTATATTTCATTTATTTCTTTATTTTTCTAAAGCTTTTTTTAATATGTATTTTATAATGACAGTAATTCCAAAAATTATTGAGTTCTTTATTCATCTTTTCAAAAAAACGCAAGATATTTGAATTTGGTTTGACAGTTTTTCAAATTAACGGTTCTCAATCAGATGTCTTTAAACAGTTTAACATAAAACATACTGTAATATTGTACCAAAATATATATTGATTTAGTAACATATTTAATATAAGGTAAGCTTAAAATTATATTATTTCAAACATTTAAATACTGTCCACCTAAAATAAAATTATGATTTATTATTATTTTTTAGGCTTACAAAATTAAAAAGTTTTTTCTGAGAAAAAATATTAATATTTTCCTATCATGGATGCTAAAATTATTTGTGAATTATGCATTAAGACATTTGGCAGGCAATCTGAAAAGAATAGACATTTGAGAGATATTCATAAAGTTGTCGATATAAATAAATCTAAAAAAAATCATATTTTATGTCCATTATGTCCTAACGAAAAAAATGGTTGCCTGTAAAGTCGGTATACGGGCGAAAGTTTTACGTGACAACGACTTTGAGTGGTAAAATAATTTTAATGTGAATATTCATTCGTATAGTAGGAAGAAGGATGAAATAATAGTAACAATTTAAAACATTTATTTATACAAAGAATTATATTTAAAACATTAATTTATACAAAGAATCTCGCACTGAATTTCATATTAACAAAATTTTATTTTTACCTTTACACATACATACGTATTTATATACAAATATACATACAATAACTTGCAATACATTTGCGTTCTACTACGTTAAAAGGAACAACCATTGACTTGACATTTTCTAGGCACATTACAGCAGAAACACTTCCTTTCATTTCATATTTCTCCTATCATCGCCCTATCCTCAACAAAATCACTCAGATAGGAACAAGTTAAGTTGTAGTAAACGCTGTTTCATTGTACGCAAATGTATTGCAAGTTATTGTATGTATATTTGTATATAAATACGTATGTATGTGTAAAGGTAAAAATAAAATTTTGTTAATATGAAAATTCGAGTGCGAGATTCTTTGTATAAATTAATGTTTTAAATATAATTCTTTGTATAAATAAATGTTTTAAATTGTTACTATTATTTCATCCTTCTTCCTACTATACGAATGAATATTCACATTAAAATTATTTTACCACTCAAGAGATCGTTGTCACGTAAAACTTTCGCCCGTATACCGACTTACATGTAACCATTTTATTCTAAGTTTAAACGCCAAGTATAATTTTTATTATTATTTTATCACCTGTTGGTGTACCGACTGTTGAGAAACTTTGGCGTTTTTTAAAATTATTTTTTCGACTTTTATGGTCCGGTTGATGATTTGGAGTGTCAAAAACATTTTGATGCTCCCACACACCCATTATCATAGTAGAAAAGAGGCTCGTCACACTTTTTTAACCCGCTTAGAGCCTCTCATAAGCCTCGGGACGGCAATGCCCCCATTTATTTACAAATTAACCAACAACTAAAAACCATTAATGTAAACCCACCTTGCAATTTTACTATTTTTTTTATTATTAAAACATGTTTCACCTCGAACTAACACCTATCTCCTTAAAAGTTAAGTAAAACCCAGTTATTCGCAATTCAAATTTGTTAAGTCCAAAATGAAATTGATTATTTCCTGTTTAAAATTACCAAAACATGGGGAAAAGAAAACCGGAGAAAACAAACTTGCTTGAATTCTAAGCTCTTTTTCTATAGAGTGATTTTTTAAACGGACTTTACCATAAATGAAATTTGAATAACTTTGTTCACTTCTTTGTTGTCTGTTCCACTTATATTCATCCTTATTATTAAAAAAATGACAACATTTAAACATCATCGTCTTTGACCCAAGTATTCTATGATTATTCGACGTTTCTTTCTATGATGAGCAGATAATCACCTCTATCTTGGCTTATACCTTTTGTTATATAAAAAAAAATCCTATTTTCATTTTCATTGATATCAAAGTAAAATGAAAACCTTACTTCCATGGGAGAAATGAAGAAATCGCTAGAGCGGTAATTTTTGCACGAATGCTATTGCCAAACGCTAAATGATAAAAGTTTTCGATTGGCAAATAAAACTATTCAAATAAATTTGCACGAAATTTTCTCTGGAGAGAGACGGACTAGAAGAACTTTTAATTGGAAGTAATGGAAGGCAGCCCAGGGGTAGTGAGGAAAGAAAAAAATAATACATATTCAAATAAGGTGTAATTTATTGGATTCCTTCCTCCTTTCCTTCAAACCGACGTTTCGGAGGATTCTTCCCTCCTTCTTAAGGGTTTCAAGGGGTCAATGAAGGAAACAAATAAAATACTTCCTTCCTCGCTCCAAGTTTTAAACACTGCTGTGGAGAGAGGAAGGAAGCATTTTATTTGTTTCCTTCATTGACCCCTTGAAACCCTGAAGAAGGAGGAAAGAATCCTCCGAAACGTCGGTTTGAAAGGAAAGAAGAAGGAATCCAATAAATTACACCTTATTTGGATATGTGTTAATTTTTTCTTTCCTCACTCCCCTGGGCTGCCTTCCATTACTTTCACTATTCAAATAAATTTTGAAAGTACGTAGATTACCAAGTTTTGTGTAAGCACTAGTATGAATATCAAAATGTTATTTCACATGTAGTTTTCGTGCATTGAGTATAAAAGCAAATTAGATTTTGGTTGAAAGTGAACCAAAAATTAAAGGGTGGTTAAAAAATTAAAAAATTTGCTAACTAATAAAAACCAAGAAAGATGAAATATACTATAAAATGAACCTATAATAAAAAATAGAGTTATTATTATATTTTTTTGGGGGCCAAAATTGGGGATTGGTTTAAAAATAGAATTATCAATATAAGATCTAGACCTTTTAACCGATTTTACGAAAATCGCATATGCACCTTATACGACCTTATGAAAATGACTCACTATGTGAAATTAATAGTGACCAAAAAGAGGGGGTTCAAAAGAAATTTAAAATAATTAAATTTTCAAACAAAAATCAGAAAGATGATATTTCTAATAGAATATTCTCATAATTAAACGGTGTGATATTATTAAGTCCAATATTAAGATGGAGGAGATCTTTCGTAAATAATTATAACTTATTTGATTAAATATTAAATAAAAGAGAGGGGAGAATTATTATATTTTTGAATTATTTTTATAACATCTTATTCTTTCAGAAATGAGTTTTTTGAACTTATGATCAAATCGCATTTTGTTTTACAGTAACAATTTTACAGTAATAATTTTGAACACATATTTATCACACTTTATCGGATGATAATGATATAGTTTCATCAATTTAAAATTAATTTCATTGTTCAATTTTATTCAAAGACCATAAATTTTATTCAAAGCTCTAAAAGGGTCATGAAATAATGAAAAAAGTTAAAATGGTCAGGCCGACAAACAAAGAACCCCTCTTCACAAAGGACGTTAGTATTTTTTTTTTCATTTTCTTTTTTTTCAAGTTTGAAAATATTTACTGATAAAAAAATGAAACACATTATAAATGTATAGGTATATAGTAGACATATAAGTTAAAGGTATAAACAGGGCCGGACTAAGAGAAAATTTTACTACAAGCATGAAATATTTTTGCGCCACCCCCCCCCCCCCCCAGCAAATTTAGCAACAATCATAATAGAACAATATACATTCAAATTTTGTATGTTTATTTTCTTCATAGAATTCAATATCAACTGTTATTGTATTGTTTTGAAAAATAAATCTATATCATTTTTCTATCTATCTATCTATCGTTTTTTATACATTTTGACAAATTTTTGGTGACCAAATGTTCCTTTGGATAAGGTAAATTTTAATAAAAAAATATTAAATTTGTATCATCTTTTGTTGTTTTTCATTTAAATTTTAAAATTATGGGCCAGTAAAATAGAATCTTCAATTATATCTATTCAAGACTTTATTCTAGAATAACAGTACTAATAAAACTTCAATAATCAAGCCGCGAGGGGGACCAGGGGGCGAATTCCCTGGCGGGCCTCACAGCTAGTATTTCTATAAAAAACATTTTATTATAATGATTCTCGAAATGAAATAAAATTGTGGAATAGTTTCAAGGGGCAATTAAAATAAAAAGGGTCCGGATAGAAGGTTTGAAGTCCCTGCCTGGTATATTTTCTAGTTCAAGCATACCAAAGACAAGTTCAGACTAGTTTTAGTGGAATAAAAATTGTTCTCGAAGAGGAACTATTAAAATAGTAAGAATACAAAAAAGGAATAAATAAAGATGAATCGAGAATTTTTGGACTAATCTATTTCTTAGAACTCTCAATATATAAGATCGAAAATAACTAAGAGTGCTATAGACAAGTATTAACTTGCTTATAGCAAAGATAAGAGTAAATAAATATTTTATTTAATATGGATTTACTATGAGTTAAGGATACTGGGTCACTTATTTCACATTGCTTATAGCAATAGAATTATGAGAAATTTAAGATTTTCTTATAGGACAGGCTGATTCATTGTAGAAGGTGGTCGATTTCCATTTCAGAGATTGTGGAGTTTAAGTCACAAGATTTAATTTCTGTTTATTACCCTCACTCACACAAAGCAGTATCCGTTTTGGGCGAAGGTTCTAAAATATATTTTAAAAAATCTACTGTTAAATTCGAAAAATATCGAAAATGATGCCATATTCGATGAAATTTCCAAAAAAATAAAGGGTACTTTTTTTAGACAGCATTCCCAGGTTGAAAAGTCACCAACCACCTCTGATCATATGCTTGATTAAAATAATTATATATACTCGTATATACACAATATACAAATATACAGAGATCAAAATTCTATTATTTACACCTTATTCATTTATTATTATTTTTTTTTTTTAAACCTATTTTAAATTATTTACAATTCCATCATAACATATATATTCAGGTCCAAAGCGCCCGACCCATAGAGTAATATAGAGCGGAAGCCTACCAAATATCGAAAAGCGCTCTCTAGCGGCTCGGAGAACATTATTCTTAGTCTTTAAAGATCATAGTCATAGGACATTCAAAGGCTTTGTCATAGATAAAAGATTCATACACGCAATATGCTAAACGTTCATTTAGAAAATTTTCCAACGTACAAATTTATAGATTAAAATATTATTAAATATGGCTAGTTCTCGACATCAATGTTTTGTGAAAGGTTGCTTTTGCGATACAAAATCAGATAAAGAACATACTTTTTTAAACGACCTAAAAATCCTGAAATGTAAGTATCTATATAAAATTAACTAGTAATTTATTTTTTTGATTCTTATATGTTAATTCTTTAATAATTTAATTATAGAGCTAAAGAGAGCGGTTCCCGCCATTTTATTTCCCGATCTGAACCGCCAGAGAGCTCTGTAACTCGTATACGTTAAAATTCATTGGCTTCTTATGGAGCCTTCCACTCCATATTACTCTATGGTCCGACCTATCATTTACAGCGCGATGTGAGATTGATTTTTTATGCATATCAGTAAGAGGATTCTTCTTTTAAAATTCATAGAATATCTCATAGAATTGAACTTTGATATTGTCAAAATTAAATTGATCTTTTATATTCTGGACATGATTTGTAAGGGCCGTATTGTTTCTAGTTATTTTTGAGATAGACAGTTCATGTTCACGTAATCTCTCACCCATTCGTTCTGTAAATTTTATTACATTGCAGCAATCCAGCTACATATTTTCTAATATAGCACTAACCAACCAGTAAAAATGCTAAAAACTTGAATTGTAGGATTTGTTTAAAAAAAAATAATAATAATAGAATTTGGAAAGTTGATAATCTTTCAGGCGTAAACTTTTTAAATTGAAAGTTTTTTGCCGAGAGTAACATATTTTTTATAAATTGAAGGAGACAATAAAAGAGTGTGTCTTCTGCTGAAATTATAAATTTTTAATTTATTTTTAACGAGACTATAGTTTCGAGAGCTTTGCCCTCTTCATTAGTCTATTACAACTGATTCATAGGAATTAATGTATGAATGGTAAGTAGGTAAGTAGGTACCATTCATACATTAATTCCTGTGAATCAATTGTTATATACTGATAAAGAGGGCAAAGCTCTCGAAACTATAGTCTCGTTATAAATAAATTAAAAATTTATAATTCCACCAGAAGACACACTCTTTTATTGTCTCCTTCAAGTAAACTTTTTAGTTTACAAATACAAAAAAACTCATTAAAATCCATTCAGGATTCCAAGTTCTGTATTTTTCATGTCTAATTGCACTAAATGATAGGTTTTTAAAGATAATAGACAATCTTTTAAATAATTATGATATATGCAAATTATTGTTATGAAAATCTGCAGGAACTATCTTTACTCCGTGCTTAAATTATCTATCTATTATCATATTTTAATGTGATTTATAAAATATTTTAAAATGATTGACAACGGAAGCGGTAAGGGAGTTCAAGTCCCTAGAAGTCAAGAATAAATGGGTTGACGAATGCGTTTGGACGATTTGAATATACAAAGAGAAACAAAGAGGTTGTCCTCTGCTTGATGCAAATAAACATATACACATATATCTCAAGATGATATATCTGTATATATATTATTTATTTGTTTGAGACTATAGTTTCGAAGACTTGGTCTTCATCATCAGTCTTTCTTCAATTATAAATGTTTTTCATGGAGTCAATATCATATGGATATTGAAAACTTGGTGTTCTTTCGTCACTGCTGGAGGGCTAGGAACCAATAAAGACACTCTATCTGGGCTCACATTCAAATATAACAATATGTTTCCCTTTCTCCTTTCTTCTTAGAAAGGAGGAATTTTTTCCTTTTTTCCTTTTTATCTTTTGTTAGCAAACATCTTAAGTAGATTACTATTGGATAGTTCAATTTGATTGTTTAAACAGAGTTCAGAATTTCTATTGAATGACTTGACTATTTGCATCAAGCAGAGGACAACCTCTTTGTTTCTCTTTGTGAATCAACAACTCTGCTACTCTCGGCAAAACAAAAACTTTTCGATTTGAATATAATTTCACATCAAGAAATGTATATAACATACTTATATACCTTGAAAGTAACATCTAAAATGGTTAGTTCTTGGGTGAATAACTATTTAGAAATACTGTGCGTTGTTGGCTTAATGCATTAGTATTAAAATAAGTAGTATTGCTTATTAAATTCCACTGGAATTTATTGCCGTATTTATATGGGATTATTTTATGTTGCAACACAATCTCCTGTAGAGTTGCAATTTATAATCTTCTTAAGGTAATGTGACATTGCCATAAAAGTCAGAAGTCGGCCAATATTCCTTCTCTATAATCTTTTAGAACATGAATAAGTAAGTATATCATATTTTAATTTAATAAGAAACAGAAGAACTTTATAAATTCAAATAAAGTAAGTGACCCAAAAGTGAACATACCCCTTAAAGCGGAGACCTTAAAACATTTGTGTTTAAGATAAAGACAAATAGGCCCCAAATTCTGTCTGCTGCAATTCTATCTCCTTCTGTACAGTATTGCAAAGAGTGGCCAACATAATATAAAGAATTTGGGGCAAATTTAAACACAAATGTTTTAAGATTTTTTTTCGTTAAATTGAAAGGTTGGTTTTGTCACAAATATAATAAAACAATAATTTTAATAACTATTTGTATTATTTAATTGATAACTATACAGTTTCGGTCACCACTGGTCGACCATCCTCAGTAGTTCTAAAAATTGAAATGAAACACTTATTTACATTTTTTCTTTTTATAGAGAATTATATAACACAAAATTTTTTTTAACAATAATTTGAAATCATACATACATCTCGTTCAAGAACCGGAATTTGTCATTTCACATGAAACATTCATTCTTAAATCTTCAATATAGATACATCACACAATTCATTACAATCACATATATATATATATATATATATATATATATATATATATATATATATATATATATATATAGCAACAATTTATAAAAACGTTTATCACTGAACTAGAAACTATTTTGAATTAATGATTATATTAAATATTATTTTCAAATAGTTATTAAAATTATTGTTTTATTATATTTGTGACAAAGCCAACCCTTCAATTTAACGAAAAATTTAAATCAAGTCACTTAAGTTCTGGAAGAAATTTAATAAATGTTTTAAGATGTCTGCTTTAAGGGGTATGTCCAATTATCCCCCTAATACCCACTTTACGAGAAACACGCGGTTTTCAAAAGCTCAGCACCCCTTCGCTGTCAAGTCGAACAAGCGCTTTCGCCAACTCTTTTATTCCTATGACCTCCAGAGACTGGATGGAACTCGCTCCCTGCCACCATCTTTCCCGCGACTTATAACCTTAATGCGTACAACGCATACTTGATGTTATTGTTATTTTTTTTTTTTTTTTTTTTTTTTTTGGCTTTTCGGCCTTTCTAGCCATAAGCCCAATTACGATACTAGCTATATTTTTAAAATTTGTCTCTACCCCCGGGGGTCAGATTTTAGCTGGCTGCCTCGAGTCGGATTCGAACCCGGGTCCCCTGGTTAGCTCGCTGTCACGCTACCGCCTAGCCTACCGACCCCCCCATTGTTTTTTATTCATTGTATTTATATATGTTGATGTAATTGTAAATAAATGTTTAAATAGGATTACGAGTTTTTAATTAATATGATCGTAATAACCTTCAGCTATTTAAGACCCGTATCCACAGATACCTTCGACCCCCGCCCAGCCCATAAAATTCTTTCTTCTTCTTTTCACGATGGAGGGGCCAACCCAGGCCTTTAGGGGTTGCACATTTTGGTGTAACTCCTTCTCTCATCATTTTCATAAAAAAATGTCCACTTTTGGGTCACATACTTTAGGTGTTTTAAAATATATTACATGATAATAATATAAATAAATACAACTTAATTTGTTTGTGACCACCTTGCTATTGCAACAAAATGAATTTATCTTCATCCAATAGCTGCTATTTGAACCCGTGAAATATAACAGATAAGATATTTCTTATTAAAAAGCAGGATGATGAATTTAACTATACCCTTAACAAATAAATTTTATATGTATATAAATTAATTATACCTATATAGGTATATGTTTATTTTCATCAAACAAAGAATAAACTCAATGATTTCTCCTTATATATGTTGCAGTAAAACCCCATTTTTAGTAAAAACGCGTTTCGCTGAATACTTTTATGGCAACTAGAGCTTACTGATGTTGGTTGAGGTTGGTTCAAAGGTCTAGAATTTTAATTTTTGATCTTTCGCCACATTTCGTGTATTTATTTTCAAAATTTTTTAAACGAAAATGTCAAAAATTAGAAGATGTAATATTTGACATTTACGTTTAAAAATTTTTGAAAATAAACACACGAAATGAACATATACTATTATATTATATATTGGCACCACACGATTTTAACATTAGTTTCTCCCTTTTTATTCTTTCAAATTACTTCAATTTGGGTTTCCTCCAAGCCATTTTGAGAAATTATAAAAAATACCAAAAATCTTCAATTAAACATATACTTCCGGTTCTTCGATTTTAGCCAAAATCTTGAGGTACTTTCTAGCCTCTAGATAACTTAAGTTTCAAATCCCAAAGCTCTGCGACTAAACTATCCCTAGTAGCACAATGTTTCAAAATATATAGTAACTATATAGTGCCTATATAGATTTCGAGAATCTATATTAGAAGAAAAGTTATAGAGGATGTAATATTTGACATTTTTCGTTTAAAAATTTTTGAAAATAAACACACGAAATAAACATATACATTCACTATCCTTTCATAAAAAAAAAATAAAAAAATTGTTCAATAAATTGTGTAACTTTAGGGAATTTTTTTTCCCTATATCAATCATATAGTTGAAACTGGAAGTCTTTTTAAGTATATCGGAAGAAAAATCTCTGCGGAAATCACTTAGATTGCACATTTTTAATGAAAAAACTCATCAGAATGCACGACATTTCGAACTATTACTGGAGTTGTTTTTAAGTGTTTACTTATTAAAAATGTCCACTCTTAGTGTTTTCAGACGCAACTTTTCTTTCACTAAACAACTCAACCACGAAAGCATCAAATCTGTAAGTTTAAACTTAATTTTAGCATCCGCTTTAAATTTAATGAATGATAATTTTTCCCGAAACGTTTTACGCTTATTTTTTTATATATATAACTGTATTTTATGAATTAATATTTTAGATTATTAATATAAATCAATTGGTGTTCGCACCACACGAATTTAACATTAGTTTCTCCTTTATTTTATTCTTTCAAATTATTTCAATTTGGGTTTCCTCCAAGCCATTTTGAGAAATTATAAAAAATCTCCAAATAAACAAATACTTCCGGTTCTTCGATTTTAGCCAAAATCTTGAGGTACTTATTCTAGCCTCTAGATAACTTAAGTTTCAAATCCCAAAGCTCTGCGACTTAAGTATCCCTAACAATGTTTCAAACTATATAGTAACTATATATGCCTTCGAGAATCTATATAGGCACTATATAGTTACTATATAGTTTGAAACATTGTGCTACTAGCGATACTTAAGTCGCAGAGCTTTGGGAATTGAAACTTAAGTTATCTAGAGGCTAGAATAAGTACCTCAAGATCTTGGCCGGAAGTATATGTTTACTTGAAGATTTGTTTCAAACTATATAGTAACTATATAGATTTCGAGAATCTATATAGGCACTATATAGTTACTATATAGTTTGAAACATTGTGCTACTACGGATATGAGATATGGACCATTAAAATATTTTTTGCAACACTCCTAATTTACACACCCTTCCTTTATTTCAATCGGATTAAAATTTAAACTCGACTAACAGCTTATGACACTTGATAAGTACATCGATTTAAAAAAAAAATCATTAGAGGCGTTTTTGAGAAAATCAGAAAAAACGAAAAACCTTTCATGTAAATAACAGCTTTCGATGTTCCGATTTCAGCTAAAAGCTTGTTGTACACCCTTTAGCCTATATCGAGCTTAAGTTTCGAATTTGGTAGCTCTGAGACTTACGGTTCCGAAAGCCAGGGGTACACACAAACGTACTCACGGACCAATGGATTTTCGAACACTTTTTGGCCCATGGGGACCACAATATCCGGTTTTTTGTTTTAAATTAGGTTTCAAACCATTAAAGGCATCTTCCTTCCACCTAGAATAAGTGACAAAGTGAAATTAACTTTTTCATTTCGGAGATAGAAGCTCTCAAAGTGACGGGATCTCAATGACCCCGAGACCCGATCAAAATATTTATACATTATATTTTTTTAATATAAATGTGAAAGTAAAAAAAATAAAATATTAATAATAACAATGATGAAGATGAACATTTTCTACTTGGTATTGATAATAATAACAATATTATTATTAGTGAATATCCTAAAACTCATACATTTTATTATGAAAATTTCGTGGTCACTTTAAAGGTATTTGCGAGATAGGCTATTTATAAACAAAATAGAAAATTAAAAGAAAGTTTCTAATTCATAAATACAATCTATTTGAAGCCCCTATACCGGTTAGTGTTGATAGATATACCGATAATAATATTAATAATAATTAATCGAACCAAAACTTTTCCATAAATGGGGAAGATTCGTAACCCAGAGTTTACATAATGGGTAAAATATTTTGAACATTAAATTAGGAATGCTGTATTTATAGTTGAATTACAAAGCGTTTTATTTTATTTTATTTATTTTTTTTTATTTTGTTTGCTAATGAGATATCTTATTCAAGAAGGGGCGCATCGAGCAGATCCAGCTCTAGGGCTCTTAAGAAACCCGTGCATTCCGAAGAGAATAGGTTAGAATGATCAAGAGAAGATAGACACGAAGATATCTATGCTCTTAAACTTTTTTAAATTTACCTAATTCTACTTAAAAAGTTCTTTACAGGGGTAGCTCACACCCACAAAAAATATATATATATATTAGATAGGGTACTATTAATGTTTTAAATTAGAATTTTGGTGTTTTTTGAGGCTCTTGAAAACCTTGGAACCAGATGGAATGTCTTCGTTAGGAAAAAGAAATAAAATTTCTTTATATTCTAACTATTTATTTTCACGAACAACTTTTGAGACGTTTCAGCGGATATTCTCACGCCATCATCAGTCCTGGTTTTTCACAACATAGTACATTTTTCTGTGTAGAATGTCATTCTCTTTCTAGAGTTAACGACATTATAATCAACCAAAGCTGGTGAGTTTTCTTATGTTAAATTATTATTGATATGGTATGTCCATACAATTGAATATACCATATATACAATTAAATATTTTTAAATCTTTTTCTCTTAAAATAACTTTCTTTGAAATTGCTTTTTATAATTATTATCTCTCAAAATATTTATTTAACAAATTTTGAGAATGACATCATTCTACACAGAAAAATGTACTATGTTGTGAAAAACCAGGACTGATGATGGCGTGAGAATATCCGCTGAAACGTCTCAAAAGTTTTTCGTGAAAATAAATAATTAGAATATAAAGAAATTTTATTTCTTTTGCATAACGAATCCATCTGTTTCCAAGGTTTTCAAGAGCCTCAAAAAACACCAAAATTCTAAAAATATATATTGTCGACCTCACGAAAAATTAAACATCTTCCAAATTAATACTTTAGTTAAAATTTTAATACGTTTTTTTTATTTCAAGCAAATTTATAACAGGAATAGTAGGGGAATTGGATAAAATGAAAAAGTCAGAGTTTTACTTATAGTAAAATTGTTTTTTTTGACAAAAAGTGATAAAATGAGCTACTGAGGAAGTCAAAATAAATGAACGAAACTTCTGGCCCATTTAATGAATACTCTGTTTTTAATTTTATCCAATTCCCTACTATTCTTGTTATAAATTCAATATTGAAACGAATGATGTAACATTATTAAAGCAAATATCTTGTAAATTTTCAATTAGTACCTATCTTACTCTAGGTATTACGATCTAGAATGCTTGGACAGACGAACACACCGACAAACTGATAGACATTGTATCAACTCTTCTAATGGGATCCGAAATTGTTGATTGAATTCTTCTATTTTTTCAATATTTCATTTAATTATTTATATAATATGTATACTGCATATTTTGCATATTTGAGTAATATTGCATAAAATTGCATATTTGAACGTTTTTTTGTCAAATATTGCCTATTTCCCGCCAAATACAGATCTTTTAAAAGTAAATTTTTGGAGAAAGAATGAAAAAAATGAAGAAATATATATATAAAGTTCCTTTAAATTTGCCCCCATTACATCTGAGTATGTGGAGCGCTCCTTTTCATCATATAAATCAATTTTAAGTGACCGTAGACATAATAATCTGAAGATAATTTAGAAAAATACTTGTAAACATAAATTATTCACAATTACAATCAAATTTTAATTATTTTTGAGATCCTTTATTAATGATTTCTTTATTATTATTTTTTTAATGGCCTTCGGGAACTATATTCATTTCATTTTGGCCATTGAGTGTTCGTGTGTGTGTATGAAAGTCTGTGTAAATTAGTGTAGTGCTCAGATTATAGCCGGGCAACTACTTGCATTATTTTATTAGTTTATTATTTGTACGTCAATAAGAAAAGCTTGTTAATATACAAAAATAAAAACAATACAATACAATCGTATCTGTTAAATAAAACTACCCCCCGTATTTTTTCGATCACATTTTTTGAAACAATATTATATTTATTATGTTGTTTTTATTTTTGGAGAAATTTTTTACTCAATAAAAATACATATTTGACACTTGGTGTCTATAGCTTACTTTATCATTTTATTTCTTTCATAGCACTCCTTCAAATATATAGTATTTTTGTCTTCAATTTTAATTTTTTACTGCATAAAAAAATTTATTTTGCCAATTTTTACTGCATATATTTGTATATTTCAACATATTCTGCATATTACTTGTATATTTCATCCTTTTTAACTGCATATTTTGGCAGTTTTTACTGCATAAAAATCCGGTCTCTAAACTTATTCTTCCTTAGGTTTTTTTAAATTAATTTTTTATTAAGTTGATACAATTTTGATGGCTGTATATGTATATAATTAAGTAATGGAGAGGGATTCAGCCAATGGGTAGCCTCTGCTGAATAAAAAACTCCCAATTATGGAAAACGTTTCAGCTTTAATTAAATAATGCCATCATCAGTTCCCAAGAGCGTATTAGCGACACAATTAATTTTATAAATAAATTCTCTGCAGGCAGAGTTGTTATGGATGTTATCATAATATACAAAATTATATGATTATAAAATGGTGCATAAATCTTGGTGTGCTCTCACTCGATATGCGAAACGTCGCGTAGACGTTGCGCATATCGAGTGAGAGCACACCAAGATTTATGTACCATTTTATAATTCATATAATTTTGTATATTATGATAAAACCCATAACAACTCTGCCTGCGGACAATTTTATTTATAAAATTAATTGTGTCGCTAATACTCTCTTAGGAACTGATGATGGCATTATTTAATTAAAGCTGAAACGTTTTCCATAATTGGGAGTTTTTTATTCAGCAGAGGCTACCCATTGGCTGAATCCCTCTCCATTACTTAATTATAATTTTTTATTATCTTAAATATGTTTAAATTGAATGTTTTTTGCCGAGAGTAGCAGAATTTTTATATATTGAAGGAGACAATAAAAGAGTGTCTTCTGCTGGAATTATAAAATAAAATTTATAATTCCAGCAGAAGACACACTCTTTATACTTAAATATGTTTATCGTCAATTGTAAAAAAAGTGTTTTTTTTTTTTGTTTTTTTGACTTAATACACTTTAGATATAGGAATTCGTTCTATATAAATTAGGGTAGTAATTTCTCTTACCTGGATTTACATTGTTATCCATCACAAAAAATTGCTTATTTCATTTGCACTTCACTAAATAAAATAGAACATAGTAGTAAACTAATAAGCACAGCCACACACTCGCGTAGAAACACTTTCAATCTTAAGTAAGAACACTCGCAAAGTACACCATCGAGGAAATGAAGGCGCCGCGACTGGACTCGACACGGGAATGCAACCGCAGGTAGAAAGCAGCGACAGTTCGCATCCAAAGAGAGGCGGCGAGCCTCCAGCCCCACCACCACAGATGCAATTCGCTTTTATTCACACTTAGACACTTTAATATTCATACTAATTAAAATATATTTGATATGGCCAGCTCATGAGTTTACTATACACCTACCTCATCGTCATGGGCATAGTTACAGGAGAACAAGGGGTGCAGTGCCTCACTTACAAAACTCATTGCCCCCATCTACACTAAAAAACATTTTTTTATAGTAAATATATTGATAGATAGAGCTCTTATTCATTCCAAAGATATTTTATTAATAGTCAAGATATAAAGTAAATAAATCATTCCAAATATGACCAAATTTTTAGGCATTTAATCCAAATATATTGTATTTTGTTAGAGTTCGTGGCTGTGATGAAACTGTACTAGATGAAGGAGGAGGTTTCAGCCAAAGATGAAATCACTGGGTTCAATAAAACACCTTTAATAAGACGATTCGGCCTGAATTTTATTTGGCCATATAAAATTCAGGCCGAAACATCTTATTAAAGGTGTTCTATTGAACTCAGTGATTCCATCTTTGGCTGATACCTCCTCCTTCATCTAGTACAAATATATTGTATACTTAAGTGATCTATTTTATTCTATTAGATATCTCTTAATATCAAATGAATATCTTGTTTACTTCTAGTAAAACCTCTTATTATAAAGTTTAGGGAAAGCGGTGTTGGTTTATAGTGAAACATATTAAACAAAGGAATTATTATTTAACGGGTTATAGTGGTGTTTCACAAAGAGGAAATAAAATTAAAAAAATTAAAAAATCTTTTAAATTATTTTGGAGATTTTTTATTTATCTCTATACATATTTCGGGCTATGAACCCTTCATCAGGAGGTTAAACAGAACACTGAATATAAAAATTTTACATTGTATCGATGTTATTATAGTACAGAGCGAGTGGAGGGTGAGCCAATGGGAGTTGAAAGAATTGAGTGGTTGAATTTAAAGGTATGTGGCAGGTAGAAAAAGGGTTATTGAACGAATTGTCTGGACAAGGTCAGGTACATTTCAAATAGGATGTCTTAGTTCGAAATTTATTTGTATAGAATTCTGGGAATACCTGTTAAAGGAATTTGTTTAAGGGTTTTAGAATATATAAATTTAGACACAAGAAGCGGATTAGCAAGGTTAATTCGAAGATGAGAACAGTAGAACAAATGTTTAGTAAGGAATGAATGAATTTCAGTTAGATTTGGTTTATTAATAGATCAATTATTGTTGATTTAGTGGTTTCTAATTGGTTATTGAGAATGGGTTCATTGCGGGCGATTGCTTTCTTGATTTCAAGGGATTCTAATAAATCTAGTTTGCGTCCTTTTGGGGAGAAATGTAGAATAAGGGGGCTTTCATTGATAATGAAAGCCCTTGTCCCATTTCTCCCCAAAAGACGCAAACTAGATTTATTAGAATCCTTGAAATCAAGTAAGCGATCACAATGAATTCATTCTCAATAATTAGAAACCGCTAAATCAACAATAATTGATCTATTAATAAACCAAATCTAACTGATTCATTCATTCCTTACTAAACATTTGTTCTCACGTTCTCATCTTCGAATTAACCTCTGCTAATCCACTTCTTGTGATCTAAATTTATATATTCTCAAAACCCCCAAACAAATTCATGACGGCTAGATTCTGGAAATTCTATACAAAACAAGCTCGAACTCAAGACGTCCTATTTGTAAATGGTACCTGATTGCTGACAATTTGTTCAATAGCCGCTTTTTCTACCTGCCACATGCCTATCAAATTCAACCACTCAATTCTTCAGCTCCCATTGTCACCTCTCCTCGTCTGTACTATATCAGCATCGTGTGCAATGTAAAAATTTTTACATGTTCAGTGTTTTATTTAATTACTCAGATGAGGGTTCATAGCCCGAAATATGTATCAGAGAATAAATAAAATCTCCAAAATAATTTAAAAGATTTTTTTATATTTTTTAATTTTAATTTCTCTTGTGATAACACTACTATAACCTGTTAAATAATAATTCCTTTCTTTATTATAACTAAACGAATGTTTTGTTATCATAAAACTACAAAGAGAAACAAAGAGGTTGTCCTCTGCTTGATGCAAATAAACATACACATATATATATATCGAGATGATATATCTGTATATATATTATTTATTTGTTTGAGACTATAGTTTCGAAAACTTGGTCTTCATCATCAGTCTTTCTTCAATTATAAATGTTTTTCATGGAGTCAATATCATATGGATATTGACTCCATGAAAACATTTATAATTGAAGAAGAACTGATGATGAAGACCAAGTTTTCGAAACTATAGTCTCAAACAAATAAATAATATATATACAGAATATATCATCTCGATATATATATGTGTGTATGTTTATTTACATCAAGCAGAAGGATAACCTCTTTGTTTCTCTTTGTAATCAACAACTTATCTGCTACTCTCGGCAAAACAAAAACTTTCTTCAATTATATCATAAAACTACTTTGATTTTTTGTAAATAGTGATATCTTAATAATTAAGATATTTAAAAAAAAATAACAAAAATTTTGTTTACATTATTAATTGTTTTTTTTTAATTTTAAAACCCATTATAAGATTATAAGAAATATTAATATATATTAAAATTAGATTACCTCGTAACTTAAATCAAATATAATTTAAATTTTTATCTAATTAATTCAAACAAATGAATAATTAAAACAAAAATTTATATAATTCATTTGATTGAAAATAGATTCTACATCAAATGAATATACTCATCTTATAGTCAGAAATACAATTTCTTGTCGTAATTACGTATTTCATTTAAATACTCAACTATTAAATTGAACTATTCCACTATTTTACTCAACTAACAATATTTTCATAATTTACTTATTGGTGCTTGGTTCAAATAGCGACATCTGAACTATTAATATTAATCTAGAGTTGCCCCAAAAATATAAGAATACTTAAAATACGTATATCATTTATTCATATTGAACAGAGATCGATTTCGCCATAATTCACTTCACCATCTATTTATATCAAATATAATTTCTTAATTATAAATAAATCGTTTTTTCAGTGTAGAAAAATCGAAACTCCATTATTACGAGGCATCTTAGAGGCCGTACTTGAATTATCTAACAAATTTAAGGGCGGGGGCTGGAATCAGATTGTTACTATTTGTTATGGTACGGGGGAGTGGGTCCTTCAATACTTGTACATAATTTATATAAATAAAATTTTCTGGTAATTAATAAAAAAATTTAATAAAAATAAAAATACTGAAAGGACCAGCCATTCTTTATTTAATAGTTTCGGATCCATAAATGCCCTACCTTATACCAGTAGTTTAATCCATGTACTGACAACACAGAAATTGACTGAGGATGGCAAAGCATGTTTGCTGAAACGTTTCTTTTTCTGTTACAATTAAATCAACGGATAAGAACAATTTTTTATTTATAGAAAATTCCTTCTGTCAAAACTTGATATCACTACATCTGATCTCAACTTGTGTCAGTTAATAGAGTAAAGGGTGTGTAGTTTCACAGTGAATGAAATAAAACTCAAAGAGGTTTATACAAACTCATTATATTTCGGATTGTTAGTCCATCATCGGGATGTTTACAAGTTGATTAAGCGTGATGAGGACTTTGATGTATTTATTTCACTCCTTGAGTCTACATCACTCTGTGCACTCTTATTACTAGCACTCATGTTTCACCTAAAACCTACACCACTTTCCATAAGTAAAATTGATAATGCTAGTCAACTTGGTCTATCTATACACTCGCATCGTTTGGAAGAATTAAAAAAAAATTAAATTCAAAAAGCAATATGGTATCCATAAATAACTTCGACCCCTACCCAGCCCATAAAATCCCCTCTTCCTCTTTCTCACGATTAAGGGGCCGACCCAGGCCTTTAGGGAATGCACAATTTTGATGTAAGTCCTTCTCTCATCATTTTCATTAAAAAATAAACTGCAACGGATCGTTGCTAAACTTTATCCAAATTCATTTGAAATATTAATACGTTTATTCCTTTATTATTAATCAAATATCACTGCAATTTGCAGTTCATGTTGACTTTAATTCAAAAATAATGATCGATTCTCATTTAAGAGTCGAGGAATAACCATTCTACATTGAATTTTTGACGTTTCGGTTTTTATTGGTTATCATTGGTGAAGACATGTAGGATTCGACATAAAATCAAAAATAGCGATCGATTCTCATCTAATACTTGAAGAATAACAATTCTACATTAGATTTTTGACCCTTCGATTATTATTGGTAACTATTGCTGAAGACATGGAGGAATCGACTTAAAATCAAAAATAACCATCAATTCTTATCTAATACTAGCGGAATAATCTTATTGCATTCCATTTTTGATGTTTTGACTATTAATGGCAGCCTCTACTGAAAACGTGGAGGAATCGACTTAAAATCAAAAATACTAAATTCTTTTATGCGCAAATAACTCAAGCTTGAGTTGTTTACCATAAAAGAATTTAGTCTTTTTGATTTTAAGTCGATTCCTCCACGTTTTCAGTAGAGGTTGCCATTAATAGTCAAAACATCAAAAATGGAATGCAATAAGGTTATTCCTCTAGTATAGTAATAGATAATAAGCGATCGTTATTTTTTTATTTTAAGCCGATTCCTCCATGTCTTCAGCAATGGTTACCAATAATAATCGAAACGTCAAAAACCTAATGTAGAATTTTTATTCCTCTAGTATTAGATGAGAATCGATCGCTATTTTTGATTTTAACTAGTAAAAAAATATGCAAACATTCTTATGGGAGAAATGTTTTTGTTTCCCGTTAAAGAACACCTCTAGCGTTTGCTGATTTTCGCCAATAGGGAACATTTTTCCCCGAAACGAAACCGTAAAAAGACAGCAACCTTTATTTTATTAACAAAATTAATTTATTGTGTCTCTAGAACTTGGAAATAAGTTTATTTTTAAAATAAATTAAGTAAATGAGAAAATGATGAAACGCGACGAAAGAAATTTTTTTTTTATAAAACCAAGGCTGCAGTTTTTGATTACGTTTTTCATTATAAAAACAGCCTATAAATAGTCATGTATAAAAATAATTCCTAATAAATAGAATTTAGAAGATAAACAAGATTCATCTGACTACTATACATTTCACCTCCCATGTCTTGAGTCATTACTCTGTTATCTTTTTTTTTAATAAGAATATACTAGGTTGAAGGAGTGAAGTTTGTATGATTTGAAAAAGATGGAAGTAAGAAGACATTTCTATTTCTAGAAGTCAGAGAAAAACGATTTGAAAAATTATTTACTTCGAGTTGTGAAGGGGTCCAATTTACGAACTTTATAATTTCGCGTAAGATTATTGATTCTATAGGATATATAAGATGGTACTATCGATTAAAAATAGTGAGGGGAAGTGCGGAAACATTTATGTTGGGCTAAGGAATCGATAAAGTCGAGTCCTTAATTGTTTCTTAATCGTATCTCGAGGAATCGACTTAAAATCAAAAATAACGATCACTTCTTATCTAATACTAGCGGAATAATCTTATTGCATTCCATTTTTGATGTTTTGACTATTAATGGCAACCTCTACTGAAAACGTGGAGGAATCGACTTAAAATCAAAAAGACTAAATTCTTTTATGATAAACAACTCAAGCTTGATCTACCCTGTGATAGTGGTAAAAAGCATTTATTTTGCGACATACAACAGGCCCTTAGAGTGTAAACCTGCTAACTCCATTTTTATCATATATGACATATTATAATACTGTTCGAAAGAAAAAAAAGATGTAGGATCGTCCAAGGAAAACTGCTACTTAAAATTACGATCGTAAGTTGTAGAAAAAAATGTGAAAAATAGTTTTTTCCACAACAACAATATTAAATTTTTGTTTGTTTTTCTCTGCCCTGTAAAATTTCTTTGTTGTGAGTTAGTAGGTTTACTCTCTAAGGCGGCGATATTTAGAAATGTTTGCAAACCTAGAAGAAAATCATTTTCTAATTGGGTGTATTCATTCTATGAAGTTTCTATATTAATAGCAAAATGTTTAAAATTGAAAATGACAGATTCAATATCTATTGAAACTGGTCAGTGAGGGATGAATAAAGATTGATAAGCTTATTATTTTTCTACTTTTTTTGTTGATATCGTTCTATGAACATCCCGGGCCTCTACAAGAGAGTTTTTTGAAATATTCTACATTTGAAAATAAATGAATAAATAAATAAAAAAGTATATTTAACTCAACATAAAGAGGGTATGATTGGTTTCAAATAGAGTGTTACAGTTTTCAGTAGCTTATTCAAGCAGAAACAAGAATTCGTGTTTTGGGGAAAGTGGAGAAATTTGCATAAAGGAGAAAATTTCGCTTCGGGTCATTTTATTGTTCCTCTCCAAGCTGAGATCCCAATGATTCACGGGACCAGACCAGTTACACAATAACCCTCCATATTGGATTTTGAAAGACTGCTTACTTTACTTAAATGTACAAATCGAAAATATTTGAAAACGAGACAAATTAAAAGTACATAGTTACTTTCTTTAATTATGAAAGATCCCTTTTAGCGATTTTCAGATCTCTCTATTCTCTGACTAGCACAGATTCTGACATTATTTTTTGAACCACCTTCGAACTAACGCTGTGTTATTAGAACGCCAGACTTTTTTATCTTGTCACAATTCACTAGTATAACAAGTATTTTAATAGCATTGACATGGATTGAGAAATGTTCGACCAGAGATTTTTCATTAAATTTATCCTAGCTTGCCATCGGTGAGATGTTGAAAGAACACACAATCCAATAATCTCGGCCGTTGAGCAACTAATACGGTTAATGATGAAAATCTTACACTTATAATTATCAAATTTCAAACGTTTAATTCTGTACCTATACCGAATTAGTACTGCCCATTAAAAGAGATCCCGAAATGTCGATATGACAAACTGTTTTTTCCAGACTATTTTGATATATTTAATCAAAAATCAAAATATCTATTTATCATATGGGTAAAGACAAATGGTTCAATTTTTCAAAATAATCAATAAGCCATTAGATTTAATTCAACAGTAAAATACTGAAAAGAATGTTAATAATTACATTCAATTCTTCAGATTTAATTGGGTTAAGCATCGACCGAGGGGTGAACCGTGATTGTAATTAGGTGTACACCGTCTTTGGAATTCATTAATAATCTATTGTCATCTATTGTCTTCTACTTGGAAATGGAAGTGGAAGTAGGTGTACAGGATTTTAGGTCGCGGTTCACCCCTCGGGCACCACCTTCAAACTTGCAATTTAAAAACATTATTTTTACTACAAAGAGGAAGGGAGTACAGATCCCTTACCCTCTATCGCGTTTATCGGCCATTTCACTGCAAAAATGACTATTTCCAACGAATCATAAGAATATTAGGACCTTGCATTTTGTATTTGGGGCTTGATCTGGAATAGTAGGGACATCATTAAGATTGCTAATTTGACCTGAGTTGGGCTAGCCGGGAACTTTGATTGGCGACGATCAAATTTATAATGTAATTGTTACAGCCCTTATTTTTAGTGCAAATTACTTTCCGATACCCCTAAACATAATGAACTTATAATATCATTACACGTGCATAATATATATTAACTTCTATGAAAAAAAAGCTTTTCTGAAGGATTCTATATTCTTCGAGTTTTATATTTGGTATTTCATGTGACCAATAAATAATGAGATATTTATCCAAAAAAATATACCTTAGAGCAGAGCTTCTTAAACTTTTTGCATTCATGACCCCTTATTACTATCGAGATTTTTTCCCGGCCCCATGTTGTAAATATAAAAATAAGTATTCTCTCTTAGATAATTTATTTTTTTGTAAACATACATACTAGTGTGAAAAAAGCAGTTTTAGGATTTGTATACAAAGGACGTTATATATACTGTGCGTTTGCGGCAAATTTTGATTCTGAAATAACTTAATACTGAAATTTCAATGCAAAAGCGCTATTATGATAGGCTTAGTGATGTCTTTCAATATGTACTTAAATATAATTTATATTTAGCCAGTATTACGATTTTATAATTGAGCTTTAGGTACATAAAATTTATATATCAAATTAAAGATAAATAAGAAGATTATACTAATATATATATATTAGTTTCTTATTATACTATTATATTATACTATTATAGTCTATTATACTAATATATATATGTTTCTTAAAATTTATATATCTGAATTAAGTTTTCGCGACCCCAACATATTGCTTTGCCCATTTGGGACCTGTACCATATATCACATCGCTCTTAGCATATTGAAAGCACCTGTTCTCTTGTGATCAGCATGTATGATACATGGGTGATCATTGTGTGCTATTGATATATTTATGGCCCTCCAATTGTCCCTCAGATTGGTTATTTCTCTATGGAATCGTTTGAGAATTCCCAAGGGGGAAGGCCCTGTTTTTCTACCAATACTACAATCGCTATAAATACCCCTTACGCGTAGAGAACATTACCAATAAAGGCAGAAGCTGATAAATTAAACGACCGGCAATGAGAGAATATTAAATATAAAATTGCATGTGTGTAAGAATTTTTTATTACATAAAGTAAAATTGTTTCCTGCTTCATGCTTATGAAAATGATAATTCAGATATTAAGGTATGTTGATCCATGAAAACAAAAACAATCTAATTAAATGAATTAAGAACATAAAGAATTCTTATAATATAACCTGTATATATCTGAGATAATATCCTTAATAGTACCTAATAAAATGTTTATTATTTATTATTCATAATTCGAAAAGAGTTTTTATGTAATTCGTTTACCTATATATATTATATTATTTAAAATGTCCGTTTTATATTTCTAAATAATAATAATTAAAAAATATAATATGTCAGATCATAGATAGTGGAATGAGCGTAGGGGTTCCTACCCCCGAAATTTTTAAAATTCAATTGATTTTTTAATTTTGTAATATTTAAAGTATCTTCGTCACAAAATTGATTAAATTGTTCGTCTCGTCCATATGTTTAATTTAAATTTCATTTTGACTTAAATCTTTTACAAGTAAAAAACAATTTTTTATTATTAGTTACATTTCGTTAAAGATTGAAACTTTATCAAATGATTTTTGTCTTTCATTTGTAAAAGATATAAAGCCACATAATCCACTAATCTTAATAATATAGGAGTACTATTTATCTAGATTAAAAAATTATTTGATTGTATTGCAGAATTTCGGAGGATGGGTTAATTTTTCCTCCGCTTTTATAAAATGATTAAAATTTTGATCCTTTTATTTTAAATTTTGGGTAAAAAATCTATTTATACCTATAAAATTAAGGTTTTGTCTGTACATTATTCCAAATCACGCCAAATTTAAGTTTCACAAGCTTCAAGAAAAGTTATGAACGAAAACACCCTCAAAAATTCCTGTCTGTCTGTATGTATGTGTGTCGGGGTGTGTGGGTTCAAGGGGCATAGATGTTCGGGGGCGTGTGGGTGGGGATGCGTGGGTGGGGTGTAGGGGTACGGGGGTGGGGTGTTGGGGTCCTGGGGGTATAGCGCATCCTAGCCAGCAAGAGGGCCGCCGAAGGCGGGCTTTGCAGCTAGTACACAATATAATTTTCCTTTTAAAAATTTTCAACCATCAACTATTCAGAATATTTAAAAAAAATAAAAATGATTACTACAATTGACGAAATATTTTTCCTTTGTAAATACTTGATTAGTGAGCAAAATTAAAAAAAATCAGTTCCGAATAAATTGGTCGTAATACGATTACAAAATTCTACCCAGACATACAGACGTAGAAGCAGATTAAAAATGCATATTTCAAACAAAAATTCTCTGATCATTGATCATTACGCAAAGGAATATCAGGGCCATAGTTACTACTTGGATAGGAGGTGCAAGACTCTTCCTATTTTAAAGGTCTTTGCACTCAAACGTAGATCCTCTTTATACACGCTGGAGAATTACCACCTGTGTTAAAGGACCCCCCTTCACTCATCTGCCCCGAGGCTTCCAAAACGGCCTTGTCAGTTATTTGGTTTCACTACTTGAAAATAGGAGAATGACCTCTTGAAAATAAATGCATTTTCTTTATCCACTCTGCTTATAAATTACTCTTTACTTTAAGGTAGTTGTTTCGCGACAATACTAGCAAAAAGTTAATGCTAGAGTATATAGAACAGACAATAAGGATTCATAATTGATAAGCTGTTTATGTACCAATTCTAGCCAATCCCGTGCTTCGTTTGACAAATTTGGCACCATTGTAAGAGATTGGATATTTTTATATTAAAATGACAGATATAATACATTTTCAAAGTTAAAAAATTTCTATAAAAATCGTTTTGTTATTTTTAAACAAATGTAATCAACGCCTTATGAAAATTATAATTTTGAAAAAATCTAATGCATGCATCTTTCGCTGGTTAAATAAATGCACTCTTGCCAAATTGTTTTTAGTCTAAATTTTTTTATACATTTTTCATTATTTATTCCTTATTATCCCAGAAACTGTGTTGTAACTATGAATCAAAATTGTCTTAAAATATGTATTGGTTATTGTTTAATCTTGGTTTAGTTTTTTATAAAAATGGTAAAAAGGGTTTCTTAATTATAATTAAATGTGTATGTAAATTTTCCGATATCCCGTATACTGCAATGTTAAAAAGCCTGAAAAACTCGATTTTTGAAATTTAATATCTCCGGAACTGTATTGTTCATAAATTTCGTTTTGCCACCAATCGATGCAGAAGTATTTAAATAATAATCTGTATAAATTTCAAAAAAATCCCAAGAAAACGCATTTGGCGGAACAACTACCTTAAATTCATTATTTCTCTTTATTCTTTACTCGATTAGCTTGCTGGGGAATTTAATTAATAAAATTTTGCAATTCTCAGACAATCGGCAGGCTTGAATTGAGACGATTTTATTTTATTTGATTTTTTTATAAAAATTTTAACATATTTTCTTAATTAAACAGAGATTATGTTTTTTGAAAGACGGTACTATACATACAGTTGATCGAAATTCATGAATGCACAAGAGAACAAGGCAATTAATTGATGGATTATGATGAGAACTTGCTATTTATATAATGTACCGTTAATTTTGTAAGTGGTGTAGAGTCCAATTTGGAAAAAAATGAGTTAATGTCAATTTTGTTAGACAGAGATGTCTTCTTTTCATATCTATAATATTCCAGCCAATGGAGTACAATATCCTCATCATTTCGTTAAAATAAAAAATATAGAAATATAGGTATATAAATATAATATGTATTTATAAAAATATAAATACGAAATAACTCGAAATAAAAATTGGACTTACACCACTTTCAAATATACCTATGTGATGGTGTCAGGGAAAAAGGCCCTTATCTTCACACCGATTTCAAAATCGAGCTAATGATATCTCCTGTTCCTAGAGAAACAACTAAACAAAACGTTTTTTGTCCCTCCCACAAATTCCAAAAATTGACTCAGCTATGAATTTTTGAATATTTAGAAGTAAAAAACCTAGTTTTGAGTTATATTAATTTATATAAATTTTGACAATTTTTAAACAGACAAAAATAGGGAATTTCTTCTATTTTTTACCCTCGCTATTATTCTCTTCCGAATAAAAATTTTCTGCTGAATTCAAATATCTAATCAAAAATTATACCCACATTTAACTCATGTTTTTTGCTTTTCTAAAAAACTGCTAGCTGAAAAATTTCCCTGATACCAACACATATTTTGAGTCGTACAAGAACAACAGTCTAATGGTATAATAGTGACAATTTAATTCATACACTAAAAGTCCCATAAGCAACGGTGTTTTGTCACTATGACAGCGAAAAAGTTTACCCTAACTTTTCCAGCGACAAAACTGAACCTAGCTTTAAGATTCTAGTAGGCCTGCATCATCGGTGTCTAGCAACACTGACATGACAACCAACATTGTAAACAATTTTATGTCAAACAATTTAACAATTGTACTTTTCCTCTAAATTAAATAAACTAATTTATGTCTTAATTTTTGTTAATTTTGTGATTTACGTATTGATTCATTAAATTGTCTTCGAATTACACTCAAGTTTTTTTGTGGTTGAGTAAACTTGAGTATTTTATAATTCGAGTTTTATTGCCTTTGGGCAATTTAACTCAAAGAACTACGGAAAATTACTCGTCCTACGGACTCGTAATTTTTTCACAGGTAATTTTTTCGTTTAATAGCCAGGCAACAAAATTCTCATTAAATATCAAGTTTGCTAGTTGGCACTCTCGTGCTAATTATAAGTGAAAAAATTAAATTTTCTTTTCTTTTTAGTAAACGTGCAGACAGCATTAGAGATGAAGGGGCGTAATCGAGCTTAAAGATCTCCGGGGACCTGGTAAGTTCAATCTTTTTTTAATTTAGTTCCATTCTCTTAAATTTAATAAAATTATATTTGTTGAAATTAGGAGGGATGGATGTACTGGAGACTACTAGAGTTCATTCGGCAGTGATTCAAGTCAATCTGGTAATTGAAAAGTTTTTGTTTTGCCGAGAGCCTAGCAGAGTTGTTGATTCACAAAGAGAAACAAAGAGAGTTGTCTCTGCTTGATGCAAATAAACATATACACATATATCTCAAGATGATATATCTGTATATATATTATTTATTTGTTTGAGACTATAGTTTCGAAGACTTGGTCTTCATCATCAGTCTTTCTTCAATTATAAATGTTTTTCATGGAGTCAATATCATATGGATATTGAAAACTTGGTGTTCTTTCGTCACTTGCTTGAAGGGCCCAGGATAGAATGTCTTTATTGGTTCCTAGCCCTCCAGCAGTGACGAAAGTAGCCTGTATAATATCCGTCGATATTGACTCCATGGCATCACTGATGTGAAGAAAACTGATGATGAAAGACGGCAAGTCTTCGAAGACCTGTAGTCAAACAAATAAATAATATATATACAGATATATCTTGAATATACGTGTATATGCTTATTTGCATCAATGAAGGACGCTCTTTACTTCTGTATCAATCTGCAGTAAGTTTGATCATTAACTACTTTAATCAAATTTATTAGATCTGTATTTTATCAAAAAATAAAGCTAGTATATGGCCACTCAGTAGCGGATGCTGCCGATTGTAGAGTTCAACCTCTGAAAGTTTGATAATTATAAATAAAAAATTGAACTTACTCGTCACCCTCGTATGTTATACGAAGACTAACAAGTTCATTGAACTGAAGTATTTATTCAATTAACACGTTTGAGTTTATAAAATGAATAATTGATCAGATTTTTGAACTTTTTACCTTTAACATAAACAGAAAATCAAAAAATATATTACCCTATGGTTATATGGAGGTCCTTGAAACCATGGATGAACCCCAACTCCCTAACCATATATATTTAAATAAACTATTATTTAATTTGTATTTTATATATACACATAAAAAATATAATTTCGTTAAAATATCTCCATTAAAATCTATTTTTTCACTCTTTGTCAAGTGAAGAAATTTTCATAAGGGGGACCCTTGTGAAAATTTTTAGTTTTGAATGGAAAAATCAAATTTCATTTCCACAAAAATTGTATGCATTTATGTTAATGAGTATGTTTTATATAGAAATAAAAAATACATTATCATTGTACTAGAAAGCCTTCCCTATTGCTACAGATACTATCACGGTGTCTGTTCAGTCGAGCTGAAATCAATTATCCCCCTAAAGCCCTCTTTACGAGAAACACGCGGTTTTCGAACGCTCAGCACCCCTTCGCTGTCAAATTGGATAAAAATCGAACCAACGCTTTCGCCAACTCTTTTATCCCTATGACCTCCAGAGACTGGAACTCACTTCCAGCCACCGTCTTCCCCACAACCACCTTCAGCTCTTTAAGTGCCGGTTGTATGTCGCAAATTAAATGCTTTTACCACTAACAAACGGTAGATGGTAAATGGAGGCACTGGGATGGCCAATCGATGACAGACGCTGAAAGTCAAGCAATTACTTTGCGGCACCAGCGGCCTAAGACCCGTATCCACAGTACTCGACCCCCGCACATCCCATAAAATTCTTTCTTCTTCTTTTCACGATGAAGGGGCCAACCCAGGCCTTTAGGGGATATCACACTTTTTGGTGTAACTACTTCCCTCATCATTTTCATTAAAAAAAATGGTGTTCGAGAAAATCTTTTTTTCAATCTTTAGCAATATCAAAAATAAAAAATATTTTTTATCATGAGATATCAGAGTATCCTTACAATGTCCCATTAGAAAAATTATTCCGAATTTTTTTAATTTAATTTATTTTTAAATGACGGTGTGGTTGTGCTTCGCACTACCCATTTTTAGCCGATTTTTCCCGGTCAATCTTAGAAAGTACTTAAATTAAAACTCTGAATTTTTTCCAAATTAGTACATTTTCTCCTTATCAACTACACGTAAACCGATTAGATATAAAAAATGTATCTTTATTAGCTATACATATACAATAATATTATTCAATACACTAATAATATACAATCATAAAAGTAATGTAACAATTCAATACAATATAAAACATTACAATAATAATGTACAACAATAATTCAATAGAATACAAATATTATAACAATATAACACATACAATACCATACCACACAATACAAATACTATAACAATAATATATACAATAATAATAGTATACAATAGAAACATTATAATAATAATACAGGAAACAACACACAGTATAGCACAAAGAGAAACAAAGAGGTTGTCCTCTGCTTGATGCAAATAAACATACACACATATATAAGTTTTCCAATATCCATATGATATTGACTCCATGAAAAACATTTATAATTGAAGAAGAGACTGATGATGAAGACCAAGTCTTCGAAACTATAGTCTCAAACAAATAAATAATATGTATATACAGATATATCATCTCGATATATATGTGTATATGTTTATTTGCATCAGCAGAGGACAACCCTTTGTTTTCTTTGAGAATCAACAACTCTGCTACTCTCAGCAAAAAACAAAAACTTTTCAATTAACACAGTATAGCACAACTTAGCATTATCATTTTGGTGGAGATATCACAAGAAGATCATTTCTTCGAAATTGCAAATTTTAATAATAGCTTCTTGAATTCATGAATTTCCGTGTCTTTCTTGATCTCAACTGACACTTTATTGTAAATTCGACAAACCTGTATAGTAATAAAGTTTTAAATTTTTTATTTGTCACTGCAAACATCAATTTTGAAATTTTCCCCCACTTCTCAAATCACAACCCCTACATTTGTATATTTTAATTTTTCCAGTAAATATTTTGGTGCTAAAATTGTTCCTTATTTCAGAGATCACCATTATGGGAATTTTACAATAAATGTGTCTACTTTAACATTGAGAAAATTAAGTGTATTTAGCATGGTATTAATTAAATTTCAAGATTATTCTCATGCATATTTTGTTTTAATTGTAATTCTTTAAGTATAAAATCAGGAAGACTATTTTAATATTGTTGAACAAAAAGTGAAGTGCGGTTTTATTAGAGATTTATATAATAATAATTTTGCATTCTAAGATAAATTTTTTCCAATCTACTTAAATAGGTGAGTTTGCCTAGAAATTTTATTTATAATATATATTGCATGAATTTCTAATTTAACCCTATCATCCAACATCACATCCAAGTATTTAATTTTGTCTACCCTTTCCAAAGTAATATCGTTAATACCAATGCGTCCTCTAATTTTGTCTTTTATGTCATTCACAATAATATATTTACACTTATCAATATTTACTCATAACTGTTAAAACATAACTATTTATAAATATTTTTAATGTCTTCATTCATCTTTACAATAAGATTCTCAATATTTTTTCCATTAATATATATCATGGTATCATCTGCAAATAGTTGAGTCTACAATATTTTATACAATTTTCTAAACTTTTAATATATATTATAATAAGATATCTCAAGTGTTTTGTTAGATATAGGTAAGCGAGGTGAACCGCGGCCTAATATGCTGTACACCTACTTCCACTTGTACTTCGAAATATTTCCAAGTACTTCCAAATATTTCCAAGTACTTCCAAATATTTCCAAAGTAATTCAAATATTTCCAAGTAATTCAAAATATTTCCAAGTACTTCCAAATATTTCCAAGTACTTCCAAATATTTCCAAGTACTTTCAAATATTTCCAAGTAATTCCAAATATTTCCAAGTACTTCCAAATATTTCCAAGTACTTCCAAAATACTTCCAAAGAAGTGTACACCTACTTCCAATCGCGGATCACCCCTCGTAGGTAAGTTATGGATCCTACTGTCAAATGGCCGGCTTATTCTTCTTGATCTTCAGATGTTGTGATTGACTTGATTTATTTATTTATTTCTGGCTAAATGGGCATTTAGTTCCCGAGGCTAAGGGAGTAGATTTTTTTTGCGATTTATTCTGTTTATAAGTGTGTTGGGTGGTATTGGATCATTGTCAATGACAGTTTGTGGTAGGCTTGTGCCTGGTGTCATCACGGTGTGCGTTCGGCATCGTTAATTCCCCCCGAGGCCTTGCACTGAAAGAGAAAGCCGTCGGAAGTGTACGCGAGTGAGAGTACTAGTACTCGAAGAGCGGAAGCCATTCTGTCTTTCCATTTCACTTGTGTCGGAGAAGTGGGGACCACGATGGACCTGGATCTTGTCTATTTTAGAGGTCAAACTTGTCGCATTCCAAGGGCTAACACACATCGGCCAGTTTCATTAAAATTTTCCCCCTGAAGGAATCTGTCGGCTCTTGTTAGAAAAAAAAAAAAAAAAAAAAACATTCGAGATAATTATTATAATAAGCTGATGGGTTAATCATTAGAAACACTTAAAGGTAAAAGAACATCTGCCCTTTGTAAATTAAATTAAAATTTAAAATCCTTTCTGGTTTTTAAAAGTATTTTTATTATAATTACATAATCCATAAAGTAACACTTTTTGTGGCTTAATTTCACTCTCAAATGACCTGAATTCCCGAATCTAAATCTAATTAATAAGTAAGTCAATTACATAATCCAAACAACACAAGCCTTTAATATAAAGATACTTTAATAAAAAGTTATGTTTTATTTAAAAATTACAAGCAAGACCTGATGAGTCTAAATGTATATACTATATACATGGCCGTAGTTAGTGTGGGGCAAGGGGCAGTGCCCTTTACCAAAACTCATTGCCCCCATAAAAAAATCGAAAGTCCATTATTATGGGGCATCACTTAGATATTTCTCTTTTACTTAGGGAAAGTGGTGTAGGTTTTAGATGAAACATGATATTAATTAATAAAGTAAAGAGAGTGTAGTTTCACAGTGAATGAAATAAAACTCAAAGAGGTTTATACAAACTCAATATATTTCGGATTATTAGTCCATCATCAGGAGTTAAAGATTACAAACTGACAGATGGTGGACTAATAAACTGTCAGTTTTTAATCTGTAAACTCCTTATGATGGACTAATAATCCGAAATATATTGAGCTTGTATAAACCTCTTTGGGTTTTATTTCATTCACTGTGAAACTGCACTACTTTTAACCGACTTCAAAAAAGGAGGAGGTTCTCTATTCGATTGAATTTTTTTTTTTTTTTTTTTTTTTTTTTTTTTTTTGTGCCTATGTTACCTCATATCTCCGCCAATTCTCAACCGATTTTTGAAAAAATTTTTTGCATTGGGTCCAGTCTAGCTTCCGATTGGTCCCATTTTTTTTTCGTTTTTTTTCATAGGTATTAGACCATTTTTATTAGGTTTGTTTAGACCTAACCTCTTTGTTTATGAACCGATTTCGATGGTTCTTTTTTTATCCGATAGGGGGTGTCTTGGGGATGGTGCCATATTAATTTGATCAAGTTCTGATGATATGATCACTATTAATAACATCACTAAAAAGAGAAAAATAAAATAATTTTTAAGAAAAAAATAAAAACCGACTTCAAAAAATTAAATGCAACAAATAAAATACACTAAAAGGTATAAAATAATTATTATCTTATTTAGTTACAACTAAACGACGAAATATTAACATGAAATTACTTTTTGAAGTTGGTGCCAAACATTTACCTTTTATGAATCGCACTCGACGGATCTTACTTAGTACGTTTGGAGGGTATGCTCGCTTATAGGTATAGTTTGTTTGGCACCGACTTCAAAAAGTAATTTCATGTTAATATTTCGTCGTTTAGTTGTAACTAAATAAGATAATAATTATTTTATACCTTTTAGTGTATTTTATTTGTTGCATTTAATTTTTTGAAGTCGGTTTTTATTTTTTTCTTAAAAATTATTTTATACTTTATTAATTTAGATATTTCGTTATTTCCAAAAATTTTCAATTCTACTAAAAAGTTAGTTGATTTCTAAACCGATTACCGAAATTGAAACCTTGTGGTGGCTAATCAGCTGGTCGCCCTCCACCCCCCTAGGAAAACTCCCTAACTACACCAATGACTATATAACACACAGGTCTCTGATGAAAGAGTTCGAAATAAATGTGTTTTTAGGTAAATCTTACAGTGGACCCGACTTTTGTCTATTTTTACTTTCATATTTATATTCTATAGAATATAGTAATGTGAGATATAGCGATCGCCCGCTTGGGTCCTGACACTTTGAGAGGTTCTATCTCAGAGATGAAAAAAGTTAATTTCATTTTGTAACTTCTAGGTTAAAGGAATCAATGATCTTAATAGTTGGAAATCGGATTTAGGAATTCAAACCGGATATTGTGGTCCCAAGAGGCCAAAAATCCATTGGTCAGTGCGTATGTAGATATGTTGCGTTTCGCAACCAAGTCTCAGAGCTACGAAATTCGAAACTTAAGCTCGATATATGCTAAAATCAAGCTTTTGGTTGAAACCACTGGAAGTGGACTTTTACATGAAAGATTTTTCTTTTTTTTTTTGATTTTCTCAAAAACGGCACTTACGTTTTTTTTTTTAATTGGTGTACTTATCAAGTGTCATGAGTTATTAGTCGTGTATAAATTTAAATCCGATTGAAATAAAGGAATGGGCTGTAAATTAGGAGCGTCGCGATGATTTCAAATAAGTGAGAATTTGAAAGTCATGTGGTGACCACACCAGTTGATTTACGGAATTTCCCGACTTTCTATCAATAACTGCTAATTGCACACTGAGACCCCTATGGACCGGAGATAGAATGGCTTCATAATATCTATTGTAGTATTGTAGTATCTATTGTCGTAAAAGGCGACTAAAAGGGGTTGGATGTGAACGAGGGGTGATCCGCCATTGGAAGTAGGTGTACACCTCTTTGGAAGTATTTTGGAAGTACTTGGAAATTTTTGGAAGTAGGTGTACAGCATATTAGGTCGCGGTTCACCCTTCGGATGTGAAGCTAAGGAAGGGGATGTAAATTAGGAGTATCGCGATGATTTAAAATAAATTAAAATGTGAAAGTCGTATGGTAAACACACCAGTTGATTTATACTATATATGTTTGTCTAGATTAATTTGTAACAACGCTTAGAGAAATTTCTCTAAAAAAATTACCCTCTGCCTAGAATCGAACCGACGAACTCTTGAACTATGGGCATCAGCTCTAACCACTAGACCAATGTCACATTAATATTTATATCTTGATTTCTTTTACTAAAACTATATATTTTTGATTTAGACTTTGTGTCTAGATAATATTGTATTCATTTGAACTCGAATGAAAGTGGAAAAACACCAATAGATTTTAAATTAAGAAACATTAAATATATATTAATTAACGAGGCAAATTTGAAATATAATTCTCAGCTCGGATTTTAAACTGATGCCTCCAATCGATTTTCATTAACCAGGCAAATTTGAAATATATATATTCGAATTTTGAAATGTAAGACTCCAATTCATTTTAAATTAAGAAACATTAAATATATTGATAATTGTTTCTCCCCCCCCCCCTCGCCACTCAAAAATTAAAGATGCGAAACTTTTAAGAGACGATGTATTTTCGGTAGTTTACGGGTATACATTTGGAGTGTGGTTTTTTAAGAGGAATAAAATTTTTGGACCGAGACGCTGCCCGCCAGGGCACTCAGCCCGGAGGGCCGAGCTTCGAGGGCGTGCCGAAGGCACGCACGAAAATCTCGTTTAGTATATTGAAATAGAGAAATATCTAAATTATTTTTTTTGGGAATCTTAATAAAATTTATTTAGGTCAAGCTTGGGAGACAATTATTCCAGGGATCCGATTTTTCCCTTTATAGAAATAATCGATAGGAGGTGCGCAAACATAAATTTTCTCCTTATCACGCAGTTGATTACAAGCTCAGACAAGTTTTCCAAATTATTTTTTTTCCTTTACGATCTTATGTTAAATATTTTTACTAAATACTCCCAATTGAGCAAAAGCATTAGCAAAACCGCCTGGTTTTCATTAGGAGTTGCCTCTCCCTAAGTAAGTTCTTTGACTTCTTACTAATAAAAATTTGGAACTCATATATATATTCCATTCATGATTGGGATGCAAACCGCTCCTCTGATGCAATGTTTTATCTGTTCATAAAAATTTATTCAGAAATAACATTAAAATCCTAATCAGAATTTTAAACAATAGAATTTTTGGCATATTTTAAATAAAATAGAATCGGAATTGATTCTAAAATAAGAGAGAAAAAAATAAATAAATAAAAATATCAATTAAACAATAAAGCTTAGATTTCAACAATGGACATATTTGAATTCAATTTTATAATTAAATTACACATTGCTATTTGCTTGGTGTAATTCTTAAAGCCATTTATTTAATGATTTCTTATCAAGGGATGCTTTATATATTAGGGTGGTCCTTATTTTGGAAATTTTCCAATTTTTACGCTGACAGAGCCTCATATGGTTCAAAATAAATAAAAAAAAATATCCGCCAAGTTTTCAAGTCTCTATCTCAATTTGTTCCTGTCCCGCACTGCGATGCAATTTCACAATCTAAATAACATGGGGTTTTTGGCATTGAATGATCAATTTTTTATTTCGGCCAAAGTAATTGTTCAAAAAAATTGAAACTCTGTATACTTTATCCTTATAATAGAAACTATCCTTCAGAATTTTTACAGATATTTAGCTATTATAATTTTGGAGTTACAGCTAGATAAAATACTCCTAATACTTAGTGTTAGTATGTTATAGACTCCGAAATTCTAATAGCTAAAAACCTGTAAAAATTCTGAGGATAGCTACTATTATTAGGATAAAGTCTAGAGTTTTAAATTTTTAGAACAATTACTTTGGCCGGAATAAAAATTGATTTTTCAATGCCAAAAGCCTCATGTTATTTCGATGGGAAACTTCATCGATGTGCGGCACATGTTAAAATTGAGATAGAGACTTGAAACTTGGGGATTATTATTTTTTATATTTATTCCGAACCATATGAGCCCTTTCCAGCGTAAAAATTCGAAAATAGCCAAAATAAGGACCACCGTAATATATATATTATATTTTTTCAAATTACTTTAAAAGATTGATTTGTTTATTTATTATTTCAAATCCATTACCACAAGTAATTCGATTTTTCAAACAAATTTTAATTAAAATGTATATTTTGACTGCTGAGAAGTCGAACCTTTCGGACATAAATGTGCACACTTAGCGTGCTTTACGTATATTACCCATGATTTCTTGATTGCCTGCGACATCGGCAACCTTGAGTACTCTTATTTATGCGAGTTGTATTTTCGGATTTCTACGTTAAATTAAACCAGTGTTTCTCAACCTTTTGTATAGCCAGGAACCCCCTAGCACTAACATATGAGATATTTAATTTTTCGTCAAAATAGCAACATCATGCTACTTTTATAGGTTCCAAATATAACATACAGCCGCCGATAACGGTGTTGCCACATTTTTAAAATTTACTAGATTTTGGGGAAATTGGGTACAGAAAACGTGCATTTTAACTTTAATTTTAATTTTATTTTCATGAATAACATTATTAATAATTTTTTTTTGGTAATGTCATTGGGATACCCATATACCCCTTTCGGATCGGATCGGACAGGTTTTTTTACATATTCACTGTACACTCATAAATTTTATTCTCATCTATTTGAAAAGCAATATTATTTCAAACGTCATTACTAACAAAATAATAATGAAACAATTTAAATGATGTTTTCATTTTGTTATTAATGTAACATAATCGTTTTAATATAAGAAAGTTAAGGAACATTAGAGCAACAAAAATGGTATTCATGAGACAATAATAGTGTGGAATTTCATTCTCCGCTCTTTTGCTGTAAAGTGCTTTTGAAAATAGGGATTCATTTTCGCCTTGAGAAAGACGTTTGTTGTTTGCCCGTCAAAATCTTTCGATAAAATGACAGGTGAGCAGCAAGGACACGTCCCTTTTATAAAAGGATCGAGCGCGGGAAAAATTATCCATACGTCACGTAAAACGTGGGAAGAATTAACCAATCAGCTTAATTGCCAATTAGAGCTAATAGTGTTATAAAAGAAGCCAGCTCCTCGAAGCGAATTCAGTTGTTATCATTCAGTTGTTATGTGTGAGCAGGTGTCACTGGTTGAAACTCTGTTGAATGAGCAGCTCTCCGAGGTGACTGATAACCTTGGAACGATTTGAAACGAAATGGCTTGTGTTGAAGAAGTAATTTGTATACACGTTCTGTAAAGAAGAAGCAATAAATGCGGGCATTGTGCCGTTATTTTGTTAAAAGCATATTTTCAACTGCCTTGTGCGAATTCTTATTTAAAATAGCATTTTTAACTGGCTCAAAAGCCGCCAATAGAGATTATCATCTCTGAAGATCATCTCCCATCCAAGCCCGGCAAATCTCTTTCAAACTAACCCTTCGAGCCAAACATAATAAAATCACACATCATCTCAATCATTTCCTATAATAGTGATGTGCATCACATTCTTAAGTATCAATGGGTTTATTTGACTATAAGGTAATACTTAGACTCTAAATTTAGTATTTTTTTATTTACATTTTTTTGAGGGGTGATACTACTAACTACTATTTTTGTTTTTCTATTTTTTCTTTTATTGACCTCTAGGCACTGGGAACCCAAACCTTCCTTTGTGGAACCCTGGGGTTCCGCGGAATCCAGGTTGAGAATCACTGGATTAAACCATGGGAATAATTTTTAAATCAAGTGCTAAAAAGACACTTTTCTAATATCTGGTGAATAAGAGATTACTTTAAAAAAAGTGTCACGAGTTATTAGTCATGTATAAATTTTAATCCGATTGAAATAAAGGAAAGGGGTGTAAATTAGGAGTGTCGCGATGATTTCAAATAAGTGAGAATATGAAAGTCGTATGGTGACCACACCAGTTGATTCACTCTGGCGATGGCTGATATAATCGTTTAAAGTCTATGAAAGTAATAATATAACGTAAACATATAGAAGTGTTTACAAGACCTATTTTCGACCTACTCTGTCTTCAGCCGAACTTACTTATTGTTTTTTCGTCCGATTCACTGGCAGAACTTATTTCAAAAATAAAAAATCTAGGCCATTTGAGCAAATTCAAACAAATTTTGTATACATAATCAGAGGACCCCCAGAAGTCTAAAAATGCAAAAACTAACAAGTTATCTCCCAAAATGGGGGGGGGGAAGTCAAAAAATGAAAATCTTGGCCATTTACCAAACTCAACCAAATTTTGTATACATAATCAGTGGGACCCTAGAAGTATAAAAATTCAAACTACCCCCCCCCCTACTTGATTATAAATAATTTTAGGGCCCAAGTTGTATGGTAAAGTCAAATGGATGGCCACATCAGAACACGTCAGCTTATTTTTAACCGACTTTTTTTTTGTCTATGTTACCTCATATGTCCGCCAATTGTGAACCGATTTTGAAAAAAAAAAATTGCATTGGGCTTAATCTACCTTCCGATTTGTCCCATTTTTTCATAGGTATTAGACCTTTTTTGTTAGGCTTGTTCAGGCCTAACTTCTTTGTTTATGAACCGATTTCGATGATTCTTTTTTATTGGAAAGCGGGTACCTTAGGGATGGTGCCTTATTAATTTGGTCAAGTTCTGAAGATATAATCACTATTAATAACATCACTAAAAATAGAAAAATAAAAATAATTTTTAAGAAAAAAATAAAACCGACTTCAACAAAATTAAATGCAACAAATAAAATACACTAAAAGGCATAAAATAATTATTATCTTATTTAATTACAACTAAACTACGAAATATTAACATGAAATTACTTTTTGAAGTCGGTGCCAAACATATACATTTTATGAATCGCACTCGACGGATCTTACTTAGTACCTTTGGAGGGTATGCTCGCTTATAGGTAGAGTTTGTTTGGCACCGACTTCAAAAAGTAATTTCATGTTAATATTTCATAGTTTAGTTGTAACTAAATAAGATAATAATTATTTTATACCTTTTAGTGTATTTTATTTGTTGCATTTAATTTTTTTGAAGTCGGTTTTATTTTTTTCTTAAAAATTATTCATTAGCACTTTTTATGTTAAGGGGGTGCTGTATATTTTTTCGAATTTCGTTTAAATACAGATCTGTATCAGATGAAACAAGCTGGGTTCAATATTTTATATTTTTTAGTACCTATGGAACCCTAAAAATTGTAAAATTCAAAGATTCTTTCTTCTTTTGAACGATAAGAGGCCCTATGCCTATATAGGACAATAAAATGCGGCCTTAATTGGGTAAATATTTTAAGAAAGAAAAAAATTTATTAGTCAAAATGAATTTAAATCGTGATAAAATTTATGTATTAATTAATTTATTTCCCACTGAGAGGGCTCTAGATTTTTTTTCATTAATTTTATAAGTTATTGAATGTTTAAGCATATTCAGGGAAATTGAAGTCGTATAATTGGTAGATTAACAACTGGACAACAGTTTAATTTAAAATCCAGCGTGTGTGCATACCACACGAATTTCATTCAACTTAGTTCAACGTTTAAAAATTGGAAAAAAATTGGGAAAAAAAGTTTATCTATGCAACACTGTAGAAGTAAAAAACTTGAATTACAACTGGTATTTAATAATGAAAAAAATGTCTCGACGTACAGTAAAAAATATAATAGGTAATTTAAAAATTTTTCAAATGAAATTCATGCGAAGGTGCTATTTTTTGATAAAAAATTTAATTAAATAAAAAAAATTAACTGTTTCCGCCCGGGATCGAACCGGGGACCTTGTGCGTGTGAAGCACACGTGATAACCACTACACTACGGAAACGGTTGTGAAGAAAGCTCTCATTTGTCTCTACTTAAATATAAAATAAGGCTAAATCGAATTTCCCAATCAAAGGTAATGTTCGAATTTAAATCTATCTGCCCTTCAAACTCAAATAACGATACAAATTACTTTGAAATATAAATTAAAAGTATTGTTTCATAAAAAAATAAATTATTGTGATATTACACCTATCTTAGATATACAGATATGCAAAAATCTAAAAGAAAATATATAAAGAATTCACTTTTTCAGAGTCGATGAATTTTGAATGAATCAATCATTTTTAAAGAATCTAAATAAGGTCCATAAAAATTTCAAAAGTTATTATAAAATAATGAAGGACAAGATGAGTGTAAAATAAGCTGACGTGTTCTGATGTGGCTATCCATTTGACTTTACCATACAACCTGGCCCCTCACTTATATTTAATATTTAATAAAATTATTTGTATTCATTTAGGGGGTTAGTTTTTGCATTTTTAGACTCCTGGGGGCCCACTGATTATGTATACAAAATTTGGTTGAGTTTGGTCAAATGGCCTAGATTTTTAATTTTTAACCCCCCCTCCACACCCCTTAATTTTGGGTCGATATGCACCAAAATCTAATCAGCACTTAATCTCAATGGACCAAAACTACGTGTGAAATTTGGTTTGGATATTCACACTAGTTTTTGAGCTAGCTCGTCCACAAAATTTGGTAACGCACAGACTAATTAACAGACTAACAGATATTTTGACAAAACAGTTATTTTTTATTGTTAGGATAAATAAACTGAATTTGCTTCTTTCCAGTAATTTATTTTGTTTTTCAAATGGTTATTCCAAATATTTCGAGAGCGTTCTCAGCATCTCTTCCTCAGTGGAAACCACTCCCCCACCAATGTGCCGACTCCATCAGTTTGTACAGAACAATGATAAAAAGCTCGATCACACAACACACACATACATATATATACAAATCTAAAATCTAATTTAAAATGAGCTTTTTATCATTGTTCTGTACAAACTGATGGAGTCGGCACATTGGTGGGGGAGTGGTTTCCACTGAAGAAGAGATGCTGAGAACGCTCTCGAAATATTTGGAATAACCATTTGAAAAACAAAATAAATTACTGGAAAGAATCAAATTCAGTTTATTTATCCTAACAATAAAAAATTAATATATCCAGTACACACCAAGCCAGCAAAATTCTTATAAAACAGTTATTATCTCGACAAATTTAATTTTTTCGATGTTCACTGGACCACACAAGTACCTATGCTGAAATCCAATTGAAAATATTGTTTTGCCCAGAGCTGTCGACTATTATAGAAGCAGAGTTGTTGATTTTTAAAAACCAAATCAAAAAGCCAGGGCCGGATTATCAAAAAGGTAATGTAGGCAACTGCCTAAGGGCGACATGCCGCTTATGGGCCCCAACCCGTGAGAAAAATAAGTCATAATTAGGCGAACGAAGCTTTTCAAAATTGAAACTTATAAAAAACTGTCTTCAACCATCAATGGTTCAAAAACATATAATACACTTGCAATAATGGCTATTAAATATGAAATCTTGGAGAAAATTATATACTATCAAATAAACTGCAATGGATCGTCGCTAAACTTTATCCAAAGTAATTTGAAATATTAATATGTTTATTCCTTTATTATTAATCAGATATCGCTGGCTATTTGCAGTCCATGTTGACTTAAATTCAAAAATAGCCATCGATTCTCATCTAATACTTGAAGAATAACAATTCCAGATTGGAATTTTGATTTTCGATTATTATTAGTAACCATTGCTGAAGTCATGAAGGAACCGGCTTAAAATCATCAAAAACTACTATCGATTTTTATCTAATACTAGAGGACCCTTAACTTATTGCATTCCATTTTTGATGTTTTGACTATTAATGGCAACCTCTACTGAAATCGTCGAAGAATCGACTTAAAATCAAAAGGACAATTATTTTTTGATAAAGAACTCAAGCAAAATGGTATTTTTCAATTTTAAATTTCGAGTGGATTTTTGAGATCACTTTTGAGGGAAAAAGAATTCAAGTGTTAGCAACACTGGCATTGTTACAAATATTTCTATTTAGAACTCATTTACTATTCAATCAAATCACCTTTTAAATATGAGACTTTTCTAATGTAAATATAAGCTTTCTTCGATTTTTTTTTAAATATTTTATTATTTTAAATTATTTTTGAACCATCCCCTCTCCCCCTCTCCCCTCTTTTCAGATAGTGAGTTATTTTAATAAGGTCGTATACCGTGTATATGCGAAATTTCGTACAAATTGATCAAAGGGTCTAGATCTAGGAGTTATATTGATATAGTAGTTCTATTTTTTTGAAGCCCTTTCCTATAATTTTAGTCCCCGAAAAAAATAATGAATCTTTTTATGATAACTATATCAAACGAAATATAATCAGCTTTTAAATGAAATATATAAAGAATCTAGATGGGAAATTTATTTATGATATTCACACTAGTTTTTGAACTAGAACATACACAAAATTTGGTGACGTACTAACAGACATGATGACAAAATAATTAATATCTTGTAAAATATAATCTTTTCGATGTTCAAACATTAGGGATTTTTCGTAGAGTAAAACGTCTTGGTTTCGCTCAATTTTTGAAACAAAATAATTTGAGCCGTTTTTTAGATATTGCGAAAAAACAAAGAAAAAAAACACTTTTTCACGCACGATTACAATAGTTAACATATATGTTTGTATATACCACTGTATGGTAAAGCAAAAACTTCAAACGTTTATTATTTATAGAACCAAAGGTTTCGGGAGAATTTCATCAATTTTCTAATTGAAGATGAGTGAAAGTTGAGTGACGTGCTCTAAAAACGATTAAATAATTAGTAGTGATCAGTGAAAGTTGATTGGTGTGGTTTAAACACGGTAAAATAATTAAAACTGATAAGTGAAAATAGTATCACGTACTTTTCTAAGCCGATTAAGATTATCTCGGAAGATAAGCTAAGAATAACTTGCACTAATTGCTCTCGAGGGGTGTATAAAGGTGAGAGAGAAAGAAGAGAGTAAGTAGGGGTGAATGAGTGGAGATAGGGACAGCGGTAAATGAAGGGGAGATAGGGACATTGGTGAATGGAGGGGAGATAGGGGCAGTGGAGGGTAGAGATGGATACGAGTGAAAGGTATATAAGGGGGAGAGAGATAGAGAGAGGAACAGTGTTGCTCAGGCAGTGTCGGGGGAAACATCGACTGGGAATATTACAATATGGCCTCTCCGCCTTCATCCACCCTATCAGGTGACTACACTACCTCACTAATAAACAATCGCTTCACCCGTTATATTATTTTTAATAGTTTGGTAACGGGTAGGTGTGTACTTCATTGTTCTTATAGATAAAAAAGTACAGACCTACTTCAGTGGCTGGCCTACCTGCCCATGTGAGCTCATGATTCTTTGATCAAGAGAATCATGTTCTATCCATAATCCTAACCAACTTAATCCCTGTTTTCACAAATCCTTATTCCTGCGAAATCTAAATGTTTCGCGAGTTTATTTTTAATTGTGCGGGAGTTTAAGTGACTTACTGTGGCGTCAGAGTATTCCAAGTCCAGACACTAGACGTTGGCTGTCAAGGTAAGGTATCTTTATAATACTCATTCTTATAATTAAACAAGTAACAAATATTCTAAATTTTTAAATTACTCATTTGTAGTTTTCCAAAAAAAAAATATCAAATAAAATAAAGAAAAATTTTAAATATAATTTCCAACGAATATTTTTATATAAAAAAATACTTTAAATTCTCTATATTATTTTACTAATATTATTTTTCTTTTTTTCAGGTAGGTGCTCGTCCTACTGATAATAACATTTAGATTAGGTATTTGATTTTCTTATTTACTGGAAAATCAAATTCTTTATCTATGGGTAACGTGTAGGTGTGTACTTTGTACGTTACTTTTGTTACTTTATACGTATAGATAAAGATGCACAGACCTACTTCAGGGCCTAATTAAATAAGTAACAAATATTCTAAATTTTTCAAATATTCTTTTCGAGTTTTCAAAAAAAAAATATCAAATAAAATAAATAATATTTTAAATATAATTTCCAACGAAATATTTTTATTAAAAAAATACTTTAAATTCACCATATTATTTTACTAATATCAACATAATATATAAAAGTTAAAATTTTATTTATATTAAATTATTTTCAATACATGGGTAACGTGGTAGGTGTGTACTTCTTTGTACTTATAGGTAAAGAAGTACAGGCCTACTTCAAGGGTTTGCCTCCCTGCCCACGTGAGCTCATGATTCTTTTATCAAGAGAATCATGTTCTATGCCTAATCCTAACCAACTTTAATTCGTGTGCTACAAATTCTTATTCCTTCGAAATCGAAATGTGTCTCGAGTATATTTTTGCTTGTGCGCGAATGTAGCGTGTTCCTGTGTGGCCAGACTATTCCAGGTCTAGACCTCCAGTCACGAGACCTTTGCTGCTAAGGTAATATATCTATTATTATTATTATATATTATATATCTATTTAATACATGATTCTTATAATTAAATAACTAATATCAAAATACTTTAAATTTATTGACATTTAGATTAAATGATTAAGTAGAAATGAATAAATTAATTAAAATTAAAAATGATCTATTTGCAAATTTTTTAATTTCTTTTTTCTAAATTTAATTTGAAATAAACTCAAATTTATAATTACTCTTTTTTTAGAAATTGTTAAAAGGTATGGATTTTACAAAAATATAATAATACCTTCATGTTTATTAAAATTCATTCAAAAATTATGCAAATAATTGTGTTTTATATATGAAATTTGAAATATATTTATTCAACTGAAAATACTAGGGAAACTTTCCGACGTCTTTGTCTCTAAGAATTTGTTGTATAATAATTTAATAAGTAATAATTACAATGGCTAAGAACATAAAATAAGGGTCAAAAAATGAAAATCCAAACCCTTGGACCAAACTCAACCAAATTTGATATAAATAATAATAAATAAATAGTATTTATTTGTGTTTTATTTTTATTTTATTTCAGTTTTTAGAACTATATAACACATTTTCCAGGAAAATTTTTAAAATGGAAAACATGTTATTTTGCGGTGGGAAAAATGTGTCATATATTCATTTAAATATCCATTTTTTGGTCTACGTTTAATCCACTTCATCTTAAATTAATTATAACACATACATTATTTTTGGCTATGAATATTTTTATTTTAATTTAAATTTATTTTTTAGCTTCTTTTCCTTTCAAAATTAAAAATTAGTAAATTATCGTAGGATTCACAAAAAATAAATAAATAATTATAACAGCGCGAGAGGAGAGAGAGCAAAACAGAGAAGCTCAAAATAACTAATTAACTTTAGTTTTAGTTTAAATATAAAAATTTTGAAAATTAGTTTATTTGAAAAAATAAAAATTAAAAAAAAAATTGATAGCAAGTTGATATAACAAGATATAAAATTCCCTTAAATGATTGTAGGTAGTACCAAACAAAATACTAATCAACAAATTTTATTTTTCTAATTTACTATAGTAGCACTCAAATATTAACGCTGATGATTTTGCTTGTTTTGAGTACATAAATAAATATAGCTGACGTGTTCTGATGTGGCCACCCACTTGACTTTACCATATAACCTTGCCCCTCACTTATATATTAATATTTAATAAAATTAATTTATAATCATGTAGGGGAGGGGTGTTAGTTTTTGCATTTTTAGACTTCTTGGGTCCCACTGATTATGTATACAAAATTTGGTTGAGTTTGCTCAAACAGTCCTAGATTTTTAATTTTCGACCCCACACTTCCCTCCCCATTTTGGGCGGTTAGTTTCTGCACTTTTAGACTTCTGGGGTCCCACTGATTATGTATACAAAATTTGCTGAGTTTGTCAAACGTCCGATTTTTAATTTTTTACCCCCCCCATTTGGGCGGCGGTTAGTTTTTCAAATTTTGTGACTGTGGGTCCCACTGATTATGTATACAAAATTCTGTTGAGTCAATAAAATGGTCTAGATTTTTAATTTTTAACTTCTCCACACCCCTTAATTTTGGGTCGATATGCACCAAAATCTAATCAGCACTTAATCTCAATGTGACTCAAAACTACGTGTGAAATTTGGTTTCGATATTCACACTAGTTTTTGAGCTAGCTCGTCCACAAAATTTGGTAACGCAGAGACTTAACAGACATTTTGACAAAAAAATTATTATCTCGAAAAATATAATTCTTTTGATGTTCACTTATTAGAGTTTTTTGTAGAGCGAAATGCCATGGTTTCGCTCAATTTTTTTTAATCGAAATAGTTTAAGCCGTTTTTGAGATATTTCGAAAAAAAGAAGGAAAAAACCACTTTTTTCATACACGATTACAATACTTGACCATATCCTGTATCGTAAAGTAATTATAAATAATATTATTATACATTGGAAGGCTTCCAACTTAGATCATTTCTCTCATTGCTATGCAGTCTGCTGTGGTTGTCTAAATATAGGCGCTTCCATCAAGTGCTGCCATCTGTTAAACTCAAAGTGGTCAAATTCTATAGTTATAGAGACAATTCTTTCGTCTAAAAATTCATTAAAGTGTATCCTGATTTTATGAAGCACCTATTTTTTTTGGCTTTTAGGCCTTTCTAGCTATTAGGCAATTTATGATATTAATTATTTTTAAATTTTGTCTTCTATCTAGGGATCAGCTTTTAGCCGGTTGCCACGAGTCGGATTCGAACCCGAGTCCACTTGATTAGCAGGCTGTTACGCTACCTCTTGGCCAACCCGACCCCCAACTAGTTAAAAATTAAAAGTAGTTACCGAAAACTGTAATTATAGATCAAAAATGGAATAAAGTATTTCAATTTTAACTTTATTCTACTCATCCCAAACTGCCATATAGTTTCGGATGGTAGTATTCTTTTTAATGTTGTTTTTTTACTTTATCCAATGCGAAGCATGGGAGAAAGTATTGGAATCGCTCTCGCGGCAAGCGCGACTTCAAAGGGTCCTCAGGTAAAGACTACGGAACCCATGGACTCAATTAAGGTCACAAATTGAAGTATTCAATGAGATTGAATTTTAGCACGTGACGGTTTTGCCAAAAATTACCTGGGATCTCGCCGAGAGGCCAAAAAGTGCCATTTTTTTTGGAAGTGCGTGGGGATGGATGGGTGTATGTATGTGTGTTATCGTTTTTTTCGTCCACGAATTTTTCCACACCGTTGCACCGAATGAATTGAAATTGAAAACCTACCAGTATTTTAACAAAATGAAGCGCTGATTAGTTTTTGGTACATATCGGTCCACAAACATTAGTACTTTATTTCAGTACTTTTTTAGTTTTTTCTAAATATCTTGAAAATGACTTAACCAATTTTGATGAAATTTAATATCCTAATTAAGTACCTTGGGACCCACAAAAAAGGTTAAATAAAGTTTATAGTAAAATTATATTTTAAAGTACTTTACTCTAGAACATATTAATATTTCAAATGAATTTGGATAAAGTTTAGCAACGATCCGTTGCAGTTTATTTAGGTCTTTTTTATTTTTCAATTCAACATTTCGATTTAACTCCAAGTAGATGCTTGATTGACAAAAGTCAATTTTTATTTAAATTCTTAAATTAAATAGTTCTTTTGATATAAAAGCCGAGAATTAATTAAATAAATTAAGACCCTTTTACTATTTTCTTTATCATTTTGGAATTCCTTTAATCTATTTTCTCGAGGCATTAATGAGAACACCATTAATGTAGGTAGTTAAGGAGTCTTCTTAGAGGGGGAGCCGGCTCGGCCAGTTGATTAGCTACCATAAGATTTCACTTTCGGTAATCCTTTTAGAGATCAACTAACTTTTAGTAGAATTGACAAATTCCGGAAGTAACGAAATAATTACATATATCTAAATTTTTTGAGGATACAATTCTCTTTTAAATAGGTGTTAGTTTTTTTCTTTTTTAACAAAAAACAACAACATTTTTATCTTTTATTTTATTTATTATATAGGTGTTTTAGGGCGCAGCAACGACAAGGGTTATTAGCGCATCAAATACAAGACAACCTAGAAACGTCTTAAATAAATAGTATCACAGTCTAAGGAGAAATAAAATAACAAGATAAATTTTATAAAATAACAACAAAATAGACCTATACAAAATAACAACAAAGATAAACTATATAAAATAACAAAAAAAGCTGTAAAGGGGCTATTTAATAAATATACAACAGAATAAATTAGTAAAATCAAAGAAATAGAAGAGGGATATTTTAGAAATGGTTAAAAAGATTAATATCACGTAAATACCCAAGCAGGTTCTCAAAGCAATCCATATCTGAGAGAATATCCCTGATGTTTTTATTTTATCCTATTAGTATTTTTTTTTTTTTATAAATTTTATTAAACCAATTGTTTTACATTAATTAATGTATACATTGTATTTTAGCTTCGATTCCGAGATTGCTTCTCCACCATCGACTGTCCTTGATCATCTTTGTAGTCCTTGTTTTTAATAAGAGGAAAAAACTAATTAAATAAAAAAAACCTCTTTTCCGATAATTATTCTAATTCCATATTCAATCTCCTCCAATTAATCCCCTCGTCCCCCCAATCCAATCCCCTATTAGTATTGTAGAGTGGGCAATCCACTAATATGTGGGATACATCAATTCTCCTGCCACACGTAATACACCAAGGTGGAGCTTCTCTATTAATTAAAAGCCATGAGAAAAGAAATAGTGACCAATTCTCAAACGAGTTATTATTGTTTATTCTCTCCGACTATTATATTTGTGTTTTAACAGTGGAGTAATATTTGGTTTGATTCTTTTTAAAAAATTATATTCAATTTTCTCCCATTCATTTTCCCAGTTCTTCAGGATTAAGTTTTTTGAAAATAATTTTATTTCCTCATAGCACAATTCAGTGAAATCGTAAGTTAATTTATTTGCTCCTTTTTTTGCTAGTCGATTCCTCGTTTCCTAAAATATTCTTGTGGCTAGGGATCCACATGAAGTGAATTACTTTATCCATTCTGATAAGATCTTGGTGTATTATTTGTTTTTATCTTTTATCTTTCTTTATTCTATTGTCACCCAGGAACGTTTCGACATTTACAACTATATCATCTTCAGCCTTGGAACAATCTTAAGATAGGAAAAATTCCCTCACATCGAAATTATCACAATACGTACCATTATCATTCTGCCCAACAATTATGATGTAAAAATATGGATTTTTGGACCCTCCCCCCCCCCTTTGGGCGGTTAGTTTTTGCATTTTTAGACTTCTGGGGGTCCACTGATTATGTATACAAAATTTGGTTGAGTTTGGAAAATGGCCAAGATTTTCATTTTTGGACCCCCCCCCCATTTTGGGCGGTTTTATTTTGCATTTTTAGACTTCCGGGCGTCCACTTATTATGTATACAAAATTTGGTTGAGTTTGCTCAAACGACCTAGATTTTTAATTTTTAACCCCCCCTCCACCTCCCTTAATTTTGGGTCGATATGCACCAAAATCTAATCAGCTCTTAATCTTAATGGACCAAAACCACGTGTGAAATTTGGTTACGATATTCAAACTAGTTTTTGAGCTAGCTCGTCCACAAAAATTTGGTAACGCACAGACTAACTAACTGACTAACAGACATTTTGACAAAACAATTATTATCTCGAAAAATATAATTTTTTCGATGTTCACTTATTAAAGCTTTTTTATAGAGCGAAATACCATGGTTTCGCTCAATTTTTTTAATCGAAATAGTTTCAGCCGTTTTTGAGATATTCCGAAAAAAAGAAGAAAAAAACCCACTTTTTTCATGCACGATTACAATACTTGACCCTGTATGGTAAATTAAAAATCATCCTCACTCTCCCTCCCTAATTATCTACAAAATTTACCGAGAGCGTGCCGAGTCTTGAAAAAGTTTTCACTTTTACCTATAATTTTTCTTGTGATATTTTTAAAAAGTTTCAAAGCGAAAAAATATTTAAGGCTATTCTTTAGACTTCATTCAGTAAAGTTCTAATCCAAACTTACTACTTTAGAGAAAAATATTAAATATACTTATTATTTATCATGGTTGCAGTGAAAAAATATAAGAAACAAGAGATATTTTGTAAAATAAAAATTAGATATTTTTTTAAAGTATTTAATTGATATTCAATTTTACATAAATATACAATATATAGGAAATCAATAAATTTGCAATTGTTCCTCGAAGCGTTAAAGATTTTTAAAATAATAGAATTAATAATATATATTTTATTCTAATATATTTTTAGAATGATTAATTTTTCTATATAAAGTATTTGTAATGAAGATAATAATATATATATATAACAATATATTGTGCATAAAAGCTATTATTAAAAAAGAAACATTGCGTCCCGGCTGGACATGATTTTGATTTTTCGTTATCAAAATCTCAATATGACAAACAAACATGCTTAGTGTTAATTTATAATTATAACATCTTATAAATTTACACTAAGTAACAAATCAGACTTTCATATATTTATAACTATATTTAAATTTAATTAAAATCACATAACTATTAGGGAGATCAGTTAAAATGTTATATGTAATACAACGAATCAAGAAAAATTATTATTAAAAACAAAGTTTAATTTTTTTTTTTGTTTAAAATAAACTCAAATCAATTTCCGCTCACTAGCCTTTAAAACTAATCTATCAAATACAAGGTGTCCGAAAATGATATTCTGATCTTAACCAGAAGTCAAATTTCATCTATTACACTGTTTTATGCCTGGTATTTATTAGGTAAATTTTACAATAAATTGCACATTTAGATTCGGTGCAGACGAGCACAATATTCTATTCTATTAATATTTAATTAACAAATATTTTCAGAATCAACAACAAATTGATTTACATAAGATAAATTAAAGATAGTGTCTGGTGCGCTTTTACATAAATTTCCTTAGTTACTCTCAAGATGAAGAAAAGCCCTTCGAAAGCCTAATCTCAATTTACGATAGGAACCAAAGAATCTTACAAAAATAGAAGTATGCATTTCTAAAGGCATGCTTTTATTTTCAGTCTAATTTTAGTCTGAAGTTTAAGACAAGCCCTTTGAAATTTTTACTTCAATTTATAATAATCTCTTCGATACCTTTATATAAATGGGAATAGGCTTTCGAAGGAATTGTCTTCACCTTGAGACTAATATAAATATTTATTAAATTAAGGAACGAAGAAAAGATTTTTATATTATAGACAAAAGGATCAACCGGGATTCAAACCCGGGATCTTCGCATGTGCGCTGCGATGCCTTTATAAGAGCCTTAGCTCTTATCCTCTCGGCCACTGATCCCCGAACCCAAGCTGATACTTAATGTCTATATGAATTTGGAATTTCATTTTTATTTAATCTTTTAATCTCTTCCTCGTTCATTTTTCGCAGCTCTGTAGTTGGGTTGACTAATTAAACTATATCCAAACGTCAAGCCAATTACAGAGCTGCGAAAAATGAACGAGGAAGAGATTAAAAGATTAAATAAAAATTAAATTCCAAATGCATATAGTCATTAAGTATCAGCTTAGGTTCAGGGATCGGTGGCCGAGAGATAAGAGCTAAGTCTCTTATAAAGGCATCACCTTGACACAGATCGGGTTCGAATCCCGGCTGATCCTTTTTGTTTATAATATAAAAATCTTTTCTTCGTTCCCTAATTTAATTTAATTTATAATTGTCTTTCGACGCGGCCTCATTGTGGTTGCGCCCTAGAGTGAAGAAGAAAATTATTTTCGACTGGGTTCGCGATCGAGTGGGAGGCGTTTGGATATAATAAATATTTATATTAGTAGAATGAAGATAAAAACAAATCCTTCAAAGTTCTTGCCTTAATTTATTTAAATTAAGATCAGTTTATCGAAACTTGAAGCAAAATTACATTTGATAAAAAAAAATTTAGGGAAAGAAAAATTTACTTTAACTTTAATAATAATAATAATGCCAAAAGATTGTTTCTCGATCTTCATTCATAGTAATTGTTTAAATAGAATACATCTAAATTTTTATCTTAGTTTATATTAAGGAATAGACACATTCTTTAAATGATCCCTCACCCTTACAAATTTACAATTCTGAGTAAAATACAATTTTAACAAGTTGAATTACATTCTTTTTAGTAATAATTTACTAAATATCACATTTTTATCAAATAAATGATATTTTTCTTCATTTTATAAACTATCTTTCAAAATTTCTCTTTAAATTCAACGTAGACTCTTATAAAATATTACATTTAAAATAAGTCTGCCAAAATCCTGTCGTTCTTCTACAAAGTTATCCCTTTTTACAAGAATCAACAACATTCAATGTTCCAGCTTGGTTCAATATTATTAATCGATACCACATAATATGTGCACACTATTTAAGATGATAATTTCACTAAAATTGTTCATTTTATAATTCTATCAATAAGAAATGCACAACATCAAATCTTAACATTCCTAACCAATTCTCGGACACCCTGTCTAAATAATAAAAAAAACAATAACTAGAGAAAAATTTTAATTTAGAGATAATACAATCATTTTTTTTTTCAAAAACTTTGTTGTTATTTGTTAGAATGAGAAAAACTCATAGCTTCGTTCGTGGTGGACATTCTGAACATTTCGGAAACATCTAGCACGAACAAAGCTCCTATTTATACGAACAGCAATTCATTTCAATGAACAATTTCATTGGCGTAAAAAAATTAATGAAAATATTAATTGGGATGACTTTAAAGGAACTTTTATTTTCTATACAACTATATTCATTATAAATAAATAGAACAAAAAATAAAAATTTCGATTGTCACCCTCTTATGTTCAGATTTCGGTTGAAATTATTTTTCTCATAGAGTAATATAGAGTGGAAGGCTCCATCCATAAGGAGCCAATGTATTTTAGCGTAAACGAGTTACAGAGCTCTCTGGAGAGACCAGGGCGAAACCATTGGGCAATAAAATGGCGGAAACCGCTCTCTTCGGGGCAAATTTTGGTGACATTATCAAGAGTATATATATATATATATGTATATATCTTTTATCTATGACAAAAGCTTTGAATGTTCTATGATCTTTGGATAGCTCTTAAGAACTAAGAGTTTTCGCCTTGCAGTCGCTAGAGAGCGCTTTTTCGATATACGGTAGCCTTCCAGTCTATATTATTCTATGATTTTTCTCTAACTATATCAAAGCGCTTTTTAAGCTTATGTTCATTCATTTTAAATGGTAAATAAAAAATATGTTTGATATATATGTATTATATGTATCTATACACTAGATAAAAAAAAATCACTTTTAACTCATCTTCAAGTTAGATCGCGGAGCCGTTTCCAATTTAGCAGGTGTATGTTTTTTAACATCAACTTTAAAAGTTTTAGGAGATTTCTGGATATTTAAAAGAGTTTCTCTTTTAGTCTTGGGGGGTTCTAATGTAGTTCCATTTCTGTAAGAATTGGAAGAGGTTGGCTCACCGATTTTCGAAACATGTAACGATTTAGAATCTTTTTTAGTATTATTTGAGCTGGATGGGGTTTTAATTTCTCTTTTAGGTGATGTAATAGTTTTTGATATATCTGATTTTTTCGTATTGCTTTGCACTTTTAATTGTTCTTTGTTTTTTATTAAATGATTCGTTTCTTTTTCTTTATTAAAAGCATCGTCTCTCTTCCGAGTGACTTTTGGAAGTTGTCTAAAATTTTTTAAAGTTTTATTTGCTTCGGAATGACTTGAAGATGGTTGAGTTTTAGTTTTATTTTTGAGATCAGGTTTTAATTGTTTTTTAACTACAACTTCTTCGGATGTTCCATTGCTTAATGGAAGAGTGTCTAAAGGTGGAGGAGGTGGTGGGAGGGCTTGGAACACTTCAGAATCCAAATAAGTCTTTAAATCATTTTCACCATTCATTTTGCTACAGATATTTTCTTGTGTAATGGGAGAAGTTATGGCAGATTGTTGTATTTCTTCATGAATAACATTATTATCAGTACAATTTTCAACAACGGATTGTTCTGGAACTGGTGTTGGAGATTCTAAAGAAATGTTTTCAAAAATAGCATATTCATCTTCTGTTTCAATCTCTAAAGATTTATTTTGAATAGTATTTGGAGATAAAAGGACATCCTGGAGAGAATCTGAATCTGAATCTAAAGACATCCTATTCATCGATTCTGGTAATTCGATATGGTCATTTGAGAGATGAAGAGCAGGCAAAGAAGTTTTTTCTAAAAGAGAATTGTCGATGAAATTATTATCTTGAAAATTATTTTCAATTTGAGATTCTGGCAAATTATTCATTTCAAGATCCAAAGAATCATCCTGAGTAGAAAATTCATGAGATTCGTTTGGAATAGATAATGAATTGATTGGATTCGAATGCGAAGATGCTTCATGATGGCTGTATTTTTCTAAATGTTCCATTCTTTTATCACTGGATTCTTCTTTTTCTCGTTCGCGTTTTAACTGAATGGCGAGCCATATATCTTTCAGTTCCCCAGTTAAATCACGATCATGTAACACAGTAAATCTTCTTTGAAATCTAATATCCGGATTCATTGCTTCAACGAAATCAATCATTAGGTCGACAAACGCATCTCGATTCTGAAAAAATACAAAAAAAATATATTTAAAATAAAGTTTATAATTATGGGATTATTTAGAAATAAACCAATACCATTGGATCAGGCGCTGTTTTTCCACTCAAACGCAATATTTCTGGATTTACCATAACAGCGAAAATTACAGGAGACCTTCGATGAAGACTTCTGGGATTCGGTAAAGTGAAGCTTGTACTGCTACTTAAATGAGGAACTCGCATTCCGCCATAGAGCGGAATAGGATCCAAAGGTTTCCGTGGTGTTGAGATTTTATTCCACGAGAGAACATTGATATAGGAAACTTCAGCCGAACCCTAAAACATGAAGATATAAAATAATTAAAAAAGAAAATCAAATATATAATTTGAAAAGAACAGTGGCTTCAATAATTTTCTAATATCTATTTTAATAAATGGATTGAGCTCTCTCATATCGTCATTTTAAAATATAATATATTTAAATTGAAAGTTTCTTTTTGCCAAGAGTAGAAGAATTTTTATAAATTGAAGGAGACGATAAAAGAGTGAATGTCTTCTGGTGGAATTATACATTTTTAATTTATTTATAACGAGATCATAGTTTCGAGAGCTTTGCCCTCTTCATCAGTCTATTACAATTGTAAGTAACTTACATACATTAAGGGCAAAGCTCTCAAAACTATAGTCTCGTAATAAATAAATTAAAAATTTATAATTCCAGCAGAAGATCACACTCTTTTATTGTCTTCTTCAATTTATAATATATTAAAAAAATTAAACTTAGTTCTACGTAAAGAGATCTTTACAGAGATACCTCACACTCTATGATAAAAATATTTTTCTATATTTCTATATAAAAATTCAAACCTCCTCAAAATAATCTTTCAATTAAAATTTTAATACGATTTTGATTTGAGGGGAAATGAATACATATAAGTACTTTTTAAATTTTAACTTGTTTATCCTATTTAGTTTCCGAGCAAAAAAGCTCTGTCAGGCGGAAAAACCGAGAGAAAGACTTTGAATGGAACTAATATGGTCCTGTTTTACTTTTTAATGGAATCCTAAAAGACTGGTTGTTTAAACAGAAAATAAGAGTTTGATTAAAGTCATTTTTCCTAATAATTCAGATCTTTAAATAAACCGAGGAGGATAATATCGAATACAATTAACATACACTTTATTTATTATTCATTGTAGGGAATTTTTCTGATTCATTTTTGAGAGATATAGATATTATATAAGAATAATAGATTCTTTTATAAAAATAATAGTCCAGGTTAAATGCAGTTATTTACGTAAATAAATGTTTAGCAATCAAAAATAAATATATATTGTAGGTACAAAGAAAAAGATGAGAAATGATTTTAAGAAAAATATATTTAATTTGGTTTTAATTTCTGTGGGAATATACATATTTGAAGGGTCAGAGGGAAAAAACGACGTAGTCAGTTTGTTTTTCGATTAACGTAAACTGATGATGTTATCTGTTGGTTTATGATGGATAGTTTCATTTCGAATAAATGAAAGGTGAAAAAAATACTGATTCCATATTAAAAATCCAGTTTCTTAAACTCTGATAAGGGGTAAGAGTAGCTGAAGTCCACTTTAAGGTAATTGTTTCGCGACAATACTAGCAAAAAGTTAATGCTAGAGTATATAGAACAGATAATAAGGATTCATAATTCAAAAGCCCAAACGTTTTTGCTGTTTATGTACGACTACTAGCAAATCCCGTGCTTGTTTGACAAATCTGGCAACACTGTACGAGCTTGTATATATTTTATCATAGAAATTTCAGATAAAGTACATTATAAAGGAAGATTTATAAAACAAAAAGTTCTTAATAAGCGATTGAAAGCTGTTGGGACAATGGCTGAAGCGAAAAACGTCAAAAAAGTACTAAAGTTAATCAACTTTTTAGGTTAAATACATGCGTTGTTGCCAGCTTGTTTTTAGTGTAAATTTTTCATTATTTATTCATTATTATCTCAGAAACTATGTTGTAACTATGAATTAAAATTTTCTTAAAAAATGTATTAGTTATTGTTTAATGTTGGTTGATTTTTATTAACAATGGTAAGAAGAGTTTTTTAATTATAATTAAATATGTATGTAAACTTTCCGATATCCCGTATAGTGCAATGTATAAGAGTCTGCAAAACACTATCTTTGGAATTTAATATCTCTGGAACTATATTGTTCATAAATTTCGTTTTGCCACCAATCGATGCAGAAGTATTTAAATAATAATCTGTCTAAATTTCCAAAAAATCCTATGAAAACACATATGGTGGAACAGCTACCTTAAATAAGATGAAAATAGATAACAGTAATTCAAAAATCAATGATTTAAGAGATACGATTAAGAAACAATTAAGGACTCGACTTTATCGATTCCTTAGCCCAACATAAATGTTTCCGCACTTCCCCTCACTATTTTTAATCGATAGTACCTTCTTATATATCCTATAGAATCAATAATCTTACGCCAAATTATAAAGTTCGTAAATTGGACCCCTTTACAAATCGAAGTAAATAATTTTTCAATTCGTTTTTCTCTGACTTCTAGAAATAGAAATGTCTTCTTACTTCCATCTTTTTCAAATCATACAAACTTCACTCCTTCAACCTAGTATATTCTTATTAAAAAAAACAAAACAAAAGATAACAGAGTAATGACTCAAGACATGGGAGGTGAAATGTATAGTAGTCAGATGAATCTTGTTTATCTTCTAAATTCTATTTATTAGGAATTATTTTTATACATGACTATTTATAGACTGTTTTTATAATGAAACGTCAAAAACAGCAGCCTTGGTTTTATAAAAAAAGAAGAAAAAATTTCTTGCGTCGCGTTTCATCATTTTTCGCATTTACTTAATTTATTTTAAAAATAAACTTATTTCCAAGTTCTAGAGACACAATAAATTAATTTTGTTAATAAAATAAAGGTTGCTGTCTTTTTACGGTTTCGTTTCGAGGAAAAATGTTCCCTATTGGCGAAAATCAGCAAACGCTAGAGCCGTTCTTTAACGGGAAACAAAAACATTTCTCCCATAAGAATGTTTGCATATTTTTTTACTAGTTAAAATCAAAAATAGCGATCGATTCTCATCTAATACTTGAGGAATAAAAATTCTACATTAGGTTTTTGCCGTTTCGATTGTTATTGGTAACCATTGCTGAAGACATGGAGGAATCGGCTTAAAATAAAAAAATAACGATTATTATCTATTACTAGAGGAATAACCTTATTGCATTCCATTTTTGATGTTTTGACTATTAATGGGAACATCTACTGACTCAAGCTTGAGTTGTTTGCCATAAAAGAATTTAGTCTTTTTGATTTTAAGTCGATTCCTCCACGTTTTCAGTAGAGGTTCCCATTAATAGTCAAAACATCAAATATGGAATGCAATAAGGTTATTCCTCTAAGTAGTAGATAATAATCGATCGTTATATTTTATTTTAAGTCGATTCCTCCATGTCTTCAGCAATAGTTACCAATAATAATCGAAACGTCAAAAATCTAATGTAGAATTGTTATTCCTCAAGTATTAGATGAGAATCGATGGCTATTTTTGATTTTAAGTCGATTCCTCCATGTCTTCAGCAATGGTTACTAATAAAGACCGAAACGTCAAAAATCCAATGTAGAATGGTTATTCCTCGACTATTAAATGAGAATAGATCATTATTTTTGAATTAAAGTCAACATGAACTGCAAATTGCAAGTGATATCTGATTAATAATAAAGGAATAAACATATTGATATTTCAAATGAATTTGGATAAAGTTTAGCAACGATCCGTTGCAGTTTATTTTTTTCTAATTTCGGTTAACGTGAGCGCACCAGCAGCCTACTGCTAATAGGTATTAATGGATTAATTTACATTGAATTATCAAATCTTTATATCTCGAATAGATCATAGTCGTAGCCAGTGGAGAGTTAGGGTGTAAACCCCCAGCCCCGAAATGTTGAGGTAAACATCGAAATTTTACAGGATATAAATAAACGTTCTGAACGTTACATTCAATAGAAATTAAAAAAAAAAAAATACTCTGATAAAAAAAAAAACAATCAGGCAGGTCAGACTCCTACTCCTAGGAGTATATCCATACTCCCCTAACTCCTCGATGGGTAACAAATCCTCCCAATCACACACACACCGTTCAATTATCCTGGGACACAATTGTGACTTTACTAATACTAAAATTTGATATAAAGAGCCGAATTAAAAAAAAATAATAATTTTAGAAATGATTGAAATTTTAAACAAAAATTAAATTAACAAAAGATCAGACATGAACTTTTTTCTAATATTATTAAATAAATTGACACGTTCTGATGTGGCCATCCACTGGATTTTACCATACACTTCTGGTTGAGTTTGGTATAAGGGCCTAGATTTTTATTTTTTGACCCCTCCCCCTAATTTTGACATCAGAACAAAAAATATTTTCGTTATTATAGATTCATTTTATAGTAGGCGCCTTCTCCGGCGAGTTGCCCTGGCGGGCAGGTCTCGAGAAGACCAAAAGTTTTTTTTTAATATTTATTTAACGCATTGGCTAAGCACGACCAGTTTCTGACCAATCAGAATCGTTCTAATAATTTAACGATTTGCCATTATGCACTGCCCAATCAGATCGTTTGGATCATACAAACATATATACATACTTTTCCATTATATATATATATATATATATATATTTCATTTTTCTTGTCTTTTTAGTTTGAAAATATTATAATTTTAACCCCCCCCCCCCCCCCCTTAATTTTGGATCGACCAAAATCCATTCAGCTCTTAATCTCAATGCACCAAAACTAGGTGTGAAATTCACACTAGTTTTTGAGCTAGCTCGTCCACAAAAACTTTGGTAACAAACAGACTAACAGACATTTTGACAAAACAGTTATTATCTCGAAAAATATCATGTTTTCGATGTTAACTTATTGGAGCTTTTTTGTAGACCGAAATGCCATGGTTTAGCCCAATTTTTTTTGATCAAAATAGTTTCAGCCGTTTTTGAGATATTTAAAAAAAATAAGCAAAAAACACTTTTTTCATGCACGATTACAATACTTGATCATACCCTGTATGGTAAAGTAAAGATTTTGGAGAGGGGATTAGGGGAGTATGGATATACTCAGGGCTATCTGAGGGGGGGACAAGAGGGGCAACTAACTGTCTCGGGACTCACAATTTCAGGGGCCTCATAATAACTGAATTTGTTAATATTGATGGGCGCAAAAAGCTTCTGTGAATGAATAAATTTTATAATTTATTAAATATAAAATTTATTTTGTTTTTATTTTCTTATCCATAGTTTTATTTTGAATTTAGAAGGGCCTCAAAAATATAAGTTCCCCCAGGCTTCTGTGCATTTTCTCTGACAGACCCTGGATATACTCCTAGGAGTATGAGTAGAAGACCTACCTAGATTGGTTTTTTTATCAGAGTATTTTCTTTATTAAATTTTTTATAAACGTTAGTTTATTTATATACTGTAAAATTTCCGATGTTTACCTCAAAGAGTGAAGTAATTCTTTGGAGACGGGCTGATAAGTGAAATTGAGTGGATATTCTTAAAAAATCATAATTAAATCCGATGGAATGGAATATTTTTAATATATGTCAGAGGGGTTGTTTTTTTTAACGCGTTTACATATGTCAGAGAGGTTCGCATCCCGCAGGTGAGCCAGATGCCCCGGATTGCTGTTACTGGCACTCGGGTTCGATTCCCGAGGGGGGCGAAAAACAACCCTTCTGACATATAATTAAAAATATTCCATTCCATCGGATTTAATTGATGACACTATCTTATGATTTTCTAAGAAAATTTGAATCTATTACGATCGGCAAATTGAAATCTTTCATGAGTGGATATTGATGAGGCAGTCCAAAAAAAGAAGAAGATAATTTATACAATCTTTTTATTAAACAACCTACTTTTCGGAGGCTATTCCTTCCTTTTTCAGGATTTTCACTGACTTTCAAAACCTGAAGGATATAATAGCCTCCGAAACGTAGGTTTATTAATAAAAATATAGTATAAAGTGTTTGCTTCTTTGTTCAATATCCACTCAAAATTTCAGGGGGATTCTAACACCACCCTCCCCTATCTACGGTCATCATCAAGCGGTGGACAATCTCATTGATTTCTCTCTATGAATATTATTATTATGTTCAAAAATTCTAATAAATACTATTATATAGATGAAAAATAATATAAATTATATTCTTCTTTTTTCAATATCCACTCAAAATTTCAGGGGGGTTCTAAATACCACCCTCCCCTATCTAGGGCCATCATCAAGCAGTGGACAACCTCATTGATTTCTCTCTATGAATATTATTATTATGTTCCAAAATTCCAATTAAAATATAAATACTATTATATTTATATAGATAAAAAATAATATAAATTATCTTCTTCTTTTTTCAATATCCACTCAAATTTCAGGGGGTTCTAACACCCCCCCCCTATCTACAGCCATCATCAAGCAGTGGACAACCTCATCGATTTCTCTCCATGAATATTATTATTATGTTCCAAAATTCTAATCAAAATATAAATACTATTATATAAATGAAAAATAATATAAATCATCTTCTTCTTTTTTCAATATCCACTCAAAATTTCAGGGGGTTCTAACACCCCCCCCTCTCTCCCCTATCTATGGCCATCATCAAGCGAGTGTACAACCTCATTGATTTCTCTCCATGAATATTATTATTATGTTCAAAAATTCCAATTAAAATAGAAATACTATTATATTTATATAGATGAAAAAGCAATGGAATGATTTTTTAGGGGCAAAAATCTTCTCCGCCTTGGGGGTCTTGTTCACGTGCAAAAAAATTGCGAATACCACTCGAAAGTAATAGTATAAAGTAATCAGGGTTATTAAAATTATAAAAACTACCTTAAAGAATCCCCCCCCCCCCCAATTAAACCCTCCACAACAATTCACTCTGGGAAAACTCCTAAAAACGGAGGTAATCCCCCTATCCACTCAAAGTTTCAGGAGGGTTCTAACACCATCGTCCCCTATCTACGGCCATCATCAAGCAGTGGACAACCTCATTGATTTCTCTATGAATATTATTATTAGGTTCCAAAATTCTAATTAAAATATAAATACTATTATATAGATGAAAAATAATATAAATTATCTTCTTCTTTTTTCAATATCCACTCAAAATTTCAGGGGGGTTCTAACACCACCCTCCCCTATCTACGACCATTAACAAGCAGCGGACAACCTCATCGATTTCTCTCTATGAATATTATTATTATGTTCCAAAATTCTAATATTTTATAGATGAAAAATATAATATAAATTGTCTTCTTCTTTTTTTCACTATCCACTCAAAATGTCAGGGGGGTTCTAACACCCCCCCTATCTACGGCCATCATCAAGAAGTGGACAACCTCATCGATTTCTCTCTATGAATATTATTATTATGTTCTAAAATTCTAATAAATACTATTATATAGATGAAAAATATGCTTGGACTTACAACCAAATAATCCTGGATGCACATGTGAGGCTGAGGAGGATTTCGGAAGTTCCTTGCCCGTTCGAGGGCGGGTTTGACCTTACAGGGAGACATGGGCCCACCAGTTGACCCGAGAATACCCGGCGATAAAATTGTCAGGGCTCTTTCTCTCATCTTCCAGAAGAAAACAAACAGAAAATAAAATATTAACACGAAACCAAATTAATACAAAATTTTTTTTTAATAATTAATTCAAACAAAACCTTACCTTCTTTTTAAGTAAATAACTGAAATAATAATATATCGAAGACAAATGTCAATAACCGTGTGATTATTCATTGAATCTAAGATTGAATGAATAAAGGACTATGATCGATCATAAAATACGAAAAGGTGTTCGTGTTGTGTCAGAAATACCAATGGTCTTTTCTCTCGTGTTTAAAAAAAAAACTCCTCGTCGTTTGATCGATAATTGGGCCGGAGATTTTTGTAAATTTGCCAAGAGGAGGATTTCTCCTTCGTTTACTAGTTATACAATTAATGATGCACTCTTGCCTTCGTTCTCTCCTCACTGATGTGAAAAACAAAGCTGTTTGACAAGAGCCTCGCGAGCGTGACGTCACGCCATTGGGAATCTATTTGAAATTAAATTTAAACGAAATAAGATACGATAAATTGAAACTAACTTTAAAAATACAAAGATAATATAAGATAGTAATTATATGTAAATTTAATTGGATTTTTTAGCGTTGAAATAATATAATATCATATATAGGTCAGAGGGGATTAATGGGTATTCCTATACAGATTGGACTATACTTTTGCTTTGCCTGGATGCTAGGGGCTATTGGTCTCACGATTAGAAATTTAGCTTAAGCCAAAGTGCAGCACACTTTCATCCAAGTTATTTTGATAATCTATATGAAATGATCCAATGTCGTCCTAATTTATATCCTTTCTCTTGCCAAATAAAAATACTAGTGAAAATTGATATTTGTTTATGTACAATAAACTAGAAAAAAATAGTTAAAATCAGCGCATATAAATCAATTTATCACTAAAAATAATTTCATAGTCATAATATTATTTAAATTCATAAACAAAGTTCAAATTTGTTCTTGTTTTCTATCCGGCTCGCATTTGAGGTTCCTAGCGCAATGTTGCGCAAACTATTTTATATTTGCGACATCCTATCTTGGAGAGAAATTCGACGCGATCCCTAAAAATTATTATTTATACAAATAATTTTTCAATTTATTAGCTTTACTTCTATACATAAAATTTATTGATAATTTACCGATCCATGATGATGATTCGGTGATCCCTTAAGACGTAAAGTGCGCACTTCTGCCTTAGAGCATAGTAGAACGGGTTTCATCGTTCTTTTTTTTTCTTTTTTTTTTAATTAGACATTACCAATATAGCAAATATTCTAAAGAAATATTGTCGATAATACTCCCTCATTCACACGAAAAACCTCCCCTTCATGGTCAAATTAGAAACGAATCGGACAAATGCATTCGCTAACTCATTTTCCTCTATGAGACGAAAAATCTCCATTTCCATCTTTCCCTTATCCTACAATCTTCAATCCTCCAAACCTCGGCTCCATCCGAACCTTCGACTCCACTTTAACTCTTTCTAAAAACAATGCTTATCTTATGAATAGAAAAACTTCAATATTGTAAATTTAATTTTTCTTAATTAAAAATTCTAAACAATAAAAATAATAAAAGATAATATACAGTAGTCTCACTAATCCTGAACTATTAAAAACAAGGGGGTGCCGGATTATTGAAATGTTCGGATTTCTGGATTGTATAGAAAAATTCATAATTAATCAAATAAAATAAAATAAATTTCACCCGATATGGGTAACAAACGGATACCAAATCACGGATGAAGGGTGCCGGATTATTGGACGTGCCGGTCTATTGAAATGCCGGATTAGTGAGACTACTGTATTAATATATGATAGAAGTGGCCAACCTGCGGCTCTTTGAAGGATTATTTGTGCCTCTCAATATAAATTTCAAGACTTGAAATATTTTAAATCGTCTCTAGATTTTTTTCTGAATCCATTTGAAATTAACATACTTCAAGGTGAGTTTTCCATTTCCAGTATAATTATGACCCAAAAAGCATCTGGAGAATTATAATTAATAGAAGAAGATCAAGCTCTACAATTAAAACATAAGTCGACGTCGATTACCGAATTTTGGAAATTTGTACCCGAATCGAAGTATCCTGAATTAAAAAAGGGTGCTTGTCGAATTATTTCAATATTCGGAACAACGTACTTATGTGAATCATTTTATTCCACTTTAAAATTCGTGAAATCCAAACACCGATCAGTATTAACTAACCAGCATCTCAAAGAATTCACCAAATTTTAAAGAATTATCAAGAGAAGTAAAATAAATGTATTTAATTTTTAATATTTAAATTCAATACACATATTTTGTACTTTTATTTATGTTTTCAATAAATATAATTTCTGTAAAAAATTTTTTTTTAATATCTTTTTTGCATACCTTTTAAATAAGTATTTAATTGCGGCTCGCGAAACATCTCAAATTTTGAAAAATGGCTCGGACTATCAAGTAGCTTGGCCACCCCTGATATATGAGAAGAAAATAAAAAAAATATGTGATGTGGCCATCTCGTGAGTTTTCCTTAGATCTGCCCTCTCCCCCCTAAGTTTCTTTCAAATATTTGCAATGCAAAATATGTAAATCGGAAAGAGTTCAAATTTAACCCCTTCTCTAATATTTAGTTCGATTTCAAACAAAATCTAATCAGCTCTTAATCTCAATATAAAATATCATTTTGATATATTGGTTTTTGAGCTAAAGCGTACACGAAATTTAGAAACACACATTAACAAATTATTTATTTATTTATTTGAAAAATAAGCTTATGTGGCCATCAGCATTACTTTACCATACATCTGGCAACTCTCTTATATTTAATTTTTAATAAAATAATGTATAATCATTTACCAAGGAACCTCCCCCACCCTCTTAATTTTGGGCCCATTATCTATTATAAACATATATTCTTTTAAATATGGAACTCTTCTAGGGGAAATAGTTTCAAGTATTTTTGTAATTTTTGACCCTTTGGCTCACTCTCACTCTCACTTTCACATGGAGAGTCATTTACATAAGATCGTATAGGGCGTTTATGCGAAATTTCGTACAATTCGTTCAAAGGGCCTAAGACTTTATTGATAGTTCTATTGAACCTCCCCTCTCAATTTCGGTCCCGAAAAAATAATGTCTTTCTTTTTTTATAGGTCCCTGTCCCCCTTGTCTAGTAAATTTAATTTTACTTGTTATTTTAGTTTGAAAATTTTATTTTTTGAGCAAGAGCGTACACAAAATTTGGTAACATGTACTAACAACGTATATACTAACGTATTGACAGACATTTTGACAAAATAATTAATATCTCGTAAGATATAATTTTTTCGATGTTCACTCATTAGGGCTTTTTTGTAAACCAAAACGCCATGGTTACGCTCAATTTTTTTATCAAAAGACTTTCAGCCGTTCTTGATATATTCCGAAAAAACGAAGTAAAAAAAGACTTTTTTCATGCACGATTACAATACTTGACTATACCCTGTATGGTGAAGTAAAAATTACGAAAGAATGAAGGAAAATATTTCTATTTTATATTTAATTGTATTTTATAAAAACCTTTTATTTTATTCTATCCAGAGGAATAAATTAATGGCTATAATTTTTTCGATGTTCACTCAATAGGGCTTTTTTGTAGACCAAAACTCCATGGTTTCGCCCACTTTAATCAAAATACTATAGATTTAGCCGTTTTTGAGGTATTTCGAAAAAATGAAGCACAAAACAAAACAAAAAACACTTTTTTAACAATACTTGACCATTCCTTGTATGGTAAAGTAAAATGTTGACACATGAGTCCTGAATTCTTTATTGTGTCAATCACAGTGAGAAAATAATTAATTTTTCATTATTCTCTATACAGATACGCCGTGAATTCTGCTGAACACTTCTCTAGTATTCTTAAGTTTATTTATGAGGAAGCCCTCTTATCTAATCAAGCTAGTTCGCAATGGATATTTAAAACAAAACAAAAAATACTCAAGGTCTCTAATTGTGAGAGAATTTATTTTATATACTGAGTTTTTGTATACTATTTCAAATGGGATTGAGTTAAAAAAAATGTTTATAAACGACACACCCTAATCTATATATTATATAATGTGTTGTGAGTTGGGTGTATTTTTATATGCTCCCTCTCCACTAGGAATAAGCTAGATACGCCCAATTATATATATATTTATATGCAAATCTTTTATAAAAAAAAAAAAACGTTTATTTCAAATCCAAACGTTTCGGGAGAATTTCTCCCTTTATCATGGAAAATTTTAAGAACTTTGGGAAATTAGTTGCTATAAAAATAGAATATGATGCAACAAAAAACAAAAAAAACAAAAAATAGTAAAATAAATATTTTGAAAATAGACAATGATTCATCTAGTATTTAAAATAAATTATATTTTAAAATAACTAAAAAACAGAAGCATGTTTTTTAGTTTTTTTTAAATATAATTTATTTTTTTACTTTTTAGTCTTAATTATTTTTATAGAGAAAAGTTTGCGGAATTTAACATGAATGTATTTTATTTTTATTATTTTTATATAATTTCATTTAAATTGAGTAGGTAAATAATTATTTATATAGAGAAAAGAACAAAAAAATCAGTCGAATTAAGAACCTCCTCCTTTTTTTGGAGTCGGTTAAAAAGTCACATTGATACATAGATAGATAAGTGAAGCTAATTTAAAAATGTAAAAAGAATAAAAATCAAAAATATAAATATTTACGAAAAATTATTTTTTTCTTAAAATTTTTGATAAATATTAGAAAACCCGTCGATAATTGACCTTTTTAATTGAATTTTTGTTGTTTAAAATTTTGATCATTTCTAAAATTAATATTTTTTCTAGACTTTTTATCTAAAATTTTGAGATTGGAAAAGTCAAAATTCTGTCCCAGTTTAGTTGAATGGCTATCTAGGATTAAAAAAAAAAATTTTTAGAAATGATCGAAATTTTAAACACTAATAAAAATAATTTTTAAGAAAAAAATAAAACTGACTTCAAAAAAATTAAATGCAACAAATAAAATACACTAAAAGGTATAAAATAATTATTATCTTATTTAGTTACAACTAAACGACGAAATATTAACATGAAATTACTTTTTGAAGTCGGTGCCAAACAAACTATATAAGCGAGCGTACTAAGTAAGATCCGTCGAGTGCGATTCATAAAAGGTATATGTTTGGCACCGACTTCAAAAAGTAATTTCATGTTAATATTTCGTCATTTAGTTGTAACTAAATAAGATAATAATTATTTTATACCTTTTAGTGTATTTTATTTGTTGCATTTAATTTTTTTAATGTCGGTTTTATTTTTTTCTTAAAAATTATTTTTATTTTTCTCTTTTAATGATGTTATTAATAGTGATCTTATCATCAGAACTTGACCAAATTAATATGGCACCACCCCTAAAATACCAATGGCACTAATAAGATACCCCTTTCCAATAAAAAAAGAATCATCGAAATCGGTTCATAAACAAAGAAGTTAGGCCCGCACAAACCTAACAAAAAAGGTCTAATACCAATAAAAAATGGGACCAATCGGAAGCTAGACTGAACCCAATGCAAATTTTTTTTTCAAAATCGGTTCACAATTGGCGGAGATATGAGGTAACATAGACACAAAAAAAAAAATCAGTCTAATAGGGAACCTCCTCCTTTTTTGAAGTCGGTTAATAACAGTGCTGCCTCTAGATATTTTCAAGCCCTCTATTGTCGCATTTAATAATATCGACTTTGATCTGAACGAAAATTCGCACAATTATTCTTTACAGATTTACGGTACTAAAAATCTACTAAGCAAATCAGATCGTCCCTTCTGATTTTTCAACACCTAGTTCCGCAAAGTCTTAAAGTATAATCTTATAACTTTTTTCAGATCCTACGAAGGGGATAAAATTTAAATACCCCTCCTGATTCGGGTAGTTAATTTTTTAATAAAATAATAATAAAATCTGATTAATATATTTTATTTTCTTCAATAATTAAGCTACCCTTCATTTTTGGTTTGATTTTCATCCTTAAGATATATTCTAAAATGTTCATTAGCATTTTGAGAAATACAGGGTGTATCAGGAGGAATAGTAAATATTTTAGGGGGTGGTAGTATAGACGAATTGCAATTAAAAATGCCATATAACATGTGTCCAATTTTTATTGAGTACAGAGATACAACTGTTAGTATGTAACCCAAACAAACTTAAAGCAAAGGAAAATGAGGACATAAAAAGTTGAAAAAAAATAAAAATAAAAATTGGACACATGTTATATGGCATTTTTTATTGCAATTCGTCTATACTACAACCTACTAGAATATTTATTATTCCTCCTGAAATACCCTGTATTTTTGAAAATCATCCTAAAAAAAAAATACGATGAATCTTCCTGCAATGAATTCGTCGGCGATGATTGTGCTGTTTATTTGAAAAATCTGATTCTGACAAGTATTAAGAGGTCATTCACAAATGCATTTGAAAACGATTTCAGAATTAGATAAATTAAATTATTCTATGTATTCTGAAGGTAATATCAAAAATACCTAATCAACATTAATTTCAACATAGACTAAAATTCGAATTTACTATGATCAAAAAATATCCGTATCGTATAGTCCAGTGGTTCCCAACCTTTTGTGGCCCATCGCCCCTTTCTGGAGGTTGTAACACCTATCGCCCCCTTTTCATTTTCATTGTATGCCTAATTTTAATTTGAAGTAAAGTGTATGTAAATAATAAAGCGCAAACTCGAAATTTAGAAAAGCCCCAATCAATGAATTTATTATTGACATCTGGTGTTTCCTTCAGTTAAAAAGCCTTCCGACAGGACTTAATCTCTTAACCCAAAATATGACAAACATAAATTAAATTTATTGAGGTTCAAAAAGTGGGAATTGTAAAGTCCCACCATTCTATTGTCAAATATAAGGCATGTTCGAGCATCAATAAAGGACATGCCGCCTGTTACTCCAAAATATTACCATTAAAAACAATAAATTATATTATTATCAAGAAAAAATACTCTAAATGCCGCGTTCACAACAGTATGTTTCTTTGTAATTTATTAGAAATTTAAATATTTTTTCTAAAAAATATTAATATAACATTATTTATATTTGAGAATGAAAATTACATTCAACAACTCGCATTTCTTTGCACGTGAGTGTATTTTAATTTTTCCCCCTTTAAATACTCATTGCCCCTCAATCGCCCCCCCCCCCCGATAATCCAAATCGCCCACCTGGGGGTAGATCGCCCCCAGGTTGGGAACCACTGGTATAGAAAACATCATTTGGAACTTTTTTAATTTCTTCCAGACTAGAGTTTGGGAATTAATCGTTTCTTTCTTGAATATCGCCATAATAATCTGTGATTTTAAGCTTTTTCTATTCATTCTTACAAGTCTAATAAATAGCTAGTTCACTAAGCCAGTCGTTGATACGAATCTAAAATTATATTGAACTTGAAATGTACATGTTTCCCTGGGATATGTAAAGTAAATAGGTGAGAAGAATGAATCGATTATACTTAACTGTGCAAATTGACGATGAAATCAGATTCTTTGAAGACATTTCCAAAAGAGATTATGATCTAATTCAAAAAATAAAAGATTTTGTGAGGACTTAACTGAGATTAAAATATATTTATTTTATAATAAATGCAGTATAACTTAACAACATAAATAATCTAGCTGTCTTTACAATAATATATTTTTATATATATATACAAATAGTATTTTTTTAAAACATTTATCCTCATAAACGGAAGACATAAAGATATATACATTATATACAAATTATACAATTCAAATAATAAATTATTTTCCTTTAATCCCTAAACTTTCGCCCTGCCAGATGAGGCCTCTGCATCGTAGAAACTCTTGAGAAACAGCAAAGAATTTCTAGACAAAATAAAAAGAGGAAATATTATTTAAAAAATAATGGAAATTAATTATACATTATCTAGAGTTTTCATAAATTGATTAAAGCTATAGTAGTTGAACATCTTAGACTTGAAAATGATCAGAGATAAAGTGATCAAAATGCCTAGTATTTATTTGTGTTGAGTATGTTTATTAGTGTTTTAATAAATATATTAAACAATGCTTAATGTAGTTTATTTCAAAATGTTCTAATAAAAATGATTATTTATAAAGTTGTTGTAGGGAAATAAGGACAATAGCTTATGCAAATAATTTTTACAAATTTATTAATTTAATTGATGGACATCTATATATATAAAATTAGGGTTTTGTCTGTACATTACTCCAAATGACGCCAAATATTGGTTGCACACGTTTCAAGCAAAGTTATGAACGAAAACACCCTCAACAAAATTCCTGCCTGTTTGTCTGTCTGTTTCCGTGGTTTCCGCGAAAAGTTGCTCACGATTCACGTAAAAACGGCTGAAGAGATTATTATGAAATTTCATATTTGCATCAGATGTCTTCTCACTTACGTTTATAGCTATATAACGTTTTGATATTTTGACTCCAAAAGGGGGTTTGGTGGAGAGCACGAATGAAAATTATCAAATAACTCCTAAGTATTAACCCTACGGCAAATGTTATCATAAGCAAAGTTGTAGGGGATGTGATTTCTGACAACTTTTGTTTAAAAAAATTTCCTCCAAAAACCACCCAAAAAGAGGGGAAGGTGAAAAAAATCCAAATTCTTGCCCTTAGAGAAAACTCAACCAAATTTTGAATACATAATCTGTGGGTCACTAGAAGGCTAGAAATGCAAAAACTAACCACCCAAAATGGGGGGGGGGGGCAAAAAAAATGAAAATTCTTTTTCTCCAAATTTTATATGATAGTGATTGTGCGGGGGTATCGGGTGCGGGGGTGGTATGAGAGTCCAGGGGTGGAATGAGGGTGGGGTGAGGGAGCGAGGCGGAGAAGGGTGGGGGTGAAGGGGGGGCACAGGTGGGGTCTGGGTTCAGATGAGGGCCCAGAGGTGTAGTGGGGTGGGGCGGGTGCGGGGTGGGGTGCATGGTGCGTGGGTGGGTTTCGGGGGGTGAGGGTGGGATTCGTGGGTTGGGGGTCCAGGGGGCGTGCGCCCTGGCTAGCAAGAGGCCGCCAAAAGCGGCCCTTGCAGCTAGTATTATTTATTACAGTTTAAAGGGCGCCTCGACTGCGTGGTCATTTGCGCCACAGATATTAAATGCGTTATATTTTCAATTTTTAAATTTCTTTTACATGTTTGGTTTTATAGTTAAATATAAAAGTGAGAACTCAGATATTATCATAAATGTTAATGACTCTCAAAAAATCGAACAAATTATCATATCCTTCCTCATTTTCGAGTATTTGTTTTAAGTCTTTGTTCCCCATTGAATGACATTTTCTTTCCCTTGCGTAAATTGGGCATTCCACTAATACATGATTTACATTTATCCTAACTTTGCAAGCTGGACATATCGGTGGGTCATCCTTGTTCATTAGATGGCCGTGGGTGAATAAGCAATGACCCAATCTTTAGGCGGGTCAATTTAACTTGCTATTTTCTACTTAGATCTGAAGCTGATATGGAACCAATGATGGGTTTTATCATCTTTAAATAGTTATTAGTAACTTTTTTCCCATTCTAGCTTCCAGTTACTTATAGTTTTGGTTTTAACAAAATTTTTAATGTCTTCAGGCAGATTTTCTGTGAAGTCATAATTTTGTTTATTGGCTCCCCTTTTCGCCTGTTCGTCAACAAGCTCATTACCTGGGATGCCTTTATGGCTGGGAACCCACATATTTGCAGCTAGTAAATAATAAAAATAAAAATGATTATGTTTGATTTTTTCGGGGTATAAGTTTTTTGGAGACTATATTTTTGGGATTTTTAGTTAGTTAGCAACCCTGCACGGGTCTCAATTGTAATTGATCCCCTTCTTTGTTGTGAACAATAAGGTTTTTGTTTACCATTGGAGGCTTGGAGAGCTGTTGCACGTCTGCGTACCTTGTACTTATTAATAAATACATAGCTCATTTGTCTGTGAGATTATGCACGGGTAACTCATAATTAAAAATGATTACAGAGGAAGGGATCGAAAAGTCCTTGTATATGTTTGTACAGTTTATTAATAAATATTGTTCATTTAGATCAGATTTTTATCAAAAACTTTTATTAAACTATTCAACCTCCATAATTTCAATTTATATTTTAAACTAAATTCTTGATTGTTTTTGTGTATGAAATAAATATATCGATGGTGAAGGTCCCAACATCCTATGTTAATTTTTGCGGTTTTTCAAACATTTTCCCTAAATTAAAATGCAATGTCAATTTTTAAGGTTTTCAATCTCCTATGTCGTTATTTTATCAATTGAACGGTAAATCGCAGCACTAACAATAATAATAATAAAACCTATTTAAAATATATTTTTAATACACTCTACTGTAAACTTGGGTATTTTGACAGGAGGTTGTGAACTTTCACCATCGATATATTTATATATAAAAACAATCATAAAATATTTATTAGTAATGAAGCTGTTGAAGCTTTTATTTTTGTGATTAATTTGATTAAAGTTTGAATTTTTATTAAAATCACACATAATTAATTAAAAGTTTGTGTTTAATAAATAATTATAATTAATTATGTGTGATTTTAATAAAAATTCAAACATTAATCATAAAATGTTTATTAATTATCCGTTTAGGGATAAATTCTCCCTTTATGAATGAAAAAAATAGAAAATGTATTACTTTATGAAAAAATAATCACATTTTATTTTCATTTTCATTGATAAAGGGAGAATTTCTCTCGGAACGATTGGATAATTGATAAACGTTTTATGGTTATTTTTATAAAAAACTATATTTATTTAATAAATTTATATATAGAATTTATTATATAGGTATAAAGGGATGAAAATGTTTCGCTAACCATGTGGCCAAAAAGCTTCTCTCGTTTCGTATTACTATACTTCGATTTATAACCGTTTTTATTAGAACAAAAAGTCAAATCTTATTAGAATGTCTATATACCTGCTTTAAAGATGACTAAGAGGAAAATATTTGAATGATGAATACAATTGGTCTTGTATTCTTCAGCTGAATTAAATTGTTCATCATTCTTTGAGTTCGGAATCCGCTGTAGCAATCAGCTACTGATAATACAAAACAAGAAAATATTAATATTTTTGTTAATGATAATTAATTCAATAAAATGAAAAAGATTTCCCTTCTAATTCTTTACAATTCATCTAAATTTCAATTGAAGTTGATATAAGAAATGAAAATAGACTGATGTGGCCATCCACATGACTTTACCATACACCTGCCCCATCTCTTATATAATAAATAAATAAATAAATCTTTATTATTCGACCTGCTTAGAGGCACAAGTCCTCGGTGGCTAGGTCAACAAAACATCAATACAAATTAACTACAGAAATTAATAAACATAAATACAAATCAATTAAAAGAAATTAACAATTAACAAACAAGAAAAAGAAAAAAATAGAAATGTATGCTCATTAACAAATAACATGATCATAGATTTCCATCAAGAGACAAAACGTAATTTAAATAATTCAGCGCAAAAACCCGATACCAGGAGCAAACGACATTTGCCATAAGTTGTTAAGGAAACCTGGTCAAAACCTTAACAAGGATGGTATGACCTCTCTCTACCTCAGATAATCTCTGCTTGTGAGAACTAAATAAAGTTTTAAATATTTAATATTTTATGAAATAATTTATAATCATTTACTTTAAATTTACTAAAAATTACAATTTATTATAGATATCTCCTTATAAATGAGAATCTTCTAATGTAAATATCAACTTTCTTCGATTTTTGCTTGGAAATTTTATTATTTTAAATTATTTTTGAACCGCTCTATTTTGGGTCACTATCAATTTCAGATAATGAGTCATTTTCATTAGGCCAAATAGAGCATATGCGAAATTTCGTACAATTCGATCAAAGGGTCTTGCAGTTATATTAATAGATCAATTTTTTTAACCCTCACACTTTCGGTCCCTGAAAAAATAATGATCTTTTTTTATAGGACTCTTGTGTAGTAAATTTAATTTTTCTTTTTTTTTTTAATTTGTAAATTTGTAAATTTTATTTTTTGAGCTAGAGCGTACACAAAATTTGGTAACGTGCTAACCTGCACACTAATTAACGTACTCACAGATATTTTGAGAAAATAATTAATATCTCGTAAAATATAATTTTTTTCGATGTTCACTAATTAGGGCTTTTTTGTAAACCAAAACGCCATGGTTACGCTGAATTTTTTTATCAAAATCCTTTGAGCCGTTTTTGAGATATTTCGAAAAAACGAAGTAAAAAAAAACTTTTTTCATGCACAATTACAATACTTGACCAAACCCTGAATGATGAAGTAAAAATTACAAAAGAATGAAGGAAAATCTTTTTATTTTATATTTAATTGTATTTTATGAAAACCTTTTATTTTATTCTATCTAAAGGAATAAATTAATGGCTAAAAAACACCATCATTCCATGTATTTCTATCCGGATATGTTAGCCGACCTTGTATAGTTTGTTTTATCCTCAAGATAATTAGATTTCAATTATATAATGTAGTCAAACATTTTATAATTTACATAGCAATCACCCTTATAATAAATAAAATCAGATTAGTCAATTAAATTAATAAATTAATACAGAATCATTTTATCTATTATGTATATCAAGGGTGCTAATTTCGATAATCGAACTCGAGTGCCAAAAATAGCAATCCGGGGCAATTGACTACCCTGTGAGGTAGATCCATCTGACATTTAAATATTTCGCTCAAATTCTGCGGTCTGTGATTCTAAATTTAAACACAATAACCATGCCATATATTTTAAATAAAGATTACTAAGTGTTTCGAATTTTGAATATCTTCAAAAATGGTTGTGTTTAGAATTACTAGACCGCGAAATTTTAGAACATTGAATCTTTAAGTGAAATATTTAGCGTCTTATGTACAGGGTGATTCACGGTCGATGGCACGTTAGACGTTTATGGAAAACGGAACGCAGGATTTTTCTGAAAATTTAGCACCTTACATTTTCTTACCTGTTCTATCGATCTAAAATATTTTCAGCATTGCGACGTTTCGGCTTCCATCGATAAGTCATATCAACTTTATTTTTTAAATGGAACACCCCGTATATTAACACGTTTTTAGAACCGCCCTTTTATTAAAATACTTTTTTGTTAATATTGTCCTATACCTATCTCTATCGGTTTTCGAGATAAAAAATAATTTGTGTTAAATATGGTCCAAAACATGGGCCTAATTAAACTTAAATAAATTAGTGCTCTCAATTAATCAAAAGTTGATATTTTGGTGGTAGTTTAGACACACCCGAAGTATTTAATTTACGCCGAAAAATCGACTCCATATTATACAGGGCGTGCTAAGATTACTATTATTTCCGTTATTCATAAAAGGTGTCAAAATGTTCGTTTTTTCAAATGAGACCCCCTGTATATTACTCAATAAATTGAAAGACGAAGAAAAATGCTTTAAGACGATATATCATGTCCCTATACCTAAAACATCAAGTTTTCTTAATAAAGCCGCTTTTTCGTGAAAAATTACTTTTTAATTATTTTAATTTTAACTAACCATGGCAATATCAAGCTTATGACAGTTTGTTGACTATTTATAAGTAACTTATAAACAGTTTATTGACGATGTTCAAAAAAATCTCCCAAAATGACAGCAAACATTGATTATTCAAACGAAGTTCTTATGAAATTATTTATTTTGTAATATAAGAACTTCGTTTGAGTAATCAATATTTGCGATCATTTTGGGAGATTTTTTGAACATCGTCAATAAACAGTTTATAAGTTACTTATAAATAGTCAACAAACTGACATAGCTTGATATTGCAATGGTTAGTTGAAATTAAATTCATTAAAATGTAATTTTTCACGAAAAGCGGCTTTATTATAAAAACTTGATGTTTTAGGTATAGGGACATGATATATCGTCTTAAAGCATTTTTCTTCTTCTTTCAATTTATTGAGTAATATACAGGGGTCTCATTTGAAAAAAAACGAACTTTTGACCTCTTTTATGAATAATGGAAATAATAGGAATCTTAGCACGCCCTGTATAATGTGGAGTTGATTTTTCGGCGTAAATAAAATACTTCGGATGTGTCTAAACTACCACCAAAATATCAACTTTTCATGAATTGAGAGCACAAATTTATTTAAGTTTAATTAGGGGCATGTTTTGGACCATATTTAACACAAATTATTTTTTATCTCGAAAACCGATAGAAATAGGTTTAGGACAATATTAACAAAAAGTATTTTAATAAAAGGGCGGTTCTAAAAACGTGTTAATATACGGGGTGTTCTATTTAAAAATAAAGTTGCTACGACTTTTCGATGGAAGCCGAAACGTCGCAATGCTGAAATTATTTTAGATCGATAGAACAGGTAAGAAAATGTAAGATGCTAAATTTTCAGAAAAATCCTGCGTTCCGTTTTCCATAAACGTCTAACGTGCAATCGACCGTGAATCACCCTGTATGTGAGATGGGTCTACCTCACAGAGTAGCCAATTGGCCCGGATTGCTATTTTTGGCACTCGGGTTCAACCCCTGAGGGTGAGAATAGATGAACATTTAAGTATATAGAATATTTAATAAAATACAGTTTCACTTCAATTAGATATTTAATAAATTTTCTGAAATATATTTGATGTTTCTCAAACTCAATTAATTTTATCTCAAATTCAATCGAAAAATCTGAAATACAATTGGAATTGTGTAGATAGAGAATATTTGATCTTTTGAGGTTCTGTATATAAAAATAAAGAGGGAGGCAATTTACACCCTACCTAACATACACCGAATTAACGATCGATTTCATTGAGAATTATTGTAAAAGTAACACAATATTCTTAAAATAGTTTGTTTTTCTGTAAAATTATGATAATTATATATTTACCTTATAAATCTAAAAAAATATCTTCTTTTTGGTTTGCTTTAAAGCTTTGTAGATAATTTATTATTGTTGTTGACTAGATTCGTTAAGAAATATTAATATTAAAAAAAGAATAAGGATTTCCTAGAGGATGACGGATTAGTCCTGAAAATTCATAATGAATTAATAATTAATCAACTATAAATTAATTTAGAGCAATAATTAAAAAAACAAAAATATTAATATGAATTGAAGTAGACAATAAAAGAGTGTCTTATATTGCTAAATCTTTGAAATTTCAAGGTATCTTACCAGTGGCGTAGCGAGCTTAACTCGCGGCCGGGGCACAATACCTTTTTAGCGCCCCCCCCCCATTCGAAAACCATATAATATTATATGTAAAATATAGTCGCAAATTAATTAATAAATAAAGTAAAATAAATAAAGTCATAGGCTCAAACTAGGCTTTAAATTTGAGACAAAAAATGTAGTTGAGAAAACAAGACTAGATTTTGAAATGTATATGATCATCTAGACACAGGCCGAGTCAGCCCTGCCACTAGAAAAGACGTGCCATTTCTATTATGAATATATTATTACAGTTTGATTTAGACTATTAGTGTTCCTTTTTTCCTTTTTATTTACGAATTAACATTTATTTTATTACACTGGCACTAAATTTAAAATATATTTTCCAGAAATCAATTATAATAAAAATAAAAATTATCCAGCAAATTTTTGTTTTGCGGACCATTTGCCGCCCCTTTGTGAGTAGCGCCCGGGGCATGATAACCCCCTTGCTCCCCCTCTCGCTACGCCACTGTATCTTACTGCGCTGGTTATATATAAACATAAAGTGTAAAAAAATCTTCTGCCAAAAATAAGTTTTATAACAAAAAATCATCATCTTTTTTTTCACAAAGTTAATATTCTGTTTCAGACAACTACAATGCCTTCTGGAACAAAGAACCAACAATAAAATTCTAAAAATAATCTATCAATACCAATGAGAGTTAATTGTATTTTTGTTAAGGGAGAATGATGTGATGAGTTCTTGGTGAAACATTTTAAATAAATTATTTTGATTATTTATGTCCATCGATTAAATTATTAAAAACTTTTAAGGAGATAGGTGTTGGTTCTAGGTGAAACATTTTAATATAATAATAAAGATTGCGTAAGATGGGAGGTAGGTTTCACAAAAAAAAAAAAAAAATGTGAAATCTACCTCGCTTCTTAACCAATTTTATTATTATAAATTATTAAAGTTGTTATAGGGAAATAATGACTACCTATATCTTTTATGAAGATAATTTATATTTTATTGCCAACGTTTCGTCAACTTTGTTGACTTCTTCAGGAGCTCAAATAGTTAACTTCCCTGCATATTTGTCATTTTTATAATTATTCTTTCTTAGTAAACATATCAAGGCAAGTCATCAACATCAATGACGAAACGTTGGCAATAAAATATAAATTATCTGCATAAAAGATATAGTCCTTATTTTCCTATAACAACTTTAATATTTTAACTAAAGTAAAGAAAATTTTGAAAAATTTAAGTAACCTATCAAGTATTTTATATTTTAATTTTATTTATTTTCATAGAAAGACGGACTTGTAAGCGAAATAAGTAGGTTATAATGAAAGGCAGTCCATAAATTATTTAAATTTTATTCATATCCGACGTTTCGGAGACTTTTTCTCTCCTTCTTCAGGGTATTGAATAGTTATTGATGGGTGAGTATAACTCGGTTCCCATTTGTCTCTCCTTTCAGTCATAGCAAGAATATTACAATATTTTTCAACATTATATCATAAGTTATCTTATAGTTATATTTTCAATTTTCAAAAGTTTCTTGAATTTTTCAAAATTTTCTTTACTTTATTCTTAGGTTATATTTTAAATTTATTTTTTTAAAGTTTCTTAAATTTTTCAAAATTTTCTTTACTTTAGTTAATTGTATTATTCATGGCTTTTTCTGTTAGACTTCAGTGAATTAGGATGCTGAAGGCATCAGTCCTAGAGTTTAACATTATGCTTATTTAGGTTTCCAAGGCAAGGTAAAGGTAGATTAAATGGCCCAACGGAAAACGCTATAAAACAAGAAGAGTTCTAAAGATGATATTACCTTGAAAAAGGTCTGCCGCTAAGAATGAGTGCTGAGAGTTTGTGTTGGTTGTAGTTTATTGTGAAATGGGGGAAGGTGGTCTACTATCTTTTTCACGTTTCACTTGAAATCTAACACCGGATGTGGAAGGCAGTGGTTCATCATTCTCTAAGCCTTGGTTTAACTTCTCTTTTGGTACATTCGTACTCGTTTCAAAGATCAGGTGCCTGTAGGGTTCCAAGTTGTCTCGAATCTCATGGGTGACTATCCTACTACGTTCTGTATTATAGTCATTATCTTCAAGCCACTGCAACTGTTTTTCAATTTCAGTTAATACATTGGTAAGTTGTACTGGATTTAACTCTCCTGAGTGTTTCTCTTCAATTTCAAAGTCAGCGTCTTCAAGAATTTTTTGCAACTGTTCAATGGATAGGTCTACAGGCCTAACTGCAAGAAGCTCTTTAATCTGTTTATACTCGATTTCATCAAACCCTACTTGCCTTGCTAAATGAACGCAGTTTGAAATAATTAATTTTATTAAATCTGTAGAATCAAAACCTTCAGAATCAATAACTAAATCTGGAATAAGTTTTCGCCAAACTCGATGTAAAAAATCCTGCGAAATATCATTCCAAGCTTCTACAATGTTATCGATGGCCATTTTTAAATTGTATTTCTTCCAAAATTGTATAACCAGGTTAATACTTTCACTTTCATTGGCATCATTTAGCATCATAAACAGTTGTCTTAAATAATTAGCTTTAAATAATGTAATCACTCCTTGATCGAATGGCTGAATATAAGATCTACTGTTTGGAGGTAAAAAAATAAATTTCACGTTTGTGTTGAGCTCAGCGATCATCAGTGGATAGCTTGGTGTATTATCCATGATTATCAAAGCTTTAAAAGGAATGTTTTTCTGTTTGCAATAATTCTCAATATCTACAATGTAAGAGTCGGAAAATATATCAAGACAGACTTGAGGTGTCATCCATCCTTTTTTGCTATGCTTGTAATAAACGCCAAGCTCGGATTTCGCAAGCCCTTTTAAGGGTTTTGGGTTGGCGTTGTGATAAATTACTAGAGGTTTAAGCTTTAGCTCTCCACTCGCGTTGGCCCCCAATGTCACACTTACACGATCATTGGCCCCCAAAAAACCAGGAGTGTTGTTTTCAATTTTTGAGAGAAGATATTTTGAAGGTATTCGTTTAAGATAAAGACCTGTTTCATCAAAATTAAAAACTTGATCTAATGTATACCCTCCTTCTTCTATTATTCTCTTAATAACCAGAGAAAATTCTTTTGCGGTTTGTTCATCTACACAGGCAGTTTCACTCATCATATGTAAGTTCTGAAAAATATGTCGATTTTTGAAACCGCTAAACCAGCCGCTACTTGCACTAAAAGGCATAACTTCTGCAGGATTAGGGGAATGACTTTTAACCTCTTCATAGATTTCAAGTGCTTTCTGCTTGATTGCTAGAAAAGTCATCGCTGAGTTTTTCTTGGTTTCACTTTCAATCCAAATGCTTAGTAATTTTTCCATTTCTTCCATCTCTCTTGGTCTTGTTCTTATAGTCATTGCAGTACTATTAGTTGTTCCACAAATAGCAGACTGCTTAATTTTTTCTGCATTGCGCCTGATGGTACGTAAAGTTGCTTCATTAATGCCTGTTGCTCGTACAATATCACATGTCCTTTCATTTCTTTCAAAACGTTTGATTATTTCAAGCTTGACCTCAATACTTAAAGCTTTTCTTTTCCACTCTGTTTTCTTAACATAATATGAACGTTTAGACATATTTCCAAAATTATTGTCCCTGTTTAAAAATGTAAATTATAATAAAAAAAATATCAAACAATCCCAGAGAAATAGTCCACACCGCACTTTAAATGCAAAATTAACTGATGTTTAAACTATAAATGGACGCTCCATTAATTTAATCGATCCATTCTTTGAAAAAGCTCGACCCGAAGGGTATTCATTCATCATAATTAATTTGAAAAATTTCTTATAAAGAAGAAATCAATTTTTCTGATTACTTTCTTCCTCACTTGTGTCTTTGGCTTATTACCGATATTTATTATCTTTCAAAGCTGAAATAAAAGAAATATCAGAGTTCAGTTTAATTAATTATAATAAAAAAAATAAAATAAGATAAAAGTAGTTTATTTTAAATATCAAAATTTAGGTCCTTGGATTTTGGGCAAAATCAAAACAAAAATTAAATTAACGGCAATGTTTCGTCTTTTTAATTGAGACTTTTTCCAAGTTCTTCCAAGTTGAACTTTTTAACTAAACATCCTATATAATATAATACTATAATAATTTTTAAAGAGTTAAGGGTGTTCGGGGCAGCTTATCTATCTCGTTCAATCTTTTGTATTTCTGCAGAGAGACAACGGCTGGATACTAAATTTTTTAATAAAAAAATTAATAATAATGAGGTTAATTTCGAAGAAAAATGATTTTGATAATATTCATAAAAAGAATATTGAGATAAATTTTTTCTCATTATAAAAACATTTACTTATTTAACAAAAAAACGATTTCAAAATTTTCTTTACTTTATCAAGAAATAGAGTTGAAATTCTACACTTAATGCTTTTGTTATATTCTATTGGATACAAATAAATTTTTATTTTTTACATTTATGAATAACTAATTAACTAGACTGTCAAATCTATTGAAAAATGTATCATTTGATTCATAAAAGTTGAATGATTGATCTGTATAAATTTGTTGAAAATGGTATAATTTGTGTAGAAGTTATAGCCCTTTTAAAGGCTCGGTCCATTTACTTCCATGTTAAAAGGACAATTTTCAATAATTTATTTCTCGGTAATGGGACAGATGATCAACTTCAAATTTCGGGAGTAAATATTTAATGCATCAATGATTCAATGGTAAAAATTTGAGAATTTTATTATATAAATGATAAACAGTTCCTAACCCTCTTAAGTGTCGGTTCAAGCTGAAATATTCTAGTTACTGAATACTATAATAGATTATATTAGAAAATACTTACATATATAAAAATCAAAGAAAATCTTTCTTCTTTAATTATTTCAATTTACAATTATTTGGAAAATATCTTGTTATTAAATATCATTTATATAATTCCAAATAGATTTCTTTATTCTATTGCATTTTTTGTGAATAATGCTCATTTCGTAAAATAAAGAAATAGTTCAGCTGTAAAAAATAAAAAGCATTTTTAGATATTTAGATAGTATATAATTTTTACATTAAAATCATGTAAATTCGCATAAAATTCTAGAGTTGGGGGGGGGGATTATAGACAAATAATTACATCAATAAAAATTTAATTGTGGATTAGTTTTTTTCAAAAATAAAAATTATTCAGTGTTAAACGTTTTTTCGATTTATTCAGACTTGTTCCTCTATTTGTAAGAGGGGGAAGAAGGGTTTCCTTTCATGAAACTGTGAGGGTCATGAAGCTAGGGGGGGGGTACGCCTGCTAAGATATGTATTAATCTCCGAACCCCCCGGACCCCCCACCACTTCACTTCTAGCCCCAGCCCCCACCCAGTTTTTGAATTCTTTTTCTTCTAGTGGCCCACAGATTATGTGTATATAGGTATATCAATGAATACCGTATAATTTTTTTTTTAATTAAATAACAATTTTTGAGTTCATCAATTAAATTGCCAAATTCTAATAGTATATTAATAATATGTTTGTGGGATTTAAAACTCGATTTTTAATCAATTAAATTGCCCAACTTTTAATATATAATAATAATTGTAATGATCTTTTTGTGGGATTTAAAATTAAAAAAAAAACAATTATTTATTAAAAGGAAATTGAATAAAAATGTAATATATATTTTTATCGAGACAACCACCTGTGAATAATTATTTCAATTAACAAAAAACCCATCAAAAACAACTTAGCCGAAGATGAGACCGTGACAGATCGAATCGCCAACACAAAACCCTCCTAATCCGTGAATTTCATCCAAATCGTTAGAGCCGTTGTCGAGAAACCGATTATATATATATATACAAGAATTGCTGGCTTAATAAGATAAGATTTTGCTTATTATAAAAAATATTATTAAGGCTTTGCTAAACATTAGTGTTATTTAAATCTTCCAAATGAATTCTATTCTTCCCATATAGTAAATAAATATTTATATTAAATTGAAGAAAAAGGCAAGGTTTTCGAAACTAGAATCTCAAATAAACTAACATCTATGATTTTTTATTCAAAATATGCTAAATAAGGTTTTGTCAGTTTTTTTGGAAAATAATTATATCAAATTGATTAAACTATTAAATTAAGAAATGGACTCGACTTTGAAGGTGTATAAATTGGGATTATTTGATTGGAGCTGGAAGATTTTTAAAAAATCTTTCAGTTTGACAACTGTCATTTATGAAGACATCCGAAATCTGCGTAATTTTTATGAATTTTAATTTAGGGAAAATTAAATTATGTGATTTAATTATAAATACCATTGAAATATTTCTAATTTACCCAATTATTTTAGTTTTATTGATTGAAAAATAGAATAACATTAAATGCTTGATCGAACAGTCACTATAAACAAATAAAAATTATTTTTCGAAATCAAGCAGATAAAGTTTTTGAAAATAAAGATAAAAAAAAAGTAAAATATTTATTTATATTTACCCCAAAACTATCTCAAATAGATAAATAGAATATTAAAATATATAAATATAATCAACTGTCATTGATGATTTTTAAAATATATCGCCATATTGTCAACTGTGCTGCCATCTGCAAGAGCTTTCTTTTTAACTAATGGAATTAGAAAGACGGTATTTTTAAATTTTTAAATAAGTTTAAGAAGAATTGAAAGTCCTAATTAAAGATATAATTAAAAATGTTTTCAGGAACTCGCCATCCATATGTGCAAGGTCGTGCGGTGCACGAGGGCGCCAATGCCTTAAATGTGTCGACTATGAGCTATTATTATTAGTGCCTTGATCTCCGAGCGATGCTCGGTAACTTTTTGCTTCAAAATAGCTTAAGATTCAAATTTCAAGGCTCTGTGACTTACCAAAGACGATAAATGAATGATTAAAATATTTATTTTACGAAACTCCTAATTTACACCACCTTCATTTATTTCAATCGGATTAAAATTTATACACGACTAATAACTCATGACACTTGATAAGTACACCAATTAAAAAAAAATTATGCCGTTTTTTGAGAAAAAAAAAACGAAAAATATTTCATGTAAATGTCCACTTATAGTGTTCCGATTTCAACCAAAAGGTTGCTATATACTCCTTCTATCCTATATCGAGCTTAAGTTTCGAATTTCGTAGCTCTGAAATTTATGATTGCTAAACGCAGGGGGTTCTTACGTACGTAAACATCAACTTCCGGTACTTCTATTATTTTAACCAAAATCGTGTGGTACTTCTTGTGGCCTCTAGATAGCTTAAGTTTCAAATTTCAAGACTCTACGACTTACCGAAGACGAGATATGAACGATTAAAGTATTTATTTTACCACATGAGTAATTTACACCCCTCTCCTTTATTTCAATCGGATTAAAATTTATACATGACGAATAACTCATGAGACTTGATAAGTACATCTTTCAATTTTTAGCAAGGCCGTTAGAGCTGTTTTCGAGAAACCGATTCTATATTTATACAAGAATTGCTCATTTAACAATATATGATAAGATATCGATCAAATAAATAATTTTTAAAGAACCGGTTCTAGACATTTTTTAAGGGTAATCGAACAATATCCCCCCCCCCCCCCACACACACACACATACCTCACGGATTATATACGTGTTGTATTTAGTAAATGAGTCGAGAATATAGTAATTTCAATTAAAACGCATGTTTTTCGTTTTACATGTCCATTTATATTTATTGATTTCACATTTTTAGTTGAAATTATTTTCCTAAAACTTGGCTTTTTTTACACAAGTGTTTTTGTTGGGATTATAAAGCTACTTTATTAATTGAGGAAGGGCCGGATTTAAGCACAGGCTATGCAGACTGCAGACTTTGGGCCCGCACCACAAAGTGTCTACTTTTTTATATATATTTAACAAGTTTCAATAAAGAGTCATACACGTTTATTTTTAAGTTTTTAATTGAATAATTGCAGAAAAAGCGGTTTTTGTAGGTTAATTAAAAAAAAATATTTTCCCCGGTAGGGCCCGCGGCACAGGTTCAGCCTAGGGGCCCATATATCACAAATCCGGCCCTGGGTTGAGATCCGAGCCGGAAAGCTTGCTGAGGGTTTCCTAATATTACTTAAAAACAAAATTGGCTCACCTCCGCCTCAAAAATAAATAAATAAATGGATAAAATAAAAATAGGTACTTTTCTGAATAATAAAATATAAAATTTATTCTGTCTTAAATTTTCTTAAACTTCCCTAAAAGGGGGTCGACGTCTTCTAAAAATTTTCTATATTTCCTATCCCGAGATGAAAGAAAGGGCATCTTTTTTTCTAATTCGTTATGATAATATTAAATAAATTTAGTAAAGCCAAGTGAAAAAAATTTCGCGGAAATAGATAATCGTCCGGGCGGCCGGCCGAGCCTCGCTTGGCCTCAGTCGCTACTGTTAAGTGAGTGGGATTGCATGGGTCACCAAGCCGTCTCTTTCTACAGGTAATTAGCACTTTCACTTACTTTCTCTTCTTCTTCTTCTTCTTCTTATTTTTAAACCTATAGGTTTGTTTCTTCCAGAACGTCATACCACTAATATCATTTATTATAAATCGCTCTATATGTTTTCAATTCTTTATTGGATCATAATTTTAATATTTTATATAATTTCACGTAACAAAAAATTCTGCTATGTTGAAAGATATAGCGAGAATTAATCAACAGAGCGCATTTCACATATCAATCAATATTCATGTGTTGTATATTATTTTGTTTTTGGAGTAGATAAAATGGGTTTATTTTGAATTCTATTCTAGAGATGAGCGATCAGAATGTAAAAACATTTCAGCATTTTTATTTTTGAAAAAAAACTGGCATTTATTCTAGTGAAATAGTATCAATAATCTCCCCTATAAATCCTCTTTTTGTACGTAATATATCATTAGTTAAATATTCAATTTGTATACAAATATGATAAACTTATTCCTCAAAGATTCCAAATTGATCAGAATTTAAAATCATTTCCGCATTTTTATTTTTGTATACCTAAATACTGGCATTTGTTATAGTAAAATAGTATCGTTAATCTCCCTTATAAAGGCTCTTTTGTACCTAATATATTATTAGTTTAATCATTTTTGAAAACAAAAATGACCAACTTATTCCTCAAAAAATGATAATACATATGGCTTCTAGAAGTTCAAATTTTCTTTCTTGTATTCTAGAACCTTCATGTCTTTAAAAGCCTTGTCCACACTTGATGAAAAATAAATTAATTTAAAATTTTAAGTGAATTTTTGAATAGTTTTGATCAATTTTTGTTACTTATTTACTGTAAAAATTAAGTTTTTAAAGTAATAAACTTTTTACAAGATTCATTAACCTCATTGCAAATTTAAGTGGTAGGGAAATTTATTAAATAAACATTGTTGTTGTTAAAATTTTAAAGATAAAAGTAAATAAATATTATCTGAAATATTCATTTACTATGAGTTTAGAATTCTAGGTCACTTGATTCACATTAAAATTAAAAAAAATAAAAGAGGTAAATTTTTTCAATATGTATATTTCCGCTCGAATCTTAACTCATAGTAAATGAATATTTCATATAATATTTATTTACTTTTATCTTTATTCAAGATGTTTCACCTTGCTCCAACACCACAATCTCTATTAATTGTTAAATTTTTAATCAAAATATGCAATTAACACATCAGGCGCTCCAAATTTTTTTCTTAGATACTATACGTATATGATTTTTCTAAATTTATCGCAAAATAATTGACAAAGCAAACATTTTGGTATTTTAGGGATCTGATATTTTTGATTTTACCCTCGGTCGTTTTTTCTTTGCGCTTCGTCTCTGAATGATGCTGACATCTTGTGGTTGAATCTTATTAAGATAAAAAAAAATCACCAAATATTTCTTAAATATAAGCCAAGGATAAAATGTATAGTTTTATTTCCTTATCATTCATTACATGTATAATTCTTTTTCGAATGGATAGTCTTTTTTTTTAATGATATTGATGAGAGAAGGTGATACACCAGAAGGTGGATCCCCTAAAGGCCTGTATGGACTGGCCCTCAATCGTGAAAAGAACAGAGCAGAAGGAAAAAGAAGCCGGGATCACGAGCCAATCTCAGAAACTTAGATACAATTCAATATCCAATTTACCAAGGTTTTAGGGGCTTCGAGCAGTGGTAAATCCTCCGCGCGATAAATTCGGTTAAATTTATCTCCCACTTAATTTTTATTACCAGACCCTATACTTACAGAAAAAATGTCTGGGTATAGCCGGGAATCGAACCCGAGACCTCCGGGTTGCCAGTCAGTTGTTCTGACCATTACACCACCGAGGCGCACAGTCTGTACCGTTTTTAAAAGATATGCCCCCCCCCCTAAAATCAAATCTGGGTGTTCTAGTAACTAGGAGGGTCATAGTATCCATTTAATATAAAAAATAGCATTTTGATTTAGAATTTTTTAGTTTAAAATAAATTTTATGTTAAGATCCAATTTCTTCGAATCAACTAGAAATGCCAAAAGTTTTTATTTTTTTCTCATTATTAAATATTTTGAAATTTCATATTTCTCTGTTATTTCCTTTTATCTTTTAGAGAAAATATTTTTTATTGAAATATTTTTATGTTAAAAGGTACTTTATTTATATTATACCTAATTTGAAATAAAAACGCTAATAACTCCTTTGAAATAATTTTTAAAGATATGAATTTAATTAGATATTATAAAACAATTAATAATTAATAATTATTTTTTATTTTGAACGAAACTGGTTGATTAGTTTTTAAGAAAATGGTAAAAAGCTAGAAAATCTTAACAAATGACTCACTGATGCCGGTTGACTTGCGACTTGTGCACTAAAATAAAAAGAATTATAAATATCAAAGAAAACGATTTTATTTTATCGATTTCATCTATCTGAAGGTTCACAGAATCTATTATATAAGAAAATAGCATTTTTATTAAGAATATCGTAGTTTAAAAGAAATTGTATGAAAAGATTCAATTTCTTCTCTATGGATGAGAATCAACTAGAAATGCCAAAAGTTTTATTGTTTTTATCATTAGATATTTATTCAAATCTATTGAAATTTCATATCTCTGTGTTATTTTTATTTATCTTTTATATCAAATTATTATTATTAGGAAATTTGCATTTCAAGGGTAGTTTATTTGAAGTCTAATTTGAATAAACGCTAATAACTCCGTTGAAATTTTTTTAAAATATCAAATTAATATATATTATAAAACAATTAATTATTAATAATTTCATTCAATTTTGAAAGAAATCGACGCAGTAATTTTTAAGAAAATGGTCAAAAAACAAGCTGAATCGTCTAAAAAACGATGTTTTTGAAAGCATGAGATGCCTTTTGAAAAAAGTTTAAAAAGTCATATGAAACGAAACATTGACTTGTGACATGGAGGTGAGTTTTTAAAATGTTTCTAAAATGGCCTTTCATAGGCGTTTTTTGGGGGTTTTTGACGATTTTCTCAAAAAGTTCTCAGTCGATTTCGTTAAAAATTGAAGGAAATTATTAATAATTAATTGTTTTATATTATCTATTAATTTCATATTAAAAAAATTTCAACGGGAATTATTAGGGTTTTATCAAATTGGACTTCAAATAAAACTACCCTTTTAAAATGCAAATTTTCTAATAATAATTATTTTATATAAAAGATAATACAAAATAACACAGTGATATGAAATTTCAATATATATGATTAAATATTTATTGAGTAAAAAATAAAAATTTTGGCATTTGTTCCCGGAGAGAAAAAATTGAATCTTTTCATTGAATTTCGTTTAAACTACAAAATTCTTATTCAAAATGCTATTTTCTTATATTAAAAAGCTACTATTGTGAGAGTTTTCGTCTTTTTCGAGGATATCTTGAGTTGGAATTTTTCGCAGGAAAAGTGCAAATTTATGTAAAGTCGTTGGAGGTCGTTTTCGCTTTCCGCAACAAGAGCCGCGTCGTCTGCGTAGCACACAATATTGACATTCTCATCTCCCATTGAGTAGCCTTGGACATTTTTTAGGTCTTTTATTAATTCATTCATCACAAGGTTGAATAAAAAATGGACTTAGTGAATCGCCTTGCCGAATTCCCTGGTTGACTGGGATCATTCCCTCCAGTTTCCCCTCTATTCTGATTCTTGCATAATTATTTTGATATATTTCCTGGATTAATCTAATGATGGCCACTGGTGTTCCATGATCTTCCAAAATCTTCAGGACATGCTTCAGTTGGATCTTATCAAAGGCTTTTTCAATGTCAATGAAGCAGAAAAAGGCAGGTTTATTAAATTCCAAGGCTTTTTCAGCTAATTGCCTCACAACAAATACAGCATCGATGCAAGAACGCCCGCGTCTAAATCCCTGTTGTTCATCTTCGAGATTTATTATTTTAGTAAGTTTCTTTGCAATAATAGACGTGGTGAGCTTTAGATGGGTATTGAGCAAAATGAAGATATTAGGGAAAAGTGCAATATACAAAATGTCAGCGGATGGGTCCAAGGAGAAGAAAAGAATGGAGTGGACACGTATTGCGAATGAATGAAGACCGGCTGGTGAGGAAGGTACATGACAACATCCCTACCGGGAAAAGAAGACGGGGCTGTCCAAGAAAACGATGGAAAGACGCTCTGGAGTAAACAGGCTTTTAGCCTAACAATAAGAAGAAAAAGAAGAAGAAAAAGTTACTATGCACCTCAAGATGGATGAAATTGATAAAAATAGATCGATTTCATTCTAATTTATAGTTCTTTTGGTCTGTTATATCGAGAGGATGTCTCGCCCTATCAGAGTGGCATTATTTTATTATTGATTCATGTCCATTCACCATTCAAACTATTGATTTTAGACATTTTAGTCATATTAACTTTTTTCTTTTAAATTAAATGTTTTTAATAAAGGTCATTATATAAATTTGTGTGTCTCAAAGGGTTAGATAGTGATGGTGAAATTTATGTGGAAAGTTATAAATCCTGCTCTAGAAGCATAGATGTTCTACATATTCAAAAACTCTAATGAAGAAACATTTTGATATTTTAATTTACTAAAAGAAAGTTCAAAAAAAATTTCTCTCTGGCACTTTTAGGTGGAACTAAAAGATGCTAATAATTTATATCCATTCATTAGGTAGAGGTTTTCAGCTTCAGAACTTTTAGATGAAAACATTCAGAAATTAAAAATAAAATATAATCATTATATGGAATTGATAGAGATTTTCTTTAGGAGACGGACTGGTATAAATATGCAATTGGATGTTGATGAAAGCAGTGGCTTGATTAATAATTTAAAACTCCTGTGACGAATTTAATTAAAAAAAAAAAAAAAAATATTAATAATATGTAAATATATTAATGACGTTCCGAACTATGTTTTTTAAAAGGGAAAAAAAAAAAAGAACTTTGTATATATTTTGTAAAAATTTTGGGACTGATAATGACCATATTTATAAATTTTTAAATAATTGTAATATAAATTGTAAAAAAAAAACCAACAACTATACCGATATGCGCAACGATATTCTGCGCATCGAATGATTGGTGGGGACATGTTATACATTCATTCATTTATATATATCTCATTAACATATGGATCATCAATTGCTTTTTACTGTTTTCTATTCGAGATGAAAAAGAATTTTTATAATGTTTTTTTTGGCATTGTCAAAGGAGACAGAAAGTAACTATTTTTTGAACTACTTTCATTGACTTTTTGTTGTAAGTAGATTTATGATTATTATTTTTGTTTTGTGTATATTGTTTTTATATTATGAATGATTTGTGAAAATCCCAATACTAATTAATGTTCGTCTTCCCTCAATTATATAGACCCTGAAGAAGGAGAGAATAAATCTCCGAAACGTCGGTTTAACAAATAAATGTAAAATAATAAAACCTCTATAGTCTTATTTTTTACAACCACCGTGGACTGCTTTCATCAACATCCAATTATATGGAATTTATATTATATCTGTTATAGATACTAATGAACTGAAATTTGATACAGTTTTCTCTTAATAATACTTAAAAGGTACTCATAAAGAGAAACAAAGAGTTTGTCCCCTGCTTGATGCAAATAAACATACACCCATATATTAGGTCATTCAATAAGTCCATAGGATGACACATAGATGGCGTTACTAGAATTATTCATATGATTTTTATTTAGTACTAACCTTCAAACGATACGTGTATAAATTTGACAGCAATCTGACTATTGATTCGTGAGTTATATCATTTTGTGTGAAGCAACTTTTGTTATTGAAAAAAGTGAATTTCGAGTTTTAATAAAGCATTGTTTTTTGATGGAAAAACATACAATGGAAACCAAAAGAATGGCTTGATAAACATTATCCGAACTCTGCTCCATCGATGGTAGAGAAGTGGATTGCTGAATTTAAACGTGGTCGTACCAGCACAAATGATGCAGAGCCCAGTGAACGCCCAAAAGTGCCTGTTATTCCAGAAAACATAAAAAAATCCACAAATTGGTTATGAACGATCGCCAAATTGAAGGTGCACGAGCTAGCTGACTGACATTGTAAAGATATCAGATGGTAGTGTTTTTACTATTTTACACGAACATTTGGGTATGCGAAACCTCTGTGCAAAGTGGGTGCCGCGTGAGCTCACAGTCGACCAAAAACAACAACGAATCGATGCTTTAGAGGAGTGTTTGGCGCTGTTAAACCGCAATAAAATGAATTCTATCGTCGATATATGACAATGGATGAGACATGGCTTCACTATTCATCATCAGCCTGTCGATATCGACAATCCACTGCTGAATATAGGCCTCTTCCATCAAATGGAAGGGAGTTGGCATTAAGTCACCACGCTTGCCAGACGGATTGGTGACTAGGAATCAGATTATAGCCGGTCAAATATCAATGCGTATAAAAGGATTAAACTTTCCCTGAAATATATATTCATCCAGATTTCAAATCTAACACCCTAGCGAAATTGAGCACAAAAAATGTAAATAAACGATTACATATACGATCCTTCAATTATCCGTTTAATCCGTTTCAGTTGGAACCGGTTTGACATTCTTAGTTTCGTGGGGATTAACTTAATTCAATAAAAGAACAGAGATTTATAAATAATTCATTTTATATTTATAGAGTTGCACCATGCATCCATAAATATTCTAAAATAAGAGCTAACTAATTTTAGTACTTAACCAAAAAACCTTGTTATCTAATATGAGTAAGGAATAGTGTTAATAATAAAAGAAATGTTACAAATAATCGTTTAGTGAGGATATCCTGTCGAGCTTAACATAGAATGAAAAATAGATTTACGTACTGTATATTTATATCTATATTCTACTTAGCGCGGATTTTGTTTAGAAATAATATTTATGGAATTATCTCTTCTCATAATGATGACTTTCCTTGTTCTAATAAAATAAAATTGCTCTCATTTATTAATGAACCTACTACATTTTCTTTAATTCCTAAACTTGGGACTCGTGTCATGGCTTCAGGCAAAAAAGTATGTTAGGGTTTTACACTGTACGAAATTTTGAAAAATATAAAATTTATTAAACATTTTTTTTATTAATTTTTTAACATAATAATTTATTTATTTAAATGAATTTGTAATCACATAATTAAGTGGATATCGATGAGGCAGTCCAAAAAGAAGAAGATAATTTACACCATCTTTTTTATTCAAACCCCTGAAGAAGGAGGAATAGCTCCGAAACGTCGGTTTATGAATAAAAAGATGGTGTAAATTATCTTCTTCTTTTTTGACTGCCTCATCGATATCCACTAAATTCACTTTTCAGTGCGTCTCCAAAAATTACTCTAATCTTACAAATCCATAATTTTTACAAAAATAAATTTATATTTAATTATTTTAATGCACTTTAAAAAATTATATTAAATCGAGCGAGGGATTTAAAAATTTCCTCCATAAACTACATCTCCTCTTAACTTAAAAAAAGCTTCATCAATTGTGATATGGATTGTCTAAAATATATTTAAAAACAGAAATCGAACGTTCTAAGGATGTAATTATTAAATTCAATTAAAAAAAAATATTTATTTATTTTTAAAAATTATTCTGATTCGGATCCATGGGGCATTGGTAATTTTTTAATAATTATAAAATGTTTTTCCATTCTAATCTAAATAATCTTCCAGAAAATAAGACAAATAAATAAATAAATCCCAAATCAACTTAGGAGTCGATGCGCCTTTAAATCTCCTATTAATAATAATAATACCGAAATCTATTCAATTGTTCATTTCTGGAAGATATCAATATTTTCACATCGAAACAAACTCTTCCATCCTTTAAATATTTGTGCTTATCTTAATCCTCATACAGATAGGTACAGAGGAAAAAAAGTATTTCAAAATCTTCTCATTTTCAAGATACAAGGGTCCACTGCGGGCTACAGAGGTTGAACCGAGGGGTGAATCGCGATTGGAATTAGGTTTACACCGTTTTTAGAATTATTTGAAATTACTTTGGAATTCATTAGATATTCTATTGTCTTCTACTTGGAAATGAAAGTGGAAGGGGAAGTAGGTGAACACGATTTTAGGTCGCGGTTCACCCCTCGGGTTGAACCTTTTCGGTGCAACTTCTCCTTGTATCAGTATCATTATAATAAAAAATAAGCTGACCTGTTCTGATGTGGCCATCCACTTGACTTTACCATACAACCTGGCCCCTCACTTATATTTAATATTTAATAAAATTATTTATAATCATGTAGGGGGGGGGGGGTAGTTTTTGCATTTTTAGACTCCTGGGGTCCCACTGATTATGTATACAACATTAGGTTGAGTTTGGTAAATGGCCAAGATTTTCATTTTTTGACCCCCCCCCCCCATTTCGGGCGGTTAGTTTTTGCATTTTTAATATAATATCGGTTTACATTCATTTGTAGGATCTGGCATTGATTTGTGGAACAGTCTTTCTGTTACTACTTGGGATTATAGTCCTCTGCCCCCTATGATTAAATCAATTATAAATTTTGTCAAGTCCTAATGTCCTAGAGTTGTGCAAAATTTTATTTAGTTCTCACAAGCAGAGATTAGGTGAGGTAGAGAAAGGTCATACCATTCTTGTTAAGGTTTTGACCAGGTTTCCTTAACAACTTATGGCAAATGCCGGGATGGCTAATGCGTCGCTTGCTCCTGGTATCGGGTTTTTGCGCTGAATTTTTAAATTACTTTTTGTCTTTTGATGGAAATCTATGGTCATGTTATTTGTTAATGAGCATACATTTCTATTTTTTTCTTTTTCTTTTTTTTTTTTTACTTGTTTATTATTTGTTAAATTGTTGTAATTAATTTGTATTGATGTTTATTAATGTATTGTAGCTAGATTGTATTGATGTTTGGAGGACCTAGCCACCGAGGACTTGTGCCTCTAAGCAGGTCGAGGAATAAAGAAAGATTTATTTATTTATTTTTAGACTTCTGGGGTCCCACTGATTATGTATACAAAATTTGGTTGAGTTTGCTCAAATGACCTAGGTTTTTAATTTTTAACCCCCTCTCCACCCCCTTAATTTTGGGTCGATATGTACCAAAAATCTAAGCAGCTCTTAATCTCAATGGACCAAAACTACGTGTAAAATTTGGTTTCGATAATCACACTAGTTTTTGAGCTAGTTGGTCCACAAAAATTTGGTAACGCACAGACTGACTAACAGACATTTTGACAAAACAATTATTATCTTGAAAAATATAATTTTTTTGATGTTCACTTATTAGAGCTTTTTTGTAGACCGAAATGCCATGGTTTCGCTCAATTTTTTTAATCCGTTTTTGAGATATTTCTAAAAAAAATGGAAAAAAAACCCACTTTTTTATGCACGATTACAATACTTGACCATACTCTGTATGGTAAAGTAAAAAGTGATCAACTACTAAATCTCAGGTGCTATGAATTATTTTTAAAACGTTATTTCACCTCTTCAGAAATTGAACCCAAGTACCAAAAATGCAATCCGGCATTTGGCTTACCCTCCGAGCTACAACCGCATCTACCCTCGTATATAGTACGTGTAAAAAAAAATTTCACTCACAGATTCATTTTCATCATTAAAAGTGACCCGAGTGTATTTTTGACATTGGGATTCAATTCCTTCTGGTATAATAATAAAAATAAGCTATAACATCTCGGAATAAGTAACTGACCAGCTCTCTTGATTTTCTATAAAAATCTTTACTCTCCTACTAACGCCATTTGTCTTTTATATTAAAAAAACCTTTGCTTGAGAAATTGCATATTTTCGTGCGAATTTATTACCTCATCCGTCCCGAGTAATAAAAAACTTTGATAATATTAAAAAAATCAAAAAAGTTTCTTACAAGAAAAACATTTGCAATTTCGTGCATATCACTCAAAAATGCACTTTCATGCATTATAAAATTTATTAGACAGCTTAAAAAACATCAGATCAAACCTTACATTGTTATCTTTGTTCAGCAAAAAACGAAATAGCATTAAAATCAGTCTCTATATATACATATATAATAAATAAGAATCTAATTTATAGGTGTCTATAATTATCTATAAACGTGAGAGAAAATCTCATTTAATGTTTCGTTTGCTTTGATGTTGTTGTTTTTTTATTTATTTTTTTTTTTATATGGACGAATCTTAATATTTCTCTAATAGCGTTTCGGTGTTTTTCAACTAACTTTGTTCTCTTTTTTGTTTCAGATATTTTGCTCTCCTCGTGTTCGTTCTCGCCACATATTTCAGCAGCACATTAGCACGACACGTAAGTAGAGTTCATTCATTCCTTTTGCTTTCCTCCAAAAACTCTCGACAAGTCTTTAATAAAGAAATTAGCTCCTACTTGCCATCCGGCTAAGTGCCAACACGTGACTCGGCTACGGATAAAAAAAAACAAACGTCCTCCTCTTAGGCGGGTTTTCATCAGAAACTCTTATTGAAATGAAACTCAACCCGATCCTTCAACTCGTTCTCTTTCTTCACAAGCAGTGGAATTAAAAGAAAGCATTTTGATCCAACTTTTAATTAAAATATACGAAAAACTGTGATACTGTGAAACTTGGGTATTTTGAACGTTATTAATTCGAATTCACCGCTAATTCGAACTTCTTCTTAGCATAGAGTAATATAGAGTGGAAGGCTCCATAAGGAGCCAATGTATTTTAGCGTATAAGCACTCTTCGGCTATAGGAGAGAGAATGCGGGTTCAAGTTCTGCCGGGTGTTCAATTCTTTTTTCCTTTTCATAAAATAATAAAATAATTTACTAAATAGGAGTAATTTATGTAGAATTAACATAAGAAATTATTGATTATATTATTTAACTTTCGCGGTTCAATTGCTTTAATACCACATTGTGATTAGTGTATAGAGTAATATAGAGTGAAAGGCTCCATAAGGAGCCAATGTATTTTAGCGTATAAGAGTTACAGAGCTCTCTGGCGGTTCGGAATGGGCAATAAATGGCGGGAACCGCTCTCTTTAGCTCTATAATTAAATTATTAAATTAACATATAAAAATCAAAGTAATAAATTACTAGTTAATTTTATATAGGCTACTTACTTACATTTCAGGATTTTTAGGTCGTTTAAAAAAAGTATGTTCTTTATCTGATTTTGTGTCGCGAAAGCAACCTTTCACAAAACATTGACGTCGAGAACTAGGCATATTTAATAATATTTTAATCTATAAATTTGTCCGTTAGTCTGTGCGTTACCAAATTTCCGTGGACCAGCTAGCTCAAAAACTAGTTTGAATATCGAAACCAAGTTTCACACGTAGTTTTGGTCCATTGAAATTAAGAGCTGATTAGATTTTGGTGCATATCGACCCAAAATTAAGGAGGGTGGAGGGGGGGTTAAAATTAAAAATCTAGGCCATTTGAGCAAACTCAACCAAATTTTGTATATGTAATCCGTGGGACCCCAGAAGTCTAAAAATGCAAAAACTTACCGCCCGAAATGGGGAGGGGGGGGGGGAGTGAAAAATTGAAAATCTTGGCCATTAACCAAACTCAATCAAATTTTGTATACATAATCATTGAGACCCCAAAAGTCTAAAATTGTAAAAACTAACCGCTCAAAATGGGGGAGGGGTGTAGGGTCAAAAAATGAAAATTTAGGCTCTTGTACCAAACTCAACCAAATTTTGTATACATAATCAGTGGGCCCCAGAAGTCTAAAAATTCAAAAACTAACCCCCCCCCTCCCAAACATGATTATAAATAATTTTATTAAATATAAGTAAGGGGCCAGGTTGTATGGTAAAGTCAAGTGGAATGCCACATCAGAACACGTCGCCTTATTTTTCTTTAAAAGGACTGTGTGAAAGATCTCCCAATTGCCCATTTTTAAGTTACTTAAAATTAAGAAAAATTTCAAATATCCACGCCTACTTTTCTTATCATCGACAAATAAATTTGATTTCTCAAATATTTAAAGAAATTTCTATCAGATGAGATTTATTGAATCTACCATAAATGCTCTAAAATTTATATCTATTTGATATACAAATTTTTTCATATTGGTACTTTTTATCAAAAAACAGCTGGAATAGAATCGAGAAAGATAAAAAGCATTTACAATCACTTTAAGATTCGGTGATAAAAAATCACTTGGTTAAAAAATAAAATTGATATATCCTATTAAAAACACGACGTTTCAACACCTATTCCATCAACGTCATCTATTGCAAGAATCAATCAACGCACAACATTTTTAGAAGGAAAAGCTTAGATTGAAAGACGTTGAACCCAGGTTTATTTTTTCTATCTATCTACAACTTTATTATATATAGGAACTATGCTGTCAAGACTTAGATATAGATGAAATGTTCAGAAGTTTAAGAAAAAATAAACATTTTTTTGCTTTTCGGAACGGAATTACGGTGGTTACCATCTATGCATCCCTTTACAAAGGTTAATTAAATAAGCTGACGTGTTCTAGTGTGGCCATCCACTTGACTTTACGATACAACCTGGCCCCTAAAATTTATAATCATGTAGGGGGGGGGGGGGTTGATTTTTGGATTTTTATACTTCTGGTGTCCCACGGATTATGTATACAAAATTTGGTTGAGTTTGGTAAATGGCCAAGATTTTCATTTTTTGACCCCTCCCCCACTTTGGGCGGTTAGTTTTTGCATTTTTAGACTTCTGGGGGTCCACTGATTATGTATCCAAAATTTGGTTGAGTTTGCTCAAATGGCCTAGATTTTTAATTTTTAACCCCCCTCCACATCCCTTAATTTTGGGTCGATATGCATCAAAATCTAATCAGCTCTTAATCTAAATGGACAAAAACTACGTGTGAAATTTGGTTTCGATATTCACACTAGTTTTCACAAAAATTTGGTAACGCACAGACTAACAGACAATCTAACAGACAGACTAACGAACAGACTAACAGAACATTTTGACAAAACAATTATTATCTCGAAAAATATAATTTTTCGATGCTCACTTATTAAAGCTTTTTTGTAGAGCGAAATGCCATGGTTTCGCCCAATTTTTTTAATCAAAGTAGTTTCAGCCGTTTTCGAGATATTTCGAAAAAAATAATGAAAAAAAACACTTTTTTCATGCCCCCTGTATGCTAAAGTAAAAATAAACACTGTTAAATTTTGATCAACACGATTTTATTTTTATTAATAACAGGAATAGAAGGAAATTGGATAAAATTAAAAACATCGAGTTTTTTATTAAAAAGCATAATTCACACTCTGACCACTGACCCACAGTCGCCTCCTTGTCTCCTTGAAGATACGATATATCGAGATTCTACTGTACCTCTAAAACAGTGTTTCTCAAACTTTTTCGAATGCGGAACCCTTTTCCGTTTGGAGGGTAAGCGTGGAACCCGTCAATCTTGTTATTCGAGTTAAAGCGTTGTTATGGGAATGGGATTCACATAACTAATCCAAAATTGCACCTTCCTTTTGAACTCTAGAATTTTTTCACCCGCAGTGAATTTTTTTTCGGAACCCTTGGCGAGTTTTCATGGAACCCCAGGGTTCCGCGGAACACAGTTTGAGAAACAATGCTCTAAAATATTAATCTGTAAACCTGAATAAGATTAAAGGAAGTTCTAGTTACCCTGCAACAAAAACACGAATAAGGACATCACGATGTAAACAAGAAGTGACATTTTTTTTTTAATACTAATCGGTTTATTATTTAGTCTGTGACAGCTCGACATTTAAGTGAGTGGCTCGTTAATTGATTCCTCGTCTCTTTTTCCTCTTCACTATCTCTAAAGAAGCAACGATGCATTCTGCATTGTCGGCCGACTTAGCTCCTTGCTTCTCGCCGACTCGAAATATGAGCCCCTCATGCTCCTGCTGTTCCTACTGCTCCTGCATATGTCCAATCCCTCTATTTCGCTATTCTGTCTCGGCTGGTCAAGAGTTTAACGAGTTCTTTGACACGGCGCTTTTTAGCTCAATGCAGATGTCTTTTTTCATTCTATTTTCTTTTCCTTTTTTTGTTTAGAAATTTTTGTCAATCTCCAGTCAAAGCTCTTCGCCGCTAAGCGGCTTTCCAACCCTCTGCTTCTTTTCTTCTTATCCTTTCTTAATACAGATCGATTATACTAAACAAACGGGATAAATGTCAAACGAAACCAAAAGGATTAGAATACATTTTTTTATAAATAGAAATGAATTTCCAGTTTTTAGAGAGAAATAAAAATACTTGTTGAAATCGATATTTGCGTTGGAAACTGTTTGGTAAAATATGCTTCTGGTGTTGTTGTTGTCCCTTGTTAAATTCATTCATTCGTTTTTGAATGAACAGGCCATTCACGGGCGTTCTAAGAAATTTCTTTTGACGGCCACAACTCTAGAACCGAAGCTTTGCTTCACCATGAACTTATACTTAGTATACACATTATAAAAAGAGAAAGAAGCCTATTTTTAGTAGAAATTCTCAGTGAAGAAATTCCAATGACGTTTTGAAATTTATAAATCATTAAGGACCATCTATTAAATATGTCAAGCAAATTTCGTGGTTTTTGACTCCCCCTCATAGGGTGTCACATTCAAGTGAACTCTTCTCTCCTATTATGATATCATGGGAGTATATCAGCTATCTATGTAAGAATAGACTTGTAAAAGGCGTCTGAATCGAGAGAGTAATATATAAGAACTTGAGATGCCATGTCCCTCTGGGTGGTCCGGGGTGGGGTATCATGCGGGCTATACGCGGATTGATACCGGGTAACATCTAGATGGACCATATCTTTTTTCGCTCTCTTGGTTCAGGATGGAGAATCAGCTGGACCTCAATGGTTCTTATAAAACGGTAGTCTCGCTAAGTATTCTCTAAATTTCGCTTTATAAAAACATCTTTGAATTTCTCTTGAATTTCTTAAGATTAATTTAATTAATTTGATAATTTTCTATATTTGTATAAATATACTAGAAAAACAAATTTACTTATAATTTGTTGAAAATTCCGTTGAGTGGATTTGCTCGCGAGTTTACTCCGCGGAATTCTAAATTAATAAGGACTAAAAAGATGATCAAGAACAGTCGATGGTGGAGAAGTAATCTCCGGAGTCGAAGCTCAAGTACAATGTATACATTAATTCATGTAAAATAATTGGTTTAATAAAATTTATAAAAAAAAAATATTATACATTTAATTAATTTTAATTCTTCTTGATGTTGATTTTGTTATATATAAATTCGGATTAATTGAAAGTCCATATTTGTTTATTTTATTTTAGGTCAAAAAGTTATTATCAATGTTTTCTGTCATTATGTATACATATACCCTGATCCATATTTCCATAATATAAATTTGTTATAATCTATTTTCAATTTCTACTCAGTACTTCGTTCGCATTAGTAAATTTTACCCCGTGTAATAATAATAATCATTATTAATACTCCACGCTATAATGTTTGGTTAAATTTTAAAGTAAGCTTATGTGATGGAAATAATTCACATCTTTGTTGACATCTATTTCGGATGTTGTTAAAGCATACATCAAGGACAACAGGTTTATCATTAATGATGTTTCCTCAACATTTGAAAGGCAATAATGTGAGAGACTGGCCACTAAATTTAACACTCGGATTCTCACTTGGGCATTCCTCGCCTGGATGACGAATGATCGTCCATCTGAATATCAGAATACTAGAAACACTGAATATTATATTTATTATAATGTGAGTAAACTTTCATAACCGGTTTCTCTGTCTAGCATATATGTATCTATATCTAAAGAGTTGAACAAAACTATTAACCTATTAATTTCAGAGAATATGTAAAATATTGAAACTGCATTTCTTTAAAAGGACTTTTCTTATGGTTAGTTTAAGTTAAAAGTCAATTCAATAACAATTTGACGATTTTATAATACAGGATGGGCCAAAAAGATCTACCACATTTAGAAGAAGGTATAAAAAAATGAAAAAATTAACTAGAAAAAACTGAATATATTTTTGAAAAGAACATATTTTTTTTTTAAATGTGTTAAATTTACATTAATGTATACATTGTATTTGAGCTTCGACTCCGGAGATTACTTCTACACCATCGAGTGTCCTTGATCATCTTTTTAGTCCTTGTTAAAAACATTTAATAAGAGGAAAAAACTAATTAAATAAAAAAACCTCTTTTCCGATAATTATTCCAATTCCATTATTCTCCCCCCCCCCCACGTTTTAAATGTAATTTAAACATTATATCAGACGAAAAAAACGAGGGGGAAGGGGGTCAAAAATGAAAATTCTGCAGCCCTTTCGACCAAACTATGTATATAAAATTTGGTTAGTTTTTGCATTTCTAGCCTTCTGGAAGTCCACAGAATATGTATACAAAATTTGGTTGAGTTTGGTCGAAAGGGCTAGAATTTTCATTTTTTGACTTCATCGTTGTTATTATTAGGATGCTCTTGGCAAATTATATTGATTTGGAAATTTTTACATGTGAAAAGCTAAATTTTAGTTCACATAAAGATTATCATTACAAACTTTTTTGCCAGATTTGATCTAATTCAACTCTCCAATATTTTATTTTATTTCTAATTATCTACTTTTTTTCATTCTGAAATGAAAGATATACTTACATCTAATTAGGTTTATATTATTATGTTTTGTTAATACAAATTTTATGTCTCAGAACGAGCTATCTATGTCCTTATTATTACCAAGTATTGTCATAATTTAGACAGACAGACAGGTATAAATAAGCTGACGTGTTCTGATGTGGCCATCCACTTGACTTTACCATACAACCTGGCCCCTCACTTATATTTAATATTTAATAAAATTATTTATAATCATGTAGGGGAGGGGGTTAGTTTTTGCTTTTTAGACTTCTGGGATCCCACTGATTATGTATACAAAATTTGGTTGAGTTTGGTCAAATGGCCAAGATTTTAATTTTTTGACCATGCACCCCCCCCCATTTTTGGCTGTTAGTTTTTGCATTTTTAGACTTCTGGGGGTCCACTGATTATGTATACAAAATTTGGTTGAGTTTGCTAAAATGGGCTAGATTTTTAATTTTTACCCCCCACCTATTTTAGGCGGTTAGTTTTTCCATTTTTGGTCTTCTGGGGTCCCACTGATTGTGTATACAAAATTTGGTTGAGTTTGGTCAAATGGCCTAGTTATTGATTTTTTGACCCAGCACCCCCCCCCCATTTTGGGCTGTTAGTTTTTGCATTTTTTAGACTTCTGGGGTCCCACTCATTAAGTATACAAAATTTGGTTCAGTTTGGCCAAATGGCCTAGATTTTTAATTTTTAACCCCCCTCCACCCACCTTAATTTTGTGTCGATATGCACCAAAATCTAATCAGCTCTTAATCTCAATGGAACAAAACTACCTGTGAAATTTGGTTTTGATATTCACGCTAGTTTTTGAGCTAGCTCGTCCACAAAATTTGGTAACGAACAGACTAACTGACTAACAGACATTTTGACAAAACAATTATTATCTCAAAAAATATAATTTTTTCGATGTTCACTTATTAGAGCTTTTTATAGAGCGAAATACCATGGTTCCGCTTCAATTTTTTGATCAAAATAGTTTCAGCCGTTTTTGAGATATTTCTAAAAAAAGAACACTTTTTTCATGCACTATTACAATACTTGATCATACTCTGTATGGTAAAGTTAAAATAAGCCTAAAAAATGATTTTCTCTCTATTTCTGACATGATTATTAAAGAAAAAACAGATAACATTTTATATAAAATTAGCGTCAAACCAGTTTTGGGACTGATGTTAATAACCATAATTGAAAATTTTTGAATGGAGCTTATAATCCGTCCATTCATATCTTCCATTAACTATTAGTAATTTCACTTTTAATTAATTTCAATTTTGCTATTAAATTGGATTAAGTGACAGTCATATGAAGTTCACAAATCCCGCTAGATATTAATAGAAACTGAATACGGCTAAAAAAATAACTAAAGAGGATAAATAGTTACCGCGTTTAGATTATATGGTATAAATGGATGCTCAGCCTTAAGAGATGTTTTAATCAAAGACAGATGTTTCGAATGTTTAGACTAGGATGACATTGGCAATTTTATTAAGGCTATAAAAGGATAAAGGGTTCAATTCGATAAATGGAATTATTACCCAACTGGATTTATTTAGGTAATTAAAGGGAAGCGTCTAAAGTAAACGTGTGTTTGTCAAAAAAGTATTGTTTACTGACGTGATCTCGAGCGGGTGAACCTCCAAATCATTTTGGAACATTTCGTATGAATATTCTTTCATTAAAATGCATTATAAGTTCATATTAATTAATAGTTTTATTTATCTACGCCAATTATTTAATTATTACTAAAGTGAATTATTAACGGTTTTATCAAGGTTTCTTTTTGTTATGAACTTAAACGACATTTTTTTGTTATTTTCGAAAATCCGGACATTTTGATAGTCCGGACAGGGTCCATATGAACCCCTGTCAGCGTAAATATTCAAAAATATCCAAAATAAGGAGCACACTAATAAATACTATACATATGTATTTACAGAATACTGTACAGTTTATACTTTATTTAACAGGAATTGAAACCGTAATATCGACTGCCCATTTTTGAGTCCAGTTATCGGCGCTCTACTATATTAAAAAAACCCTGGAGTGTGCTTAAAAGCTCACGACAGAAGTGAAAACTTATACGGCATTTATAATTCTAAGTATATATATATATATATATATATATATATATAATAATAATATAAATGATCATGAAAGATTTTAATTAAGGTTAAAAATCTAAGATTTTAGTAGAATATTTTTACATTGTATATCAAAAGGTCTTCGTCCCTTCAGGAGTTGAACACGGTTGCCGGGCTTGTTAGTTGGACCATCGAGACCGGCAAGCCTGCTGAGTACTCGGGTTCAACTTCCGAAGGGACTCGATATGCAATATAATAATCCTATACTATATACTAAAGAGCATTTGTGCCTGCCTCTGTACCTACCTATGTACCTATGTGCGTCTCCCCAAGGGGGGTCCAGGGGTGGGGGTTGGCAGGTATTAAAGGGTATTTCTTTCTGTATCTGTACCTATAACCAGGGGCTACTAAAGGGCATTTGTACCTGTATATATACCTATGTTTGTCCGTCCCCCCAGGGGGTCCATACCGTTGGAGTCAGGGATGTGGGGGTCCAGGGGTACTAAAGGTTTCTCTCTGTATCTGTACCTACCTATATCACCTACTACTAAAAGCCATTTGTGCATCAATGAATCTGTCCGTCCCCCAACAAAAACAGTCGACATGGTTACCAATTTAAATGAAATGATCTATATATATTTTAAAATTAAGGTTTTGTCTGTACATTTGGGTGGTGGTGTGGGTGGCGGTGCTGGGTGGATATAGGGGGGGGTGGGTCAGGGGACGAGCCCCTGGCTAGCAAGAGGGGCGCCGAAGATTTTTGATCTTAATTAAATTATTTCTTGATATATTTGGTTTTCACAGTGAGTTGTATTTTTGAAAAAAAAACCATCTAATTTTCAAAAAAAGATAGGTACTCAAACCTTCGGGTTAATAATGTTAATAAAAATTATATTAATATTATATCACTATACAATCATATTGCGTGTTTCCCTTAAACCATCCTATTTCTCTTTGGGTTTCGAAATATCCTTAATAAATATTTTATCAACAATAATAATAATTGTATTATTATGATATGATAGATTAATGAATAGTAACTAAGCTTTACTTAATACTATTAAATTTTGAGTTAATTAGCGAAAGATATAAAAGAGATTAACTTAATGAATAAACTTTCGAGCCTGGAGTTTAGGCATCCGAATTACCAGATGTGAAGAGATGGTGGCTCTAATTGTTTTGCAGGATAAACGAAAGGATTATTTAATAATTCTATAGAAACAGGCTATTCATAATCCTAAATTTTCATTTAAAGAAAAAAAAATAAGCTTTTTAAATAAATATCATATTGTATTAAAAAATAAAAACAATTTAATATGTATAACTATTTATGAAAATTATTTATAAGCAACTTTAGAAGCTAAATTGATGGCTTTAGAAAATATGATTCCGAGGGAAAAACATTTATTTTTACGAACCCTTTTATACAATTTTTGATCTTCTTCTTCTGTAATGGTAGAATCTTATAATTTAATTTAACGATTTTTGCACACAAACGTATTTGCGATGACAAACCAAAATAACGCATATCATAAAATTCATGATTATTTAATCATTTATTCCCTAATTCTCATGTTGATTAAAAGTTTTATTTAAAAAAAGACTTGGAGACCTGCGAAAAAACTTTGGGTAGTTATATAATAAAAGTGCAAACTTTAGGTATATGATGCAAGCAAAAATTGATAGGAGACCTGCGAAAAAACTTTGGGTATATAATAAAAGTACAAACTTTAGGTATATGGTGCAACCAAAAATTGATATTTTTCCAAAATAAGAAAAAAATAATTTTAAAAATCGACATTTATATATTTTATTATCAAAACTCTAAATTCATATTATCGGATCAACTGTCAAGCCATAATATAATTACATGATATATATGTTGCAGTAAAACCCCGTTTTTTAGTAAGAACACGTTCTTACTAGTTAAAACGCGTTTCACTGAATGCCTTTATGGCAACTAGAGTTTACTGATGTTGGTTGAGTTTGGTTCCAAGGTCTGGAATCTTCATTTTTGACCTTCCGTCTCGTTTTGGGTGTTTTTTTCAAAAATTTTTAAATGAAAATGTCAAAAATTACATTCTCTTCAACTTTGCTTCAAATTTTTGACATTTTCGATTAAAAAAGTTTGAAAAAAACACCTAAAATGAGACTGAAGGTCAAAAATGAAGATTCTAGACCTTTCAACCAAACTCAACCAACATCAGTAAACTCTAGTTGCCATAAAGGTATTTTAACTAAGTAAGAACGAGTTCTTACTAAAAACGGGTTTTTACTGCAACATACCATATATATAAATATATCAGTGGCGTGCGGTCCCTGGATGCTGTGGATGCGGCGAATCCCTAAAGTTTAGTATTTTCAAAAATATCGACTTCAAAATTTCAGGATGATCTTTACATTTTCAAATTATTATCCGTTATTTTAAATATTTTTTTTCATTTCTAGCCTTCTAGTGACCCATAGATTCTATATACAAAATTTAGTTAAGTTGGCTATTAAGGGTAAGAATTTTCATTTTTTGCCCTCCCCCCCTTTAGGTGGTTAGTTTTTGCATTTCTAGCCTTCTAGTGACCCACAGATTATGCATATAAAATTTGGTTGAGTTTGGTCCAAAAGCAAGAATTTTCATATTTTGACCCCCCCCACCCTTTTTTTGGGGGAATTTTTTTAAACAAAAGTTGTCAGAAATCACATCCCCTACAACTTTAGTCATTTTAAAATTTGCTGTAAAGTTAATAGTTTAAGAGTTTTTAATAGGTTTGGTAATGTATTAACCTATTTTTGAAAATACTAATTACTTTATTTGACTCTTTTCTAATAAATGGATCTGCTTCGCTTGGTGGGTGCAACTCAGGGTGTTTCTCTTTGTCTTCAATTGGTTCCTATGACTTTACTGATTTTAATTGAAAGTTATGGAGATTATAAAAAAATAAAAAAATAAGAAAAATAAAAAGGATGATTGAAATACTAGAGGGGTTGAAGTGAGTTTGGGAAGGGTAGGTAAGGTGATTTAACGACTGATGGAGGGGAATTAAAATTTTCTTTAAGGTGGACTCGAAAGAATGATAAAAAACAGAGATTAATATATATGACAATTTATTTATAGCAACAGTTGGAAAATTAATTTATATAAAAAAACAAAACAAAAGGAAATGTGTAAATTTAGAATGGATTCATAATTATTGGACTTGCGCTGAGGCGCAGATGGTGAGCAGGTATTATCGCAATGGGTGCGAATACAATCAGCTGTAGAACGGATGTATGGCTCGTCTTTCGGTATGGTGACCAAGCAGGAGGTGGTCACGTATACGTCCGGCTGTTCTTTCAATATTCCACCAAAACGAAGACGCCAGGCCAAGATGAATGATAGAATGGCTCGTATGCAGAATGAACGAGTGCGATGGAGCGTGTCGTATTATATATATATATAATGGTGATGGTTTATTATATAATAATATTAATGGCAATGATTAATACCGTCCATTTAATAATAATAGTGGTAACCATATGATGTGGATGCCTATATGATAAATAGAAGCAATCATATGGTAATGGATGCCTATATGACAAAAATCTATATAATAATGCCTATATGCTAGTAGCAGCAGTAGTCATCATCTGATAGTGGTATGGGCTCGCTCTGTGGTCACGAGATTTCTCCCTCCTTCATCGCTTTTTGTCTGCCTTTGTCCTGAGATCTTTATCTTCTTGCATTGCCGTTTCTCGAAATACATTCCAAAAATACACACCTCATTAAGGATTTAAAAATAGCAAAATTAAATGTTAATATCAATATATTTTCTCTGCCTTGAATTCTCATTGATCAATTTATATTATTTCTCTTCCGAATTTATACTCTAAAAACAACTCCCTTGATGAATTGTGCTTATCTTTCCTGAATCTATTTCACCCACAATGTAGGATACATTGTACGCTCTTCCTTCTGGAGAAAAAAAATATATTTCGAACGTAATATATTTTTTTCTGTTCAAAATGCCGTTATTATACCTTATACTTGGGGAGTGATCACCGATTTCCCGGTATCACCCTATCGCGTTCTTCATTCATCGCTTCACAAAGACACAGAATTGCCTGTTTAGGTATTCATGACCCCAAAACGTGATTTTTCCCGTATTTGTAAGGCTCGGTGCTCGGGCATGCCATCATTATCCTCTGTGGGTTGGGCTATGAACGAGATTTTGTTTAAGCCTCTTACAAATATTTTAAGAAACAATGCGTTAAAAAAATCATTTTATTTAATTAGGCAACTATGCATACTCACTCAGCAACATCATTTAGTGGCGCAATAGACTGATTTGGTGATTTTAGTAATCACTATTCAAGGGTAAGGGTCAAAGGGCATTTTATTAAATTTGAAGGCAAATGATTTTAAATTTAAATAGGGGTGAAATACAATAAGGGATTGAAATTTGTAAAATTATTTATTTGGGAGGGTTGTAAAATTAAATTAAATTATAGGGGTGATTTTACGTTACGTTAATTTGAAGCAAGATTATAAAGATAAAAATTAAAAATGGATATGGGATTAAATTTACTGTTATTTTGATATGCAAATCCACACAGATGACTTAAAGGAAATGAAAATAGGAATTTCTATAATTATCATAGAAAAATCGATTAGAAACATATGATTACTAAGATTTAACCTTGAACCTGATTTGATGTGAAAAATATAAATTATTAATTTTTAAAGAGATGGACAGAAATAAATAAAGGTTTTATTCAATGGATTTAGAGTATAAAGTGAATCAATATCAATTGATCAATGAAAATTAATTTAAAAAAATGATCTTCAAATGAGATAATATACTCGAGATTTTATTTTATTAAATTAAAGAATACAGAGAGATGAGATAATTGGTATAATTTTTTAAAAGGGATTGTTGCCATATGGGCTTAAATTTAAATTTGAAATTTTGAATTTACTTTAATATGGGGGGACGATTTAAATTTAAATTTTATTTAAATTTTATTTAACTATGTCGGGGGCTAATAAATTCTAACGACGGCCTAAATGGGTTTTATAATTAATAATATGGATATATTGATTTTTAATAGATTAAGATTAAATAAATTGTACATATATATAATAAAATTTAACTTTAATTATATAAAAATAAAATGAAGAAATTAGATTTTAATTATATAGTCGGACTGGGTTTGATTTTTTTAACAAATTTAAATATAAAATTATGATACAAAATGTGAATAAAAATTTTTAGATGAGGCTTTTATGAAATTATGCTGGTATTATATAAATAATTATTTATAAAATATTTATTTATTTTAAAACTGAACGAAAGAAATAATGATATGGTGACTAATGATTACGAGAATTTGAATTATATAATTATTAAAATTTATTTAATTAGTGATTTTTTAAATGATATGAAATATGCTATTTTTAGCAAATTATTAGAATTTTGCAACAACAGACTACAAATGAATAATATGAATTGACGAGCATGTATGGGGATTTAATTAAATAAAAAAAATGGTTTGCATCTAAACATTTCGTTTTTCTCAGAATATCAGTATAAAAGCAATTGTCGAAGGTTTCATATTGATCAACAAATATGGTTTACTTATCCTTTTTTATCTGTTGATCCCCCGCGAGGCGTAGAAAATTCGTTCCAACGCTCGCTGGCAATGATGTGTTTGGTCCTGAATCACATCAATGATATGCCTTATAACAAAATTTACATTTAATGATTTGAAAATTGAAAATGTTGTGAAATAATTTTTATATTTTATATGCAAACCAAGTGAAATTTGAATTGAAGATATGATTTTGTTTGGGGGATTAATATCATTTTTTACTAAGGGGATTGGGGGCGGACTTTTAATTGTTTGTTGGCAAATTACGGGTGTGTGAGTTTCTATTATGGGCTGTGGGAGAATTACTGATTCTAGATTTATTATTGGTTCAATAATGGGATTGTTCTTAATTTTATTGCAAAGGGCTGAAGCAAATTCTGGGGCAATTTCTAGTGGTGGGGACTCAAAAATGGTTTCTATTGTTGCGAATTCAATTTTTAAGGGTGGGAGTGTTTGATTGTCTGTTTCTATTTTATTTATATTTGACTGGGACCGGTTTGATATTAAATCGTTCAAATTGTCGTTCACTTTATTACAACTTTCGTCTATTCTATTCATGGTTTCATTCATCCTACTATCCATCCTTGCGCTTGTCGCCTTAATATTTTCGTTCATTTTACTAAAATGCTCTCTATTCTGTTCCATCATTTTACTAAATCTATTATCATTTTTCACATCCATTTGTTCCATCACTTTCACTATTCTCCTCCCTCAACGCCTGCAATAGGATCTGCATATCAAATGGGGTTGGTTGGGTGGGCTGTATTGGAGGTAGTGTATTACTTACATCTATTGCGTCACCAATCTGCTGTGTACTGAGATCAGCGTATACAATATTTTCAGCCACTTCCGGTTGCTGCATATGTGTGCTAGGGGCCGTATTTCCTGAGGGTGTTGATGGCATTCCCAAATCACTTTTCTCCACAGACAACTCTTTTGTTGACCCTTGCGTCGCGATAAAGGAAGAACGTTTTTCAGCGGCCGTTGGTTGTCCATCCGCCATTTTGTAAAAATTTTAAATAGAACAAAGAAAAAACACAATCCAATCAATATTGAGAATTCAAAAGAGCAAAAACTGTAAAGAGTTATTAACCAATTGAGAGAATTGTTCCATCGTTCTTTCGAGTGGGGGATGGGTATGAAGGGATAAATGAAAATACTTTTTTTGAATTTACCAATTCAAGACAAAGAGATTGAGTATCTTTTCTAAGCTTGCCTTTCAAATCCCAGGCACCTTCACCATTTAATAGGTTTGGTAATGTATTAACCTATTTTTGAAAATACTAATTACTTTATTTGACTCTTTTCTAATAAATGGATCTGCTTCGCTTGGTGGGTGCAACTCAGGGTGTTTCTCTTTGTCTTCAATTGGTTCCTATGACTTTACTGATTTTAATGGAAAGTTATGGAGATTATAAAAAAATAAAAATAAGAAAAATAAAAAGGATGATTGAAATTCTAGAGGGGTTGAAGTGAGTTTGGGAAGGGTAGGTAAGGTGATTTAACGACTGATGGAGGGGAATTAAAATTTTCTTTAAGGTGGACTCGAAAGAATGATAAAAACAGAGATTAATATATATGACAATTTATTTATAGCAACAGTTGGAAAATTAATTTATATAAAAAAAACAAAACAAAAGGAAATGTGTAAATTTAGAATGGATTCATAATTATTGGACTTGCGCTGAGGCGCAGATGGTGAGCAGGTATTATCGCAATGGGTGCGAATACAATCAGCTGTAGAACGGATGTATGGCTCGTCTTTCGGTATGGTGACCAAGCAGGAGGTGGTCACGTAGTACGTCCGGCTGTTCTTTCAATATTCCACCAAAACGAAGACGCCAGGCCAAGATGAATGATAGAATGGCTCGTATGCAGAATGAACGAGTGCGATGGAGCGTGTCGTATTATATATATATATATAATGGTGATGGTTTATTATATAATAATATTAATGGCAATGATTAATACCGTCCATTTAATAATAATAGTGGTAACCATATGATGTGGATGCCTATATGATAAAAAGAAGCAATCATATGGTAATGGATACCTATATGACAAAATCTATATAATAATGCCTATATGCTAGTAGCAGCAGTAGTCATCATCTGATAGTCGTATGGGCTCGCTCTGTGGTCACGAGATTTCTCCTCCTTCATCGCTTTTTGTCTGCCTTTGTCCTGAGATCTTTATCTTCTTGCATTGCCGTTTCTCGAAATACATTCCAAAAATACACACCTCATTAAGGATTTAAAAATAGCAAAATTAAATGTTAATATCAATATATTTTCTCTGCCTTGAACTCTCATTGATCAATTTATATTATTCCCCTTCCTTTGAATTTAAACTCTAAAAACAACTCCCTTTGATGAATTGTGCTCATCTTTCCTGAATCTATTTCACCCACAATGTAGGATACATTGTAAGTTATTTGATAATTTTCATTCGTGCGCCCCCCCAAACCCCCTCTGGGGTCAAAATATCAAAACGTTATATAACTAAAAGCGTAAGTTCGAAGACATCTGATGTAAATATGAAATTTCATAATAATCCCTTCAGCCGTTTTGACGTGAATCGTGAGCAACTTTTCGGAAACGACGGAAACATAGACAGACAGACATACAGACATGAATTTTGTTGAGGGTGTTTTCGTTCATAACTTTGCTTGAAACGTGTGCAACCAAAATTTGGCGTGATTTGGAGCAATGTACAGACAAAACATTAATTTTATATATATAGATAAAAGACATTTTCTATACATATAGATAATATAGATAGAAACAGTGCGAAAGAGAGAAGATATAAAAAAAGGTAAAGAAAAGATTTCTTTGTCTTGTGTTAATTTTTAATAAAACTTTACGAGAAAGTTGATCTCTTATAGAAAAGAAAAAAGTAAAAAAAAACTTTTTCGACAAGTGTCAGCTCTCTTTCATCTTTTGTTAAAGTCTAACAAAATATTTTTTATCAATAGGAGCAGTGAAGTTAATTAATTTTTAATAAATGTACTTAATAGAACACAAAATAAGATTTTTTATAAAAAAAATGACTATCCATGATCTTTTTTTAATTTCTCAAATGAAAAAGAGCCCAATGAAAAAACGTTTTAATTCAATTACCCCCACCTCCATCCCCAATCCGCACATCGAAATCTATAAGATTAGAAATTGATAGGAAATAACTCTTCTCGTTCTCTTCACGAGTTGATGATGAAAAGGATCGTTGCGTTCAGATGATCGAACAATAAAATGGAAACGGGGGGTTCATAATTAAATGACCGCGATAGGGGATGAAATTAAACATGGGGGAAATAAATTTGATCAACCAGTTAACACTCATCTACAATTCCGACAAGTATCAATAAATGAATACCTATTGTTAATTTCAAGCTTTAAAACTTCCAAAATATCAAAACGTTATATAACTAAAAGCGTAAGTTCGAAGACATCTGATGTAAATATGAAATTTCATAATAATCCCTTCAGCCGTTTTTGACGTGAATCGTGACGCAACTTTTTCGGAAACAACGGAAACAGACAGACAGACATACAGACAGGAATTTTGTTGAGGGTGTTTTCGTTCATAACTTTAGCTTGAAACGTGTTGCAACCAAAATTTGGCGTCATTTGGAGCAATGTACAGACAAATCATTAATTTTTATATATAGATAAAAGACATTTTCTATACATATAGATAATATAGATAGAAACAGTGCGAAAGAGAGAAGATATAAAAAAAGGTAAAGAAAAGATTTCTTTGTCTTGTGTTAATTTTTAATAAAACTTTACGAGAAAGTTGATCTCTTATAGAAAGAAAAAAAGTAAAAAAAAGACTTTTTCGACAAGTGTCAGCTCTCTTTTCATCTTTTGTTAAAGTCTAACAAAATATTTTTATCAATAGGAGCAGTGAAGTTAATTAATTTTTATTAAATGTACTTAATAGAACACAAAATAAGATTTTTTATAAAAAAAATGACTATCCATGATCTTTTTTTTTAATTTCTCAAATGAAAAAGAGAGCCCAATGAAAAAACGTTTTAATTCAATTACCCCCCCACCTCCTCCCCCAATCCGCACATCGAAATCTATAAGATTAGAAATTGATAGGAAATAACTCTTCTCGTTCTCTTCACGAGTTGATGATGAAAAGGGTCGTTGCGTTCAGATGATCGAACAATAAAATGGAAACAGGGGGTTCATAATTAAATGACCGCGATAGGGGATGAAATTAAACATGGGGGAAATAAATTTGATCAACCAGTTAACACTCATCTACAATTCCGACAAGTATCAATAAATGAATACCTATTGTTAATTTCAAGCTTTAAAACTTCTGGGTCGAACATGAAGAAAACAAAAAAATCTTATCTTATCTTATCTTATCTATGTACATATAAATTCTTTGCCCGATACACTCACTCACTCACTCAATCATCATTAAAACAGCCAGAACCACTAGACATAGAAACATGAAATTTGGAGAGGATATTACATCTATGACATAGGGGCTCAAAAACGGCTCTAACGATTTCGCTAAAAATTGGTGTACTTATCAAGTGTGGGTTATTAGTCGTGTATAAATTTTAATCCGATTAAAATAAAGGAAGCGAGGTAAATTAGTCTTGTCGCAAAATAAATATTTTAATCGTTCATATCTTGTCTTCGGTAAGTCGCAGAGCATTGAAATTTTAAACTTAAGCTATTTAGAGGCAAAAAGTTACCGAGCATCGCTCGGTGCTCCAGGCACTTCGTTCTTATTTATTTGTCGTGAATAAGAAGGAAAAGAATGGATGGTCATGTGGAATTTTTCATGAAGTTAAGCCTTTTTTAAGTACCGACAGATACAAAAATCATCTAAAAAAGGCCACTCTGGAGATTTCTTAGACCGTAATTTTAAAACTATAGTATATAATAAAACAAATCTATCTATACTTATTATAATCGGCTTGTGCGACGACGAAGTCTTTGAAAACCCACTAATTGTTCTTGAGCAATAAAATTTATTAAAATTAGGAAATTTAAATTATTATTATAACGTAGCTCACCAAGAAGGCGGGCTTCGAAGCTGGTTAAACCTACTTAATTCTATGTCTAAAAAAGATCATTAAAGAGATACTTCATACCCTATGATTAATTTAATTTTTATTTTGCTTATTTTTGACCTCACATAAAATTCGACCCTCCTCAAAAATATATATATATTTTTTTTAATTTATTGTCACCGGGAACAAAGCCCATTTAGACAGCACATCAGTAAATTGTTAGTAGGGTTAGTGAGGAACCCGAGTTTTAGCCGGTAGGAATTTTATATGCTAGCCAGGCTCAAACCCCGGCCTCCCGCTTGAACATCGTCATCAGCGACATGAAGCGGGGCCAGCGTCCATGGCCAATCCGACACCCAAGCCTACTTAATTCTACTAAAAAGATCTTTAAAGATATACTTCACACTCTATGATTAATTTTTATTTTACTTATTTTTGACCTCAAAATAATCATTCACTTAAAATTTGAATACACTTTTTGAATTGCTGAAAATGAATAAATATAGCTTCTATATTTCAAGTTTTGGTCCTTTTTAGTTTATTCTGTTTCACTTTATAAAGTGAATCCTCATATTGTGAGTTATTGATCGGCTTCACTTAATGAGATGAAACTTGGTGTACATGTTTATATTAACAAACTATACCTTTTTAACAAGTTTTAACTTTCTAGCTCGAACTGTAAAATAAAATTACCAAATCACTAAAATTTGAAGACAGTGTGCCAAAATTCGAAATAGTTTTCATTTTTTCCTATAATTAAAATATGTTATTAAAAAATTATAAATAACTAATAAATTTAAAAATATCTAACTTAACAGTAGATATGTTTAGTAAAATAAAAATTTAAACAAAATTAATCTAATAAAAACTAATAATTAATATAATTTTGGGGCTGTGAGCTAAATTTTCGATCCTCCGAGAAATTGACGATAATTTGTTATTCAAAATTAAAAGTTATTCTTTTCGATTTGCCTAAATTATTTTTGTCTTTTGGACTTAGACAAACGTCGCTTCCCTATGAAAATATTCTGGAAACAGGACTGATATATGTACATAAAAACTTCTTCCTATTCATTCGACACCGCAAAATTAATCATTGAAAAACTCAGTAGAGGGCAACACTTTATGGCAACGCCTGTATTTAGACAACCAGCAAACAGAGTAGCAAGGAAGTTGCATTTATACGCCTAATCAAATCACGTTTTAATAATTTTTCTTGTATTGGCATGTAGTAGTTTCCGAGAAAGTTTTGTATAGTAACAACTTAATTTTAATAATTTCATTTATTCAACTAAATACTTTTTGATTTTTGTATTTTAATCTTGTTGCCTTCATTTTTTTTAAGATGATTAAGATACATAATTCGAAGCCTTGCTTGAAGTAAATTCAAATTAAATAAATAGTATGATTGAAGGAGACAATAAAAGAGTGTGTCTTCTGCTGGAATTATAAATTTTATTAATTGAATGTAATGGAAGGCAGCCTAGGGGTAGTGAGGAAAGAAAAAATTAACACATATCAAATAAGGTGTAATTTAAATTGAAAGTTTTTTGCCGAGAGTAGCAGAATTTTTATATATTGAAGGAGACAAAAGAGTGTGTCTTCTGCTGGAATTATAAATTTTATTTATTTATAAAGAGACTATAGTTTCGAGGACTTTGCCCTCTTCATCAGTCTATTACAATGGATTCACAGGAATGAATTTATGAATGAAAGGTTAAAATCTTTCATGTGGTAGGTTAAGAAATTATACAGAGTGAGCAAGTTAAGAATTGAAATTTATACTTGTTTTATTATTTTGGCTGTAGGTGGCGTTCGTGAAATTTATATTTTAGCGGCTATTTTCAAAATAAAGCTTTCGGGAATTTCTATTTTCCGATTTAAGACTTTTTTTGGTGAATTATTGTATGATTTTAAAATTTCTAACTATTCAAAAAGCCCTCGAAACTATAGTCTCTTTATAAATAAATAAAATTTATAATTCCAGCAGAAGACATACTCTTTTATTGTCTCCTTCAAGGTGTAATTTATTAGAATCCTTCCTCCTTTCCTTTCAAACCGACGTTTCGGAGGATTTTTCCCTCCTTCTTCAGGGTTTCAAAGGGTCAATGAATGAAACCCTGAAGAAGGAGGAAAAATCCTCCGAAACGTCTGTTTGAAAGGAAAGGAGGAAGGATTCCAATAAAGTTACACCTTATTTGATGTGTTAATTTTTTCATTCCTCACTACCCCTAGGCTGCCTTCCATTACATTCAATTAAAATTTCTACCAGCCCGTCTCTCTCCAGAGAAAATTTCGTTGCAAATAAATTTTGTTTATTCATACATTAATTCCTGTGAATCAATTGTAATAGACTGATGAAACTATAGTCTCGTTATAAATAAAATTTATAATTCCAGCAGAAGACACACTCTTTTATTGTCTCCTTCAATATATAAATATTCTGCTATTCTCGGCACAAAAATCTTTCAATTTAAATAGTATGAGTTAATTGAAAGGGAATATAGTTTTATGTCATGTACTGGCCGTCTACTATAATGAAAAATAATTTTCATGTAAAAAAATTTAAATTAAATACTGTTTTATTCTTAATAAAAAAGAAATGAAGGGGGTCCAGGGGGCGAGCCTTGCAGCTAGTATTCTACTGAAATCTTAGATTTTTGACTTTAATTGAATTCTTTCTTGATATTTTGGGTTTCACCGTGAGTTGTATTTTTGAAAAAAAAATCAAACCTTTCCTTTAATTATTTTAATAATAATAATAATAAAATAATAATAATAGTAATAAATAAAATAAAATAAATATAGCTACTCTTCTGAATAATAAGATATATCATTGCTTTAAGATATAAAAAAATTTGTTTTAAAATTTTCTGAAACTCCCCTTAAAGGGGTTGTCATCCTCAAAAAATGTTCATTTCCAATCCTGAAATGGAAAAACAAACGGGCGTCTTTTTTCTAATTCCTCATGATAAATTATATAAATTTATTAAACCAAGTGAAAAACATTTCGCGGAAATTGATAATCGCCTGGGCGGCCGGCCGAGCCTCGCTTGGCTTTAGTCGTTACCGTTAAGTGAGTGCGGGTGCATGGGTCGCCACGCTGTCTCGTTCTATAGGTAATTATCACTTTCACTTACTTTCTCCATTAATATAATTTATTCTAAACCACTCTATATGTTTTTTAATTCTTTATTGGATTATAATTTTAATATTTTATATAAATTCTTCGATGTACTTCTACTTTGTCCTTCAAGTCAAACGGTAAATATTTTTAAAATTCTTTAATCTTTCAGATTGCAATTAATAATTCAAATTAAAAAATAAACTGGTGTATAGAGCATACAACATACGACATTTGCTTTCTTTCTCGTCTTTAACTAGAAATCAACATTTTTATTAACTTTTCAAATTAAAAATCAGAAATTCAATATTAAATACAAAAGAAAATATTTTTGAAAAGATTTTGTGAGTAGCTGAGTTGTTGATTCATAAAACGAAATCAATAAGGTTGTCCTCTGCTTGATACAAATATATATATACGTATATGCATATAGCAGAAGACAACCTCATTCATTTAGCTTTACATAATAATATGTAAGGCTTGATTCATTAGCATGTTCGATTGAAAATATTATAAATAATAGAAGCATTTCCAAATATCTAAATAACTTAAACATAGAGAGATATCTAAAGAATGAATTTACGATGAAGATGAATACTAGATACGCTTGAAACGGTCTTAATAATCAATAAATAAATATAATTAGACACAATTATAGTTTGATTAATATGAACTAACTTTCCACATAAATTTCACCATTACTGCCTAACCCTTTGAGGTGCACAAATTTATAATGACTTTTATTAAAAAAAGATTCAATTTCCTACAGATATGTTAATATGAGTCAAATGTCTAAAAGCAATAGTTTACGAGTTAAAAGATATTCCAATATTGAACAGTCAATGGACTTGATGAATCAATAACAAATATGTCTTGGATGGCGAGACAATCTCTCGATACAAGAGACCGAAAAAATTATAAATAGGAAAGAAATCGATCTCATTTTATCGATTTCATCTATCTGGAGATTCACAGTACCATTCTATATAAGAAAATAGCATTTTCGATTAAGAATTTTGTAGTTTAAGAGAAATTGTATGAAAAGATTCAATTTCTTCTTACCGGGAGCAAATCAACTTGAAATACCAAAAAGTTTTATTTTTTTTCCTCAATATTTAATCAAATCTATTGAAATTTCATGATATGTGTGTTATTGAATTGTCTCTTTTACAGAAAATAATTATTATTAAGAAATTCGCATTTTAAAGTGTAGTTTATTTGAAGTTCAATTTGAAAAAAAACGTTAAAAACTACGTTAAATTTTTTTAAAATAGGAAATTAATATATATTTTAAAACAATTAATTATTAATAATTTAATTCAATTTTGAACGAAATCGATTGAGTACTTTTTGAGAAAATGATCAAAAACCATCTGAGCCGTCAAAAAAACGATTAACTTTGAAATCACGAGATGCCTATGAAAAAAAATAATTAGAAAGTCATATGCAACGAAATATTGATTTGTGAAATGAAAGTGAATTTCAAAATATTTCTAAAACCGCCTTTCATAGACGATTTTCTTGGTTTATGCCAATTTTCTCAAAAAGTACTGTATCAATTTCGTTCAAAATTGAATTAAATTATTAATAATTGATTGTTTTATAATATATATTAATTTCATATTTAAAAAAAAAATCGACGTAATTATTAGCATTTTTTCAAATTGGACTTCAAATAAACTACCCTTTAAAATGCAAATTTCCTAATAATAATTATTTGTTGTAAAAGATAAAACACACTAACACACAGATATGAAATTTCAATAGATTTGATTAAATATTTAATGAGGAAAAAATAAACCTTTTTGGCATTTCCAGTTGATTTGCTCCCGGTGAGAAAAATTGAATCTTTTCATAAAATTTCATTTAAACTACAAAATTCTAAATCAAAATGCTATTTTCTTATATTAGAATGGTACTGTGAACCTACAGATAGATGAAATCGATAAAATAAGATCGATTTCTTTCCTATTTATAATTCTTTTCGTCTGTTATTCAAGAGTTGTGTCGCCATCAGAAACACATTATTTGTTATTTATTTATCATCTCATTCTACAATATTGGGAATATTTTTTAATATACTACAATTTAATATATTTAAATATACGATAATGTAATATAATATATAAATTAATAAAATAATTAATAATACGATTATATTAGATAAATTCAAACAACACTGGACCTGCAAACCGCCGGGGTAGACGAAAGCTCTTTTTATATTATTAATATTAAACAAATAATTGTATTATTAAATAATATTAAAATCCCTAAGACAACTTTAATTAAAATGTTATTAGGAATCATTTTGATTGTTTTATTTGAAATTCTTCAGAGAAGAATGCAAAATTGAAAACAATTTTAAAAACGTCAAGTGTAAATGGATGATTGGATTAAATCAATAATTTTTTTTACAAACTAGATCTTTACATTGATGACGTTCATTTCCGGACATATTATGTTTATTATGAGATATTTCAATTTGCCTATGGTAATATATTCAAATTTTCTTTAAAAATCATAAGTTAGTGTCATCCGAAGTTTGAACCGCAATTGGAATTAGGTGTACAATTCTTTGGGATTATGTGGAATTATTTTGGAATTCTTTCGATAATGCCCCTTCATCTATAGTATTGTCAAATAAATTTATAATTTTCTCATTAATATATCAAAAAATAATTAACATATTAACTATAATTGTTTTGATCACGCTTTTTGAACAAGATATATATCGCGAGACTACTGCTGTTGAAGCTATTGGAGTCTCCTGAGTCTTAAGTCTGGACCAAGAGAGAAAAAGATATGATTCATTTAGCTAAAATCCAATGTCATTTTGAGTTTAGCCCGCACGACACTTGGATGGATCACCAAATGAATTTCAAATCTAAGATGTTATATATTCAATCTCCCAGTCCAGAGCTCCTGATCTGTTAGCACGTATGTTAGATGCCTGCTTAATTAATCGTATGTTTCCTATATTTGATTCAATCACGAATCAAATGCAGGTGATTTTTGTCAAATATTAAGTGAAAATAATATCTGAACTTATATATTTCTAACTTGTGAAGTTAAATAAATTTAAAATTTTCTCATTAATATATCAAAGAATAATTAACATATTAACGATAATTGTTTTGATCACGCTTTTCGAACAAGATATATATCGCGAGACTACTGCGGTTGAAGCTTTTCCAATAATTAGCAGATTCCAATCTGCTGAGTCTTAAGTCAGAAATATATAAGTTCAGATATTATTTTCACTTAATATTTGACAAAAATCACCTGCATTTGATTCGCGATTGAATCAAATATAGGAAACATACGATTATAGTATTGTCTTCTACTTGGAAATGAAAGTGGAAGTAGAAGTAGGTGTACACGATGTTAGGTCGCGGTTCACCCCTCGGTGTCATCTATTATTCACCCTCAGGAAAAACAACCCTTCTGACATATAATTAAAAATAATCTATTCTATCGGATCTAATAGATGACACCATCTTATGATTTTCTAAGAACATATGTTTATATTCAGGTTTTTCTTTATTTTTTATTTACCCCTTAATCATCTTCGCTCACTACTGGTACACCCTGTATATTTAATAGTTATTATTTCTTCTTCTTTAAGTGCAATATCATGTATCCCTGACGTTTTGGCTCCTCTCCACATATACCTGCGCTGAGTGTGTTTAGCTGTTTTTACACAGATATACGGGACCTACTTTTTAACGCCGGTTCCGAACGGCTGGTTTGGAGAGGTTACTAGGCAATTATACTCTTGGTAGGTTACCATTGCTTTCCAAGAGGATGCGACTGCAAATATCTGCCGATGCTCAGTCTCGAACCAGCGTATTTCAGGGCAGCGGCCCGACACTCTAACCACTGACCCATAGACGCTTCAGTTATTATTTAATGTTATCATTTCTATAAAAAAGATTAATTGAAAGACAACTTGTGGGCCGTTTGCTTGCTTTTCGATCTCTAATGCATATTCTTCTATCTCGTTTTTGTAGCATGCTATCCGGCACGCGAGACATCGTCGACAGCACCAGCGGGATTCTGGCGGGGGCCACGTGTCTGACGACCAAGAAAGACCCGAATACCCCCATTCACCCTCTCTGGGTCATCACCCTTATCACCCAAGTACCTTCGTCCTCGAGGACAGCGGCGGCGGCGAAGGGGTCGAATCAGGCAACTGGGGACCATGGTCACAGCCCAGCCAATGTTCTCGAAGTTGCGGGGGAGGCGTTGCCTCTCAGACCAGAATCTGCAGAAACATCAGGTAATTAACAATTTGTATTAGAAAATTTAAAAAACAAATTTCTATGTTCAATTACAAGGTTTACTTTCAAGTCTCTATCTTCAATTAAGTATTTTTATTCATTTATATTTTAAATAGCCAAAAGTAGAGTTTCTCAACCATTGGCTCACAACTCAATATTGATTTATGGTCGACGAAAATTACATAAACTCTAGGCTAGTTACTTCTCGCAAAATACAAACAAATCCCGTTTATTAGTACCAACGAATATTACACAGCCAAAAAAAAAAATTTTGCCCTGGATATCCTGCATATTTCTCTAATTTCAAGTACACAGAGTTTACGAATATATTAACGAAAGTACTGAATTGGCTCTGGTTTTTATGATTTTGGTATAACATTTTTTTGAATAAAAAATTGGTATTATAGAATATACATGCTTTTTCAAAATCATTCATAGTTTCATAAATTGTTGGCATAAAATTACTCAAAATTATTATTATATCAAGGGCAACAAAACCAGTGTTATTCTATTAGTCAAAAGTCAGAAATTATTTCTGATCTTAAAAAAAAAAATATAACCTCAGGGAACAAAGCCTAATAATAGGCTTATTTATATAATGCATAAAATGATAATTTTACTAGGGTTTTAAAAACATATCAGGTTTTCGGTAAAAAAATAACACATTAATTGTTTATCTACGTGCTTTTGCTCTTTTCTTAAATGATCTTCACGTCTACAAGAGGCTATTCATGTAAATTACCTCACATTTTAAATTAAATGGGAGATAAATTTAACCTAATTTATCGAACGGAGAATTTACCACTGCTCGAAGCCCCTAAAAACTTAGTAAATTGGATATTGGATTGTATCTAACTTTCTGAGATTTGGCTCGTGATCCCGGCTTCTTTCCTTCTACTGTGTTCTTTTCACGATGGAGGGGCCATCCCATACTGGCCTTTAGGGGATGCACCTTCTGGTGTATCTCCTTCTCACATCAATATCATAAAAAAGACGATGTACACCTAATTCCAATCGCGGCTCACCCCTCGATTTAATTCTAAATAAAGTCTTTATTTATCAAAACGTTCGTTGATATTGAATTCCCAACAAATGATTTTATTTCTATAATATCTAAATTTTTTGGGGATACAAATTCTTTTTTAAATAGGTGTTAGTTTTGTTCTTTTTTGACAAAAAAAACCACATTTTTATCTTTTATTTTTCTTTATTTTATTGTCACCTAGGAACGTTTCGACATTTTTTTTTTTTTAATGATATTGATGTGAGAAGGAGATACACCAGAAGGTGGATCCCCTAAAGGCCAGTATGGGCTGGCCCCTCCATCGTGAAAAGAACAGAGCAGAAGGAAAAGAAGCCGGGATCACGAGCCAATCTCAGAAACTTAGATACAATTCAATATCCAATTTACTAAGGTTTTAGGGGCTTTGAGCAGTGGTAAATTCTCCGCGCGATAAATTCGGTTAAATTTATCTCCCACTTAATTTTTATTACCAGACCCTATACTTACAGAAAAAATGTCTGGGTATAACCGGGAATCGAACCCGAGACCTCCGGGTTGCCAGTCAGTTACTCTGACCATTACACCACGGAGGCGGACATTTACAAATATGTCATCATCAGCCTAAAACATTTCAATCATTAAAAATATACAATGACAACTTCTCATCACAAAACAACATACTTTCAAAAATTACATTTTATTTCGTAAATGTTCATTTCTTTATATTGTATTAAATTTTTCAAATCAAAACGGAAATGAAAAATATAGTATAATAAAACAATGTTAATTTACAATTGAATTATTTATTTATATTACTAAATATAATTTTGAGGGGAAGTTGAAAAGTGGATGGATGTAAACGTACAGCCACCATGTGTTTGTTCATGGTGATCAATTTATTTAATTTTACTAGAACAGTATGCGAGTACGCTAATTTTTCATTTTTTTTTTTTGTTCGAATGAAATAACGATCTCTAACTTTTTTAAATAATGAGTCAAACGAAATAAAAAATTGAATTTGTTCGTAAATGTTGAGTCCATTTTATTTTATTTATTTTTTTTTATCTTCTATACGGGAGTATTTTTTTTTTTGGCTTTTCGTCCATGGTAGCCATAAGCCATTTACGATACTATTTATTTTTATTTTTAAATTTGGCTCTACCTCGGGGGTCAGATTTTAGCCGGATGCCTCGAGTCGGATTCGAACTCGGGTTCTCTTGGTTAGCTGGCTGACATGCTACCGCCTAGCCTACCCGACCCCCATCGGGAGTATTATTTAATATGTTCAATTCATTTACCATATATGGACACGTGATGTAAATAGAGTAATAAACAATGGTGGCATCTTTTTTCGAAATTTTGGCCTGGACTTTTATATTTGTCGTTAATTTGTTTTTTACTTTACCATACAGGGTATGGTCAAGTATTGTAATCGTGCATGAAAAAAATGTTTTTTTTCCTTCTTTTTTTTCGAAATATCTCAAAAACGGCTGAACCATTTTTATTTAAAAAAATTTAGTGAAACCATGGCATTTCGATCTACAAAAAAGCTCTAATAAATGAACACCGAAAAAATTACATTTTTGAGATAATAATTATTTTGTCAAAATGTCTGTTAGTTACTCTGTGCGTTACCAAATTTTTGTGGACGAGCCAGCTCAAAAACTAGTCTGAATTTCGAAACCAAATTTCACACGTAGTTTTGGTCCATTGAGTTTAAGAGCTGATTAGATTTTGGTGCTTATCGACCCAAAATTAAGGGGGGGGGTGGAGGGGGGTTAAAAATTAAAAATCTAGTCCACTTGAACAAACTCAACCAAATTTTGTATACATAATCAGTGAGTCCACAGTAATCTAAAAATGCAAAAACTAACCGCCCAAAATGGGGGGTGTAGGGTCAAAAAATGAAAATATAGGCTCTTGTACCAAACTCAGCCAAATTTTGTGTACATAATCAGTGGGCTCATAGTAATCTAAAAATGCAAAAACTAAGCGCCCAAAATGGGTGGGGGTCAAAAAATGAAAATATAGGCTCCTGTATCAAACTCAAACAAATTTTGTATACATAATCAGTGGGCCCCCAGGAGTCTAAAAATGAAAAAACTAACCCCCCTCCCCTACATGATTATAAATAATTTTATTAAATATTAAATATAAGTGAGGGGCCAGGTTGTATGGTAAAGTCAAGTGGATGGGCACATCAGAACTCGTGAGCTTATTTCTCTGAAAAATTGATATATAAATGATATTATATATTAATTAATAAATAATAAATATACATAATAGAAATACACGACGATTCGAACACAAAAAAATCGAAATGTATTTTTATTGTACTAGGTATATACTTATTATTTATAAATTAATATACATATATTTAATAGAACATAAAGTGGCTTTTATCAAAAATATTTATTAACCGATTCATCATTTATACCATCAACAAATTTGTTCCAATGTTTTCTCTAATAAATCCTTTTCGGAATTTTATTTATTCGAATTGTTTTGATTGCTGTATAGATAATCTCTAAACCTACTTAAAATATAGTACGAAATTCAATCAAATCAGGTTTCAATAAATACATTCTTTTTTTATCACGAAACCAATAGCACGAACATGTTTACCGCTTGTTTTACGAGGGTTGACAAGAATTTCCAATTAACCGAAACCGACATTACATTGTTATATCCGCCCTATTAAATTTGACCCATCATTCCTTGTTTCTTATTCGCGTTTATCTTGAATGAACAAGATCCATTAAATCTTCACTTTGTATGGCATTAAAGTCAACCCGACCATTCCACAACATCTCTATAAAAGATCTATTCCGGAGGTGTAAAAGAGCGTCTTGGAAATAGGATATTATGAAACAAATTGGGTACTACATACACTACATTCTAATTATTAGTGGACTTTATAACTAGCATTAGATTACATTGATTTTGTAATCAATGGCTTTAAGTTAAATTACTGTTGGAAGAAAGTTTAATAAAGATCCTAACACATAGAATTGAAGGAAAAGTAATTTTTTTCAAATCACTAGGTCAGTGTTTCTCAACCTGTGTGCCGCGAGAGATTGTCAAATGTGCCGCGAGGCTTTTGATAAATAATTAAAATTGCATAGGTTTTGTAACTTTGAAATAGTATTTGTAATTACTTTTTTTTTTTTTTTTTTTGTATCATATAACATTAACATTTTTACATTCAGGTGTGCCGTCAACCAAAAAATGTTGAGAAACACTGATCTAGCTTTAAAATTTCCGGTTCAAAAATACAAAAAAAAAAATTATTGTCGATTACTAATTTGAAGTCATAATATAGGGATAAATAAACAATTTATATTGAAGATGATTATAAATTAATATGAAATATCTAGGGACCAGAGAGCCTCGGGAATTTTTGTACTTTTTTTCTTAATTAATTAATGTACGGTGGCGATTCTTTCATTAGAATCCATTCGAGGAAAATAACTAAATAAGCTGACGTGTTCTGATGTGCCCATCCACATGACTTTACCATACAACCTGGCCCCTCACTTATATTTAATATTTAATAAAATTATTTATATTCATGTAGAGGAGGAGGGTTAGTTTTTGCATTTTTAGACTCCTGGGGGCCCACTGATTATCTATACAAAATTTGGTTGAGTTTGGTACAAGAGCTTAGATTTTAATTTTTTGACCATATACTACCCCCTTCCCCCCATTTTGGGCGGTTAGTTTTTGCATTTTTAGACTTCTGGGGTCCCACTGATTATATATACAAAATTTGGTTGAGTTTGCTCAAATGGCCTAGATTTCTAATATTTAACCCCTCTCCACCCCCTTAATTTTGGGTCGATGTGCATCAAAATCTAATCAGCTCTTAATCTCAATGGACCAAAACTACGTGTGAAATTTGGTTTCGATATTCACACTAGTTTTTGAGCTAGCTCGTCCACAAAAATTTGGTAACGCACATACTAACAGACATTTTGAAAAAACACTATTATCTCGAAAAATATAATTTTTTCGATGTTGACTTATAAGAGCTTTTTTGTAGAGCGAAATGACATGGTTTTTCTCAATTTTCGATATTGCCACTAGTTTTGAGCTAGCTCGTCCGCAAAAATTTGGTGACGCACAGATAGACTGTAGACTAACAGACATTTTAACAAAACAGTTATTTTCTAGAAAAATATAATTTTTTCAAGGTTCACTTATTAGGGCTTTTGTGTAGACCGAAATACTCTGGTTTCGCCCAATTTTTTTAACCAAAATAGTTTCAGTCGTTTTTGAGATATTTCGAAAAAAGAAGCAAAAATACAAACACTTTTTCATGCACGATTACAATACTTGACCATCTATATATATAAAATTAAGGTTTTTGTCCTGTACATTGGTTCAAATCACGCCAAATTTTGGTTTGCACACGTTTCAAGCAAGGTCATGAACCAAAACACCCTCAACAGAATTCCTCGTCTGTATGTCTGTCTGTTTCCGTCGTTTCCGAAAAGTTGCTCACGATTCGTAAAAACTGCTGAAGAGTGATGCTTGAAATTTCATCTTTACATCAGATGTCTTCTAACTTACGTTTTTAGCTATGTAACGTTTTGATATTTTGACCCCAGAAGGGGTTTGGGGGAGCAGCACATGAAAAATTATCAAATAACTCTAAACTATTAACCCTACGCCAAATATAAAAAAACAAAGTTGTAGGGGATGTGATTTCTGACAACTTTTGTTTAAAAAAATTTCCTCAAAAAACCACCCAAAAGGGTGGGGGGGGGGAGGGTGAAACAATGTAAATTCTTGCCCTTGGAGCAAACTAAACCAAATTTTGTATACATAATCTCTGGGCCTCTAGAGAGCTAGAAATACAAAAACTAACCACCCAAAATGGGGGAAGGGTCAAAAAATGAAAATTCTTTCTCTTGGGCCAAACTCAACTAAATTTTGTATACATAATCTGTGGGTCACTAGAAGGCTAGAAATACAAAAACTGGGTGCGGAAAGATGGGTGCGGGGTGGAATGGGGGTGGGGTGAGGTTTGGGGGGGGGGGCATGGTGCGGGGGTGAGGTTGGGGTTCGAGGGCTGGGGGTCCAGGGGCGTGGCCACTGGCTAGCGCAAGAGGTCCGCCGGAGGCGGCGCCTTGCAGCTAGTACCCTATATGGTAAAGTAAAAGGGTGTTGATCGAATTATCTAACTTCTTCATTTATAGCGAATGAAATACAACACTTTTCAGACTATTAAATATTCAATTTTTAATTTCTATTATTCTAGGAATGGCCTTTAGCTCTTGAACCAAAATTATACTCGTTATATAGAAGGCAATTATTTTATTGAACCAATACCATAATAGTGAAAAAATACTTGCTCTAACTGGAGAACGTACTGGGGCGCGAAAATGTTTTACTTTTTCTCTTCATTTTTATCATTCAATAGAAAAATTAAATTCATAAATAAAATCGTCTTAGAAAGTTTATTCTGTAGCAAAATTTTTGTATTTTTGTATTTTCAATGCGGAGAACTGTTTAGATTTTGAAAATTGGTAGGTACTCAAATATCTTACAATGCACCAAATTTTATCTTTTTACCTGAAAACGGTTTCTGAGTGTATAAAAATGCCAATCTTGAAAGGTTTTAGTTAATGAGCTGAAAATTGGTACGCAAAAATCTTACAATGCACCAAATTTTAGCTTTTACCCGAAAAACGGTTTCTGAGAGTATAAGGCCAATCTTGAAAGGTTTTAGTTAATGAGCTGAAAAATGGTGCGCAACTATGTATTTTGCATTACACTCCACCAAATTTTAGCTTTTTATCTGAAAACGTTTCCTGATTATATATACAGTACCTGGCCACCGAGCGACCGGAAAAACAGCTGACAATGAAAACGAAGAAAATTCTGCTTTATTAAGTAATAAATCTTCATCTGAAATTTCTTCTCCATCAGCCTCATTACCAACTATATCTACGGATTCTTCTCCGGAAATTTGTTTACCAGGAATTGATTATCCTTCTACAACAGTTTCCTCTAAAATTTCAATTGTTTCCACTGAATTAATTAACTAAGTTCTTGTTTATTTATTTTATTAATCCCCGAACCCCCTCGCCCCCGGACCCCCACCACTTCACCCCCATTCACCCGAAATTTTTGAGTTTAATTAAACGTTTAAAGATTGTTTTATAAAACATTTGTATTTATTTTAACAATCAATATTTTTTTTTAATATCAAGTATCTTTTTTGATCAACATAATCGGTAGAATTAGTAGGGACAAGTTTTTCCTCTGAATATGGCCCGTGTAAGCCAAAAGATTGGACACCTCTGCTTTAAACTATTAGACTAGAGGTCTTCACGATTTAATGTTTATATTTAAAATTTCGCAATTCTAATTTTAAACACATAGCCACACCATATATTCGAATCTTGAATTGATTTTTTCCATTCGTTTCACATATTTATAAATTTTAAGCATTTATTAAGTCTTCAGTGATAGAAAAAGTTTGGGATACCCTGTATTAATGAATTTTATTCCTTTTTGCCAACCCTCTATTTCTTTTCTCTTTGTTCGGCTATATTAAAAAATTTAAATTAATAATTCATTCGAAAAAAAAGATATTAAAATGAATAACTTGCAATGAATTTCCAATATTGGAAACAAGGTTTTTCACTTTGAATCGACATATTGATAGAATGCGTAGACCATATTTTATTCAAATTGAATTACGGACTTATGAAATATGAAAATAAAAAGAATTCCATGTCAATTATTAAAATCTGACCCCCTCTCTCACGCTGGGGATAATTAAATTTGATCATGAAGTTAAATTAGATATGTTTCAAACTAAATATTGGTAGAAATTAAACAAGTCTGTCTATTTATCAAGACAAACTTTATTATATTTTACATTTACAGTGAATAAGCCGGCCAAAATGTACTGCGATCACCCTATTTTTGTCTGTAAAATAATTCATTTTTTTTTTTTTTAATTAATTTTTTAAATCTTATTTATTTGTTGGCGTAGATATTGAAGAATAAAAAAATATCAAAATATTATATTTTTTTTATCAAGTTTTAGTATTTTGAAAAGTGAAAGTGTAGAAATGGAGCTCTCTGTATAAATCGTTTTTTTTTTTTTAATTTTTTAATCTTATCTATTTATTGGAAAACAAAAAAAAAACAATAAAAGAAAATATAAAAAATCTTAATTTTTGATTTAAGTTTTGGTGCTTTTGAAAAATGAAAAAATATCTAATACAAATAGAGCTCTTTATTTATGAAGTGTAGATATACTGTTTCTGTTTTAATATACAGGGTGGGCCACGGGAACAGGTCGTTTTTGGAATAGACAGTACTCGACAAGTAAGGGGTAGAAAGCTGGCGAGGGTCGCATTCCAATTCTCTGATTGTACCATTCACTCTGAATGGTAAATCAGAAACTGAATGCTCACACCGTATATATAATTTTTACTTTATGGTCAAGTATTGTAATCGTGGATGATAAAAGTGTTTTTTCCTTCTTTTTTTCGAAATATCTCAAAAACGGCTGAAACTATTTTGATTAAAAAAATTCAGCGAAACCATGGCATTTTGCTCTACAAAAAAGCCCTGATAAATGAACATCGAAAAAATTATATTTTTCGAGATAATAATTGTTTTGTCCAAATGTCTGTTAGTCTGTCTGTTAGTTAGTCTGTGCGTTACCAAATTTTTGTGGACGAGCTAGCTCAAAAACTAGTGTGAATATCAAAACCAAATTTCACACGTAGTTTTGGTTCATTGAGATTAAGAGCTGATTAGATTTTGGTGCACATCGACCCAAAATTAAGGGGGTGGAGGGGGGGGGTTAAAAATTAAAAATCTAGGCCATTTGAGCAAACTCAACTAAATTTTGTATACATAATCAGTGGGCCCACAGTAATCTAAAAATGCAAAAACTAATCGCCCAAAATGGGTGGGGGGAAGGGGTCATAAAATGAAAATATAGGCCCTTGTACCAAACTCAACCAAATTTTGTATACATAACCAGTGGTCCCCCAGGAGTCTAAAAATGCAAAAACTAACCCCTCCTTACATGATTATAAATAATTTTATTAAATATTAAATATAATCGAGGGGCCAGGTTGTATGGGAAAGTCAAGTGGATGGCCACATCAGAACACGTCAGCTTATTTATTATCAAATCTGTTTGAACATAGAATTAAAAATCTTAATTTTTTGAGTAAATTATGACGATTTTAATCAAATGAAAAAGTGAAAATTTCCACGTGTACCAAAAAATTTTACTGCGATTTTTAGATACCATTTTCTACTGTATTTTGTGTGTAATGTAATAATCAATAAATACCAAGAACTTTTCGATAGTTAAATTTTGCAGACCTTTTTTTAAGACAACGTCAAAAAATACCTTTGGATATTTTTACAATTTTATCATACTTCAATCAAAACCCAATCTTGTAGATTTTGCATCCTTATAATTAAAAAAGCAAATGAGTTCTAAAACGATAAGACCACCGTAGTGAACTTTCTAGATTAAAGGTTATTAACCTATATTTAATAATTTAATCCAATTACTATTTCAATCAAATTAATTTCTCATCTCGAGGCTAATTTTTCATTTAAAAAGCTCAATGTACGCCTGAATTTATTATAACTAATGAAATCTTTCAGATGAGTGCGCTTTATAGGCCGAAAAATTAATTATTTTCCTCTAGACCTTTAAAATCACAAGAAGCCAACAGTCGATGAAACACGCATGTGGAATATTAATTCCTCTTACTCAATGAGATAAATTAAAATAATAAAAGATGGAATCATATGAAAATTTTTTGTATGTTATGTGGCCAGTACTCAAGGGAAAATTAGAAAATTTATTATTATTATTATTATTTTTAACGTATGGCTTCTGATTCCGAAGACTTTTATTTTAAATGATAATAGATATAAATATTGTATCCATTTTACTCATTGATCTATTAAAAATCGACTAAAAGCCCCAATTGACTACTAGCTTAAAAATTGAAAGAGAAAACGTCGTGAAAAAATTATTTAAGAAAAAATAAAACCGACTACAAAAAAATTAAATGCAACAATAAAATACACTAAAAGGTATAAAATAATTATTATCTTATTTAGTTACAACTAAACTTGACGAAATATTAACATGAAATTACTTTTTGAAGTCGGTGCCAAACAAACTATACCTATAAGCGAGCGTACCTACCAAACGTATTAAGTAAGATCCGCCGAGTGCGATTCATAAAAGGTATATGTTTGGCACCGACTTAAAAAATTAATTTCATCTTAATATTTCGTCCTTTGGAAGATAATAATTATTTTATACCTTTTAGTGTATTTTATTTGATACATTTAATTTTTTTTGAAGTCGGTTTTATTTTTTTCTTAAAAAATTTTATTTTTTCTCTTTTTAGTGATGTTATTAATAGTGATCCTATCATCAGAACTTGACCAAATTAATATGGCACCATCCCTAAGATACCCCCTTTACAATAAAAAAAAATAATCGAAATCGGTTCATAAACAAAGAAGTTAGTCCTGAACAAACCTAACAAAAAAGGTCTAATACCTACGAAAAAAAATGGGACCAATTGGAACGTAGACTGGACCCAATGCAAAATTTTTTTTCAAAATCGGCTCACAATTGGCGGAGATATGAGGTAAAATAGGCACAAAAAAAAAAAAAAAAAAAATTCAGTCGAATAGAGAACCTCCTCCTTTTTTTAAGTCGGTTAAAAAATGATAGAATTAATTAATTAAAACAGGAATAGTAGGGAATTGGACAATAAATAAAAAACAGAGATTTTGTTAAATGGACCAGACGTTTCGTTGATTTATTTCGACGTCCTCAGTGACCCATCTTATCACTCTTTGTCAAAAGACAATTCCACTATGCGACTAAATATCTTTAATCTTTTTTTATTAATTCTACAACACATTCTTTGCCTCAATTATACTCAACAATCTTGAACTTTTTTCCCTTCTTTTAATAATTAAAAAAAAATTAAAAAAAAAAGTTCAAGATTTTTGAGTAATTGAGGACAAGAATGTATTTGCAGAATTATTATAATAAATAAATTGACACTTTCTGATGTAGCCACCCACTTGACTTTAACATACACTTCTGGTTGAGTTTGCTCAAATGGCCTAGATTTTTATTTTTTGACCCCCCCCCCCTCCTAATTTTGGCGCCAGAAAAAAATATTTTCGTTATTATAGGCTTATTTTATTGTATTTTTAGTTTGAAAATATTATAATTTTAAATTTTATCCTCACCTCCCTCTCCCCACCCCCTTAATTTTGGTTCGATACGCTCCAAAATCTACTCAGCTCTTAATCTCAATGCACCAAAACTACATGTGAAATTTGGTTTTGATATTCACACTAGTTTTTGAGCTAGCTCGTCCACAAAAATTTGGAAACGCACAGACTATCAGACTAACAGACATTTTGACAAAACAGTTATTATCTCAAAAAAAAAATTTTTTTTCACTTATTAAGGCTTTTTTGTAGACCGAAATGCCATGGTTTCGCTCAATTTTTTTAATCAAAATAGCTTCAGCCGTTTTTGAGATATTTCGAAAAAATAAAAAAAAAACACTGTGCACGATTACAATATTTGACCATACCCTGTATGGTAAAGTAAAAAGATTTAAGACGTGAATTGTCTTTTGACAAAGATTGATAAGATGGGCTACTGAGGAAGTCGAAATAAATCGACGAAACGTCTGGCCCATTTAATAAAAACTCTGTTTTTTTATTTATTGTCCAATTCCCTACTATTCTTGTTTTAATTAATATTTATTATGGATGCCAGTGATATACCGTGATAGAATTAAATTAATTTTTGATTGCTTTTGTGGTTGATGGTTAAGTTGTTTATCGAAAGAAAAGTTTCGACTTAAACCACTTAGATACATATATTGCACATTTTTAGGGTTCCGTTTAAAAAATAAAAGGGGACTCTATTACAGTAGCGTAGCCAGAAAATTATCATGGGGGGGGCGGGGTCAATCCACAAAGCAAAATATTTAGTGGAAATTTTTTTTATTAAAACAAATAGTCCAGTTAAATTGTGTTTTTACCCAAAAAGTTTTGGGTTAGTTGTAATTTCTTCGATAATTTATGTTTTTTGGTGTACTGAATCTTAATCTGATTTGCTAACAAAATTTCGTGACGGAATATTGTCAAAAATGCAAAAAAAGGCAAAAAAATCTCATTTTTTGGCGGTTTTTTTCTTATAACTCGAAAACTATCAATCTTTCGTAACTATAACTATCAATTTATTCAAAATGAAAGTTAACAAATTTCTATACAAATTTCATCATTCAGGTTTTTTCTTCGACCAACCGTTCGGGTTCAAGCGCTAGTTGAAAATTGGCTTATTTTTCTGTTTCCGCAAATCCCAAAAACTCCCATTTTATTCGATTTTTTCCATTTTGACCATGAAAGAGCACGTTTACGACAAAGACCACTCTATATATTTTTAAACTATTAGATTAATTTTTCTGACAATTCAAACCAAGTTTCATCTTAATTAGATAATGAGTAACACGTGCTGCAATAAGGTTTAAGTTTTGAAAAACTGTAATATTTTGCAAATAATTTCAGTTTTTCCTTCATAAAATGAAAACCACTCATCCTAAAAAATTTATTTTCTGTCTCATTCTCTAGGAAATTTTATTGACTTAAACATTTATTCGGACAACTTTTTGATAAAACTCTTAGATTAATAGATATCCAGCATTTTCGATTACACTTTTGACGATTCAGATCATATCCTGTCTTGGAGCCCGAACGGTTGGTCGGAGAAAAAAACCCTTTAGAGAACAATTTAACTAGACTAAAAATATACTTCAAGAAATTAAAAAGAACATAATTTTTGATTAAACATATGAAATATATTTTATTACGCTTCTGCCCCCCCCCCTCCCTCTGCTCTATTATAGTGCTAATTATTGTCTGTAGCTCAAAGCTTCGTTGAATTAGAATAAAATTTATTTTCTGCATCTTATATTGAGAAAAAAATTCAGCGGCTTAGAAGATATTTAAAAATAAATTTAATTTTAAAAAAACTAAAAAACACGCTTCTAAAAAGTACAAAATAATGTATGCTTAATTAAAAAGTGTGGGGCGCAGAAGCATGGACTTTTAGTTAATTTCTACAAAGTGCCCCACGCTTTTTGATTAAGTATACATTATTTTGTACTTTTTAGAAGCGTGTTTTTTTAGTTTTTAAAATATAATTTATTTTTTTACTTTTAGTCTTAATTATGTTTATAGAATAAAGTTTGAGGAATTTAACAAAATGAAATTAATATTTTTATATTAATTTCATTTAAATTGAGTAGTAAACAATTATTTTTATAGAAAATGTTTGTGAATTTTACAGAACAAAAGTCACATTGATACATAGATAAATTATATGATAAATTACATACAAACAAACAAACAAACATACAGGTTAAACTAATAAAAGCGTGTTTAAAAATTACATGCTCTTGTACTTACTTTAAAATTGATTTTGTTTATTATTTATTTTAATTTTAAGCCCAGGCTTTATTTCATTATATTTGTTTTATTTAAAAATAAAAATCATATTATGACGTGAAATGGGGGCATGTAACGAGATTCAGGAGGTAGGAGGGAAATACTAACATTAACTCATTCTAGTCTGTTGTTAATTGTCATAAATTTATCATTGGGAGACAAAAAATTATCTATGCCACTCATTAAAAGTTATTTATTTTGAAACCAGGGTTGAAAACTAAAAAAAGAGAAAAAAAATAAATGAGTTCCAAATAGATTCTCGCATGTTGTGTTTAAACGTAGTACTACTACACATATTATATTAATATAAAATCCCAATCATAGTGGGAAAGAGGAATATATAATGAATGCTTTCCCACTCTCTTCTAACTTTATTAGCAAATAAACTGTAAACACGCGTAATAATTAAAAGAAGCCATCGAAGGATATTTTTGTTTTCTAATAATATAAATAAAAAAATAAAGTCAATTTGTATTGGG
>JALMQS010000225.1:6223480-6755661 GCA_024734495.1 Forficula auricularia
CTTCAGAGGAGTGTATGGCGCTGTTAAACCGCAATAAAATGGAATTCTATCGTCGATATGTGACAATGGATGATATTGGTGGCTTCACTATTACACACGAGAATCTAAAAAAGAAGTCCAATGATGAAGTAACGCTGAAACTGAGGCCTATTTTGACGAGAAAGAGAAATCGTACTATAAAAGTGGCATCGAAAAAAAGTTGGAAAATGGCTATACTCGTTGTATCGCCCGAAGGCAGAATGTTGAATATAAAAATCGAGTTTTGTCAAAATTTGTTTTTTCTTAATTTATCCTACGGACTTATTGTGTTACACCTGCACTTGAAGAAATAGCCAAAAAAATGCATTGACAGCATGACGCAGTTCATGCAAAATGTGATTGCTCGGTAAAGGAGGATTCACAAATATTGAAAATTGTATTTTTGTATTATTGAATTTATATTGTCCAAAGCTAATAAGCCTATAAAGATAACAATTGAAACGATTTTATGAGTTTAATAGTAAGCCAACCTCTAAAAAAGTATGAAAGATATAAATTTTTCAACTTGGCCTTCAAATGAGTATAACAATTTGGCCAGGCACTGTATTAATGCGCTGCACCTTTGGGCAAATTTCAACTTTCTAGTTTAAACCATTCATATCGGAAAATCGAAAAATAAAATTGATGGCCAGAGTATCGAATAGTGAAAAATGCTTTTTATACAATAAAATCTAAAAAAATCGAATGTCATATGGATTTAAGCCATAACACAAACTCACTCTTATTATTTATTCAGGACCGGTGATCTAACAAGAAAATAAAAAATAATTGAAATTTTCTAAATACGTTTTGTCAATTTTCAATTTATTTTCTATTTACCTAATGCTGGAATTTAAATTGGAAAAAACTTTAATACGGTTGATAGTAATCATGGAAATTTTATTCATATCTTTACGTATATTAAAAAAACATGAAGTTTTTTAACTCGATTCCTCAATTTGATTTACTTTTTAAAAGTCAAGATTCGTATAATATATTTTGTTATAGATATAAAGCAAAATGTTTGTCTTTCAGCTCATAGATCGTCTTTTTTCTCACCGTTTACATATTGTAAAATTACTAATTTTAAATGTGAATAGCATCGAAACGAGCATAATTTCATTGAAATGCGATTTTATGTAATTTGATTCAGAAAATAATATAATATCCAATTAGGTACATTGGCAAGCCTACTATAGATAATAATCAAGGATAATTTTTATTATATCAGAAGAGCTGTATCTACCTCTTCGGAGTTGAACCCGAATGCCAAAAATGCACTCCGGGTACTTGGCTTGCCCTCTAAGATCTACCTAAATAATCTGACATATAGAATGTGTAAAACGTTTTACTCAAAGATTTAATCTTCATCATTAAGAAATTTCGCGAATACTTGAAAAATAAACATGCAGTCAAACCATATATTTTAATTAGAATATTATAAGGTTTTCAATTTTTGAAAATCTTCAAAAATCAAGTGGCAATAGAATGACTATTCCTAACTTGAATTTAAAAAACACATGCGGATAGAAACATAGTTAATTAAAATTATTGGATAGAAAAATACTTGGTAGGTTTCATATTAAGATCTTAATGTAAACCTGCCAAGTATTTTTTATCCAATAATTTTAATTAACTATGTTTCACCAAGTACCAACACCAAATTCCTTAAAAACTATAGTTAATTAAGATTTCTATATGGAAAATCAAGAGAGGTTGCCAACTACTAAATCCGAGGTATTGTGAATGTATTTTATTATGTTAGAAGGGTTTTCTATTTACCTGTGACCAGCTCTCTTGAATTTGTATAGAAATCTTAACTGTGCTTCTATTGGCATTTATCTTTTACTAAATTACATGCAAGCCACTGGGCGAGCGTATAGCACCTAATACGAAACGAGTTAAGAAGAGGAGAATTTCAAATTGGTTAAATATCTACAAAATATGAGAAACCGATTAGTTACATCATATGGTAACTAGAATTTTGAAAAACAGCGAAAGATTCAAAAAGGTCTATATGCCTGTCGAACGAAAGAAACCCTATCGACAACACATAGTTAGCCCTAGCAGATAGATGTAATAGTCTTTCGAAAAAATATATAACACACACACAGCCGTTCAGATAGATGATAAAACGTATCTCTTGAGTATTTAATGCATGGACGCTTGATTCCTAGCGATAGCTGGAGATTCCTAATTTCCTGCCTATGTCCAGGCAATCCCAAAACCCAGTATATTCGTGTTCCTATGGGATTAAATAAGAGTAGCGACAACAACACCTACGCCAGACTTATATCTGAGTAAATCAATCGCGAATGCATTATTTAAAGAAGAGAGTCGTAGATATCTTTTCGAAGGCATTCGGGTTCGATTCCTGAAGGGTAAATCAATCCTTCTGCCATATAATTAAAATCATCCCTAACACCTAGGATTCAGTAGTGAACAATCTCTTGTGTTTTCTTTAGAATATCATATTCGTTTTTACCATTTTCAGGTTCAAAAATCAATGAGAAGCTCCCATAAAAATGAGCTAAGTAGTTTTCAAGACAATGGCATTTTCCCCATTAATAATTAATGTAACAAATTTTCACAAGAATAGGCTAAGAAATAATCATTTTTGGACATTGTGACGAAGTAGGAGACATATCCCATTGTCATCTGAGATGTTCCAAACATAATAGCCAAATTTTTATAATCAACAAATTTCATATTAAGACCCCGAAATTTGCTATTCCTCGAGATTTTGGCTAAAATCGATGAAGTGGAAGTAGATATTTACTTGAAGATAAGCTAGGTTAAAGCGTGAGTAATTTTCAATGCAAAAACCAGTGCCAGCAGCTAGCAGAAATTTTTTTTATTGCGTATTTAGATATTTTGGATAAAAACATTTTCATTTTTTAATGGTATTGCTTGAATGTTTGTTGGGATTTTAGGGGTCGCTGATCATGAATCTGAAGTCAAAAAACATTTTTGGTAATTTCGACAATTGACAATATTATTCTAAAAACTTAATTGTGATATAAGATTTCATTGCAGTAACCAAAAATGTCTTATAGATATATGCAAAATATTCCGATATTTATTATTCAAGTTGAACAAATTGAAAAGTGCTAACTATTATAATTCAATCTTGACTTAAGATTTCAATTCAAAGATCAAAAAAACTCTTAAATTCCTTAATATTGGCAACTGTCGAATGTAAAAAGTGTTTTTTGACTTCAAACTCATGATCTGTGACCCAAAAAACATCTTAAATATTAAATATTCAAGAGATACCAATGAATATGAACTGTTATTTTTAGTTAAAATTTAAATGAGCTGCCCTTTACAAGTTTTTGCATTGAAAATTACTCCATTTTGGTTTAGCTTGTTTTTAGGATCTTCGTATAAGATTTCGTGTTAAGAACAAAAAAAATTTAATTTTGATATATGTATAGGCTATAGGTATTCTATTAACGTGAAAAAAATGAATAAACAAAACAAAATTCGCCGTAAAAGAATCTCTTTAGGTCATCTCTTTTCAACATCTCTCTCGCCATTTAATTATCACCATTTATTTAGTTTATTGTCAAAAAAAAATATAGATAAATAAATGTATATTGATATTAACATTTCACATTTCAAATAATTAATTCAATAAATGAAATAGAATAAAAAAAGAAGATAAAATGTGACACAATCGGAATAATATTGACTCAACCATGGAAATATTGCGTGAAACTTGCCATCCTGTAAAAGGTGAAAACAATTATCGACCTATCTCTCTTTCTGTCCCACTCTCTTTGCGCGTATAAGTTAATATAAATTATCGCTTTGAAAAGCAAAGGAAGAGAAGCGGAAGCATCAAATTAGAGATTTGCTCCTTGTGCCTGATAAGGTGGGCTGCCACCTTCAATAAGATGTTTTTAAATGAAATTAATGATAGCGCCTGGAAGGCTGCAACCATTCGACAGCAGGTGAGCGACTCAAGGCGGAACGGCTGGGAAATCATCAGCCAAATGCTCTTGGAGCTTAAGGAGAAGCAGTTAATGTTAAATATTTTCCCATCAAATAATAATAATACATATAAGTCAACATTAATTGTATTTTATACTTTTCAGAAAAATATGCAGTGATTTAAAAACATCACATGACTTTCCAATACCCCTGCCACCTCTCGATATTTAGATATTGTTTTTTTTTTTTTTTTATAATAATACTGATACAATGAAGAAGTTGCACCGAAAAGATTCAATTTCTTAAGTCCGCGGTGGACCCTTGTATCTTGTAAATAAGAAGAGATTTAGGGATTGGGTCGGAGTTGTACGTATTCATGGATGATGTTTTGAAAGATTGAAGGTTATACTAGTATGTTGCTGAGAAGACGGTTGGAGGAAAAGAGTTCCAGTCTCTAGATGTCATAGGGATAAACGAGTTGGCGAATGCGTTTGTTCGATTAGTATCCAATTTAAGCGCGTAGGGGTGTTGAGTCCTAGAAAATCGTGTATTTCGAGCAAATGAAGCCTTTGAAGGGATTATTAATTTTATCTCTTCAGAACAAAAGCCATGGTAGTATCTATAAAAAAGAGAAAGGGCGGAGACAAATAAATAAGTAATATCAAAGTAATAATTGAAATGCCAATATTTAACACACAGAGAGAGGGTGGAGTAATTAAAATTTTAAGATTAGTGGATAGTTTAATTTAAAACAATACTTGAATTGCTGATTGAGGAAAGAGTACAAGAGATATTCTCAAAGCATATCGTTGCTGTTATATAAAAATGTCTTATGTCAAAATTATCAAAAAAAAATTATTAAATATAAAGCACTTGTATTTGTTAGCTATAGCATTTGCTCTCAAATTTTTGTATGTTACCAGGTAGTTTAGGGATAATATATATGAAAACAGAAGTTTTTCTTGGCTACTGAAAAGTGTTGATTTTTACATAAGAGATTTTGATATAACTGCGACGATATGACGTCATTCACACCACGACGCACAGTTGGGTGTATAAAGAATTTATAATTTAATATACATTATTGACACAAATAATTTTAATTTCATTTTTTTGAATTTGTTGAGTGTAGAAAAATTTAATTCAATCTTTCTTGTGGGTAAAAGATGGGGTTCGTATTTTGTTTGTTTTCGACAGTTGTACAGAGGTAGGTTATACTGCCAATGCCAAATTCCTTTTTCAATATAGATACTTATTTTTAAAGTAAATTATGAAATATCTTTCAAAATAAACAAAAGGGTAATTTTCAAACAAGATGGTGGAGACTAATTCCTGAGGGCTTAAAATGAGGACCAAATCCCCAACCTGCCATTACCTGGAACAGCATCTTCCTTTTAAAATATCCAATATATTTTGGAAAGTGGCCAGTAAATAGATTCGAATTCAAGAAGGACATTGTGTTATCAGCCGAGAGCAGAAGGGTCGCGAGGTCCTGGAAACAGGGGCGGGGGTCAAGTCCAATGCCAGACATCCTAAGGACTTTTCTCTTAAAATAACAAAAGAGATAAAACTTTTTGGAAAAAGAAAAAAATTGTGTTTTCAAATAAAAGTTTGTGATTTAAAAAAAATTATAAGCATAGAACAGAATTTTAAACAAAAATATTTTTCTAAATAATAGTCACAAGAATTAGTTGAAGGAAAAGGTGAAGACGCTTTTCGCAAATTTTAGCCGGAAAGTTTAAACTTGGGATAAAGGTGCAGCTTATTAATCCAGCCAAATTTCAGCTCCTTAACTTGAATACAAAATTACATTTTGTTGTTATATTGAAAGAATAATTTTCCCTTGATTTAATTTTGAAATTAGAAACAAAAATAAATTTTGATACGAGATATAAGACGAAGCTGATAAGATTACTTGCGATTTTCAGAGGAGTTTCTGACTTTGTCCCTCTGAAATTTCTTAATAGAGAAATTTTGAATTGTTAGTTTCCAGGAGGAACATTTCTCAAGTCCTACTAGGGTGTTGTGATATTCGATCAATACACATAATGTCACAAATGAAGAATAAAAAATGTTAAATAGCCTAATGAAATATAAAAGGAAGCAAATAATTTTCCGAAATTGATGTATCTAATATAGGTTTCAGAATTAGAATAAATTAATGACCACACAAAATCTCGTGAAATTCAATCATAATTTTGATATTAGAAATGAAAGGAAGAAAATTTAATTAAGAAAGACAAATATTAAGTGTAGAAAATCGACTGTTAAAAATAGAAGTCCCTGGAGGAAACATCTGGAATTCGATAGATAAATAAGAGAGCTTTGGAGGAAAGTAGTGGAAAATGGAGCTGAACAAATATTAATTAGAGAAATGGCATCCACCAAAGAGACTAGAACCCAACTACCTGTTCAATGACTGCCGATGGTTAAATAAATATTATAAAAATTAGAAAGTCTTTCTTTTAATTATGAAAAAATTTAAATATATGATTAATATGAATATGAATTTTTCAATTACTATTGAAACCTCTCTGTTTTTAATAAAAGTTTTCTTGATTATTCTAATAAATATATTGAGTTCATTTATACCTATAAATAACCAATAATCTATAGGTATAAATGAGCCCAAATATTTAAAGTTTTATATTCATTAAAAATTTGTAGATATTTAAATGATTGAATTTTCTATAATTTTGATAAATAAATAAAAAACAATAAAAATAAATAAATAAATATTTTTTTATTTACTCTATATTTATAAAAATAATAGATAAAAACGTCTAGCCGTTTAATTAGCTAAAGATAAAAAGAAACGTGCATGGTGTCATTCTTTACCAAATTAGTGTGAGTTTAATGGATTTTTAGTAAATATCTACTAATCTGCGAAAGGCCAAAATAGGACAGTGAAAAAATCAAAATTATCAAATTTCGATTGTCAGTCGTTGTAGAATGATAACAATTATTTTTTTTTAATGCAATCGAATGCAAGAAGGGGCGCACCAGTAAAGATGCAGCTCCTATGGATCTCGAAAGACCCTTGCATTACCGAAGAGAATGGAAAGTTGATTAAGTGAGAGGGTGTAGACGTAGGTGTCTATGCACTCCGGTTTTGAAGGTTTGAAGATTATAAGTGCTGGGAAAGATGGAGGCTGGGAGAGAGTTCCAGTTCCTTGAAGTCATGGTGATATACGTATTGGCGAAAGAAGTGGTCCGGCACTTTTCTAATTTGACCGCGAGAGAGTGTTGGGAGTCGGCAAAACGCGTGCTACGTGCAAAGCATGCTTTGGGGGGAATTATTGATTTTATCTCATCAGAGCACCTGCCGTGATAGTATCTATAGAAAAGGGAAAGGGCAGAGACATTTCTTCGATGAGCTAGCGAGTCGAGGGAGTCGGTGAGGGTAGAATCGTCAATTAGCCTGACGGCTCGTTTCTGAATTGCATCCAGGGTAGCAAGAGAATATTTAGAGGCTCCTCTCCATAGATGAGAGCCGTATTCGAGACAGGGGCGGATTTGGGCCTTGTAGATGGTGAGAAGATGTGGGGGCTTGTAAAATCGCTTGGACCTGAATAAGTAGCCAATCTTCCTTGCTGCAGATTTCGCCACAGAGGAGATGTGTTCATTCCAAGACAGGTCAGATGCGACAGAGACGCCCAACATGGATAGGCTGTCACACATTTTCAGGGTATTCGAATCGAAGTGAATATCAGGGAAATTTTTATTTTCGCGCCTAGAAATTAGACAACATTGAGTCTTGTTTGTATTAAAGTTAACTAAATTTTGAGAGCCCCATTTATTCAGTTTGTCTAGGTCGAGAGTGATTGAGGAGGCAACATTGATTCGATTATTCGGGAGTGAGGGTTTGCCGTGCAGAGTGCTATCGTCGGCGTAACAATGAGTGGGGTTTGACGTTTGATCGATGAGGTCGTTTATATAAATTAGGAAGAGTGTGGGGGAGATTACAGAGCCTTGGGGAACACCAGCGTTTGTGGAGAACGATTCAGATGATATTCCATCCACCACAACTTTGATACTACGGTTTGTCAGAAAGCTTTCTATCCATTTGTGAAGTGTTGGTGTGAATCCAAAGGCTGTCAGTTTGGCAAGAAGATTTTTGTGCCAAACTTGGTCAAAAGCTTTGGAGATATCTAGGGCTACAGCGAGGGTTTCTTTTCCGGCCTCTAGAGTTTTGTTCCAGGTGTGGGTGACATAGGTTAAGATGTCGCCTGTGGAACGATTTTGTCTAAATCCATATTGCCTATCGTGAATTATTTTATTATTTTCTAAGTGACGAGGGACGTGTTGGTTTATAACCAATTCCATTATTTTGGAAAGAACAGAGGTGATCGCGATAGGTCTGTAATTAGGAGATTTGTGAAGAGTCTCCTTTTTTAGGAAGAGGTGTGACTTCTGGCTATTAGAGAAATTAAAACTTTAAACAGTGAAAATATTTTTTTTTTATTTATATATTTGAAAAAAATGCTCCTCACTTTTTAAGGTTCTAGCTCTACATTTGTGTGTTATTTACAAATTTTATTTGTCTATTTATTATATGTCTATTTACAAATTTAGATTTAAGAATATTTTGACTTATTCACAATTGTAAAAAAGGTAGATTATGAGATTATGACTAATGACTTATGACCCAGAGACATAAATACGAGGGGGGGGGGCGAGGAGATTGAAAAATTAGAAATTTCTACGTTGAGATGTCATAGGAAGATAAATTATAGTAATTAATTGATCAGTTGAAATGTGCATTTGAGTTAATATTATTAAACTTTGATACAATTTGATGGCTGTATATGTATATAATTAAGTAATGGAGAGGGATTCAGCCAATGGGTAGCCTCTGCTGAATAAAAAAAGTGAGAGCACACCAAGATTTATGTACCATTTTGTAATTCATATAATTTTGTATATATTATGATAAAATCCACAACAACTCTGCCTGCGGACAATTTATTTATAAAATTAATTGTGTCGCTAATACTGTAAGATATAATTTGTGTAATTAACAAGTTTGGATTTTTTTGTAAAAAATTTTTATTGTAATTTTACATGTGTGCTCTATCGCTTTTTTCAGCTCTTAGGAACTGATGATGGCATTATTTAATTAAAGCCGAAACGTTTTCTATAATTGGGAGTTTTTTATTCAGCAGAGGCTACCCATTGGCTGAATCCCTCTCCATTACTTAATTATTTATTAAACTTTTCCTGTGGGATAAGTTTCAACTTTTAGACTCAAACATTTCTCAGACTAAAATTTGAGGAAAGGAGTCTTAAGAAAGTTTTCACTTTTACCTCCAATTCTTCATCATTTCATGTATAATATTTCTAAAGAACTGAATTTGTTGTAGACAGTTTGAGCTCGTTATGACAAAGTTTTAAGATGGTAATAAATATAATTTTTCGGGCTGATTCAAATCGTATTCATATCCCGAGTCACCGGTCCGAGGTGGTGAATAGGTCATTCACTGTCACTGCTGTAAGGTCAAGGTGTAAGACAAGGATGTGTGCTGTCACCCATGATTTTCAACTTATACATAGAAGAAGCGATTAAAGAATTCAAAGACAAAATTGATACAGGTATCGAAATCCAAGGTCAAAAGATCGCTATGTTAAGATTTGCCGATGACATTGCCCTTCTAGGAAGCAATAAAAAAGAATTAGAGGACGCCCTGAATGGAATTAACCAAATCCTAATAGAAGAAATCAAAATGAAAATAAACAAGAATAAAACCAAGGTCCTAGTATGTACAAAAAAGAACAAACGAGACAGGAATGCATCAAAATTAACCAAGAAAACCTAGAAGGAGTTAAGGAATTCCGCTACCTAGGAAGTAAAATAACATGGGATGGGAGGAGCGAAAACGAAATTAAATCAAGAATTGCCCAAGCAAAAATGGGGTTTAATTCAAAACAAAACTACTATGCTCCTCCTCAATCAGCTTAGAAAACAGGAAGTTGCTATTGAAGACATATGTATGGAGCATAGCCATGTACGGGTGTGAAACCTGGACAATTAGAAAAGCGGAGAGAAAGAGATTAGAGGCTTTCGAAATGTGGTGCTACAGAAGAATGATGAATATCAAATGGATGGATAAAATTACAAATGAAGAAGTTCTTGGAAGAATCGGAGAAAAAGAACCTTGTGGAAGAGTCTGAAGAAGAGAAGAGGTCAGATGATGGGGCACACACTGAGACATGGGGGACTGCTTAGGGATATCTTGGAGGGGAGGTGGGAAAGATAAGGGGAAGGGGAAGATCCAGATTAGAATATTTCAACCAAATAATTGGGGATATGGGATGCCAGACATTTAGAGAGGTCAAACAGCTGGCGGGGGACAGAGTCGAGTGGAGACGGATTGTTGCATCAAACCAGTCTTAGGACTGTATACTCGATGATGATGATGATGATGATGCTGCCCGACTGTGGAATTCATTACCATCATTCACCCGTTCATCTTCATCATCACTTATCTTCAATCGTGGTCTCTTGGAATGTATTCTGCGGGGGCGGGTCTTGGGAGTGAGCGTCTCTTTTTTGGCGTCTCTCTTTTATGGTGTATCTTTTCCTCCTGCTGGCTCTCTCACTTTCCTCTCAACTTCCTTTCGCTGGAGCTTTCTTTCTTTCTTTCTTTCTTTCTTTTTCGCACACACTTGTTTTTATTTTTCTCCTCTTTGTTTTATGTTAATTATTATTTTTTACTGCTCATATGAGGCAAACTGCCTCAGAGCATTGTGTAAAGTTAAAATGTAAGAATTATGAATGAACAAATAAATAAATAAATAAATAAATAATCCATATTTTCTATAAGAAATATTATATTAAAAAAATATTCCCGAATTTAATTAAATAGCTGGTAATTGACCTCCAGAGACTGGAACTCGCTCCCTGCCACCATCTTTCCCGCGACTTATAACCTTCAGCTATTTAAGACCCGTATCCACAGATACCTTCGACCCTCACTCAGCCCATAAAATTCTTTCTTCTTCTTTTCGAGATGGAGGGGCCAACCAACCCAGGCCTTTAGGGGTTGCACCTTTTTTGGTGTAACTCCTTCTCTCATCATTTTCATTAAAAAAAAATTAATTAGAATAGTATCGAAAGAGAATCTTCAAGAAACGTCTAGATTAGTACTAAAGTCGAATTAGTTGCTCGTTAGCACTTCGTTATTTAATCTGACAGCCAGCCTCTTGAGCCGGCAGAAGAATCGACTTTTCGAGTTCCATGGCAATTCTGCCATTAATAAAATTATTATGATGATTAATTTGGAACAAATTAAAATGATTATTATATAGGTATTTAAAACGGTGTAGAACTTGTTCATACATTTTATTTAACATAAAGAAAATTAATCAATATCATCTGGTAAGCCATGAGAAGAATTACTAGGCTCTCTTTCCATCAATTCTGCATTAAACATTAAGGCTGTGGCCTCAGTGACCGCCCATGTTGAGCGAGCAGCGTGGGCGGGTGGGAAGCGTTCATTAGAAACACACACGCTTGTATTAAAGTGTCCTCAGTGGACGCTGGGCGTTCTACTGAGGCCAGGATACAAAAAAGCTCACCGCCCCGCTAAACGCTCTCCACTGAGTCCTGGACATTATTTATTTTTGCTTTTCGGCCTTTCTAGCCATAATCCAACTTTTTTTTTAATTTGCCTGTACCCCGGGGTCAGATTTTTAGCCGGATGCCTCAAGTCGGATTCGAACCCGGGTCCACTTGGCTAGATGGCTGACACGCCACCCCTAGACAAACCCGACCCCGTCCTGGCCCTTATACTCAAACTTTATGTTTAATAATAAATTGTTGCTATTATTGTTTATAGAATGTTTATAGAATCCCGGTTCGTCCGTGGTTTGAAAACTTCGATCTTCATCGAAAACTGAAAGTTCACATTATACGACTTAGACTAGGACATGCAATAACACCTGCATACCTACACAAAATCGGCCAGAGAAATAATCCATACTGCTCTTGTGATTCCATTTCTATTGGCGATATTAACCACGTACTTCTGGGCTGTGTGACACACAGTCAAAAAATTGATCGTTTATACCTGAATATAAAAGGAAGAAATGATTTACCCACATGTGCAGAGATCCTATTAGCATCTCTAGACCAAGGAGGGCCAACTGCGGACTCCTTTATTAAACATTTAGTTTCCATTGGTTTCCAACTATAATCCGACGACTTTAGTTATTTGTTTTGTTAGTTTATTTTGTTTTAATTAGTTTTGTTTTATTTAGTTTTATTTTATTTGTTTATACACCTATTCGACGTGAATCTGTGACGACTGGCTAAATGGGCATCAAGTTCCCGAGGCCAAGGGGTAGAAAAAAAAAAAAAAAATTGTTTATTGTAAAAACATATAAACATTTATAACACGTTAATATCAAAGACCTTGATAGAATTTTTATCAAATTGAATTTTGTCGCGAAAAGAATTAAGATACTATATTTGAGAGATTTGCATAGGCTGGTGTGTTTCAATCCACCTTTTTTTTTTGTAATCAACCACACATTAAAAAACCGAAAACCCTCGAGTGGCACTAATTGTGCTAAAAGCTCTCCAGACACACCTCGCCTGACCAATTCAAGTCCCTAGATAAAAGTTTGACATTTGGCTACACTTCTGCAAATAAGCCAAATATTTAAATCAAACTGAAGATAAAGGAAAGGCCTTTGAAATAAATACAATATTTATATAAAACGAAAGACAGTTTTGAATTTATTCTCCGGTGTAGATACAGCAAAAAAAGATATTTTTTTTAAGAGAATAATAACATTTTTAGTATCAAACAGCGTGAATAATTTCGCATCCCCTTTATGATGGGAAATCGAGGATCATGACTAAAAAAGGGTGGGTTTCTCCCTATAGAGCCTAGCGTTAAATTAGAGAATAATATCAAAGGATCAAATGTGGATTGAAACTTTTTACCATTCTGGGGAATAATTCGTCCATTAAATTCCCACCCAATTAAAGGAAATTCAATAGTCTAATGTATAGGTCAGTGGTTCTCGCTCAAGGGGAGGGATTCCCCAGAGGGAATTTTCAGGCTTCAAAGAGGGGATCAAGACCAATGGAATATTAGTTTTTCTTCAATCTATAATTCTACAGATTTTACATAATCTGTAGAGATCATAGATGGATTTAAAGCAATATATCGTCGCCTTAGAGTGTAAGCCTGCTAACTCACAACAAATTTTACAGGGAAGAGAAAAAACAATCAAAGTTTAATATTGTTGTTATGGAAAGAAACTATTTTTCAAATTTTTTTCTACAACTTACGATCGTAATTTTAAGTAGCTGTTTTACTTGAACGTTGCTGCATCTCTTTTTCTTTCGAACGGTATTAATATGTCATATATGATAAACAATGGATTTTGCAGGTTTACACTCTAAGGGGACGAAAATTGTGTATTTGAAGCTAAAAAAGCCCCAAAAGTATTCAGTTGGAAAAAAATTTGGAAATTATTTTTTTCCATGTTTCTAAAAACAATAGGGCAAAAAATGCAAATATTTTGACCCACTTGCTGAGAATACATAGTATTAGTAAAAAATGTTCTGTTCCCAGAGGCCCAAAATAGTCTTAATTTGCTTCTGCTAATAGCGTTACGAAAAATGAAATATACAAAAAAAAAGAAGATAAATATGATTGAAATAAATTACAGAATAAATTGAATCTAACGGTATATGGTAATGAAAATTTCTAATTGCAATGCAAAGGATTCGTTAATAAATTTGACGAGACTGCAAATGTAATTGAAAGGATAATAAGTAAAGCGGGAAGCAAGTCATCTGGAATGTGTTGTTAATTTTCGTAGATGGCGCCAACGGTAGAAGTGGATGGCGAGTTGTTTATTTTTCATAGCTGTCCATCCGAGAAGGAGACAACAGAAGAAGAGGTTCGGTCCTTGTGGTTACATTTGCTCGATGAAAACATAAGCAAGGAAACATGCCAAGTCGAGATCTCATGTTGCGGCTGTTTAATTAATACGTTACTCAGCTTAACGAACTAATTAACTTGTTCAAAAGAATGTAAACACTTTAGTTCGGTTGGAAGCAATTTCATATTTAATGAATTATTATTATTATTCCAGTGACTTTTTGATTAAGTTGATTGGATTGTAAAGGGCTTTTTTTTCAAAGGCAGTTTTAAATAAATCTTAATTAAAAATATACATAGTGTAATGCGTTCGTGTTATGTATGTTCCCTTAAATATTGAATTAATATATAAATATATATTTTGCTTTAAAAAAGTATACCAAGATATATACATTAGGCTTAATTTAAAAGTAATTCCATCTTAATTATTTTTTTTGTTGAGAACAAAACAGTTCATTAAAAAAAATGAGAAATGAGAAAAATGAATTCAATGTTGTTAAGCGATTAATTTAGCCTTTTTAGAATAGAGCTTAGCAGTGTTGTAGTCGTAAAATCAGCAGAAGGTATACGCTATTTGGACCCGAAAAAATCAGAAGGTATACGATATAAACCGGGAGGGGTATTTCTGTAATTTAAAATAAAATGTACAACCTAGCACAGGGTATACGCTATTTGCTCAGATCAAACCAAAGGGCATACACCGTATAACCTCCGCCACAGCCTTAGGGGAAAAAAATACTTTTGCATCAATTGTAAAAATAATATGGCTTCTACATTTAAAGGAGGAGGTAATATACTCTTAATGTGGTCTCTTCCCTCTATCTCGAATTGAGCATAGTCAGACATAAAAAATTATAAATGATTATGAGATTGCTGCTACCCAATTTATGACATCCTTAGGGTTCCGTTTAAAAAGCAAAACGGATCCCTATTAGTGTTTCTGCTTAAATAAAATCTTATACAAATTAGAAATTTAGATATATTCATATTCCCCGAAATCTAAAATAGTATTGAAATTATAATCAAATGATTGATTATTCTGAGAAGGTGCAAATTTTTCGTCAGGTCCAAAATATAAAAATATTAAAAAAAGTTTTTTTCATGGGGTGGGAGGTATTGTGAAAATCTTTTCAAGTATAATTAGGTTTATTTTTTTAAATTTATTTCATTTTGGTATGAGAGTCCCCTCAAAATACTAGCCCAATTTAAAAATAAATAAATAAATTTTTTGAAATAATTAACCCGAATAATTAACCTGAGAGTTTGGACCCCTCTAATATGCAATGTAAAAATATTTTAAATCTGAATTTTAACCTTAAAGTTCTTACTTGATAATTTTTTTGGTTTATAGACTTAATTGGATTGGCCTCTGAACGGCTCATACATAGATGTATAGATATATTATAACTATAGGTTGTTCCTAAGCAATATTTAAAAACATTTAGATTATTTTTAAATACAAATTCTAGCCTTATTCCCACAATACGCCTGAATATAGGCAATCATTTCGTCACCTAATCTTAAAGGCTGCGTAACATTTAGGCTCTATCGTAAATACTCGAGTTTTAGAGTATATATATAAATTAATACCACCTTCGATAGAAGCCAACAAAACATGCCTGCCTGCCTAAATTAATTATTAAAAGCCAGAGTAACCTGACACGGAGACATTTTAAACACTAATAAAAAAAATTTTTTTTTGAGTGAATTAAAATAAGATCGCTGAGTAATTAAAAAAACTGTATCGATTCTTTCAAAGTAAGTAAAAACAGAGATAGGACTGAGTAACAAAATAGAGAAAATAAATAAATATTAACGAAGATATCGATATCAGAAAAATTTCCTTTTTTCATTCACGCTATAATAATATTGATATTGGCTCGAGAATTAGGTGTGTAAAAAATGTAATAAATCCTTTTGTATACATAAGCACTGAAATATAAAGAAAAAAACATTTATAAGTTATTGGTTTATACACTCAGATTTCCATACACATTGGTATGCCTCTTTGTCTCTGTAAACAATGTGCTGCTCTCAAATATAGACGTAATAAGCTAATAGAATTTATCGTTTGTTAGTTGCAAAACATTCATCTTTAAGTCTTATCTAACCAAGCCATGCATGAAACAAGATTGGACTAGTTTTACATTACTCAATAAATTGTATGTGATGCTTTCATTTATGCAGACAAAACAGTTAATAATCTGGTCTGAAGTTACCATACTCCTGCCAACTCGTTTATATATACAATTTTATTTTTATTGTGAAAACAAAGTTTTAAGTATCTTTTTGGGTGTCTTTTTTGAAAAAAGATGGAAATTATTTCAAAAATCAACACAGTATATAATATTATTAAATGAATTTAACTTTAAAGGACATCATAGTTATTAGAGAAATATTTTTACATTGCATATCAGAGAGGTTCGTCCCCTTAGGAATCGAACCCAAGCGCTAACTAAGCTTGCTGGCCAGTAGCCAAACCCTTAAGACCTTAAGACCTTACGGGTTTGGCTACTGGACCTCTCTGATATGCAATGTAAAAATATTTCTCTAATAACTATGATGTCCTTTAAAGTTAAATTCATTTAATTTTATTATCTAAACAAAATAATATATATATATATATATACCAGTGGCGTGCGGTCCATGAATGCGGTGCCTAAAATTTCAAACATTTCGAGTATTTTCATAAATATATAAGGTCGACTTCAAAATTTCAGAAGGATCTTTAAATTTTCAAATTATTATACGTTATTTCAATTATTTTTATAAAAAACATTTTTTGTTTTGAAAAGTATATTAGTTCTCGAAATGAAATAAAATTGTTTCATAGTTTCAAGGGGTAATTAAAATGAATGATTTTTCTAGAAAGGGTGCGGATAAAAGGTATGAAGTCCCTGCCTGGTATATCTCCACTGCAAGCATGTCAAAGACAAGTCCAGAACAGTTTTAGTCGAATAAAAACTGCTCTCGCTGAGAAACTATTAAAATAGTAATAATACAAAAATGGAATAAATAAAGATGATTCGAGAATCATTGGACTAATCCATTTCTAAGAACTTTCAATATATGTATAACTAAGAGTGCTATAGACAAGTCATAGCTTGTTTATAGAAATAGAATTTAGGACAAATTAAAGATTTTCTTATAGGACACGCTGATTCATTGTGGAAGATGGTCGATTTCCATCTCAGGGACTGTGGAGTTTAAGTCACAAGATTTCATTTTTGACTCCTACCCTCACTCACACAAAGTAGTATCCATTTGGCAAGCCAAAATATATTTTTAAAAAACCCATTGTTAAATTTGAAAAATAACGAAAATTTAATGTTATATTCGAAAATGATGCCGAATTCGATGGGATTTGCACAAAAAAAGCTAAGATTAAAATAAAATTTCAAAAAATGAAAGGTACTTTTTTGGACAACATCCCCTGGTAGAAAAGTCACCAACTGCCACTGATATGTACCTAAATTAATATTCATCTAAGTTCTGTATTCCTCAAAATATTAGAGACATTTCCAATAAAATCTAAATAAACCAATGGAACGCCCTCGGCTTGATGCAAATAAACATATTACATTAGAGTCTCACTAATCCGGCACTTCAATAGTCCGACACGTCTAATAATTCGGAGCCCTCCGCCCTCGCCCCCCTCGCCCCTCCCTACGCCACGCTCCGCATTTGAGGTCCGTCATCAATCAGTATAACCTCAAAACTTATGACAATCACTTATTACAATCCAGTAATCCGAACATTTCAATAATCCGGCACCACCTAGTTTTTAATAGTGCCGGATTAGTGAGACTCTACTGTACTTATATATGGGGTATTCAACGCCAAATCGACCTCTTTCGATTTGGCTGAAATTTTTATATGTTATACTACCTCACTCTAAAAACGTTTAGGATAATTTTTTCAAATTTTCTTACCCAACCGAAAAAAATTTATGAATTTTTTTTGAATGCTCATACCTTTTTCAAAAAATTGAATCAATTAAGATGCTCCCTTGCTCTTGCGCAGATTCGTTTGTGAAGTGGTCAGCTTACTATTATAACAAAACGAATTTAACTACATTCAATGTGAAATATAACAGAAAGAATATTTTAAAATTTTTTTAGATTTTTTAAATTTTCATTACTTTATTAAAATATGTTTCACCAAGAAACTACACAATTCTCACTTAATAAAAAAGAAAGAATATTAAAAAGATTGATGATGTAGATCAAACATAAAATTATATATATATATAAATGTTTATTTGGATCAAATAGAGGATAACATCATTGATTTCTTCTTATTAATTAAATTTTAGGTATGAGTGGGATAAAAAAATAGTTCTTTTTAATTTAATTTAACTGTGTAAAATTATTTTAAAAACCGTCAGGTTTTTTTTGAAGATCTCTTGAATAATAGCGTTCACAATTTTGAAGTTGTGAGAAAATATTTATTGTGAATGGAAATTAAAGAATGAAAATAAAATAAATTAAATGAGTTAAGAAATGAAGGGATTTCGTTGGAGCATAAGCAAAGACAAAAGAGGAAATCGCATAAGCGATGAATAGATTCAAACAAGTGGAAAATGATAGAGGATTATTTGGAGAATATTCCCAGTGCGTAGACACCATCGATGTAGACAGTTTTCAATAAATATTCAATAGCCTAGTGGAACCAAATTTATTCTTGTGCAGCGACGTTGATAAAATTTATCTGTAGCAAAAGTAAGCGGTCGTTCGGGAGGGAATGACCATAAAAGGGCTCACCTGTTCTGGCGATGCTGGCTGGCTGGGCTGGTTGCTCGGGGGCGGTGGCGGTGGCGGCGGCGACGGGGGTGGTGGCGGCGGGCACGGGGGTGGTTCCCGCCCAAGGGGTGCACGGCTCGCAGCCGGGGGCGGTGCGCGTCGTAGCTCGGCAACACGACCACCGCTTCCCCGACCAGAAACCCGAGTGGAAACGCTCACTTAGAAGAGCGTTGTTCGCGCACACTGCAAACATCACAGGAGCAATTAGCCTATGCCGATACTCTACAAGTATGCATACTCAAGGCACACAACAACCACACCACTACAATCCAGAAAAACAGGGAGTAGAAGAGAGAGAAAAAATTTAGTGCACACCAAGTGATTTTTACTTGGCTATCATAAATTAATAACATAAAAATATTAATTAAAAATATTTAGTTTGTTGAGAGTAGCAGAGTTAATGATTTATAAGGAAAGATCAATGAGGTGGTTATCAGATGCAAATAAACATTATCATTAACTATTTAAATCCGCTTATTGCGACGGCGACGACAATGTGACATTAGCTACTAATTAGCCACTATTTAGTTTTTTATTTATTGGGCACTTTTTTTCAAATCTTTTATTTAATAAATTTTAAATAATTTTAAATTATTAATATCTGTCATTTTTTCCTAAAAAAAACTTAAATTTTAAATTAATATTAGATCAATTTTATAGGAGTGTGAAGTTAGCTTTGGAATTAGATTTTATTTAATTTTATTTATTTTTTTAGAAAGACGGAGTGGTAAGCGAAATGAGTAGGTTATAATGAAAGGCAGTCCATAAATTATTTAAATTTTATTCAATTTCCGACGTTTCGGAGACTTTTTTTCTCTCCTTCTTCAGGGTATTGAATAGTTATTGATGGGTGAATATAACTTGGTTCCCATTTGTCTCTCCTTTCAGTGATAGCAACAATATTACAATTGTGGAATATTACAAAGTGGAAAGTTCAAATTCCTCCCTTTAGGGAAACTGATTATTTTTGCGATTTAAAAAAAAAATATCTAGCTAAACATCTAAATATAAATAACGTTTCATTTCCAGATGACTCAGGTATCAAATTAATAAAAGCAGAATAAGTTTTTAAAGTTATTGATAAAATACTTGGTAGGTTTCACATTAATGTGAAACCTACCAAGTATTTTTATCCAATAATTTTAAAAAATGTTTCACCAAGTGCCAACACCAAATTCCTTAAAAACTAGTTTTTAAAGTGATTATCAAAATTAAAATCTGAGATTTCCATTTTTGACATTTCGTAATTACAGCCAAGCAGAATAGTGAAATGAATGACAAGTCTAATTAATAATATTGGAATTTAAAAACCAATTTCAGAAAGTGTCATTCCATTGTTTCCCCTATTCTATTTAAGTGAAAGTATAAAATAAATGAATTTTTCCAAAAAGCCAGCATCAAAGCCCGTTGGAAGGCAATCTATTACATTTACACAATCATGAAAGGTGATCTGATATTGAACCAGGGAGGGAGCCCAGGTATTAGTATTTACTAGATCTTTCTCATTAGAGATTCAATGAGAGCTCCCTTGTTCAAATAACTATCGGAAATTCATAACATGGCAATAGTTTTAAAATTAAAAGTAAATATTAATTTACAAATAGAACTGCGTGACTCTGACGACGGATTTTTGTTACTTTATATATTTAGATAAAATGACCTCTAATTAATACCCACGATAGCCCAAGAAAGGAAAATCAAAAAGTTTGTTTGTATCAATATGTAGTACTGATTAGATTTTGAATAAATTTTAATTTTCTCATTAATATATCAAAGAATAGCTACGTCAACAAGAATTATTTTGACGCTGATTTGAAAAATATATTTTATCCGCGAGACGTGATATGCTATTGAGTCTGCGGATATAATCTGGACCAAGGAGAAGGATGTATCCACTTAGCCACAATCCAACGTCATTTCGCGTATATCGCTAGACACTCGATGGATCACCGAGTGAATTGGAAATCTCAGATGTTATATACTCGATCTCAGAGCGCTAGATCTATTAGCATGTATGTTAGATGCCTGCCATTGTAATAAAATGTAGAAAACCTTCAGTTAATTAATGGCAGGCATCTAACATACATGCTAATAGATCTAGCGCTCTGGACTGGGAGATCGAGTATATAACATCTGAGATTTCCAATTCACTCGGTGATCCATCCGAATGTCTAGCGGGCTATACGCGAAATGACGTTGGATTGTGGCTAAGTGGATTACATCTTTTTCTCTCTTGGTCCAGACTTAATACTCCGCAGACTCCAATAGCGTAATCCGCAGTAGTCTCGCGAGATAAAAATATATTTTTTCAAATCAGCGCGGTCAAAATAATTCTTGTTGACGTAGCAATTATTCTTTGATATATTAATGAGAAAATTAAAATTTATTTAATATCATTATTTCAAGTTAGAAATATATAAGTTCAAATATTATTTTCACTCAATATTTGACAAAAATTCCCTACATTAGAGTCGCGATCGAATAAAATGTAGAAAACCTTCAGTTGATTAGATTTTGGAATATCTCGTTCAAAAAGAAGAAAATATTTTTTGAATTATTCTATGGAGAGACAAAGAGCAAAGAGGTTGTCCTCTGCTTGATGCAAATAAACATACACACATATATATCGAGATGATATATATGTGTGTATGTTTATTTGCATCAAGCAGAGGACAACCTCTTTGTTTCTCTTTGTGAATCAACAACTCTGCTACTCTCGGCAAAACAAAAACTTTTCAATTATTCTATGGAGATTTTAAGAGGATGTTATAGTATAGCCATAAATGAACAATTTAAGTTTATTAATAATGACTAGAGCAGCTCTAGTGTACCTTTTGAAAAAAAATTCACTTTTTTTTATTATTTAATGTGTGTGAACGATTCTTTCATTAGAATCTGATTGATGAAAATAACTACAAAGAGCGGCGATAGAATAATCTCTGTTTCCTTTACAACTAAGATGTATTGCAAGGATGCCAAATACAAGTTCAAACCTGTACCAAATACAAGGTCAAACCTGTTTCAGACTATTAGAGATTAATTTCTTAATTTCTATTATTCTAGGAATGGTCTTTTGCACTCGGACCAAAATGATACTCGTTATAGAGAGAGAGAATATTCAATTGGACTTCATTAAAATTCAGACAGAAATGTACAAAACAATTACTTGTTGCGTCTCTAACTAGCAAGCGTAGTCTTGAAAAAGTGTTGACTTTTTCATCTATTTCTTTGTATTTTTAATCGGGTCGAGAAATTCACTAAAATTTAGTTCACAATTAATTTTGCCGGGGTAGCATTTAAATAAATAAATAATAAATAATTTTTTCCAAAAAACTGGACAAAATGATCAAACTGACCTGGACACTTGAACCATCCCTTCAAACCCGGACAATTCCGATCAAACCGAATTGTATGGTAAGCTTATCTAATAAATATCAGTGTTGTTCACATACGCAGAAGGAAATAATCTGACCTGTCAGATCGGACTTTTTAAACTTTGAAAAAGATTATATGAAGGTAACTTTATTTGAAATGACAATGAATTAATTTAACTTGATTTTAATTTAATATTCACCTTTATATTATAAAACTAATTTGTATAAGAAAAGGAAAATGTTTCTAGTTCTCAAAGTATATTTGTTTTTATTTTCATAGGATTAGCTAATTTTTAAATTTAAATAGTAAGGATACCATCAAATTTCTACAAATCCAACCCGAAAGAACATTGAGGAATTTTAGTAGAAAAACAAATGGTAAAGAATCAACAATCCTAATAAATTTTAAGTTTTATTTACTCATAATATATTTTTTAACAAGGGGTAAAGAAAGACACATGGCTTGCATGGTCACAAGGGTAATGAAACTGAAAAGGTTCGAAATGTCAGAAATTCAGCGCCTGTCAACGCAACCCGCAATGCAGGGCGCTCTATTCGAATGCTTACCCTTCAATTTACAGGCGCGGGGCTGAATTACTTCAATCAAAGGTTGGCTTAATTATGTCAAAATCATATCTATATGTCTTTCCGTATCTTTTAGTCAGTCGTGAAATCTAACAAAAATTAAAATAATTTAAAAAAAGTTTTTTTTTAAGACTCCATATGGTCAGTGTCGCCTTAATAATAAACTTATATCTAATAAACTCTTCCTCTTATCTACTAGCCTTATTTCTATAAGAGTTCGGCCCCCTTAATACTCTCCCATCATCTTTGAGAGTCCTGTGTTAATTCTGGGCTTGTGCCCCATAAGTAAAACGCAGGATATTTACCCTTGTCCAAATAGGTTTTATAAAACTCTTCCTAACCAACTTGATTTCTCCTTTAACTGTGTATCACAACAAATTTCACAATGTTCCATTTGGTAATAAATTCACGTCTACCGCGAATGGCGTTGCGAATGCTCAAAAAAGCACATGATTTTTTTAAAAATCCAGAAATCGATTGTATTGTATCTAATTCAGATATCAAAGAAGTGTATTTATCGCCGCCTCCTGAGTGACGTCTGATTGCAATGACAATGTAGGTAAGTGAGTAAAGTTTTTTGTCGGCAACTGTCATTCCCAAAGGCCAAGTTTCATTAGAAATGAAAAAATATGATCATATGGTACATCTTATTAATTAATTGATCTTTCTCTTGTAGATGAGTATTAAACATATCTTAAACCAATGAGTTTTTCCAAAAATGCGAAAAATTTCAAATTTCTCTTAGCTATAATTTAAAAATGTATACGAACGACTTATGATGTAATTCTCTTTTAGTGATATGTACAATAAAGTTAACATTTATGATCATTTGACCCAGGTCCGGGCTTCGTGTTGGCCACCTCTGGTCTAGAATATCGAACTGCGAGGGTATATCAAAGGCTGGTACTGAATAAAGGTTCAGAATATATTCGATACTAGTTCCGCGAACGGAGCTAATATTTTATCAATTCAAAAAAGATAATTTAAAGAGTATTTTGTATATTCAATAGTTTTTGATATGTCCTGCTAAAGACTAAAACATTTAAAATAATAAAAATGTATTTAAAAAGCTTTTTTTTAAAGCAGACTATCAAAATGTATTAAAAAGTAGATATTGAAGGAGACAATAAAAGAATGTCTTCTGCTGGAATTATAAATTTTATTTATTTATAACGAGACTATAGTTTCGAGGGCTTTGCCCTCTTCATCAGTCTATTACAATGGATTCACAGGAATTAATGTATTAATGAAAGGTTAAAATCTTTCATGTGGTTAGGTAAAGAAATTATACAGGGTGGGAAAGTTAAGAATTGAAATTTATACTTGTTTTATTATTTTTTCTGTAGGTGGCGTTCGTAAAGTTTATATTTTAGCGGCTATTTTTAAAATAAAGATTTCGGGAATTTCTATTTTCCGATTTAAGAGAAGGCAAAGCCCTCGAAACTATAGTCTCGTTATAAATAAATAAAATTTATAATTCCAGCAGAAGACACACTCTTTTATTGTCTCCTTCAATATATAAAAATTCTGCTACTCTCGGCAAAAACTTTAAAAAGTAGATAGGTAATACGTTTTTCTTTAGTACACAAACAATTTAGATAAGTACTTACAAATGACTATAAATAAAATTTAAATTTAATTCAAATATCCATTTTATTTTTAATCACTGCAAAATCACGAAAAAAATGTTGATAAAATAATGCTAGTAGAAGCGGCTTAGGGATTTGTATCTTTTCCTGAAATTTATTTCCTAAATTAACCCTTTACACTCGGTGTGTGGGAAAGACATTGTTGTATATGATAAAATATATATGAAAACAAGGCTTTCTAAAGCAGGGGTGTCCAACACGTAGATCGTGAGCCACCGTGAATCGCGGCAACTTTTGATCTGGCTCATTTTATAAACTCATGTCTAAAAAAAATTTACCCTATCAAATACAATTTTTTACAGCTTATGAACGTTTCGGAGGATCGTTCAATCTCAGTTATGATATATCAACCAGTCTGTATCCAAGAAAAAATTTCTAAAATATTAATTATTTTTAGAAAAATTTCCATTAACCAATCGAGTTTCAATCCATTTCAATTTAATTTTTCATTGAAAGAACGACTTTTGCTATTTGAAAACGAATGTCATTGGCTTTTAGAAAAGTCAAGTTTAATCAATTAAATGAAATATCATCTGTTTATTACTATAAAAAATTTAATTAAATGATAAGCTCAAATTTATAAATTGTACTACTATTTAGATTTAAAGCATTTCCTTATTAAAACAATTTAAAAATGATAAGAATGTTTGTTATCTTAATGACAGAGGAGAAATATAATGGGAAAGTAAATTCTATCGAAAATAAAAAAAGAGGAAAAATGGTCCTGAAGAAAAGTTGAAAGAAGACCTCGGCGGTAAGCAAAAGATCGTAATTCAAAGGTTTATGAGACATCGCCTTATCTAGTTGTGTTCTTTACTAACCTAAAATATCCGTTATATATTGTTTTTGAAACCTAAGTAAAAAAATAGTTTTTAAAAATAGTAATCAAAATTAGCAAATTATGGGATTTTTAATTATCGTTTATTATTAGTCGTTGAGTTTTTAGCGATAATAGAAGGTTACAACTATAAGAATCTCAATTTAGGTTTTACTAATTACAATGGGATAGAGGTAACACGAAGAGATTGGGCTGGACAAAAAATGGCTACAGAACACAGTGTCTGTAGATCATCCATCTCACTAGAAGCCACACATTCTGAACTTCAGTGATCCTTTGGGAAGTGGTGCTTTGAATATATCAAGGCTTTTAACTAATTATCTTATTAATTCAATAATTAGTAGATTGTGAGTTTTTTTTTTTACATTTTTTATATATATATTTTTTTTTTTTTTTTATCTATTTATTTATTTTTTTACGTGCTTTTATTTAACTTGACTTCTCTGTAATATTTTGTCCGAGACAATTTTTTTCTTCAAATGTGGCTCGTCCAAGCCAAAAGGTTGGACACCCCTGCTTTAGCTAAATGAGAAACTGATCCCGCAACCACTAATCTTAATGTACATAAGATGGTATTTCATTTCATTTTTATTTTTCATTTACTTTATTCTAGTAACTCTATATTAGTGACCCGCATATTAAACTATATAAGTATATAACTCTCAACTCATCATCCTAAGACTGGTTTGACGCAACCATCCGTGTCCACCCGGCTGTTTGACCTCTCTAAATGTCTCGCATCCCATATCCCTAATTATTTGGTTGAAATATTCTAATCTGGGCCTTCCCCTTCCCTTTTTCTTTCCCACCTCCCCTCCAAGATATCCCTAAGCAGTCCCTCATGTCTCAGTGTGTGTCCCATCATCTGACCTATTCTTTTCCTCAGACTCTTCCACAAAATTCTTCTTTCTCCGATTCTTTCAAGAACTTCTTCATTTTGTAATTCTATCCATCCATTTGATATTCATACACTCATCGATATAAATATAACATTTTTATTTTTTTATTATTATTAGCAGATAACAATTCACCTGAAGAAAAATTGCACCAGAGGCGTCGCTTGGTTCGCCTGTAGCTTAGGCCCCTGCGTGTTTCGAAATGCTTAAAGTAAAGACATCACAAAACATATTTGTTTCTTATTTTTAATTAATTTTATTGATTAATTTTTACTTGTTAGAACAACCTTATAAGTATGTTTTCTGTTCAATTAATGTTCGATCTATTTAGGATCAAACACGTTTCTGAAAAGGGGATTAAAATAAAGAAAAAGTTTAACTAAAGATTAAATAATCCTACAAAAATATCTCGCCATTATTAAATGATTATTAAATAATTTGATAGAATGGAAAGACGCTTTTACACACACAGGGACTAAAGCATTGCCGATGACAGCACAGGATCTTATTGGCTTTTCACAACCAACGATAAAACCGGAGACGGTGCTGCTCTAAATATTACCGACATTGACTATGCTCCTTAGGGGCGGTTGTATGTCGCAAACTGGGATGGCCAATCAGCAGACAGGCACTTTACACTTTTCAGTGCCTGTCATCTGAATGCCCATTTACCATCTACCGTTTGTTAGTGGTAAAAAGCATTTACTTTGCGACATACAACCGGCCCTTAGTAAGTTTTGGGCCGTGATAAAAATAAAGTGTGCTGCTGTGATCATTCCTTGAGCTATTGTACCTTAGGAGTAAGTATTGCAGAGCAACAAAAGAAAAGATAAGACCTAGTTTCATCCCTTGTTGAATTTAAGATACATGGAACTTCAGATCTTCAGATCTTCAGATGAAAAATGGTGAAGATTATAAAAAAGTAAAGTGTTATATGGTAGCTTTTGAACTCTTGTGATAACTGTCCGTTTGTGCCAAATTTCAGCATTCAAGATAAAAATCTGATTACGAAATCTCCATACGAGATTTTACTCTAAACTAGAGGCTCAATTTCTGAACTACATATATGGCGAATACTTCTTGCTTAATCATTTTTTTTCGATTCCCACCTTTAGGACATAAGCTACTATGTTTTAATTATTATAAATAACTATTTAGTTTAGCAAGAGAAAAAAAAAATAATATAAAAATACGGGCCAACTTAAACTTCCTACGTTAATGAAAATGTTAAAAATTGCACACATACCTCAAAGAGTGTATCAAGTCTTAAAAAAGATTGCTTTTTCTTTCAATTTAATCCTTGAATTTTGTTAAACTCTCTCTTAAAAATAAAGTTTAACTTTTTAGATCTTATATGCCTATAAAAAATAAAATAAATAAGATACAGCAACTTAATGTGAAAGTTTTAAAGATCTAAATCACACCAACCAATGTCATCAAAAGTTTCCTTTCTCTATTGCAATTTAATCATGAATATTTATTCAATTATTTATATTAAAAAAAGAGATAAATTAATATAACTAATTATTTATCCTAGACTATTCAGAAATGAACAAACGCCAATGGAATTAAATTAAAAACATTTAGTGAGGGAGAGGTTCCATTGTTTTGCTTTCATTATGGAATTTTCATGCATGGATACACAATTGGATTTCACATTGTTCGTGTAAATATGTATTTTCTGATTTTTTAGTGTCATTCAGACAACGAAGATAAAAACATTAATTAGATTTTAACAAATTCCCTTCGCTACAGAATTGGAATTTGTTAAGCATTGTATGAGTATTATAAAAATCATGCATTTTTTCATTATGGTACCAACACTGGCACGAAAGTTTCTAAAAAATTCAATTCAATTAAATTTACTAATTTTTCTACCCCCAATTAATGCGGATTGAAATTGAAAAAAACAAACATTTTTACTATCATTTAAAAAAATACAACTGCAATATAAGTGGTTGAACTTCAATGACCCTTTGATTTTTTTCTAGAGAAAAATATAGGGGATGAAGTTTAGAAAGCCAATAAATTAAGAATCCATCTTGAATAGAACTCTCGATCTTTTGGTCCATCTTAATATTATGTTAAAGACAAAATCAAATTAATTCGTTTATCGCTATGACTTTTAGAGACTGAAAGATTTTAATTTGCCGATGGTAATAGAGATTCAAATTAACAAGAAATCATAAGTTGGTGTCATCTATTAAATTCGATGGAATGGAATATTTTTAATTATATGTCAAAGGGGTTGTTTTTCACACCCTCGGGAATCGAACCTTAGTGCCAGTAACAGCAATCCAGGCCACCTGGCTCACCTGCAGGATGCGAACCTCTCTGACATATCTACACGCGTAAAATATTTTACTCAAAGATTGTTATCTTAATTTGTAAAATTTCGCGATATAGTGATTCTAAATTTAAACATATAGCCATGCCATATAATTTAAATAAAAGTCGTTGAGTGTTTCGAATTTTGAAGAGATTCAAAATTCGAAGGGCAATGGAATCTTTCATATTAAATTAGGAAAAGCTAGACAAAAAAGTCGTTACTGCATCGGATTGTGACTGGGGATCAAAAGTGGATATATTTTGAGAATCCTAAACGCAAGAAATCGTGCGTTGATCCCGCCCAACCATCAACATTTCCCCCAAGACCAAATCGCTTAAGACAGAAGACGATGCTGTGCGTTTTGTGGGATCAGCAGGGTATCGTCTACTATGAGTAGCTAAAATCTGGTGAAACTGTCAATGCCACCAACAACTGATCAAATTGCATCGGTGCTCTGCGTGAAAAAAGACCAGATTATCAGCAAAGACATGACAAGCATGATTTTCCTCCACGACAACGTGCCATCGCACACGTCAACAATAATCCGAAACTACTTGGAGAGACTCAACTGGGAGGTGTTACCCCATGCCGCTTATTCACCAGACCTGGCCCCTTCTGACTACCATCTTTTTTCGTCGATGGGCCACGCGCTCGCTGAGCAGCACTTCGATTCTTAAGAAGACGTCAAAAAATGGCTTGATGAGTGGTTTGCATCAAACAGCAGGAATTGCCCGAGAGATGGCAAAAATGTTTAGCTAGTGAGGGCCAATATTTTGAATAAATTTATTTTTGTTTTCTGTGAAAAAAACATGTGTTTTCTTTACTAAAAAAAGCACCGTTTTAAACTTATACACCTATACCACCTATACACCATCAATTGAAGAAAGATGTACATTCCTATAGCAATGATTTAAGCAACTGCTATGGAACTTGGTAGCCGTATAGATCTCAACTCTTTTGTCGGCGAAGCCATTTGTACCGAATTAGGCCTCTTTTTTACATTTGTGTTTTTGATCAGATCCAAATTACAAATTTTATATCTCAAAAACGGTAGATTCAATCTTGCAAAATTTAAATACACATTTTTTTATTTTTCATTGACCAGATGGCCAAGTTGCGACTGAGACGCTCAATAAAGACAGCACGTTACAGATCTTAAGTATTTAATCCAAAGACGATGTCAGTCAAAGCAACAATGAGAGGATTTTTGTAAATTGAAAATAAAAATGTTAATATTGCATTAGTAGGATATGCATTAAGCCAGTCACAAATACGATACTATGCTTTTTGTTGAGTCTATTAACTAAATACAAAGAGCTTTAAACGAAATAAGCGCATTATATCGAAATTTAGATTAACTAAACAGACGACGCCGAAGGCAAATTACTTATATATAAGAAAATAAGTGAGTAGTTAAAATAACAACCAAACTTTATATAGAAATTATAAATCATATTAAGTAATATGATAAACACGTGAGAAGATTGTTTGGCAAATTTGTTTTGTATACGTTTTATGCGTAGGCCTGAGATAAATGGGCCTATTTCTTTCGTATAATAGCTAATAAGCTTAGGTCCTCTTTGCAAAGATAAGTTTAATGATACAATAATATATAACATTATTACAATATGCCTGACAAGTGCTGACGGACGATGTAGGAAATTTTGAAATAAAAATAAATATAGAGGCATTATCATGAGTTAATGTTATAATAAGGTATGATACTCGTATGTTAGTTGAATAATGAATAGATAAGGCAGTAACTATTAAACCTTTGAATTACGTTAGCTCATTTCCGAGGGCGCCGTCCTCATTCTACCACGACCGACGACGTGTGCTTGTCATTTTCACTTGTGTTAGTAAGAGATCATATTGTACTCAACATCTAGATTTCTCAAAAAATTCAAGTTTTGAGGTGTTCTGAAATCAAAATTTTCGAATAATGGTCTATCTGTGTGTGAGTGTATGTGATATCCCAAAAGCAATTATATCCCAAAGGAATATATGTAAATGAGATCTTAAACTGAATATCGGATAGAATAGATTAATTTAAAGGGAGTAGCTCTCTGAAAAGATTTGGTGTGTTGTTGATTCATAAAGAGAAATCAATGAGGTTGTATGTACTCTGCTTGATGAAACAAAAATAGACGTATATTTATTAAATACATATACCAAATATAAATATATAGTATAGGTATATTTAGGTAATTTATTTATTTGAGACTATAGTTTCGAAAGTTTGACCTTCATCACCTGTCTTTTTAATTAGAAATATTTTATCTGTTATATCTGTTGGGATCAATTAACCGATAGGACATAGAAAATCCGTTTTATTGGCATAGCAAGCAAACCACATAAACGATTTCGTTAGGCAGTTCCAGTCCCTTGAAGTCATGTGAATAAAAGTATTAGAGAATGAGGAGATTCGGTACTTCCCTAATTTAATCGCGAAGGGACGAGGGGAATCACAAATCAAGTGTGCAAAGCAGGCCTTGGGGGAAATTATTGATTTTAATTCATCGAGGCACATGCCGTGAAAGTATCTATAAAAAAAAGGAAACCGTGGAAACGCTTCTTTGATTGGACATGGAGGACGAAGGGTCGAAGGCGTCTATTAGCTCTTTAGTCTGATAGGTGGTTTCTGAATTGCATGCAAAAAGGAATATTTGGAGGCCTCTTCCCTTAAGTTTGGGTGTAAAAAATGGCGTGGTCCTGAAAAACAAGTCAAGTTTTCACTATGTAGATTTCTTCATTTTGATCATTCTAAGAGAACTCAGGTACAACATGGCAGAATATCACAGGATGTTTAATCTGAAGAGAATGTCTCGAAAATTGTTATTCTCGCACCAAGATTTTAAAAACTCATTGAGTCTTTGTTGTATCAAAGCTAGCCAAATTTTGAAAACCCTATTTATTTAAAAAGTTTCGGTCAAAATTGATTGAAGGAGCAACAGTGTTGCAGTTATTCGTACTTATACCTTTATGTCTATAAATTTTAAATCGAAATGTTATATGAAGAATTTTTGAACGAATATAGATAATGAGCTGAAATTTGACTCATAAATTCATATGCTGTACTTTTAGATTCAAGTTTTAACTTTCTAATTCAAATTGTTCACTGACAAAAACAATTTTCGAATTCGCGTAGGTATCTAGTCTTAAGGACATTTTCACTTTTTCCTCTAATTTATTATAAAAAAATGTATGATTTCACATTTGAAAAGTTAATCTATCATTCATAAAATTAATATAATAATATGACCAGGTTAACTTGTTTAAAAACTTAAGCAGTCTTATTCTTAATAAAACCATGAGAATTATATTAAAGTGCAATAGGTACACCAGGATAAAAGAAATGCTTGACACATTGGAATGGCTTAATATAAATAATAATAATAATAATAATAAGCCTTTTATTATCATAAATATATACAAAATTTTAAAAGAAATGTATAAATAATGGTATACAAATGCAAGTTTTGATATTTGTTTACAAAATCATAAACCAACTTGCACCTCAATATCTAATAGATAAATTAAATGAAATGAAACCAATACATTCCCATGGAACAAGACAACAGGGAGACTTCTACTTGAGTACAGTAAACAAGGCAAGCACGATGAACAGCGTATTCTATAAGGGGTTAAGATTATATAATAACTTACCCGAATACATCAAAAAATGTAAAACTTTATCGGCATTTAAAAGAGAAGTGAGGCTATTGCTAATATCAGAGCAATAATTACTTGTGATATGTTTTATATATATGTTGTTACTGTTATTATTATTTTTGTTATATTCCTTTTCCCATAATATCAAGATTGTGATTTTTGTTTTTTATGTAGGATTAATTTGTACTCTTGTTATTATTATTATTATTGTTTATATGTACAAGTGTTCATTTGTTTATTGTCATGTATGGTGTGTGATACATTTATATATTTATTATAAATTGTTATATTTTAGAATGTATTGATTATCTTTATCTTTTTGTATCTCATGAATTGAATGTATTATTTAAAAACAAATTACATATATTTGTTTAATTGTATGATGTATAGCTAAAATAGCTAATAAAGAAATATTATTATTATCTATAAAATTACAATTTTCAATTAAACATTCTCTAATATAAATATATTAAACTTAATTCATTGCATACTTTTTGGATGAAGCCTAGTAAATTAGAGCATGGCTGTATGTTTCTCTATTAATTAGAAATATAGTAGCAGAGAATGGCAATCTAATAAATTAACTTGTAGTCTGTATATTTTGGGGCTGACGAACTGGCAACCTGCAACTGACAAACAGAACTTGAACCAGGAAGCAGGAAAAGGGAATTGAGGGCGTGTAGGGAATAAATGATTCACTGGACTCTAATTACAAATTCATTCAAACCCATAACATCAATTGAACAGCGAGGAAGGAAGATGTTCCAATAAAAAGAATTATTGAGTGAAAGCCCTATTTATCAAATATATCGATATTATGATTACGATAGAGAGGCTTATGGAAGCCTTCAATGTTTATTCACAAAAGTACCTATAGAAAAATGAAATTATTGGTTCTAACTGATTCATTTAAATAACGCGGTTCTGACTCATTTAAATAATACATAAGAAAAAATTATCGATATTGTCCTCTAATTAATTGATCTAAGATGTTATAAGTTTTTCTACAGATTGTTGACTCGATACCCAAATTGTAATAATAAATATGTAGTTTCAACTTTAGTGAATAAACGAATTGTAAAAAAAGGGGCGAGGGAGATTTCCATGTCAATAGGGCTGTCGTTCTCTCGACAATCGAACTCAAGGGCCAAAAAAGTTGAGCCCACCATTGGCAATTCTCTAAGAACTAAATTTTCGTCAAACATCTTCATTGTGAAATTCCGCTAATGAATTATTAAATATTTAAACATATTATAGATATACCATATATATATAATATATTGATGGCCTAGAATGAAAACCTCGTATATCAAAAAAAACTTAATCAGTAGAGATTGTGGTGTTGGTGCAAGGTGAAACATCTTTAATAAAGATAAGAGTAAATAGATATTTTATTTAATATGGATTTACTATGAGTTAAGTGATACTGGGTCACTTATTTCACATTAAAATTAAAAATTAAAAGATATAAAATTTTTTTTCTTTTTCAATATATATATTTCGGGCTATCAACCCATCTTCAGGAAATACAGAGAGTAACTGGTTAGTTACTCTCTGTATTTCCTGAAGATGGGTTGATAGCCCGAAATATATATATTGAAAAAGAAAAAAATTTTATATCTTTTAATTTTTTAATTTTAATGTGAAATAAGTGACCCAGTATCCTTAACTCATAGTAAATCCATATTAAATAAAATATCTATTTACTCTTATCTTTAAAAAAAAACTTAAATAACTTTTATACGTTATTAGATGGATAAGCTCGTATCTCACAATACTTGACTGTCGAAGAAAAAAAATCCTCTAGATCAAGAGTTTTTGTTAGCCTAAGTTAGGGTAGTAAGGAAAACCACGTATATAAGTGGATAGTGGCCAAGCCCTAATGTGAAATACTTGTAAGTCAATGATACAAGGTTTTCACTTTAAAAGATCCATTTTCTAAGATAAACTTTGTGAACCAGCAGAACATTTATTCATTGTAATGTAATTACAATAGTTGTACCTTTACAAGACGTATGTTTTTTTTATTAAGAAAACCTCTTATCTCTAACAAGGTTATAAGTGATAAATACTCTCGTAACTAAAAATTAAGGTGGAATACCTCGCAACTGATTTTGGCTATAAGTTATATATCCTTCTAAGTCATAATTAAAAAAGAAAATATAAACTTTTTAATATTTGATGGTATTATGCATACTTGTTATAAAAAATAAAAAATTTAGGTACTGACTTATGAGTAATTATCATTGCTTTTAAATAACTGCAACATTTTTTGGTTCTTCTCTGTAAAGTTTGCATTTTTCGAGTAAAGTGGTTATCATTCTAGGCCATCGATATGTATAGCAGTGGCATTCGGTCTATGGATGCGGCGCATCCCTAAAATTTCAAAACATTTAAGTAGAGTATTTTCATACGGTGTCATAAAAAAATCTAATATTAAATGTGAAAAATAACGAAAATAATGAAATAATGAAATTTTCAAAAAAAAAAATTTAAAAAAAATGAAGGTTACTTTTTTGGACAGCATCCCTGGTTAAAAATTCACAGCTCGCCACTGATGTATAGCTAATTTAAATGGAATAGATTTCTAAGATATTTGATTGAAATTTAGCTGGTTATATCTAGCGTCGGCGGACTAAAGTATATAAGTCAAAAATATCAATTATAAACAAATAATTAAATTAATTGATATGTAAATTTAAGTGAAATAAGAATAATTTTATAAAAGAAATGATGAACACAAGGTTATTTTTAAACAGCCAATCAGTGAAGTGACCCTTTAGTTAATTAGTAAAAAAAGGGCTAATTAAAATTTAAAAAACGGCTTAGAGGTGCAAAAACTTTGGAGCTTGTTTAACTATGTTCCATCTATATTAATTAAAAAGACGATACACCCTAGACCAATGGTATTGTTTTGCTTAGCGTGCCAAATTCGGCAATCAGATGGGTCTGGTGGGTCTCGCAAAAATATTTTTTGTTTCACGCCTGCAACTGTAAAAGTTGTTATTGTAGGAGAATAATTAGGCGAATATATTATATTAAATTGAAAGTTTTTGCCGAGAGTAGCAGAATTTTTATATATTGAAGGAGACAATAAAAGAGTGTGTCTTCTGCTGGAATTATAAATTTTATTTATTTATAACGAGACTATAGTTTCGAGGGCTTTGCCCTCTTCATCAGTCTATTACAATGTATTCACAGGAATTAATTTATGAATTCATAAATTTATTTATAACGAGACTATGGTTTCGAGGGCTTTGCCTCTTCATCAGTCTATTACAATGTATTCACAGGAATTAATTTATGAATTCATAAATTAATTCCTGTGAATACATTGTAATAGACTGATGAAGAGGGCAAAGCCCTCGAAACTATAGTCTCGTTATAAATAAATAAAATTTATAATTCCAGTAGAAGACACACTCTTTTATTGTCTCCTTCAATAATATATTAAAAGACCTAAAAAAATGAATTTAACTTTGACCAAAGAAAAATAAACACTATGGGGTGCGATTTTTATTGCTTTGTTTCGCAATAAGTAATAAGACCAGAAACAGAAAATTTATAATATAACATGGTCAAATTTAGGCTTTGTTGCTTGAGCTTTATATAAAATGAAAGCATTTTACATTCATTAACATTATATCTTCAAGTAATTAATAAATAGTAAGTAAATAATATATTTGTTATTTATAATATAACATGCTCAAATTTTCTATTAAAGTTAGTTATTTTTTCTAGTTTATTTATTAATTTACAAAGCCAACTCAGGCTGATAGCAAATGTTTGCTGGGCCTCTCGTTGAGTACTGCCCTAGAGCCTAGAACAGAGAGCCTCCAACAATTATGGGAGGTTGATTTTTAGTTCTCTAGTTAGGGGGCTACAGAGTGTAAGTATATGAAATGTGGTTGAGTTTGGTCCAAAGGCCAAGAATTTTCATTGTTTGACCTACCCTGATTTTATTCGAATTTTTTCATTAAAAGCGTTAGAGCTGTTTTTGAGAAATTTGGAAAATAAATAAATAAGGAGTTAAAAAAGTACTCTTCAAAAATTATTATGACTTCCAAAATACTTGAAATATAAAATTAGTTCTTATTTGAGGTTTAAAAGGAAAGAATGAAGTAATTTAAGAATTTTTTCAGAATTTTAATTTAAGCAGTAACTTGATTGTAATTGATCTGGTAGACAAATCATTTATAAATGACCAGTTTTAGGACACTCCCATATCGTCATTTTAATGAGAAATTAAATTTAAAAAATTATCCTTGTTCTACTTAATGAGATCTTTACAGGAATACTTCACACTCCATGGTACGAAAATATTTTTCATTTTTAGCCCCACAAATAATTCGACATTTCCTAAAATATTGAATCAGTTAAAATTTCAATACGATTTTTGACTTGGGGAAATATGAATACAAATCAATTGTAAATTTGAAGTTTTTATCTTATTTAGTTAACAAGCTACAATAATACTCTGGCAAGCGGACAAACAGATAGACATTATAGCGAAACAAATAGAGTCCCATTTTACTTTTAAACAGAACCCTAAAAAGGTTGAAAACCGCTGGGTTCTATCATTAAATAAATTATTAAATAATAAAATATATAATATGTTAACATTAGATGAACGCGAAAGTTAAAACTTTAATCCGGTCACTGCCCTATTTTGGTGCAATTGGGATTAGAGTCGTTTTGATACTGAACCAAGAGATGAAAAAAGATAAGGACCCAGCTGGGTATGATCCGACATCTTCTGCGTTAAGCCCGCAAATGGCTTTTCCATTTAAGCGATGGATAGGGCAGTGACCAGATAAAAGTTTTAACTTTCGCGTTCATCTAATGTTTACATATAAACATTCTAAATAAAATGTATTATTGAATATCTGAACAAAATTCATCTGTTTCGATTCCCCAAAAAATCAGACAGATGGGCATTGTAGTAAATATATATATATGGTATATCAATAGCGGTGGTGACTTTTGAAACAGGGGATGCTGTCCAAAAAACCCCTTCATTTTTAACCGACTTCAAAAAAGGAGGAGGTTCTCTATTCGACTGATTTTTTTTTTTTTTTTTGTGCCTATGTTACCTCATATCTCCGCCAATTGTGAACCGATTTTGAAATTTTTTTTGCATTGGTCCCATTTTTTTTTCATAGGTATTAGACCTTTTTTGTTAGGTTTGCTCATGCCTAACTTCTTTGTTTATGAACCGATTTCGATGATTCTTTTTTTATTGGAAAGGGGGTATCTTAGGGATGGTGCCATATTAATTTGGTCAAGTTCTGATGATATGATCACTATTAATAACATCACTAAAAAGAGAAAAATAAAAATAATTTTTAAGAAAAAAATAAAACCGACTTCAAAAAAATGAAATGCAACAAATAAAATACACTAAAAGGTATAAAATAATTATTAACGTATTTAGTTACAACCAAACTATGAAATATTAACATGCAATTACTTTTTTAAATCGGTGCCAAACATATACCTTTTATGAATCGCATTGGCACCGAGTACAAAAAGTAATTTCATGTTAATATTTCGTAGTTTAGTTGTACCTAAATAAGTTAATAATTATTTTATACCTTTTAGTGTATTTTATTTGTTGCATTTAATTTTTTTGAAGTCTGTTTTATTTTTTTCTTAAAAAATTATTTTTATTTTTAAATTTTATTTTATTCTTATCTCTTTTTTGCAAATTTCATCGAATATGATAATAATGTACATATATAATGGCATCATACAATTTTACGTTAGATTTTTTATGATACGGTTTTAAAATACTCAGAATATTTTAGAGATGCGCACATCCATGGACCTACCACACGCCACTGATATTATACTATGAATATTAATAATTTATTTAATGATAGAATCCAGCGGTTGACAAATGCAATAGTACACCAAGCTTATAATTTAACACAATAATAAAACTGAAATAGAAATTGGAAGAAAAGTAAAAACTTTTACAAGAGTCGATAGATACACCTTAGTAATAACAATAACTAATAAATAATAAAATTAAATAAAAATTGTTTATTTATGACTATTTTATGACACCCTCTTAAAATCTTAAATAAGATAATTAAAAAAAAAATTAAATTGGAAGAATTTCGTACAAGAAAGAAATTTGCATTCATAAGTTATTGTGGGCATTGAAATGACAGAAAAATATAATGGTTAAAAGAGATTTTTCCTCACTAATCAAACATTTTGAAAGACAATGGATGAATTCAATTTACTAGGGCCGCTTGGGAGGCCTACGCATAAAGTGTTCACAATATCGAAGCAGAAAATTACATTTTCATTTATAAATTGATTTTCTCTAAAGGTTGTAAATAGATTAGCATTCTCGATATGTCGTTAAACAAATTTGCTACTTACTCGGCTGAGCTTGTTAGAAGCCAAGAAAATAGAAGCACTAATGAGGTTCCCAAATGAAATTAAGATCATGATTGATAGATAGATGGATGATATTCAAAGCGAGAACCTGGCTGATAAGATAAGGAGGCTGATTCGAAGGAAGTGAGTGGGTTTGACGGATTGAGCCTCCTCTCAATTTATGTGTTTGTTGATTCTCACAATTCGATTATTGCTGATCTACCTTGCGGATATCGATTTCACTTGCAAACAAGCACTAATGACGTCTTAAATTTTCAAACCGCAAACAATCCCTTCCTTCTTCCTTCTCTTGTATATATCTACAAGCAACCATTACTTTTAAAGCATGTGTTACAAAGTTGGTTTGTTACCTCCGATCTGATTAATTGGTTTAGTTTGACTAAAGATACAATAGCTATTAAAATTATTCGCTGCTATTGCCTGGCGGTAAAAGTATTGTAGTGTATTCAGTATAAATTTATTGGGATTCCGTACAAATGTAAAACGGCATCCTACTTTATTAATGTGGCTAAAATATGTCCATTTGTTTGTCTGTCCATTTGCCCGTCTGTCAGAAACTAAATAAGGTACAAACTTGAAATTTACACTCACACACACATTATATATATATATATATATATATATATATTCCGCCTCATTTTGGGTGTATATTTTCAAAAAATTTTAAACGAAAATGTCAAAAATTAGAAGTAAAGTTGTAATGTAATCTTTGACATTTTCATATAAAACATTTTGAAAATAAACACCCAAAACGAGGCGGAAGATAAAAAATGAAGATTTTAGACCTTTGAACTAAACTCAACCAACATCAGTAAACTCTAGTTGGCACAAAGGTATTCAGTGAAACGAGTTTCAACTAGTGAGAACCCGTTCTTACTAAAAAACAAGTTTTTACTGCAACATATATAATTTTTATTTTATTTAATAGAGACTATAGTTTCGGAGTGACTTTCATGAACCCATAAAACAAATATAATTAATCAACCCAGCCAACAAAAAATACAGCCCCAAAGAACCCCAGTTTCTAAAATCTCGTCCTTGAATAATTAAAATAATATTTTATTAAAGAAAATGTTAATTTTTATAGTTCTATAAATTATTTAATGATCATACTTAAGGTAATATTTTCCGATTTTTTCAACAGAATTTAATAATACAGCACACTTAAGTATTTTTTTCCTCTACCCCCTTGACCTCGGGAAAGTATTTAATTACTAAGAAATTTATTTATCAATATTTCGAAAATCTCTATGTATATTTGTCAAATGTATGTAATTCAGTACAACTTATTTCTTTATTCCAGTTAAGGTAGTGTGTGTCGGCTCGGAAGGAAAGTGGAAACAAGATTGGCTCAATAGCCATTTTTATCATTAAGTCACGCCCACTTCCACTGATTATTATTTTCCCTCTAATTTGCATCCGATAAAACCTATAGTGGAAAATTCGTACTAGGTGTTCTTTAAATTTCATCTCTGCATGAAATCACCCTTCAGTAATTTATGCATCAGAACATTTAAATACTATACCTATATGGTAGCTGTAGTTTGGCAAATTTTTTGAAAACTACAAAATAGATAAAAAAATTTTTTTTATTTGTTTAATATATCTTCTCTTGTTTAAATGCCATATCAGGTCTTCCTGACGTTTCGGCTCCTCTACACATATACCTGTGCTGAGTGTGTTTAGCTGTTTTTACACAGATATAGGGGACATACTTTTTAACGCCGGTTCCGAACGGCTAGTATGGAGAGGTTACTAGGCAATTATACTCTTGGTAGGTTGTCATTGCTTTCCGAGAGGAGGCGACTGCAAACGCCGGTTCCGAACGGCTAGCCTGCAGATATTACTAGGCAATTATACTCTTGGTAGGTTGCCATTGCTTTCTAAGAGGAGGCGTCTGCAAATATCTGCCGAGACTCAGTGTCGAACCAGTGTAATTCAGGACAGCGGTCCGGCACTCTAACCGATGACCCACAGTCGCCTCTGTTTGATATATAACATAATTTATACTAAAATAAAATATGTCTGATCTTTCTTATCTCCATGGATTAAGACTAACAACAGTTAATTTTAATATTTATTTGATTCGTCGAAAATAAAAGGAAATTAACGAAATGTTGAAAAAAAATTACATTTATTTATTTGTTTGTTTTTTACTAAAATTTAAATTTACATATTTATTATTACAATTTAGGCATCAGGTCAACACTCCCTACCAGGTATCGGGTAGGCTAGGGGTTAGCATGTCAGCCTGCTAACCAAGTGGACCCGGGTTCGAATCCGACTCGAGGCATCCGGCTAAAACCTGAACCCCGGGGATGGGGGGGTAGAGACAAATTTAAAAAATGAAATAATTAGTATCGTAAATTGGCTTGTGGCTAGAAAGGCCGAAAAGCCAAAAAAGAAAAAAAACACTCCCTACCAATGATAACGTAATTATAATTGTTAATTTCAATAATAAAAGCTGCGTGGGTACAAAGATCAAAGGCATTATGACCGACCCTCACAGCGCAATGACACAGAAATCAAATATAAATAAATTTGATAAAATAAATAATGTTTTATTTTATAGAATTATTCAAAATATACCAACATATAATTCAATTCAGTTGAAAAAAAAATCTTTGACTTATTTACAACATTTATTAATATTTTTATTAAATATTTAATTTCTTTATCGGTACATAAATAGTATTTTATAAAAAAAATCTTAATTAATTCGATTTAATCAATGTTTTATCACCGCGTTCAAGTACTGATAACACAAATGGAATAATATCCGAAGTTATAAAATTATCTTTTCAGGTGCTGATAAAGAATTGATTTTATTAGAGCAAACAGAGCATCTATTTTCACGTAATATAATTATTTAATTATCAAGGGCTGTAAGGCTCTGAAACAGGTCGATGGAAATGTTTAATGCAGGGTCGGGAACACGTTTCATGTTGGAAGTCGTATTTAGTTAGCTGTTTGCTAATTAGGCCGCATAGAAGAGATAAGCTTCAAAATGTCTATTATTTTGGAAAATCTAATTATCTAATAATAACATTAAAATAAAAATACATTAAAGAATTTTTATTTTAATACGAAAAAAGTTCATGACTAAATAAACGTCTATGTCTGGACACTCATATTAATTAAATTTTAAGTTAAAAGTGTAGTATAATAATGTAATTTTTCGAATACTAAAGACAAATGTATTTTCTACTAAAATAAAAGAGTTTCTGCCATCTTCTTATGGCACTGGATATTATTAGTTACAGTTCCAGGGATAAATAGCTTACCTTGGAGTTGTAAGTAAATCTTAAACATCGATTTCATCAACAAACTTTGAACTAAGGAACATGGTTCTTAAATTAATCTCAAAGCAACTTCCAAATTAAATTGGATTTCACTATTGATACTTAAGAGAAAAACATAGATAAACTTAGATTATAATCAAATTTTTCGTTTAGCTATAGCTAAAACGAAAAATTTCTTCTCATTTTCATTGGCGAAATACAATTTACTTTTAAAGTTGCTTTGAGCTTAATTTAAGGGCTGCTTTAGGTTAGGTTTGTTTGGTGAAATCGGTTGTAAATGGAATAAATAAAGCTAACAGATTATAGATACTTAGTAAAAGTATCATAATATATGAAAATGCACGATCTTGTAAAAGATATATTTAATAAGGCCATGTTTTGTCACCAAATCTCGTTTTGTGAAACGAGGCGCGGAGAACGAGCTTGATAAAGCCTAATAAAACATGTAGGATATTTTATGTTACTCTAACTTTTCATTCGGGACGATTGGTGAGGAAATCTCACCGAGCTTTCGAAATAATGATTTCACTCAAAAAAAATTTTTTGTATATATATTTGTGTATAGAAATTTTGGTTCCTTGAAGATTTCTGAATGTCTATCTAGATATTGATACTCACGATGCCTCACAAAACGAAAAGTTGTTGGAAATTTTTTCTGGGGTCAAAATGTGTTTATATTCAAAATGAAGAAGTAATTAGATTTGGTCTTTCTAGCTTCAGAATATCAAATTAAAAAAATGGAGTAAATTAGAATGAAACTGCACCTTTTACCCAATTCCACATTTTTAGCACAAATCGTATGGCGACAAAAAACAATCACTAAAATTTGCGGAGAGGGTAACGAATCTTAAAAAAGATTCCAGTATTACTTAAATTTGTGTTCACAATTAATATCAAGTAGTAATAAGCATAGGTTGATGAAACTTATAGGTTATTTCATTAAATATCATTCTTATATATAACGGCTTTTAAAGCGTCTGTGATAAAAACGTTGGCGGAACTGGAACATAGTGAGGATGCATGAAAACACTTTAACTTAGATATTATTATAAATTTTTCGAGCCGGAAGACAGTTTGACAAGCTCCCTGTATGGAAATAAATAGATTTTCGAAATATGTTTTTTATACATTTTAGAAAATATATTAAAAATATAAAATTTTTGTTAAATTTATATAATGTTTATGTTAAAATATAAAAAATTTATACTAGAGCGACATAAAAATAATTATATTTTAAGAATATATAGGAAACATAAACTTTATATAAATTTAACACAAAAATTTTTATATTTTCTAGAAATATATAAAAAAGATATTTCGAAAATCTATTTATTTCCATACGGATCCCACGCAGAGTCCAGAATGTTCCGGGCCGAATTCCCGGGATGTAGGTGGTTATATATATAAATACCTTGATATAATTTTCCGTTTGGGCTTTAATTATATGTGGTATTGAGCATTTAGAGCCGATATTGAAAAAAATGTAATTAAGTAATTTCAATATTATAGCGTAATTTATTCATCAAAAAAGCCTTTATCTATTGAGAAACATATCGATTTAGGATTTATAGAGGATTATAGTACATTTCAATTCTCTCCCTCCTATATCATCCCTCAAATAGTCGTATGTCCCTTTTAACGATATGGATTCATTGAAATCAATATGCTAAGTGATTCATTAAACAGGTCGCAATTGAATGTGAAATGAGCAGGAATAGATCATCTATATTCTATTTAAGTTCATTGATTAAACAGAAATTTTCTTCTTGGTAGGCTAGGAGGAGAAAGGGTGTACACGGTAGTGAATTCACACAAAAAATTCATTTTCTTATTCTAATCATGTTTAGAAATGTTTGAAAAGTGAAAAAAATATAATTTTTCAAAATTGATTATTCCTGTCTGTCAGTGTGTTATTTTGAATTATGATACTTACGATATAAAATTCCATGAGTCGGGGGGTCAGGTTAGGTTAGGGCAGCCATACTCAACCTGCGGCCCGCTTAGCTTTTGTGTGCGGCCCGAAACGCACTCATTATCAGGAAGGTGCTTGATAAAAATCTGGTCATTTAAGACTGTGTTTTCAAATAACCGCCCTCAAAGTTGGATAAAAAGTGGTACGAAATTTGGAACTAATTTTGAGCTATTTTACTTCTTTCTGCTAGATGGCAGCATACAATTTTGACGTTCATTATAAATTAGGTTTGGTTCTGAATTCCGACTAAATCTGAAATTAGATTAAAATTCCACGTAATCGTATCAAATGAATACATATTTGTAAATATTATGTCTACTAGGCTACGTGACGTACAAATCTGATATTCTTTGTTCTTTGTATTTGCTTTTGAAGAGAAATTAAAAATATATTGCGAAGAAATACAGAACCAAGTATCGCATAACTTCCCAACCGTAACAAAAGCTAAACAAGATGGTATATCTATTTCTCCAGAAAACTATACGATATTGTCTAATTATTTAGCTGCCTTATCCAAGGAATTTAAGAGCAGGTTTCAGGATTTACGTTGCATCAAGAATTGTTTGTTGCTTGTAGAAAATCCCTGGCACGTACAAACAGCAACTATAACACAACTAGCTGCATTGGGATTTGATTATGCAAGGCTATTCGATGAATTTATCGAGTTTAAGAACGATACGAATCTGGAAGTTATTTTCAAAGAAAAGAGAGAGGGAAAGGAGTACACCGAATTTTGGAAATTAGTACCAGAAAAATACAAGACTCTACAAAAATGTGCCCACCTGCTTCTCACGTTGTTCGCATCAACTTATCTCTGTGAATCATCCTATTCCAAAATGAAATACGCAAAAAACGTATATAGAAATCGACTTACAGATTCTCACCTTGATGACGTATTGAGGGTAGCATGTAGTAATTATAAACCTGATTTGTCTAAAATAGTAAAGAATTTGTGTCAATATCAAGTATCACACTAATTTTTAAATAAACGTTTGGATCTATTTATGTTTTGTGTTTTATTTATTACATGGGGGGGGGGGGGATCTGTAAAACCATTTTCCCACATGGTGTATAATGTTGCGGCCCGCGTAACTTAGCAAAAATATATATGTGGCCCGTAGAAAAAAAGGTTGAGTATGGCTGGGTTAGGGGTAGCATGCCAGCCTGCTATTCAAGTGGACAGGGGTTCGAATCCGACTCGAGGAATCCGGCTAAAATCTGACCCCGGGGTAGAGACAAATTTAAAAAAAAAATAAGTAGTATCGTAAATTGGTTTATGGCTAGAAAGGCCGAAAAGCCAAAAAAACTCCCATCGGTCATAGAAAGTTCATTCTAGTGCCAAAATGTTTCTATTTCTAAAATGAAGTATTGAATGACTTTAGTGCTTTCTAGATTCAGAGCTTCCGATTAGAAAATGCAGTGAATCAGAAAAAAATCAAATTATTAAATAATGAATCGTCGAAGAGGTTGTAGCTAATGAGCTTATATTCGGCATCAAAATTTATATTAATACTACCCAATGAATCAAAAACATTCTTATGTTAAGATCAGCAACAAGATGCAACACTTATCGATTCTGCATTGCTGGAAAAAAAAAAATATTTTATTTGTCTAAAATCTAGAGAAAAATCATTTTCAAGCATTTTAGTTTGTATATCTGTCTGTCGCTGTGTGTGTATGATCACTATCCATGATAACTCAAGAACATACGAATAAAATTCGTTTCTGAGCCAAAATTTTTAATTACTAAAACTAGATACAACTTAGATTCTGTGATTTTAAGCTTCAGATCTCTGGTTAAAAAATACAGAAAATCGAAAAAAGTCTTTAAAAATTTTCACTTTTTCCTTCAATCTATTATTGTATTTTTTGTAAAAACACATAGGTAGGTACATAAAAGGAAGAAGACTTGGAAATTCACTAAAGAGCCAGGTGGTCTAATGCTCTATACGCTTTTAATTCCCTTCTCTTTCTAAGAGTATTAAGAGAAACGATCTCTATAGAATTGAATTAGGGACACTCGTAACAATTAAAAAAAAAAGAATTGAATTGCTACCTACATTAATTAATTCTTTAACATTCTATTAACGTTCATGAACACATTTTCTGAAAACAATTGGATTGCTTTACGACAAATATCGAATATTAGCGATTTAATAGAAATAATTTGTTCGTTTTATGGTTCCACATAAAAAGTGAAACGGGATCCTATTAGTATATGTCTGTCCGTAATTTCGTTCGTCCGTTTGTCAGAGTGGTCTAGCTCTTAAGATAAATAAAATATAATCTTGAAATTTGGAAGTTTTCATTTTAACATAATTAAAAAATCATAGTAAAATTGTAATCAAATTATTATTTTGGGAAGGGTTGAATCTTATGTAGAATCCAAAATTTATTTTTTATCATGGAGTGCTAGGTATCCCTGTAAAAATCGTTTAAGTAAAATTATAGTCTAAGAGCTAATGAACATTTCGACGATTATTTCAGAATGCAAATAACAAATCCCATACTGTACAAGAGAGCTTACGCGATGTTTTCATTGCCCGCCAAAAGTACTAAGTACAATCCGTCGAGTGCGATTCATAAAATGTATAAGTTTGGCACCGACTTCAAAAAGTGATTTCATATAAAAACTCAGTCGTTTAGTAGTAACTAAATTAGATAATTATTTTTGTGTAGTCCATTTTATCATTTTGATTTTTCAGTTCTTATTATTTTTTTGAAGTCGTTTTTTCTTCTAAAAATTATTTTTATATGAACGGCAAGTACGTCGCGTGGGGGATCAAAACCCACTCCCCCTCCTCAATGTGTCAGATTTAGTTAAAATTCCAAGTCATTTCAGAAGGTCTGCCTTTTTAACAGATTGTTACTTACATCTTTGTGTAACTATATTCGTTATCGTTATGTATATTCAGAATTAAAAATTGCATCAAATAAAGGTCGATTAGTAGTCAATAGAAAAATATAAATGTATTTATATTTATACAATATTTTATTAGTTTCTATATAAATCACGATATTTTATACTACTCTGTATAAATGAATAAATAAATTAGGGAAATTTAAATAATATAAAAATATAAACTTACATAGGCATCCTTTTTTTGTTTTTTTCTATTACAATTAAATAAAAAGTAAAATAGAGGGGTTTGATAAAATTTCAAGAAAGCTTGTTTTTAGAATTTGTAATATACGATTTAAGAAAGTACGCAAAATACTATGATTTAGAGTTGTTAATTTAATTAATAAGTAAAGTATATATATATATATATATATATGGAAATTGGTATTTACTCATATAAACAATTAAACTTTGTTTAATTTAATTTCGTTAAAAAAATATATCAGTTAAAATAGCACAGATAAAAATTTCATCATTTTAAAATTAAATAAATAAAATATACCTGTATTCACATTCATTAATCTTTTGGTTTCATTTATGTCCATCAACATCGAATTTTTTATTTAATGAAAAAATACCGAACAAAAATATATATTTTTTGAATTAGAGAGAGAAATAGAGGGAAGTGTCAGGTTGGTCGAGTGGGTAGAATACTAGCTTATTGAAAAGGAGACTCAGGCTCAACCCCGGCTCGTTGCAAATTTTTGATCTGCTATAATCTGACCCTATATCAATTTACACACCCACACATATACACATATTAAAAAATAACATAATATCATCACATCAGAGCTGACAAAATGGGCTTTGTCCCTGATGTTAAAAAAAAATGAATATTGAAAAGGGAAACAGGGAGTAGATAAATACTCTCTATAGTAATTTAAGCAAAAGGATTTTTCAAAAAATTGGGCAACAAGTAAAAGATTTAGAACATGTCGGATTATTCAATTGGATGTTGATGAAGGCAGTCCACAGTGGTTGTAAAAAAATAAGACTATAGTGGTTTTATTATTTTACATTTATTTGTTAAACCGACGTTTCGGAGATTTATTCTCTCCTTCTTCAGGGTAACAAAGGAAGGAGAGAATAAATCTCGAAACGTCGGTTTAACAAATAAATGTAAAATAATAAAACCACTATAGTCTTATTTTTTACAACCACCGTGGACTGCCTTCATCAACATCCAATTGCATATTTATACCAGTCCGTCTCCTAAAGAAAAACTCTATCAATGTCGGATTATATTTAAAGGGATTTTTCTGGGGAAAGATACATCACTTGATGAGTACTGCTCAGTTTGTCTGTATAAACATTAATATAAGTATAGTTCGGCTCTCTCAGCCACCCGCTCTGAATCTAAATTAATTTGTTCTGAAGCTGAAAGTGTGAAAGATGTGTAAATAAATTTGTCTAATGCTCTTTTGTCTTTGTAAGAGGCGGCCCGCTCCTCGGAGGCCCAATAAACAAAATTATTAGTATAAATAAAAATATAGTATAAATATAGTTTATTGTTAGAGTTCGTGGCTGTGATGAAACTGTACTAGATAAAGGAGGAAATATAGTTTAAGTAAAAAAAATAATAATAAATAATAATAAAAAGAGTTTGATAAGGATGGAGAAAGGTGTAAATGACTTTACATTTTCATAATTTTTTCGAGTTGAAAATGATTTAATAAAAAGCTTGTAAATAAAACAAATATTTTTAAAATAATCTTTGAAGTCTGGTAGGTAAACAAAAAGCTGTCTTACGATTTTAAAGGTTTTTGGTAGGTTTTTATTAGTTCTTTTTTGTCTCTTTTGGGGAGATGGGTTTGTTAACTCTTCGTTCCATTAAGAGATAGGAAAAATAAGGGTTGGTTTTGAAATTAGGCTGGAATAAGGAAATCTCTGAGTTGCTAAGGTAAATATTTTGTTTATTTAAATTTTTTTTTAGTTAATATGGTTGAAAGGAGTAGTCAAGCCAGGGTTGGGACTAGAAGTATAGGTGTTGGAACCAGAGATAGGTTTTGTTATGAGGATGATTCAGATAGTTATTTAGATTATAAGGATTTAAGGAAGAATTATATTAATTTAAGTAGCTCTGGGTCCTACAATTTAGTTAATTCAGATATTAATGTAGGTTTGAATTCATTTGTATGATATCTGGCATTGATTTGTGGAACAGTCTGACTATTACTAATTGGGATTATAGTCATCTGCCCCTATGATTAAATCAATTATAAATTTTGTCAAGTCCTAAGGGGCCGTCCATAAATTACGTCACACAGTAAGGGGGAGGAGCATCTCAGATTTGTGTTAAAATGTGACAGGGGGGCCCGGGGATCTTAAAAATCGTGATGTCACAAAAGTCAAATTAAATTTTTTTTTTAATTTTTAAATATATTATTTAGATTTTAGGTAATTATTATTCCAACCTGAAAATGTTGGTAAAATAAATCTAGACAAAAAATTCTAAGCAAACAATTTTTAGCAAAAACTTAAATTTTCTACAATTATTAAATTATAGGGTATAAAAGTGATAGTGTGACGTCGCAATACAGGAGGGAGGGGTAAAGGTGTGTGAAAGATGGAGGCGAGAAGGGAGTTCCAGCCCCTAGAAGTCATAGGGATAAACGAGTTAGCGAATTCCTTTTTTCAATTTGTATTTATTTTAAAGGTAAAGAGGTATTGAGGGTTGGAAATGATACATTTTCAACATTTGAATCTCTATAATAAAAAAATATTTCTTAATGGACAATTATGTTGTTGTTTTTTTTATTATTATTAATTTTGTGTTTGTTTATTTATATTTTATAAATGAAATTTGCGTGATATTTTTTTTTATTGGTATTTTTCGTGTAAAACAACAATATAGAAAATACTATATTTCTATTTTTTTGCTCACTGACGATAAAATTCTAACGACTAATAGCAGCGAGGTAATTTACTTATGTCATTTCTCACTTGAAGCAGGAGTTTGAAAATATTTTCAATATGTCAGGTAGGTTAGATTAAAAACATGTAGCCTTTAGTCATTAATTTACTGATTTTAATTGATCATTCGATGAGACGCCATGAGTGCATTAGAGCTTTTTTTGAAAATTAATTTATGATAAACTTTCAGAATGATTAAGAAATTTATCAAAGCTTTTTTCAAGGAGTTGGATATATTTATACTAATTATTTAAAATGCACTTTTTGATTATAAAATTTGTTTCTATAAATTATTCAAGTAAAATTGAACATTTACTGTCACATAAATGATTATTTCGTAACATCTTTATGACTTTTTCTTTCATAAAGTTAATTCTTTAATTTTTAACTTTTTAGGTAAATGTTCATTATAAGTATAGAGTCTTGGGCTTGTGTGGTCGCCTTCGCCTTCGGCTAGCCAGGTTGGTTTCCTCTGCTTGCTGGCTCGAGCAGCTGACATTTCCAACATCCAAACAACATGTCACAACAGAATATACCCAATTATTTAAACTTCTTCTTTGGAGGATCCGCTGGAATGGCAGCGACATGTGTAGTCCAACCTTTAGATTTAATAAAAAATCGAATGCAATTGAGCGGAGTTGGAAGCAGCCAAAAACAGCACAAATCTAGTATTCATTTAATTATACAAATTGTCAAAAAAGAAGGATTTTTTGAACTTTATAATGGACTTTCGGCTGGAATATTAAGACAAGCTACCTACACTACAACAAGACTTGGAGTCTATCAATATCTCGACAAAACATTTTCAAGTGCGGATAATCCACCATCGTTTTTACAAAAAGTTGGAATGGGTATCACGGCAGGAGCTTTTGGTGCATTTGTTGGAACACCTGCTGAAGTTGCTTTAATTCGAATGACAGCTGATGGTCAAAAGCCTCTAGAGGAAAAACGCAACTACAAAAATGTTTTTGATGCTCTGTTTCGAATTTTCCGAGAGGAAAGACTTGCTGGGCTTTGGCGAGGTACAATACCTACCATGGGACGAGCTATGGTCGTTAATGCAGCACAACTTGCTTCTTACTTTCAAGTGAAACAATTTTTACTTTCAACCGAATATTTCAACGATAATATTATGTGCCATTTTACCAGTAGTATGATATCTGGTTTTATTACAACTGTTGCATCGATGCCTGTGGATATAGCAAAGACCAGAATCCAAAATATGGTAACGATTGATGGTCGACCGGAATTCAGAGGATCATTTGATGTATTAGCCAAAGTAGTAAACAAAGAAGGTGTTTTCGCCCTGTGGAAAGGATTCACTCCATATTTTATGAGAATAGGACCACATACTATATTAACATTAGTGTTCCTTGAACAATTCAAAGCAGCTTATGCAAGAAATTTTCTTGAATAACTATAAAAACATTTTATATCTAAATTCACAGTATAAAATGCGTAATATCTATCTACTCTTATTAAACGAGCAAAAATTATTTGTATATATTATATATATAGGTATATTTATATATTTATTTGTATTTTTTTTTTTTTTTTTTTTGGAATCGGCTTTAACGATTTTGATTAAACAAACTTTTTAACAAGATGTAACAAATCAGAGGAAAAAAGGCAACAATTAAACACCGTGTTAAATCATACGACCAATTGCAACGGTGTTATATAATAAATAAATGTATTCATATTATTGTCTATGTGTGTTCTAATTAGCAAGAAAAAATTGAATGACGAAGTGTTTTAAAAATTTGATCAAGGTAATTATATTATACGAGCTTTTCGTGCGTGCCTTCGGCACGCCCTCGAAGCTCGGCACTCCGGGCTGGTGCCCTGGTGGGCAGCGTCTAGGTCCAAAAATTGTATTCCTCTTAAAAAACCACACTCCAAATGTATACCCGTAAACTACCGAAAATACATCGTCTCTTTAAAAGTTTCGGCTCTTTAATTTTTGAGTGGAGAGGGGGGGAGGAATAATTATCAATATATTTAATGTTTCTTAATTTAAAATGAATTGGAGTCTTTCATTTCAAAATTCGAGTCCAAATTACAATTATATTTCAAATTTGCCTCGTTAATTAATAAATATTTAATGTTTCTTAATTTAAAATCTATTGGTGTTTTTTCATTTTCATTCGAGTTCAAATGAATACAATATTATCTCGACACAAAGTCTAAATCAAAAATATATAGTTTTAGTAACAGAAATCAAGTTATAAATATTAATGTTGCATTGGTGTAATGGCTAGAGCTGATGCCCTTAGTTCAAGAGTTCGTCGGTTCGATTCCTAGGCAAGAGGGTAATTTTTTTAAAGAAAATTCTCTCAGCGTTGTTACAAATTAATCTAGGCTCTTATATATAGTATTATGTCTGGGTTGATTTTAATGATTGAGAGTGATTTATTTGTATTTATTTTTTGTATAGTCCCTGATGAAGCCACAATAAATTGGCGAAACGTTGCAATTGGTCGTATGATTTAACACGGTGTTTAATTGTTTCCTTTTTTCCTCTGATTTGTTACATCTAATACTGATAATGGAACTGAACAATAATAATGATTTATTAACAAGTTTTGAGGATAAGAAAACGTTCTGGCTAGATCTCTACCTTGGCAAAATTCATCTTAATTGACTTTTTTTAATGAAAGTAATTATTGACAGGTGAAAATGCGAATGAAATGTATAATTAAATATTTTTCAATTTCCTTTTAATAATAATTACTTGTTTTTTTTTAATTTTAAAACCAACTAATAGTTTATAACAAATATTATTATATACCTATTATAATTAGGAAATTTAATTAATTGGAGAGATTTTTTATTGTCGAGTAAATTATTAATTCATTAAAAATAATATTAAATATATTACTTTTAACTAGAGCAAAAAATTACCGAGCAAAGCTCGGTGTTCCAGAAGGTACTATATATTTATAAAAAAGTTTCATTTAGCTGATTTTTCTCTATTGGATTGTTTATAAAATACCATATTTTTATGAATAAAGCTTATTTATATATTCATTTATCTAAATATTGTTAAATTTTAAAAATTTTATATTTTTTACTATTTTTATCTCATTTTAAATATTACCTATATTTTTTTATAATTTTTGGCGACCAAAAATAAAAACAAAATAATAATTAAAATGTCATTATAATTATAGTCATTGTTCGCCTTTATGATTTCTATTAACAGTATTAGATTCTAATCAAATGTGATTCTTCAGTGATTCATAATAATTAATAAGGTAATTAACAAAGTTAGATAAGTTGCCACAAAACTAAATGTACACGCGAGTCAAATCCATTAATTAAGAATTAAATGTAATTAATAAATTTAGTAAAAAATTAAATTCACTAAGCCCTTTGAAATCTGCAGTGAATTCATTATTTCTATTAAGCTATTATTATTCTATTAAAGTCTCTAGTCCCTTGTATAATTTAATTATCTATTGGGGAAAGGATTGGATTAAAGAGATTTTAGTTAATACCTATAATTTATTAGAAATTATAATTAAAACAGATTTTCAAAATAGATGTAGGTAAATCTCAAGGAAAATTTAGTAGTATCATTTTAGAAATTTCGAGTAAGGTCTTATTATGATCAAAGATAATGTTTGAAGGCTGAGACTAAGTAAATGACTCCAAATAACCAGAGATCAGTAAAATTACTTAATCTATGATTCGTATTATGTTTTTTGCACGAACCATAATGAGAATCAAACCAAATGAATAATTATGTCAAATAAATTTTTTTGGCATACTTAGGTTGAATTATTTCTTATAATAAATATAGTTTGGTATATACAATATATATCAAATAGCGATAGTCCAAGGGAAACTGATTAAGTCGTTAGATCAAATGTGTCAATCAGTAAATAATTCTATAATTTTAATTTAATTTATTAGAAGGAAAAATTAATACTAAATGTACCTATAAATATTTGAAATACTGAAAGAAGAGCGGTGCTGCAAAATTGTGTCATTCAATAGCATTACTAATTTACCACATCCCGTTGTCACCCTATGCTAGTAAGTGAGCCTTATATTTTGAAAAGTCAATGAAAATACAATATCGAAAAAGAATTTGGGGGGGGTTTTGTTTTTGTCCAAAATTTACGGCACTGACTGTATTTCAAGTTCTGAAAAATTTAAGCCCTTATAATAGGTTCCTATACAATACACACAGATACTGTATATAGTGTGCAGGCCCGAATTAAGCCATGTAGAGGCCCCTAGGTAATTCAAGTCTCGGAGCCCCTCTCCCCTTATGTAAGTATATAGGTCTCTAGGTAGGTAAGTAGCATTTAAACCTTATAAAAACACCAAATTGTAATATCTCGATACTAATAAATGAATGTCATTTATTAAAACAAAAATATTTTAGGTAATATTATGTTATTCAATTCATGTAGTAAAAAAATAATTATTGATTGGAAACTATACAAATAGTCAATCATATTTATAAAACGTTAACTTTCCTCGGTTTTTTTTATGTGAATTCTTTCAATATATCTTGAAAGTCGATTTTCTCCAAAATATCATATTCAATAACCATTAATGAAAGTGCATTTAAACGTTTTTGAACCATTGATGACCGAGTTTTTTTATAAGTTTCAATTAATTTTCTCACGGGTTGGGGCCCCATAATAGTCGGAGAGCTGGTGACAAATTTTGACTACGGATTCGATACAACTAGAAATAATTCGTAATAGTACCGTCTATGATAGTTGTATAGGGAATGGCCAGTTTGGCTGGCTGTAGCAGGTGGACTAGGTACTGCGCAAGGTGAGAGTTAGGTAAAAAATATGTGTTAAAAATATTATTGATTCACAATGAAATTATAAAAATTATAATTTATAATCAATTATACACATACTATATTCACCCCAGACCATTTGAGTGGGGTGACGTGGAATCAGACTGACCCATGGAATGTTCTTTATCGCGTCTGGCAGTTTTTTAACACCACCCGAACAGTCTGGCTTTTGGAATTATTATTAAAAAATTTTACTTAACACGCTATTAAAATTTCAGCATGCATCAAAAATATTTTTCTTTCATATTGTGTAAATACTCATTGGGGTAGTCTGGTTCCACGTCATCCCATTCAAATGGTCTGGGCTGAAAATATTATGTTTATTATATAATTGAGTATAAATTATAATTTTTATAATTTAATTGTGAATCAATAATATTTTTTACCTAACTCTCAGCTTGCGCAGTACCTGGTCCACCTGCTATAGCCAGCCAGACTGCCCATTTCCTATGCAAGTATCATAGACGGTACTATTACGCATTATTGCTAGTTGTATCAAATCCGTAGTCAAAATTTGTCACCAGTTCTTGGAGTATAAGCGTCATGGTGCCCATAGGCAGTAGCCTACAATGGCTATTGGATAATCCAGCCCAGATAGTCTATACTACAAGCGGCCTTCGAGTCAAATGCTCATCCCCACCCATGCAAACATTCTCGAACACATTCATTGAACCATTAATAGGGGAACCTCTTATCAGCGCCTAATACACGTTGTCCGTGTGTCGCAGTGTGGATGACGAAGTATGCTCTTTATTTAATTAATTCTTGTCCATCTTGATGATTCTGCGCTACATCTTAAATATAGAGTATTTCTTAGTGAATTTAGTTTTATTAATCATTAATTTTTACTCTTACTAAAAAATCAAAATCACATGTTTAATTCAGTCTTCTTCTTCATTTAAACTCGTAGAAGATTTCTGACAAACTCGACATGAAATTACAATCGTCTATGAATGCTTTTTAAATGTTTTATGTAACAGTTCGGCTGAGGATACGAGTAATATATACTTAAATTGAAAGTTTTTTTGCCGAGGTTAGTAGAATTTTTATATATTGAAGGAGTCAATAAAAGCATGTGTCTTCTGATGGAATTATAAATTTTATTTATAACGAAACTATAGTTTCGTTATAAATAAAATTTATAATTCCAGCAGAAAACACACTCTTTTATTATCTCCTTCAGTAATATTTACTGTTAACTAGCAGAACAAATAAGGCTTTTGATTTTATTTCATTTTAACAGCCTTTCTCAAACTTTTTTCTTCGAAGGCCTATTTATACTCTTAAAAATTTTTGAGGACCTCGATAAGAAATAATCCGCTTGTATTTTTTCTAAACTTGAGAGGTTCTATTGGAACAGGTGTTTTCATTATGCAAAGGTTATAAGAATTCATCCTTTCTTAAATAATGACTTCAAATTAAATAAGTTATTACACTAAAGTTTATTAATTTTTAAAAAATCATGAACATGGAATTCCAAGATAAAAAACTATTTCAAATTTTAATAATACTTTAAGATGAGTAAGATTTTTATATTTTGCGCCTGGTGATGCAACCAGAAGTATAGATTGTTCTTTTGAATGCATATCCTAATCGTATGCAGGCGGCGCTGAATCTTTCTTTTCAAATACTTCTACTAAATACTTGAAGGGATCCTATAAAATATCCTTTGGTGAGCTTTATGACTCCGCGTATAGAAACTCAATGTATAAATAAGTCAAGACTGATTTTGTAATTAATTTTTTTTTAATAAAATTGTTTATTTATCAAATTTAAAAATTTACATATTTTTTATTACACTTTGCGCGCCGAGTCGATAGTTCCTACCCATGACCATATTTACAACAATATCTTTATTATTTCAATTTGTGGGGAAAATTTTGATAAAAACTCACATCTTGATTTTGTTGATTGTAATGTTCATTTCAGAAAGGTTAATGTTTGGAAAAATTTTATTAAGATAATGTTGTGTCTCAACATCCTTGATTAGCTGAGGGCCAAACATTCTTCCATACTCTTTTCAAATATTTCTCGGTTATCTCATTCCAGGAAAGATTGATGTTGTCTACACGTCTACAGCATCCATGATATTGTATCTTCTTCATCGGTTATATATATCAATGGACGGAATGTACGTTGGAGATAATAAGCTTTAAAATTTGATATTATGCCGTTGGATTAACCAAGTGGTATTTGCCGGCAGAAAATCGCGTAATAGTGAAACGGCGTAAAGCGGGGTCTTACTGTATATTTTGCATATTTTTACCATCATTTGAGGTTTAGAGATCGAATTTTTAACAAACCTTAGATGAATTATAAGAATATAATTGTAAAAAATTTTGAAACAAAATGCAAGTAGAAATTTTATTTCATTCATTTTGTAACTTAATAACGAAAAATTCCATATTTTTGTATAAAAAGATTAAGTGACATGAAAATTCTAATTATACTTGAACTACTTTTATTCAACTATCTTAATCCAATAATGAGATATTGATTTTTATTGAACGATCTCAAAAATACAGCGAGACGGAGGATATTTATTCGTGGGAACCCATTTGTTTATTTTCATGGCCGGAATTAGTTTCTGAAGTCTGGCTGTTATAACCTTAGGTAACACCCTGTACAAATCAGCATACTTATGTATAGACTTTTAATATATAAAATTTACCACATTCTCATTCGGGAGTTAAAAATGTAAAAATGCTTTGGTTCAGACCTAACAAAAGATTCGAATTTCAATATCTCCTTACCATCCTCTTTCGCCCCAATACGCTTATTTTGTGGAGTTTATTTTAGCAGCAATTTTACATTATTTGAAAGAGTTAGTGTAATAAATTTGGCCCAGATCGAACAAAAAGTTTAGAATTTCAATATTTTACCCACTCTTTCGCCCCCAGGGGTTTATTTTAAGGAGTTTATTTTTGCATAAAGAAATTCACATTATTTTATAAAATAAGTGTACTAAACTTGGCCAAGAACGAAAAAAGCGTTTACAATTTGAATATTTAGCCACCTTTATCGCACGGGTTTGTTATATAGAAAATAATATATAGGAGTAATAGATTTCTCTAATCCATTTTCCAATTTATGTGTACTGAATTTCAGCCTTCTAGATATTCGCGAAGTAATCAAAAAACTTTTTTTTTTTATTTAGAAAGAACCGTGTTTGGTGGCCTTATTTTATTTTAATTGAATTGGCTAAGGGGCCAGTTTTGCTTCTATATATGTTAAATGAAGGCAGAACGAAAGACAGTATTTGAAATTGTTCAGTTGGAATAACTTGTTTTACCAGTGTAATGATTCCTAATATAAAACGTCTGCTGTAGATAAATTTTGTTTTTGCGTGTTTTTGTGACTTGGGTGAGTAGTATATAATTCTCATTTCCACCCTTTAAAAATTTATTATAAAAGTTAAAACAGAAATTTAAAACATGCAATAATCTTTTCCAGTTGACGTGCACTGATGAAGAGCAGCGGTATAGCGCTTGAAACGTTGTAAAATATCGATTATGTTTTTTTTTTTTAATGTAATCGAATGCAAGAAGGGGTGCGCCAGTAAAGATGTAGCCCCTATGGATCTCGAAAGACCCTTGCATTACCAAAGAGAAGGGAAAGTTGATTAAGTGAGAGGGTGTAGACGTGAGGTGTCTATGCACCCTGGTTTTGAAGGTTTGAAGATCATAGGTGCTGGGAAAGATAGAGGCTGGGAGAGAGTTCCAGTTCCTTGAAGTCATGGGGATATATGTAATCGCGAATGAAGTGGTCCGGCACTTTTCCAATTTGACCGCAAAAGAGTGTTGGGAGTCGGCAAAAACGTGTGCTGCGTGCAAAGCATGTCTGCCCAAAATAAAGTATCAAATAGAAGTTGACTTTTATTTCAACTTTTTATTTTCCCATAACTGGCCACTTAGCCAATTCAATTAAAAAAAAAAAAAAAAAAAAAAACTTTTTTCTATCAGACACGGATGAATTTTGTGTTTCAAGTTTGTATCTAATTTAATTACGTGCTAAAATGAATGGTCTGAAAGATGGAAGGGTGCACGTACAAACATAGTGACATTTATTGTTACTTTTGAATGGAACACTAAAAAAAAAGATCAACATTAAACCAATGGGGTTAAAATTTTTGAAAAACAGGCCTGAGTTTTTCCTCTATTAAAATTAATCAAAATTTTCTAATATATTTCAGCAATGTTTCGGCTTCTTATTCTTATGCTGTTCTCAAGAGACAATCGATATAATTAAAGTCAACTCACGTTTTTGATTCTAACAGATTGACTCTTATCACTTGAGAACGGCTTTAGAATTAAAAGTGAAAAAACAATACAAAATGGTAATTCATTTTCTAATTTCACTCTGGGTTGTCGATAAGAATAAATTAATTTTAATTTATTTATTTTTTTTCATTAAATTTAATTTTAATGTTGAATATTTAATCTAAAACACGCTCACCCATATTATTCTATTCGTTCTTCTAGTCAATCCATTGTAAAAAGGGATTAAACGAAAAATAATGAAAAATTGTTAAATGAATAAAAACACTTTTTCAAGCTGACCCTAAAATTCCTGGCGCAGATCGATTTGAGCGGATTTTCTGATGTAACAACAGAATAAAAAACATTGTCCCAAGGTATGTCTTACACGACAGAAACATATATACAGATTTAACTATAAAAAATGTTAGGTTTTTTTATATGAAATATGATCAAAAAGAAAATTTCCTTGGAGAAGAATCTAAAGATGTCGGACAAAAAAAAATATAAAGAAAGGATTCAGAGAATAAAAGAATAAAATTGGAAAATTTAAGGAAGAGTGAAAATCTTTTCAAGACTTGTAACACTTTCCTTAAATTTAAGAGTTGTAGCAAGTGTTTTGTCAGTACATGTACAATTTGAAGCAGAAAGTTGAAAGAGGTGTAGTTTATTGATACAAATTTGAGTTACTATTTCAGTTCAAAAGTTAATATTTTTTCTGCTTTTTGCAATTTTGAACCGGAAATCAAATCAATTCTTTTGTTTATAATTCAAAAATTTTAGAACCAGAACAAATCTATCTATCATCTTAGAGTTATCATAGTTAGTTAGTAAGGAACCCAGACACACAAGCAAACACATGGATAGAAAGAAATAAAATGCTTTAAATTTTTTTTATGGTTCAGGTATTTTTAAACACCAAATAAAATAATCAAAAAAATCGAATGAATTCAATACTTTGGCCCTTCTGGAACTACTGTGAAGTATAATGAGAAAACTTTCATAATAAATTTATTATTGTTTTTTGGTTATTTAAGGTACTTATCAAATATATTAGGTACATCTCAAGAGATTGAAAATAAGAAATTACTCAGGTTATCAAGGATCCTATTAGTGAAGTTTGATCGTTAGAAATACTGCCGACCCTCAGAAATAGCCACCTGCTATCCGGGCATTTGACATTTCTTAGTCTAAAGTAGCAGAATTTTGAAAAAATGGATTTTTTAAATTCGATAAGCTACTTGTTTCTATGTTACACATTGTATATATAATAATATATATAACTAGGTATACATTTTGTTAAATGAAATTGAATGCAAGAAGGAAGACCACCAGAAAGCGGTCCATATGAATCTCGAAAGATCCCCACATTACCGAAAAGAAGGAATACATACGACAAAAGGTGGAGGCGTTTGTGCACCTGGGTTTTGAAGTTTTGAAGGTTATAAGTGACCGGAAAGACGGAGGCCGGGAGAGAATTCCAGTTCCTCGAAGTCATGGGGACAAATGAAGTCGTTCGGCACTTTTCCAATTTAACCTCGAAAGGGTGTTGGTAATGGTCTTTACCGAAGACACTTTTCTTTTAAACGGAAACTTAAAAATGAATAGATAAATAAAATACAAATAAAATTAAATATTTTCGTTATATCTTTCGTTGAAATTCACTAATTTGGTAAGTCAGAGGAGGATAGTAAAATGGCAGGATAGCGTTTTTAGCAATTGGGTTTAATTCCTGTGGAGAGCCTCTTATGACATCAAATAGCACCCTGGATAACAATAGTAAATTATCATTTTAAAGTAGATTGTGTTTAATTCTCTTTCAATTAAAATTAAACAAAATATCAGCTAACACAACCTCTAAAATATTATAATTAATAAATAAAATACTTTAATCCGTTTTAAAAGAGACAAAAAATTTTCATATTAAACATTTTCATGAATACAATATTTCGATACATATCATTCATTCTCTGATTCAATTTGTTTGAGCAATGAAAAAAAGACCCTGAAAATGAAACATTATTGTTGAATAATGAAATACATTAAGGATGTTCTTCGAAAAATAATCATCTCTGTTCCTTTGTGTATGTATGATGGGCGAGTTGGGAATGGTTTACATGGATAATCCAGCAAAGAGATTTCAGGAAATGAGAAAATTAAGTTATATCTGGGAACGAAATACTAGCTCAGATGATATAAATAACAGGGAAATGTCAAAAGTTTCGCAGGGAGAGATAAAATAATATATGAAGAAAAATTCATAGGATTTATTGACTCTATTATTATTTATATAACAAATATAAGATTTTTATGTTTTTTTAAATTATATGAAAATAGAATAAAAGCAGAAATATTAGGTAATAATAATAAAGTACAATTCAGATACTTAAAATATTTTGAATATTAAAATATATTTTACAAATAGAGGAAAAAGTTAACACTTTATCAAGACTCGGTGCGCTCCCCAGTTAAAGCAACATTAGTAAAAAAACTTTTAAAAATTTATTTTTTTATTTTAATTATCTAGAGAAATAATGAAATTTTCAGCAATTTGTACCAAAACTTCTAAAGTCAGAGAGTCCCCTTTCCGTCAGATATATTATGGAATGTACTAGAAACTGAATTAATTTAATGTTAATGCACTATTGTACTTTTCAAGCAAAGATGTACTGTAAATAATATATTTGTACTGTAACGGCGGCACTGCTCAGGGGTGGTTGTAAAAGTCAATAACAATCTGTGTTTTAAAAGGATTATCTATTTTAGAAATAAACTCCACCAATTATTGGACTATTTCACAATTCTTCATAGTTGGATCTTATGGAGATTTATTGTTCTTTTATGAAAGAATGAAAAACAAGGAGTCTTAAAACCATTGCTTAATCCCAATTTATTCCCTTACTATAGGTACTACTACCACCTCAGGGATTTATTTAAACCATGTCATTAAAGGGCGTTTGTCTTAATTCATGTATATTTCTCCACTATTTGCTATTTAAAGGTGATAGACTCAAACTTTCAATAGCAGTTTGCATTCTGCTTCTTTCATCATTCAAAATAGTGTTGTTTTATATTAAATCGAGTTTCTCTCAATCAAGATTAGTTAAAGGCTTACAAAGATTTCCTAGACAACTAAATCAAACTTTTGTTGTTTGTTCAGTAGTTAATTCACAAGTAGTAATTTATTTATTTATTTGTTTGTTTTTAATTTAGCTTTAGATCTTTTTCAATGTGATTAATTTTATGTGCATTGTACATGCTAGACGTACATTTATTTACCTACTCTTGATAGTGCTTTTTGTAACAGGATTTAAGCATTTTAGAATTTTTCAAATATTTGGGCCCTGAACTCTCTAAGGTGAAAAAAATAAAGGGAAAAGCCTGATGTAAAATAGGTAGCATTTGAATTAGGAAGTCTACTTGTGGATCATATTTAATCGAAATCTGCTAGTCTTTTTTCGAGTTACGGTGGAACAAATATTCATATAGACAGACGAATAGAGATTTTTATACTGCTATCATATGAAGTTACATATCAGATGAGTTTTTTGCAGAAATTATAAAGTAAAAGAAAGTGCGCATGTGGCTGATAACATTGTTCGACAAAAATTTCACCCCGTAAACCTTACAATGGATTCCAGTAGAGTTTTATACGCTGATTATCATGCACTTTCTCCATTTTTTACAACACGTCAGAGTTTTGAGATATTATCGGTCAAAACGACGAAAAAAGCCATGTTGACCTATTTTAGAGTCCCATTAGATATTAAACACCAATATTTGGAATAAAATATTTTGTTGACGTAATAGAAAACAGCTTCCTCTTTAATTTTCAAATTACAACTTGTTTTTAGCTCAATTAGAACTCGAGTTATAGCTAAAAAACTAAAACTACGTGATTATAAAGGATAATAAACATAGATAAAACATAAGGTCTTATTTAATTTTTTAGTTATAACTCGAGGTATAATTGAGCTAAATTCAAGTGGCAAGTTGAAAATCAAAGAGGAAGCTGTTTTAAATTACGTCAACAAAATATTTTGATTTCAAATATTGCTGTTTAATATTTAATGGGACTCGAAAATAGGTCAAAATGGCCTTTTCCGTCATTTTGACCGATAATATCTCAAAATTCTGACATGTAACAAACCGGAAAAATTGCATGATAATCAGCGTATAAAACTCTACTGGAATCCATTGTGTGCAAAACTATGATTTTTTAAATTTTTCTCGGTTATAACTATGCCCCACCAAAGATACATCATTTTGGGCTCTGATATCATTTAACAATCAAAAAGCCAATAATTTCCTAAACCTCGTTTGTGATGTTGAATATGAATTTCATTCTGAGAACCCTTCGCAGTTAAATTAGTCACATATTGAACAACGCATTCGCCAATTCGAATAGCCCCATGATATTTAGCTAGTGATAGAGGACCTTCCTTTCCCTTACCTCTACCAACATCATTCCCAACTATCTTTGACTACGTAATTCTTGAAGCTTCGACCTCTTGGTTAGAGAATTTCAAAATTAAATCTGACTTAAAGGTATGATCTTGATGTATCTTTCTCATAAAAAAATTAATTAAAAAAGTACATATCCTTATACATATATTTATTCATTTGTTCTAATTCACCTAAGAATTATCATATACTGAGTAAGTTTGATATACCATAAAACAATAATGGATTAATAATATTCATGTTATAAATGAATAGAACTATCGTGAGATTGTTAATGGTAATGGAATGCAATAGAATCTTAAATAGTACTGCTGTACGAACGTTCATATTTCAAGGTAAATCCATTGAATCACATCTGGAAAAGAGGTCCGCGTTTCATCCCTCATACCTACAAGTCAGCCATTGGCTTTGAGTCAAAATACATGCAGGCACCTTCTGGTTCTGACGTGACTAATGACATTGGTCTACTGAGAGTTAAAATGCAACCCAGAACCCAGAGACTTAGTTACAAATGCTCAACGAAGCAAAAGAATTTGGCCATAGATAGTATTACAGGGATTTCTTTTGTAGACATTCCCTTTTGAATTATATTTGATTAAATTTTTTGAGTTTTTTAAATTACCATAATTGGAAAAAACTCATGTTTCACATTAATAAAATTACGTTGACTAAAAAAGTTGAAAAATTAATATGCAATTTTGAATATTTTTTGAATTGTGGCATACAATCTATCCCTATAAATAAAGTAAGGTATATATTCTAGATTTTTCACTTAGTCCGATATTAATAACTAACCAAAACTACCCTCAAAGAAGGAATTAAAAAGTAGTGATGTCGAATTAACGGAAACTTTCCACTTGGAAATTTCAGAAAATTTCATTCTTCTTCGGGAGGGAGTTTCGATCAAATAAAAAATGTTCTTAGAAAATCATAAGATGGCGTCATCTATTAAATCCGATGGAATGGAATATTTTTAATTATATGTCAGAGAGGTTGTTTTTCACAACCTCGAGAATCGAACATAATTTAATTAAAATATATAATATACTAGCTGACGCCCGGGCCTTCGGCCCGGCGTCACCTAACCCCTGGCGAGGAGCGTCTCGTTTTATGGTTAAAATTTATATAGATAATAGCTGACCCGACCACGCGTTGCTGTGACTAACTCTTATGCTTCACGCCTAAACCACTGGACGTATCGAAACTATATTCGCAACATATGTCCGTTTGGTGCTCCGATTGGTATATCAAAATTTTGGGCCAGGTTTATAATTAATTAAGTAAAATAATATATATTTAATATTTAATGGGAGACGAAGAAGACCAAGGGTGGTAAATTGAAAATGCAAATAATTATAGAATAGGTATTAAAACAGTAAATGAATTATATATTACGAATTATATATTACTTGTCAAAATTATTCCCTTAACAAAAAATAATATTGACAGTTGAAAGATTTCCAAAAAGCTATTATCGGCCATCTTGTTTGTTTGCTTTTACCTCCAGAGAAGCGCTGGCGTTGTTTCCTCGAAAAAATATTTTTTGCATGCCACAGGTGTGATATCTATAAAAACACTCGTGTATTTGAATGGAATGTTGTGTGAAAATTTTAAAGAAATCGATGAAGAACTTTCGGAGATCCTTCAACGTATCACTTAAGCCTAACAGTACATTTTTATTTATATAGAAGATAAAAGATAGAAGATATATATATATATATATATATATAATTAAAAATATTCCATTCCATCGGATTTAATAGATGACACCATCTTATGATTTTCTAAGAAAATTTGAATCTAGGTATTACCATAGACAAATTGAAATATTTCATATTCAATTAGAAAATGTTCGATAAAATAAACTAAAAATTGTTCTGGTTTAGCTTTGTTTTTATAAAATGCGTTTTATCTGTATATTTCGTAATGATTTAAATTTTTAATCAGCATTTGAAACGGTTCTATTTTATATGATAACTTGATAACAAACTGGATCTCTCTAATAATCAAATGGTACCTATGTAATAAAAAGATTTTGAATTTTTTTTTTAATATTATTTCTAAATAAATTTAAAGGACATGCAGATTTTAAGAGAGGAATACTTAAAATTAAAGGATTTTCGTGGTGTTTCACTGTAAAATATAAGACATAATTTAAATAAATTTAATTTAATATGTCGGGCTAATCAGCCATCTTCTCCTGCTTCAAAAATTTATTTTCAATTGTTCACCTTTCTACCTTAATTGAATAATGTTTCACAACAAATACCCACTACATTCCCTCTAATTGAAATTATTTTTATTTGAGGGAACTTTGAAAACTAGTTGTTATTTTTTTGCTTTCATTCAGCAGAATCGATTCCTGGGTAAAGAACACCCGATGAAAGCGGCCTAATCGACTAAGATTCGGGGGGCTGCGTTGTGCGTTCCCGAAGTTAACAGGGGTTCCAAGTGGCAGAGTCCCCTAATCAGAAAGAGGGCTTCGCAGCTGCTAACTGATAAACTAGCAATTTTAAAGAACATCGTTAAATCTATTTGAACATAATAAAACATAATAATAACAAAAGCGATTCTTTATTGGCTTAAGGTTAATAAAACTTGAAAGTGTAATGTGCTTCCTCTAGCAGATAACAATTCAAGTTTCTAATTTCTTTTCCTAAAATGTATCATCCCACACACATATCCATAGACCAATAGCTATTTTTATTATTTATTACAGTTTTAAAGGAGCGCCTCGACTGCGTGGTCATTTGCGCTCACAGATATTAAAATTCGTTATATTTTCAATTTTTAAATTTCTCTTACATGTTTGGTTTTTATAGTTAAATATAAAAGTTGAGAACTCGTGTGTGTGTGTGCGTGTGTGTGTAGTGTATCGCCGTCAGCAGCTCTCAAACTCGAACAAATTTATCCTTGTCCTTCCTCATTTTCGAGTGTTTGTTTTAAGTCTTTGTTCCCCCATTGAATAGACATTTTCTTTCCCTTGCGTCAAATTGGGCATTCCACTAATACATGATTTACATTTATCCTAACTTTGCAAGCTGGACATATCGGTGGGTCATCCTTGTTGAAACCTTCCAGATGGCCGTGGGTGAATAACAATGACCCAATCTTAGGCTTGGGTCAATTTAACTTGCTCTTTTCTACTTAGATCTGAGAGCTGATATGGAACCAATAGATGGGTTTTATCATCTTTAAATAGTTATTAGTAACTTTTCCCATTCCTAGCTTCCAGTTACTTGCAGTTTTGGTTTTAACAAAATTTTTAATGTCTTCAGGCAGATTTTCTGTGAAGTCATAATTTTGTTTATTGGCTCCCCTTTGCTGCCCTGTTGCGTCAACAAGCTCATTACCTAGGATGCCTTTATGGCTGTTGGAACCCACATAAAGTGGATTATTTTCCCTCTTAGAATAAAATTATGAAGAGATAAATGTATTTTCTTGTATGAGTGGACGCTGAGTGTTATAATTTTGGATTGCAGAAAGAGCACTAAGCGAATCGGAGATTCATAAGAGATTTGTTGTTTGGGTGATGACTGAGGGGTTGACATTACTAGTTCAATAACTTTGATTTTCAGCATTGTATATGTTTGTGCCACAGAAGATAATTTGAAATTTCTCTCTGATTCTTCTGTTTTAAAAGCACAATCCTTACCTTATTTTCGAGTTTGGACCCGTCTGTAAATATTAGAGAATAATTTTCGAATTTAGAAATTATATTATAAAAAGCTTGTACAGATGCAAGGGCTGGTCGTTTTCTTATTAAAGTTGAGAAGCTCCCGATAGACAATTTGGCTTTTTCTATAAGCCAAGGTGGATAGGGGGGTTGGATCAACCTTCACGGACTGGTCCAATTGAGTTTTCAAATTCCGATTTTGAAAATTTAAACTTTCTTATTGCGAAAAGTGGCTTGGTGCTCCTTGTACGTTGTTCATATTTGTTCCCATTTGTGGGAGAAAATAACATTTTAAAAAAAACATGGAGTGATCGGCGACGAGGGAATTTATTTTTATTAAATAGTTGTTTGATAGAATTTTTACTTCATCACTCTTAATGGTGGTTCACCGGACTCGGCCAGAAGGGAGGCTAATAACAGGGGCTGAACGAAAAGCTCCTAAGGCAGTTCTGATTCTCCTAACTGCAGAGTTGGGTCGAGTTGTTTAAGTACACTTTCTCGCTTCGAAGAGTATACAGGTGCCCCGTAGGCTATTCGATCACGAATCAGGTGCCGCAATACCCCCGCAGCAGGCTGAGCGAGTCGGGTCCCCATTGAGTATTTGACACTACTTTAAGAATAAATATTTTTTAAGCATTTTATTTTTGCTAAATAGCTGAAAATTATTTTTTGTGTACTAGAGATCACAAAAAGAGTGGTGTATTACTGATTAGAACTTAAATTGAATATTAGGTATAATGAATGGCTTCGTATTACATATAATTTGTAAAAAAAAAAAAAAAAAAAATACAAGGCAAATCTCGGAGACATGGAGTCCGCAGTGAAGAATTTAGACAAATTAGCGTTTTCCAAGAAATTAATTCTTGGACAAGAGTACACTGGAGGAAGGCCGGAAAAAATATGATACCGGTGCTAGTTCCCTAAAAAATATTTATTAAAAACAGGCAAAGCCTATTGTAAAAGAGACAAAAGGAAAAATAAAAAATAAAACAGACCGATTTCCTTCAAAAAATTGTGGAAAATATAAAAAATATGTATATTAACATTAAATCAACTCCATTATCCACATTAAACACAAAAAGTTTTAACTTCTGGTGAGTTAAACCATTGTCAAAAGGAGATAAAGAAGACGTTTGAGAATAATATGAAGAAGCGTGAGTCGGTTGGTAAATCCTTTTAAGTGAGAATTTTAAGGATTCTTATGGAAATTAAGACATCAGGAATTTAATCTTCGCTCTCCAATTAATATGTTAATTTAAATAAATTTTATATGAGATGGGATTGAAACGATGTCGACGTTTTTCAAATAAAACTAAGTTATTTATAGCACTCCTTATATAAGCAATAAGCTAATAAATAAATAAATATATATATAAAGATATAAGGGTCAGGTTGGCCGAGTGGTTATAGAGCATGCCATCTAATCAAAGTAGAGCGGGTTCGACTCCCACCCCTGTGAAAAATTTCCCCAGGAAAATTACAATGGATATGCTACTCTCCACAGTAATCGCAGACGCTCGGAATCGAGTATGACATATATATATAAATATTATAGGTACCTATTGTATTATAATGAATATGTAAGAGAAAGTATTGAAATCGCTTCCCTAAATGTTCATTGTTTGAGGTCTTCTTATACCAAGAAGTCAAAAATTATTTTGTGGGTGTACTGTACAGTGTACAGTGTAGGTATCCATAGATACCTTCGACCACCGCCCAGCCCATAAAATTCTTTCTTCTTCTTTTCACGATGGGCCAACCCAGGCCATTAGGGGTTGCACCTTTTGGTGTAACTCCTTCTCTTATCATTTTCATAAAAAAAGGTACTACATTAGGGTGGGCTTAGGTATACCTGGTGAAATTATTTTCCCGGAAAAGTGTTCGGGACGGGGACTCAAATTAGGAGGTTAGGTAAGAAAATAATGTATACAAAATTTGAGATCGATCGGACAACGCGAAGAGGTGGCGCATCTCATTCGAAAATTTGAAATTTTTAGAATTTCGCTCTATTCGGTTACTATATTTTGTATTTTGTTATACGTCGTTAAATTGAAACAAAGAATAAAAACATCGATGAACATGAAATTACTAAACATTATCTTCTGAAATCCCGCCCCTACCTTCGTCATTCAACCATTATTATACGCATAGAGCAAAAGAAGAAAAAAATTCAAGTGAATTCAATATTGAAGGAGACAATAATTTGATTTGAAATGTTAAATATGTTGAATTCTAAAACGGGAATGTGATAAGGGAAAGTGGTGCATTTCACATGTTCTTATGTTCTATGTACCTACAACCAAATGCTGGTTCACATTTTCCAATCCATTTCAATAAGATTTTACAAATTCACTTCAAAGAAACATTTATTTAACAGGAGAGGGAATGATTCATGGTTAATCACTTGCCGAGGTATCATTAGAAAGTTAGATGGGAATCTATCAGAGCGCTATAGAGAAGTTAAGCATACATTTGTTTAAGCTGAAATAACAGGTTTGATAAATTACCTAAACTCAAGTTCAGAGTAAAGTATGAGTATTATTAATATAAAGCCAAATGTAACTCTATGCAAATTGATTAGTATAATATAGATCTAAATATTATTGTAAATTATAAAACTAATAATAATATACCTATATATGGTATATATATATATATTTAATAATATTCGATCAAGGGCGGATTGTGCACATCTGTTTTAACTTGGCTAATGGATATTTAACATAAGAGACGAAATATCTGTCCACTTTTTTATTCTGAGACTTGAGGTGGTGGAATACAACGATTTATTTGGAGATTAATAGATCCAGAGTCGAGATTGATCGGATTTTTCTTCAAGCTTAAAAGTTTAATTAGTTAAAAGTTATCAGCTATTAATTAACAAATAGAACTTCCATGTAGGGACAAATATGATTTAACATAGAATGAAAATATATAAATAATAATTTTGTAGGGAGTTTTTATAGCTATTGATTTTAAAACACTCATGTCATACGATTTAAGTAATTGTTGTGCTGTTTTGCCTGCTCTTGTTCCAGATACTTATGCTACATAGTATGTCAATAATGAAATTACTAAGGTTAGTGATGGAACTTATGCGGCAATCCGCGAGATGGCGTAGGCATACAGAAGAGTCAGTCCGTCTGTCTGTCCTATCTTTTTATATTAATTCTATGAATATCCTTTGTTCTGACATAATACAACCTGTGTTATATTCATTTATACCAATTCCGCTGGCGTATACTCGCTATCAGTTAGCTTGTACTGGAAGAGATTAGTGAGTCCTAAAGGGAAGACTTGAAACAGAGATGCTTCCTAGGGGATTATGACAATATTGATAGTGGCAGAAATAATAACTTGGGGATTCGTTAGTCATTTTATGGATTTAAATATCTTGAATATGGGGGAAAAACTCTTTAATATGAAAAAATATAGCTTTAAATCCCATGGGAATTCAATCTATGGTATGCTTTTATCTTTTTTTATTAAATTGAAATCGATTTTACTCATTATAAATTTGAGATAGAAATTGTTTTTTTCCATATTTTATTTCACAGAAAAATTCGCATTATTTAACATTTGTGACTATCTTATAGGTAAGTCAATCGACCCGAAATGTTATGGCAAGGTCTGAGAGAAGTACCATTTCATTATCCGGTGCTAATATTATTATTATTTTTATAAAAATCTAGCCTTAAGGTATTAAACATTCATTTTTACATGCATGTTAACCGAATTGCTAGTGAAGTTGGAAAAATATATCAACGAAATTATTGAACATCATATTTTTAAATTGGAAATTAAAAATTCCATACTATGATACGCGAAATGGGCTCGGGAATTGATGCGATTGGTTTTAATAACAAAACAGTGGCTCGTTTGGTGTTGGACTTTTAAGCTGAATCTGAATAGCCTGTGACATGGCTGAATATTGTAATGGAATTGTAGTGGCAAACCGCCTCTGTGGCATTCATAGGACCGCAAAAAAAGGAATTTTTTGATTTTTAGAATTTCATTATTAACCTATAGTTTACGTGAGATAATTAGGAACAGCTCGCAAGTATAATAACCATAACTAATAGAGCGTTCAAGTCCAACTTGTGACTTACAGACAAATTCAAGAAACTCTCTTCTAAAATTATTTTCATTAGTGTTTGAAATATTAAATTATTTTTAAATAAAAATGAAAAAATGAAAAAACTTGTCTATGTGTGTTTAAAAAAATAAAGTGATTAAAAGGAAAAATATTATTTTTTCCTATTAGGAAGGTTTCTTTTAGTTAAGTCTAGATTAGAGAGAGTAAGTAGGCACAGCAAATCTTCATTAAGGACGCGAAATAAGCTTACTACGTTCAAAGCTTCTTTTAAATAAAAAAGGCTTTAGATTAATCCAATACTAACCTTAACGAACTTAAATGAAAAAGGGCTAATATATTAATACTTTATCCTCAGTCGAGCTTCAAATTTCGACTGGAGGACGACATTTTTTCCTGTATATAGGTGAGTACTTTGTCCAATTAGTCGCCATTAACATCAAAATATAAATGACATACACTCTCTTGAAACATATCAAATTGAAGAGAATTTAAATATGAGTACAATTTCAAAAAAAATTTGAGTTTTACAGAAAGAAGAAGAATAATTGTATCCAATTAAAAATGGAGGAAAAAGTATATTTTTTTCAAAATTCTGTAATCTTGCCATTTAGAGCCGCGGTAAGTAAATCCTTTCTTACATTTTTGTCTGAATTTTTTGAAATTCAAATGAATATTCTCTCTATTTAACGAGTAATGTTTTTGTCCAAGTTCAAAAGGCAAAAGGTCATTCCTAGAATAATAGGAATTAAGAAATTAATCTCTAACGTTTTAATGTCCATCAATTTGGCTTTATTGGAAGGATAATTTTATGCCATTAATGTTTACAATATGATTTCGGGCATGTGGCCGCCGCGGCTGGCTCGAATAAATCCAATTCTACAGGTCCAATTTTCAACCACTTTTTCGAGCATATAAGGGCCGTATGTTGGCAATACGCCACGAATGTTGGCTTCAAGTCCCCTAACGTTTCTGGTTTGTTGGCGTAGACGAGCGACTTCACATATCCCCAAAGAAAATAATCCAATGGTGTCAAATCACACGATCTTGGTGGCCAATTGACAGTCCATTCCGCGAAATTATGCGCTCATCGAATGTGACGTGCGCTGCAGTGGCATGCAGCGCCGTCTTGTTGGCGACTCACAACTTAGTTTGAAACAGGTCTTGACTTGTATTTTACATCTACTAAAATACTAATTATTTATTTTAAACACCTGTTAAAGATAAAAATCAATTCAAAATAACTAAATAAAGAGAACACAATACCAAAAAGTGGTTTTAATAATGGTTAATAGCGAATATTTTCTTTCGAAATTTTCGAAATTTTCAAAAATCGAAAAAAAAATAGTAATTATCATTAGGACCACTATCTGCCTGGCTTAAAATTTATAGAATGATTAGAAGTTTAAAAGAAAAAATTATCAAAAAGTGTGTAAAGAAACAAATATTTCAAAAAAAAAAAAATTGAATTTGGATAATTTCTTTTTTTTTTTTTTTTTTTTAAGGGCACATCAACTGCCAGGGCCATTAGCGCGATCATTTTTTAAGAAGTTATGAGCGAATAACCTAAATTCGATATCTTTTAAAACGGTGTTAAAAAAAATTGCAAAATTTACCAGTAAGAGTTTTTTGATGGTCACTAAAATATGTCAAAAAATGAAAGAAATCAAAAATTAAAATTTTTCAAACCGTCCGATTTCGTGTGGAATGCCTCTTATATATGTTTTTGTATTGTTGCAATAGTTTATTCTATAATTTATGGACAAACTTATGAAAATAGTCTAAAAAATTAAATAAAAACTTATTGATGTGATTGTTTTTCTCCAAATTTGCGTAGCCGTCACCAAATTAGAAATATTGGTCGCTGCTGTTTTTTTTTTATTAAGATAGGAATGTCCCATCATTTTAATAGAGTTCGTTTCCAGTCCTTACCCTCTCTCTCCCTGAAGACATCACCATCGGCTACGTGGAAGTTATATTTTGATGAAGGTTAATATATTGTAAGAGTTCGTGGCTGTGATGAAACTATACTAGATGAAAGGAGGAGGTATCAGCCAAAGATGGAATCACTGGGTTCAATAAAACACACTTTAATGAGACGTTTCGGCCTAAATTTTATTTGGCCATCTTCAGTCAATTAGGAGTTATACACAAAATGCGGTACACATATGTGATCGAACCAAGTCTTGTCAAAAATAAAAAATTAAAAAAAATAAAATAAAAAATAAAATAAAAAATAAAATAAAAAATAAAAAAAATTTTTAAAAAATTTTCATTCTGAAACTTTTGGGTCCAGGCACGTTAAAAATTCGCATGAAGCTAAAAGAAATTTTTTTATTTTTGACAAGGCTTGGTTCGATCACATATGTGTACCGCATTTTGTGTATAACTCCTAATTGACTGAAGATGGCCAAATAAAATTTAGGCCGAAACGTCTCATTAAAGGTGTTTTATTGAACCCAGTGATTCCATCTTTGGCTGATACCTCCTCCTTCATCTAGTATGAAGGTTAATATAGATAAAGCGAGTTTCTTTGAGAGGAATTTAACAGTGAAAATTGTAAGGCTCGTCTAATAACTTTATAAAATGAATTGTAAGAATTTTCTGTGCATGAACTACATAAAAATAATTTTCATTTTAAGTTGTGAGGTACAGATATCATCAAAAGGAATAATCCATTTTGTCAAATGATAATTAAATTCCGATTTTCTTCGAATAGAATCTTGTTAGGCGGACATTCCAAAGGAAACTATTAATGGAAGAGTGAAAAACGCAAGTTATCTAGACACCTATTCTCTCTGTCGAAAACAAAAGATCAAGACAAATATGCAAATTGGCTACATATGAAATGATGAGGTATATGTCTGTCAAGCGAATTCGAAAGGAGGTTCATGCCAAGTGGTAAAATGCCTTGCCATTTATTGTCTGCTTTCTATAATTGAATTAAGTTTATTAATGGGTGAAATTCAGGGAAACTTCTCTTCGGGAATATCCCTTCGAATATTCCAAAGTTTGAAACGATTATACTCGCTAAGATGGAAAATCTATTTTCAGCTTCATATATGAAATATGTTAACGAAAACGGGGTGAAGTTAAAAAAAAGGAATATACATATTAATAAGGAATTATATTGGGATCAAAATGCTTAATCTTGTACGGAACAAGTGAAATCTTGTTGACAGGTGTCTCGAAAAACAGAACATGACCTAAAATATTAAGAAATTAAATTATATCGGGACTGCGAAGATATTTTGCAAATTTGTTATTGATTAGACAGAAGGAAATTGAGTTTCAACGTAGATCCCAGCAATATTTTACTCAGTACTGCAAAAAGTTAACAAATTATAATTTTGCATAAAATTGTTAATGTCGTTTATAAATGCATATACGTGTAGATTGTCAAGTCGAAGTGGACTTCTACTGCCAAGAATGACAATGTCGAATGTCCAGGTTTGCATATTAAAGAGTATGCAGACAAAAGACATATAAGAGTATTCCGATTGGTCATTTAAAACAGCGCTTCTTAAACGGTGGGCCGTGACCCTCAAAGGGGGACGTAAGTAATTTAGTAACAATAGAATTGTCTGAACACGAAATAATCTAATATATAATATATAGAATGTACAGGGTGGGGCATAAAGATCAAGGTACCACATTTTGTAGAGGTATAAAAAATGAAAAAATTTAATTAGAAAAAAACTGAATATATTTTTAAAAGTACATAAAATAATTTTTTTTTAATGTGTATATCAGACGAAAAAAGCAGGGGGTCAAAAATGAAAATTCTTGCCCTTTCGACCAAACTATGCATACAAAATTTGATTAGTTTTTGCATTTCTAGCCTTCTGAGGGTCCACAGAATATGTATACAAAATTTGGTTGAGTTTGGTCAAAAGGGCTAGAATTTTTATTTTTGACCCTCCTCCCATTTTGGTTGGTTAGTTTTTTGCATTTCTAGCCTTTTTGGGGCCCACAGAATATGTATGCAAAATTTGGTTGAGTTTGGTCGAAATGGCTAGAATTTTCAATTTTGACCCCCCCCCCCCCGCTTTTTTGTTGTCTGATGATGTTTAAAACACATTTGAAAAAAAAATTTATGAATATTGTTAGAGTTCGTGGCTGTGATGAAACTGTATTAGATGGAGGAGGAGGTATCAGCCAAAGATGGAATCACTGGGTTCAATAAAACACCTTTAATAAAACGTTTCGGCCTGAATGAGATTTATAATGACCTCCCATAGGAGTCAAATATTTAATTATAATATAATATATAGAAAAAAATGTATATAAACTCATTACTTTCATTCTGAAACTTTTGGGTCCAGGCACGTTATAAATTTACATGAAGCAAAAAAAATTTATTTTTGACAAGGCTTGGTTCGATCACATACATATGTGTACCGCATTTTGTGTATAACTGTAAGTTTAAACAACAAAATTGGTCAACTTCTAATTTTGTATAAAATATATATCAATTAACATCTATTTGTAAATTTTGCAGCCTAATTAACTGAAGATGGCCAAATAAATTCAGGCCGAAACGTTTTATTAAAGGTGTTTTACAGGGCCGCGCCGACCATCCACAGCGCCTGTGTGCGAAACCTATGAAGCGCCTCTTTTTTTCACTAATCTTAATGTTTCAACTTATTTTTATTTCTTATTTGTTAATTTTGACCGAAATAAATTTTCGTAAAGTAAAATATTTACTTATTTTAGTTGTATTTTTATCACGTTCTTCTACTTGTTTTCTTTTCCTTATTAAATTCTGGTAACCAGAAAATTTCTTTTTTTTATCTTGATCACTCATCGTGGAAAAAAGTTAAAACAATCAGTAACACACAAACTATTTATTGTTTTTAGTGCTAGAACTTCTTCTTATTTCAATCAATTGTTTTGGCTCTCTCGTTCCTTAAAGTCGGGCTGTCGGGGAATCCCCGTGTACGGAAGCCTGGTTGGCTCACCGTCATTAAATAAAAAAGTGGCGCTCCTTTCGCCCAAGTTAACTAGTGCACCAGTGCACAAGTTCACTAGTGGACCTGTGGCTGCGACGCGGCATTATTGAAAACGCACTTTTTTGAATGTGTCGTGATTTTGTCATGCGCAGAATTCAAAATAATTAGGGCTATACAATTTAACCGACTAAGCCGGATAAAAAAGTTAACTAAGCTAATTAATTAGCTAACCGTTCGGCTTAGCCGGTTAACTGAAATTAGCTAAGCTAATCGGCTAATGGCTAAATTAGCTAAATAGTCTATTTAAGATTTTATTAATAAATGATTCATTAAATAATCATAATGCGATTTTTGAATTAGAAACTATGACGAAATGGTAAAGATTGGGTTCAAGATCAATAAAATTCAGAGTATTTTTTTACTTCATGATTATCAAACTTTTGGGTATAAACTCAAGATGACTCAATTTTTTTCGAACTGTCAGACATTTTTTGTTCTCGAAATTCATGAAAATTTTTTCAATTTTTCATGCCCAAAAATTATATAACCGTGAAAGTAAATAATTACCAAATTCAACGTCATACAATTTTACTATGATCTATTAAATTACATCGCAGTCATCGCATCGGTCGGGCTGCATTCATAAACTCATTTAAACAAACTCATGGCGGTTCTTTTGATTTTAACGCTGAGCTCGTAATTATTGTAAACTAAAACCCAAAGCGTAAAATTAAACCACAAACGTGAATATTATCTTGGGACACTTGTACAATAAGCGCTATATTATGTTTTGTTGTTTACCAGGCATTTGTTGCGCCTATTATACATACTTACTTATCGATACTCCACTACAAAGCAATATGTTGTTGTGTAAGTGTAACAAAAATAATTTCGATAGCGGCGCCCTTATTGTTTTGGCGCCTGTGTGCGCCGCACACTTCGCACACAGGGGCGGCGCGGCCCTGGTGTTTTATTGAACCCAGTGATTCCATCTTTGGCTGATACCTCATCCTTCATCTAATAGAAAAATTATTTTATGTTCTTTTCAAAAATAAATTGAGTTTTTTCTAGTTAAATCCTTTCATTTTTTTATACCTCTTCAAAATGTTGTAGATCTTTATGCCCCACCCTGTATAATAATAATAGAAAATAATAAAGAACAGGGAATAATAAAAATAGATTTAGTCAAAAGTATAATTAAGTTGTTTTTGGTAGGGCTATGTATACAAAAGAAAAATGTTTTGTGTTAATTTTTACTTTACCATAAAGGGTATGGTCAAGTATTGTAATCGTGTATGAAAAAAGTGTTTTTTTGCTTCGTTTTTTCGAAATATCTCAAAAAAGGCTGAAACTATTTTGAATAAAACCATGGAATTTTGGTCTACAAAAAGCCCTAATGAGTGAAGATATTTTTCAAGATATTTACTGGTTTGTCAAAATGTCTGTTAGTACGTACTTACGTTATTTTTGTGTACGCTCTAGCTAGTGTGAATATCAATCAAAACGAAATTTCACTACATATTATATCTATTTGCTAATATGATATTTGTGTTTTAATTGAAATTGAAATTTTGTCCAGATTTTAAAAAAAATTATAAATGAAAATAAGTATTATTTTTTCTGTAATTTTAATATACGATGGGAAGATCTTTGATAAAACCATCTTAAAAGTATTAAATTTATAATTTGAAAAATTAATAAAATATTGATTTCAAATTAAAGAGAAGAAAGATAGTGAATGCCGTGTGTCCTAAACATCAATTTATTTTTTATATAAATTAAAAAATTGAAATCCAAAGGATTCAAGAATTTTGAAATATTGAATGGTTGACTTGGAGCTGAAAACATTAGTATAAATAAATAGAATTTGTGTAAAATATTAAAAATATAGTCTAATGAATACTTGGTACGATTAAAAATGGTTTAGAAATAATGATATTAATAGAGAAAGAGATTATTACCTGGAGAACGAGGCGACATGGTGACCCGAGGGGTGAACCGCGACTTAATATGCTGTACACCTACTTCCACTTGTACTTCCAAATATTTCCAAGTACTTCCAAATATTTCCAAGTACTTCCAAATATTTCCAAGTACTTCCAAAATACTTCCAAAGAGGTGTACACCTACTTCCAATCGCGGATCACCCCTCGTGGTGACCCGTGCGTTCTCACCCACTTAACGGTAAAGACTGAGGCCAAGCGCTGCGCTGCCCGACCGCTTATCAATTTCCATGAAATGTTTTTTATTTGATTTGCATTTTTTATTTAATATTAATTTAATAAATTAGAAAAAAATGCCCAATCGTACTTGAGTCTCGGGATAGGAAATATAGAATAAATTTAAAGGTTGTCCACCCTTTTTAGGGGATTATGACAAATTGTAAGACAGAATGAATTTTAAATTATATCATATCACTTCAGTCACGTTGGCACCCCATTTTTTTCAATTTATTTTTTTACTTTAGCATACAGAGTTTGGTCAAGTATTGTAATTTTTTTTTTCAAAATATCTCAAAAACTGCTGTAACTATTTTAATAAATAAAAAAATTCTGCAAAATCATGGCGTTTTCGTCTACAAAAAAACTTCTATGATTGAACATTGAAAAAATTATATTTTAGGAGATATTAATTATTTTGTCAAAATATCTGTTAGTAAGTTAGTGCGTTAATAAATTTTTTGAACGCTCTAGCTCAAAACCTAGTGTGAATATCAAAACAAAATTTCTCATGTTAATATATTTTTAACTCGAGATTAAGAACTGATTAGATTTTGGTTGAAATCGAACAAAAAATTAAGGGGAGGGGGGGGGCTTTAAAAATAAAAATTATAAAATTTTCAAACTAAAATAAAAAATCAAGAAAAATATAATAACTTGTTAAGGCTTTTGCCGTTGATAATTAATTAATTGAATTAAAAAAATAAATAAATAGTTTACTATAAACGAGACCTATAATAACGAAGAGAGTGAGTTTCAAAAATATATTCAAACAAAAATTGAAGAAAGCTGATATTTCTAATAAAATAGTCTCATAATTAAAAAGAGGTATTAAGTGCTAATGGGCCCAAAACTAAGAGGGGAGTTCCTTCGTAAATGATTATAAATTATTTCATTAAATATAAGAGAGAGCCAGGTGTATGGTATATTCATGGGGATGGCCACATCAGCTTATAATTTGTTATTAATAAATGCTTGATTTGAATATATATTTTATATACTTACATACTTGGAGGGAGCGTAAAAATTTTTCCAGCAAAAAGGGGTCGCGAATTAAAAAATTTCAGAAAGTTCTGATTTAAACCCTATAGTGTAGAGGGCAGTGAGTGTATAATACAATGCATTATTATTAATTAATATCTAATATTTATCTTAAAACAATCACTCAAGCTTGATCAATTTCCACAATATACTCAGAGTGTTTCCTAAATCCACTCTTCCCCTATTAACATACATTAGCCAGCAAAATAGAATATAGTTATATCTAAGTTAATAAATTAAGAATGGCTTAAGTCAAGAAGTGGACGAAAGATGCTGATAAGAAAAATAAATTTATATACGATAGATAGTCGACCATATAGATTTTGTAGACTATTCCTATTGTACTTTAATCAAATTTAGTATTTTGGTAGCAGGGAATAAAATAAATATTATATTTTATTTAGAGTACCTACTGTGTGAATTGACCACCTATTTTTAATAAAAAAAATTTCCTAAATGTTAGCCAAAGGTTTAAAGAGATAAATTCTTGTTCTTTTATATCACCAATGTTCGATGTACGATTTGTAGATACATATGTACAATGCTTCCCTTCCGAGTTCTTGTGTTGAGGAATTGATTAAAAATTGTATTTTCTTAAAATACCCATTAAATCACATAAGATACAATTCTTACTTTTCTAGGTTACACATAGTTTGAGAAATCTTAGAAATTAAAGGAAGGTTTCGAAGTCGAATTGATACATGACCCTATTCTCTTTTTGAATGACTGATCTGGTTAAAAAAATCCACGTACTATTTTAGGGTAGTTTCTCGAATTTCATGAGTAGTCAATTTTTTAAATCTGGTGAATTTAGAAGAAATAGCCCAGAATTTTTTTAATGAGAGTCAGTGAGAATTGGAAATATACCAACTTGCATCCCTGCGAGAGTAGCTCATTTTCTCCAGTTTAAATTTCAAGATTTGTTAAACAATATATATATACAAAGTAGTAAAAGTACATATCGTCGTTGATCTTACAAAACCTCGTAATTCCTAAATTCATTGTTTGCCAGAAAACAAGAAAAACCATTTTAAACAACAATACATACAAATACAATGCAATATTTATTATTTGTCCATAGCGCGAAATTAAATTGAAATAGAATAATAAGGTTTCAATAGACAGATGCGCAGTTAAAAGTTGGTCAGTATAAACAGTATAATACGTATTTGACCAAAAATCGGACTTACGAGGTTTTGTAAGATCAGCGACGATATTTCAAAACAAATACAGTATTTCGTCTCTCTAAATACCTACTCTTGTATTAGAATCTATAAAAACATCTTGAGAATTAATAGTTTATTTTTCTATGAAAATCAAAAATTCAGACCATACATGATTGCATTTCAGATTTTTTTGAGGGAGTCAAAATTAAATTTTTTCGCTTTATTTCAAAACAAATGCCGTATTTCGTCTGTCTAAATTCTCTTGTATTAGAATCTATAAAATGATCTTGGGAATCGATAGTTTATTTTTTTATGAAAATCTAAAATACAGACCACAGGGGAAACCGTTTGTATATAGGTATTTCAGATTTTTTCGAGGGTGTCAATGTTAAATTTTTCGGTTTATGTATGTCTAATCGGAAGTAAGAAATAAAAATTGATAATAAATACATTTTTAGCTTCTCACTTTGTTTTTTGTCTAGTTAGGCCAAATGTCTTGCTTCAATTAATTATTAAGCTTCGCGGCGCACCTGTGAAGAGGCCGCATCTCCCCGAGGCGCCGCGGCGACAGTTTGGGAACCTGTGATTTAGGGGATGAATATATAAAAATTGTAAGTAAACACAGCATTCACGGGGATTTAGAATTGAAAGGTGAAGTGCCTCGAGTGTTTTGATTTAGCTCAATCATAAAGGAACAAGAGAAATGTTCCCTATTAGCTTTAGTAACCAAACCACGAGTGCTTTTGTGGTTAACTTCGAAATAGGGTTTATGGCAAATTAACTGATTCTAACATTGATTCATATCTATAATCAATAGATGTACAATTGGGTTACAAAGAAGTTAAACTAAAAACAGATGTACCATTTATAATATATATTTTAATGAAAGAATCTAATAATATAAAAATCAAAATCATCGCTTACTTCATAAAAAGAAAATGTAATATAAATTTAGAAATATTAGGGATATGAAATGCATCGAAAGTATTTGTGATTTAAGGTTCTGAATGATCAAAGGTTGGATGATAAAGAAAGATGGAAAGCAAGAATACAATTTAACAATTTCATTCTCTACTCTCTAGAATTCGTACAAAGAAAGTGACGAATAATAAGTTGGTTCGATTTGTTCCCCAATCGCTGGGTGTTCGCGAATCGTGAATGAGGCTGTAGTTAAGTCAATAAAAATAAAACAAAAAATGCTTTATTTTTTTCCTTTTAGAGAAAAATAAAGTCACTGCTTTGAACTCCGCGATAAACAGTAGTGTAGCTATGGTTGCATAGATTCGTTCAGAAGAGGATTAGCAAAAGAATAAAAAAATGCGGTTTTAGTATTTAACTAAACAAGAATTTAACCAAAAGCAAATTTTATGTGAAAATTAGATTATAAATTAAGTTAGCCTTTTTTTATCTCTAATTCAAATGTGATAAATTTACATCATTTTGTTATGCTTTGCTTATGGACCCAATTAAAACTGATAGAGTAAATTGGGAACCAAGCCAAATCAGACTATGATAAATATATTATAATAGCTGCGATGCACGCCTTAGGCGGGTTTCTTTCTAGCCAAGGGGCTTCACCCCATGGACCCCTTTCCCGCCTCTGATTCCTCTCCCCACCCCACCAACCCTATCTGATCACACTTCACCACCACTAAAACTATCCCCCTTGCCTCCGATCACTCTTCACCACACCAACCAAACCTATTCACTATCTCTAAACTCTCTCCCCTCCTCCACCTTCTATCAATCTCCACCCCTCCAACCCTCTCTCCACCTCGCTGGGGCAGAATTTAAAAAACGGTTCTAAACTGTAATTTGAAAAAGACACATATACACCGAATATGAGCTCAATTACTTGAAAAACATTGTTTGTGTTTAAGACCCAAAAATCAAAAATCCTGCATTTTTCGGTTCAGGGGTCAAATTTTGAAAAAATGAAAAAATTCCCGAGATATTTCATAAATATAGCTAAGTACCAAAATTGAATGCTAACCCTTAAAAGACTCAGGAGTTAGAGCACTTTACAAATGTATCCCAAAATCACTATATCTCCCTTTCAGGGGCATTAGAGCAAAATACTCAAATATCTTTTTTTGTATTTAGTACTTCACTTTTCCTAGCTAAAACCACATCAATATCTTTTCTGCTTTAAGAGATATTGAAAAACTCCGAAAACAAATTTTGGGGCCCTTTACCCTCTTAAGGGTTCGAATTTAAAAAATCTCTTCTTAGTGGTTATCCATGTCATTATAGAAATGAACTGAAAAAATTTCAGCCCTTTAGGACCGGCGGTTTGGTCTGTGCGTGGTCTGTTACTGTCAGGAAACTGTTTTATATACCTATAATATTTCAGTGGCGTGCAGTCCATGGATGCTGTGGAAAAGTTCAAACATTTAGAGTATTTTCAGAAATATAAAAGGTCGACTTCAAAATTTCAGGAGGTTCTTTAAATTTTCAAATTATTATCTGTTATTTAAAATATTTCTATAAAAAACATTTTTAGTTTTGAAAAGTATCTATATTGGTTTTTGAAATGAAATAAAATTGTTGGATAGTTTCAAAGGGCAATTAAAATTAATTATTTTTCCGGAAAGGGTGCCGATAGAAGGTTTTAACTCCCTGCCTGGTAGATATATCTTCCAGTTAAAGCATGTCAAAGACAAGTTCAGACGAGTTTTAGTCGAATAAAAATTGTTCTCGCTGAAGAATGATTAAGATAGCAATAATACTTTCAGTGCCTGTCATCTGATTGGCCATCCCAGTGGCTCCATTTACCATCTACCGTTTGATAGTGGTAAAAAGCATTTACTTTGCGACATACAACCGGCCCTAAGAGTGATATAGACAAGTCATAGCTTGCTTATTGCAATAGAATTAGGAGAAATTTAAGATTTTCTTATAAAACAGGCTGATTCATTGTGGAAGATGGTCGATTTTTATCTCAGGGACTGTAGAGTTTAAGTCATAAGAATTAATTTCTGACTCCTAGCCTCACTCACACAAAACAGTATCCGTTTGGGGCCAAGTTCCCAAAATATATTTTTAAACAATCTAATGTTTAATTTGAAAAATAACGAAAATTATGCCATATTCGATGAAATTTGCAAAAAAAAAAGCGAAGATTAAAATAAAATTTCAAAAAAGGGAAGGTACTTTTTGAACAGCACCCCCTAGTTGAAAAGTTACCACCGCTTCTGCTATATATACAAATATACATATATTGCTCATTAATTTAAATTTGAAATTAAATCATTATAGTGGGAGAGATTTCTGTCTTTATAGAGAAGAGCGGGTGAATCGCGTTTTCGCATTATGTAAATTAATGAGATTCTGCCAGTTAAGATGCGAATTAATTAATAAAAGACAGTTTCAATTCAATCCTATAATACACAACCCTATCACTTATGTCTGGAAAAGCTTTCTCTGAATGTCATTGAAATATAAAATCGAAATAGATACAATCCGAGAGTGTATAGGTAGGTATTCTCACCTGTTTGTATACTATAGTCGCCGATTGATGATTTTAATGGAGAAGAACGTTTTGAGACTATTACTCTTTTTATAAATAAATCAATCCTAGTAAGTAGGATTTTGCTTTTAAAACGTATAAAATGATTACCGGAATAAAGAAGTGGAATTCTTAGCCCTCTTATCAAGTTGATTTCGAAATTTTGATGTCTTAGCAATACTTGCATTTTATAAATATAAAGTGAAAATGCCATTATCAAATTTATCGTTTATTGCGATATTTTGTAGCTCGTAAACGTCTTAAGCACTCAACTCAAAGATTTAAAAAAATATAATAAACTTAAGTAAATTCACAGGAGATTTCGATTACGATCAATACGATCCTAGTTTGATAGTACCTACTTATAATCTGATCTTATTTTATCTTATCTTTTTTATCTTATTATATATATATATATATAGGGATCTCGAAAACGGCTCTAACGATTTCACTAAAAATTGGTGTACCTATCAAGTCTCATGTTATTAATCGTATATAAATTTTAATCCGATTGAAATAAAGGAAGGGGGTATAAATTATTCATGTAGCAAAATAAATATTTTAATTGTTCATATCCCGTCTTCGGTAAGTCGCAGAGTCTTGAAATTTGAAACTTAAGCAATTTAGAAGCAAAAAGTTGCCGATTATATTGCTCCAGGCACTTAAATATTGAACACAGTAGTGGATTTAGATTCGAGAGTGCCCTAGGCTCCGTCCAATATTTGATTTATAGTTGTAATTATTATAATCAAGCATCTAATTTACGAATATTAAAAATATTTTATTTTGAGGTTTATAAATTTAGATTTTAGATATAATAATAAATTTCTTAAAATTAAACAATAAATAGGAAGTCAGGTTGGCCGAGTGGTTAGTGGATACATTCTAATCGAGCTAGTGCGGGTTCAAGTCCGACTATTTGAACGGCTATAATCTGATTCCTTCAGAGGAAGGAAAAGGGAAACCACCCCTGTGAAAAATTTCACCAGGAAAATTACAATGGCAAGGATACTTACTCTCCATAGTAATCGCCGACCCTCGAAATCGAGTATGGCACATGAAGAAGAAATAATAAATAAGTTTTTTATAACTAATCACCTAAGCTTTTTTACTTTCAATTTTTCTTGCTTTACCCAGCACGAAAACATCAATTATCTCCTTGTAATCAATTTCTTGTACCAATTTTGTTTCAATAGACAACATTGCAAGTGCATTAAGGCTGTCATGGGCCATACTTGGACGTAAATAGCAAAACTAAGCTAAATTGATTTTTAAATTTTAATCGGTCTTTAAATTTTCTCGCCTCTAAAATTTTGGCGTCCCGTTTCACGGGCCTAAGCGTAAATCCATCACTGCTTGAAGAACTTCCAAAATGGCAATATATTTTATAAAATCTTACCAATTGTTTTGCAATAATACATTTTATAAAATCGGAGATTGGATGGGGGAACGGGGGATTAGGAATAATTATCGGAAAAGAGGTTTTTTTATTTAATTAGTTTTTCCTCTTATTAAAAACAAGGACTAAAAAGATGATCAAGGACAGTCGATGGTCGAGAAGTAATCTCCGGAGTCGAAGCTCAAATACAATGTATACATTAATTCATGTAAAATAATTGGTTTAATAATTTTATAAAATCGTTGGCCAAAGGTTCATTTCAATGGGGAAGGTAAAAAAAAAATATGTCTGTGAAAAAACATGAAGATTTTTAAAGTTTGTCAATACAAAACGAATTAAATAAATTTATAATTTTCTCATTATTATATTAAAGAATAATTAAAACATTAATGAGAATTGTTTTGAACGCGCTTTTTGAACAAGATATATATCGCGAGACTACTGCTGGTTGAAGCTATTGGAGTCTGCTGAGTCTCAAGTCTGGCCCAAGAGAGAATGAAAAAAGATATGATCCATTTAGCTATAATCCAACGTCATTATTGCGTTTAGCCCGCATGACACTTGGATGGATCACCAAAAGAATTTGAAATCTGAGATGTTTATATTCAATCTCTCAGTCCATCAGAGCGCCCGAATGCAGGTGATTTTTGTCAAATATTAAGTGAAAATAATATCTGAACTTATATATTTCTAACTTGAAATAATGAAGTTAAATAAATTTATAATTTTCTCATTAATATATTAAAGAATAATTAACACATTAATGAGAATTGTTTTGATCGCGCTTTTTGAAACGAATTAAAATGACATTTTAAATGAAAAGTTTTATAAAGAAATGGAAGGGGCATAAAAATATATAGTATTATGCAGCATAATTTATACTCTATAAAAATGTTAGCAAAATTATTAATTTTTGAAGTTATAATGATAATATTTGATATTATAAGAGATAGAAAGCACTCTGATATTCAGGATATCCTGTTGATAATAAAAATATTTTTTATTTAAAATTAAATGACAATTTTTTTTATGAAATATAGCAAATGTATTATTTAAGCATCCGATCATTAATAGGATGGAAAGGTAGAAATTAGATTGTGATAAATGCAATAGGAAAGTGAAGGATTATTCGGTAGACTCCATAAAGTCTTAAAAAGGATTATCAGAAAGCTTATTTATTCTTCCTTCATTATTAGACATAAATCAAAGACTATATGATATTTTACGTCGATTCTTCTTTCTTCAATAATAGTTACTAGTGATTAGTGAAAGATATATCCCACCCAAAACATTTCTGTGAAAAAACAGGCTAAGTTCGAAAAAGTAGGGAATTCTAGAGGGTGCCTCCAAGATGAATTCGCCAAGAATAATTAAGTTAAGAAAATAGTACTTTCAATTAAGATGCATTCTTTTCATTATATATAGATTTATGGATTCTAAATTTTTAATTTAAATTATTTTCATGAAACTTGGCTGTTACGCATCATGCCCTTAGGGTAAATGAACTAAATTCGCGACAGTCAAGTTTCATGAAAATAATTTAAATTAAAAATTTAGAATCCACAAATCTAGATTGTCATTCAAAGTGGAAAGAATGCATTTTAATTAAAAGTACTATTTTCTCAACTTATTTATTCTTGAATTTAACTTGGCTGCATCCTAGTTTTGGGCTTTTATTTTATTTTTTTATTTATTGAAGTAGTTATTTTACCCTACAAATTTCTCCTCTTTATTTTAGAGGTTAAGGGTAGTAAAGTTTTTGTGATTAATTTTCACTTCATTTTTATTAATCCCCCAAACTCTAAAAAATTGCCAAATTTTAGCATCCTGGGGTCATTACATATTTAAAAATATGAAAATTTACCTTACAAACTTCACCCCACCATTTTAGAGGTTGAAAGAGAGAAAACCTGGGTTTTTTCGTATTTTTCCTTTATTATTAATCCAAACTCTACTATTACGCCAAATTTTAGCATCCTAGAATCATTTCATATAGATATATAATAGAAGCAAATTTGCCCTACAATCTTCATCCCTTCATTTTCGGGTTGGAAGAGAGAAAGTCTGGGTTTTTGTGTCCCAAACTCTACCAGCATACGATATTTCATGATGCTGGAATTAGAAGTATCCGATAGGTTTTGATAACCTATCAGTCAGTCAGTGAGTGGAGTGAGTGTGTGAGTGCCAAAATTAGCCATTTTCTAAAGTCCATCTCAGAATCTATTTAAACTATAATATATTAGGGAAATTTGGCATTCTCTTCAGAATGGATTACATAATTACATTTAGTATATAATTTCACCTACTGGCTAAACTATTAGCTTACTCAATTAGAAATTAAATAATACTTAAAGTTATTTGAATAGATAATTGGAAGAAAAAGTATAAACTTTTTCTAGAATCAGGACACCCGCAATTTAGAAGAGGAATAAAATCGAAATTTCAAGAGTTAATTATTATTATAAAAAAGTTGAAACAACCAGATATGTTTAGGATTTCCTCTTTTGATTGTATTTTTTTTATTTACTCAAGAATAAAATAAATGATACTATTTAGAAATTGCTTTTTTATTTTAATTACTTTGAGAAAAAATAGTTTTCTGCATTTTTGATCAGAGATTTCTAAAGCTAGAGAGAGCAAAATTTAAAGAGTTATCTGCATAGGAAATAAAACATTTTAGCATCAGAACTTTCTACGACTTTTCACTACTTTACTACGTTCTTATGTTTTCGTGGATATGGAAATCCAAACAGACATACACTAAGAAAAAGGATATTTTCCTGAAATTATTATTTCTTACGACAATTAAAATGAATTTTCTTCAAGTTAAGACGTTTTCAAAAACAATGAGCAAATTAAAAAAAAAGAATTTGGGTGAATTCAATTCTCGGGCCTCTGGGCATACTTATAAAAAGATATTTTCCTGAAATTACTAATTCTTACGGCAATTAAAATCATCATGATCATCATTCATATCTTCTATTATAAAGCGTTTATAGTGTCCGTCCCGAGCCACTCATTTAAAACCCACAAATAGTTTATGTCAAATTTATTAAAATTAGAAAATTTAAATTATTATTTTAAAACCCATGAATGTTCAGGGTCAAAAAAATTAAGAAGCCTCCTGGACAGCAAGATGTCCGCCGAAGGCGGGCTTCGCAGCTGGTATGTATATAATCCACTTAAGGCGCCCGTGCTATATTTTCGCAGCAAAGATTAAAGAGAAGCCCGTTTATTATATTGCAAATTTTAATGGAAGAAAAGTTAGAGCCTCATAATAATATTAATTGTATTTTAAAAGAAAAATATATCAAATTAAAATGACAGATTGACAGATGTGTGATGCTAATTCACATTTTTTTATTTATTTGTTTTAAGACACTTCACACTCCTATCAATTTTATTTATTTATTATAAGTTATTTAACGGAAAAATAACAGAAATTAATTTAAAATTTTTAAATAATTAATGTGAGATTTGAGCATCTTTTTTTGAGTTTCTTTTTTTTTAAAAGATGGAATTTTTCAAAACTCAACCCAATTATAATATTAATGAGTGAATTTAATTCTATTTAGGAACGAATCGAAGATTTTAGTAGAAATATTTTTACATTGCATATCAGATGCCTTTGTTCCCTCGGGAATCGAACCAAGCGCTAACTAGCTTGCAGGGCCGTTAGCCAAACCCTTAAGACGAATCTCTATCCGATTTGCAACATATTATATAGAAATAAAGCTTACAAATTTTTCACTATTAAATTCAATAATATACAATATAATATTATATAATTTAATGAGATCAGGAACGAGCCTTGATGAATCCGGTGGAAGATGGACCGGATTCATCAAGGCTCGTTCCTGATCTCATTAAATAATATATGAATCATAAGTACTTTCCTAAATTATAATATTATAATTGGGTTGGGCAATGTCTTCTTTCAAAATTTGCCCAAGCAAAAATGGGGGTTTAATTCGAGATAAAAACTACTATGCTACTCCTCAATCAGCTTAGAAAACAGGAAGTTGCTATTGAAGACATATGTATGGAGCATAGCCATGCACGGGTGTGAAACCTGGACAATTAGAAAAGCGGAGAGAAAGAAGATTAGAGGCTTTCGAAATGTGGTGCTACAGAAGAATGATGAATATCAAACGGATGAATAAAATTACAAATGAAGAAGTTCTTGGAAGAATCGGAGAAAGAAGAACTTTGTGGAAGAGTCTGAAGAAGAGAAGAGGTCAGATGATGGGGCACACACTGAGACATGGGGGACTGCTTAGGGGATATCTTGGAGGGGAGGGGAAAGAAAAAGGGAAGGGGAAGGACCCAGATTAGAATATTTCAACCAAATAATTGGGGATATGGGATGCCAGACGTTTAGAGAGGTCAAACAGCTGGCGGGGGAGAGTCGAGTGGAGACGGATTGTTGCATCAAACCAGTCTTAGGACTGTATACTCATGATGATGATGAATAGTGTTGATTTTTGAAAAAATTGCATCATTTTTCAAAAAAAGAAACTCAAAAAAGATGCTTACATCTTACATTAATTATTTAAATAAAAGACCCGACATTGAAAACTTTTTTCAGTTTGGTCTGATTTTTTACTATTCCCTTCGAGTTGAAAGGGCTGAAAAATTTGTAGCTTTATTTCTTATATATGTTGCATATCGGAGAGAGATTCGTCTTAAGGATTTGGCTAACGGCCCGGCAAGCTAGTTAGTGCTTGGGTTCGATTCCCGAGGGAACGAAACCCTCTGTTATGCAATGTAAAAATATTTCTACTAAATCTTTGATTCGTTCCTAAATAAAATTAAATCCACATCTTAAAATTTTTAATTCAAAATTATTTAAAATTTACTTAAGAAAATATGTGACAAAAATTGAAGGTTTGAAAAAAGTGCCATATGGCACGTCGTCGCGTAAGCCAATTATTATATTAGAAATAACCTTCTTCAGTCTAAGGATATTTTGATTCCCTACAGGGGCCAGATGCATCCGTGCAAAAAGCCTGGGCTGCAACTGGTAGATTATAAAAAGATCAATGAATCCAAAGGGGTTTATTCTTTGAGATGGAGGATTCATTTTGGTTGAATTTTAAAATCTTAAACATTCATCCTGTAGGATAAAAAGTATATCTTTCTTAATGAGAGATAATGTTGGAATGATGGAAGAAAAGGATCTGTTTTTACCTTTCCGGATGGCATGAAGCCACTCGATGCAGTCGTTCTCTTTGGACGCCACCACGTAAAGCGTGTAGTTGGCGGCCGCGGAGGCCACCGGATCGCGATAGCCGATTTGAAAAGCAGCCTGCGTCTGTTGCGGCTGCTGCAGCGGCGGCCCTTGGTCTGGGCCAGGCAAACGGGCTGGCTCAAGCACGTGGACCGTTGAGAGAGGAATCCGCCCGCGTTCCTTACGTTTCTGCAACAACCAATGCACATTGCAATCTTAAGAAAAGATCCTCCGTGGAAAAAAAGAACACGTCCAAGGTCTCCTCTGCTCAGTGGAACTAAATATACAGTAGGGTGGAGTGAAGAAACTAAAATCAAAAATTTGAAACGGCCGTATGTGGTAAAGTTGCCTAATCCAAAGTCTATTTATAATACAAAATCTCAGCTAAATCAATTTATATCTTAAGGTGCCCCTTCAAGTGTGTATTGTGAATGCACTTTTGACGCTGACTGTGATTTCTCTCTAAAAATCACCGAAAAATCCAGCGATGGCCAATAAAAATACAAATTGCACAAGCTGGAATTAAATCTTAATAAGAGTTATATGAGTTTTCGACGGTTTCTGGCTGGTGCTATATTTTTGAGGGACTAAAAACTACGAAAATTGTGGACTTTTTCATATTTTGCTTATAACCCGAAAATCATGCGTGCTAGAGAAAATTGAACTCTTATCAAAATGAAAGAGCATAATATTAGGTACGCGTCGAATAATTATAAATAAATAAATAATAAATCTTTATTCCTCGACCTGCTTAGAGGCACAAGTCCACGGTGGCTATGTCCTCCAAACATCAATACAATCTAGCTACAATACATTAACAAACATCAACAATACAAATTAATTACAACAATTTAAACAAGTAAAAAAAATAGAAATGTATGCTCATTAACAAATAGCATGACCATAGATTTCCATCAAAAGACAAAAAGTAATTTAAAAATTCCTCACGAAAACCCGATACCAGGAGCAAGCGACGCATTTGCCATAAGTTGTTAAGGAAACCTGGTCAAAACCTTAACAATGATGGTAATAATCTACTTATAAGTTAAAATTGCATTCGCAGCCGTTTAGCCACAATCGATCGTCAAAATAGCGAATTTTTACCAATTTTACCAAAGTGAATTATGCTCATTAGGTTGTTACAAGAAAGATCTCTTCAAATTTTTGCGGCGATGGCCCCCAGAGTTGTTACCAATTGGCTAAAAAACGAGATTGGCAATCATTCATCTTAGATTGGACAACGGGAACCCATACCGGAATGAGGTTGAAAAAATTGCAGTTTTTCATTCATAAAATTAAAAAACCACTCATTCTAGAAACTTGATTCTTGTCTCATTTTCTAAGAAATTTTGTTGTCTGGAAGTTTTACTTGAGCCACTTTTTAGTTAAAACTTTTAGATTTGAAGATATCCAGAATTTTCCAAAACAGGACATGATCTTTCGCTTTGGTTAGAATAAAATTTTCCGTAGGACCCATGGTTTTCGAGTTATAAGCAAAAATCTGGAAAAGTTCCAAATTTTCGTAGTGCCAAAGGAGCACCTTAAGATTGTATCGTAGGAAGTTCAAATTTCACACACATGATTACACTTATAGGTGGCAACTTTTCCGCATACAGCCTAATAAATTGAGAGTTTTTTTTTTTGGGGGGGAGGCTTTTTCGCTCCACCCTAATATACAGACATACATATACTGAAATTCAAGCTTGAGTTGTTTACCAAAAAGAATTTAGGTCTTTTTGATTTTAAGTCGATTCTTCTACATTTTCAGTAGAGGTTTCCATTAATAGTCAAAACATCAAAAATGGAATGCAATAAGGTTATTCCTCTAGTATTAGATAGAGAATCGATCGTTATTTTTGATTTTAAGTCGATTCCTCCATGTCTTCAGCAATGGTTACCAATAATAATCGAAACATCAAAAACCTAATGTAGAATTGTTATTCCTCAAGTATTAGATGAGAATCAATCGCTATTTTTGATTTTAAGTCGATTCCTCTATGTCTTCAGCAATGGTTACCAATAAAAACGAAACGTCAAAAATCCAATTAGAATGATTATTCCTCAAGTACTAGATGAGAATCAATCGCTATTTTTGGTTTAAGTTGTTTTGTCTATGTCTTCAAGGAATGGTTACCTAATCAAAACCGAAACGTCAAAAATCCAATATAGAATGGATATTTCTCAAGTATTAGATGAAGAATCAATCGCTATTTTTGATTTTAAGTCGATTCTCCATGTCTTCAGCAATGGTTACTAATAAAAACCGAAACGTCAAAAATCCAATATAGAATGATTATTCCTCAAGTACTCAGATGAGAATCAATCGCTATTTTTGGTTTAAAATCGATTTCTCTATGTCTTCAGCAATGGTTACTAATAAAACCGAAACGTCAAAAATCCAATATAGAATGATTATTCCTCAAGTACTAGATGAGAATCAATCGCTATTTTTGGTTTAAAATCGATTTCTCTATGTCTTCAGCAATGGTTACTAATAAAAACCGAAACGTCAAAAATCCAATATAGAATGATTATTCCTCAAGTACTAGATGAGAATCAATCGCTATTTTTGGTTTAAAATCGATTTCTCTATGTCTTCAGCAATGGTTACTAATAAAAACCGAAACGTCAAAAATCCAATATAGAATGATTATTCCTCAAGTACTTGATGAGAATCAATCGCTATTTTTGGTTTAAAATCGATTTCTCTATGTCTTCAGCAAAGGTAACGGATAAGAAAACAACGCAGTTGCTATGGTTACTCATAAAAATTCCTCCCAAATTTTTAGCATTTCACAGAGAGAAGCCTATCCATTCTTACTTAAGCAAGGCTAAATGAGCTATATTAAAACTTTCAAATGAATAAATTTTAAAGAATTTAAAAAATTAAAAAAGTACCATCTAACTCTAGAGTAAAGTACTTTAAAATATAATTTTACTAAAAACTTTATTTAACCTTTTTGTGGTCCCCAAGGTACTTAATTAGGATATTAAATTTCATCAAAATTGGTTAAGTCATTTTCAAGATATTTAGAAAAAACTAAAAAGTACTGAAATAAAGTACTAATGTTTGTGGGCCGAAATGTACCAAAAACTAATCAGCGCTTCATTTGTTAAACTAATGGTAGGTTTTCAATTTCATTTCAATCGGTGCAACGGTGTGGAAAAAATCGTGGGCCAAAAAAGCGATAACATCCATCCATCCATACATCCATACATCCATCCATCCGCACGCACTAAATGAAATAAACTGCAACGGATCGTTGCTAAACTTTATCCAAATTCATTTGAAATATTAATATGTTTGTTCCTTTATTATTAATCAGATATCACTTGCAATTTGTAGTTCATATTGACATTAATTCAAAAATAATTCTCATTTAAGAGTCGAGGAATAACCATTCCACATTGGATTTTTGACATTTCGGTTATTATTGTAACCATTGCTGAAGACATAGAGGAATCGACTTAAAATCAAAAATAGCCATCGATTCTCATCTAATACTTGAGGAATAACAATTCTACATTAGGTTTTTGACGTTTCGATTATTATTGGTAACCATTGCTGAAGACATGGAGGAATCGACTTAAAATCAAAAATAACGATCGATTCTCATCTAATACTAGAGGAATAACCTTATTGCATTCAATTTTTGATGTTTTGACCATTAATGGCAACCTCTATTGAAAACGTGGAAGAATCGACTTAAAATCAAAAAGACTAAATTCTTTTATGGCAAACAACTCAAACTTGAGTCAGCAATGGTTACCAATAATAATCGAAACGTCAAAAACCTAATGTAGAATTGTTATTCCTCAAGTATTAGATGAGAATCGATGTCTATTTTTTATTTTAAGTCGATTCCTCCATGTCTTCAGCAATGGTTACCAATAAAAACCGAAATGTCAAAAATCCAATATAGAATTGTTATTCCTCAAGTATTAGATGAGAATCGATGGCTATTTTTGATTTTAAGTCGATTCCTCCATGTCTTCAGCAATGGTTACCAATAAAAACCGAAATGTCAAAAATCCAATATAGAATGATTATTCCTCAAGTACTAGATGAGAATCAATCGCCATTTTTGGTTTAAAGTCGATTTCTCTATGTCTTCAGCAATGGTTACTAATAAAAACCGAAACGTCAAAAATCCAATATAGAATGATTATTCCTCAAGTACTAGATGAGAATCAATCGCTATTTTTGGTTTAAAGTCGATTTCTCTATGTCTTCAGCAATGGTTACTAATAAAAACCGAAACGTCAAAAATCCAATATAGAATGATTATTCCTCAAATACTAGATGAGAATCAATCGCTATTTTTGGTTTAAAGTCGATTTCTCTATGTCTTCAGCAATGGTTACTAATAAAAACCGAAACGTCAAAAATCCAATATAGAATGATTATTCCTCAAGTACTAGATGAGAATCAATCGCTATTTTTGGTTTAAAATCGATTTCTCTGTCTTCAGCAAAGGTAACGGATAAGAAAACAACGCAGTTGCTATGGTTACTCATAAAAATTCCTCCCAAATTTTTAGCATTTCACAGAGAGAAGCCTATCCATTCTTACTTAAGCAAGGCTAAATGAGCTATATTAAAACTTTCAAATGAATAAATTTTAAAGAATTTAAAAAATTAAAAAAAGTACCATCTTACTCTAGAGTAAAGTACTTTAAAATATAATTTTACTAAAAACTTTATTTAACCTTTTTTGTGGTCCCCAAGGTACTTAATTAGGATATTAAATTTCATCAAAATTGGTTAAGCCATTTTCAAGATATTTAGAAAAAACTAAAAAAGTACTGAAATAAAGTACTAATGTTTGTGGGCCGATATGTACCAAAAACTAATCAGCGCTTCATTTTGTTAAACTAATGGTAGGTTTTCAATTTCATTTCAATCGGTGTAACGGTGTGGAAAAAATCGTGGGCCAAAAAAACGATAACATACATCCATCCATACATACATCCATCCATACATCCGCACGCACTAAATGAAAAAATCGCACTTTTTAGCCTCTCGACGAGACCCCTTGTAATTTTTGGCAAAACCGTCACGTGCTAAAATTCAACCTAATTGAATACTACAATTTGTGACTTTAATTGAGTCCATGGGTTCCGTAGTCTTTACCTGAGGACCCTTTGAAGCCACGCTTGCCCCGAGAGCGATTACAATACTTTACCCATGCTTTGCATTGGATAAAGTAAAAATCGCACTTTTTGCAGCCTCTCGACGAGACCCCTTGTAATTTTTGGCAAAACCGTCACGTGCTAATATTCAACCTAATTGAATACTACAATTTGTGACTTTAATTGAGTCCATGGGTTCCGTAGTCTTTACCTGAGGACCCTTTGAAGCCACGCTTGCCCCGAGAGCGATTACAATACTTTACCCATGCTTTGCATTGGATAAAGTAAAAATGAAATTATTTAATTATCCGACAAACAATAATAATTAATTTACTAAATTAAATCAAACTTTGTGACTAAAAATAAATGTTACACGCAAGGGGTCAATCCTGACCTTTAGGGATTGCATCTTATTTCTGAAACTCCGTCTCGCAACAATATCTAGCATTAAAAATAAAAAAATAAAAACTATTGCCTGAACATAAATATGAATTATTTAAAAATTATAACTATTGTCAATTACGAACACGAGTAATGGCTTTATACATTGTTAATATTAATTTGTTATTACGTAATAATATAATAAAATTAAGCGAATTATCTAACTATTCTAATAATATATCAAGATCGAATGTATACCATATATAGTAAAATATATATTATATGATCTCTATTCTAATGCAAAGCAGTGCATCATAAAATTTATTAGTCATTACACTAGATATTTCTCTGTATTTAGATATAATTTTATTAGTTTTATAGAAAGAAAAATGAATAGTTTATTTGACGTTAATAAGCTTATTATCCTTTGTCACGTTCTGATGAATGTTGAAACTTAAATAAAGGAAAATTCTCTCCAATCGAGTTTATGCTACTATCTGTAGATCCCTATAATTTTAATAATATATAAACAAATTCACATTCTCAGGGAATAAAGAAATTCAACAAATTAATTCTGAATTCAGTAGTAGCACTTATTAGAATAAGACATATTAGTTTTAAATTTCATAAAAGTAAATCTAATGATTTAATGGTGAAATATTTTTTATTTATAATATTGTAGACGTAAAGTGAATTTTTAGAAATTAAGTCCAGATCAACTATTTACAAATTAAGATGTTTCTGCCTTTAATTTTATTATAGAAGAAACTCGGGAACAGGTTCGATAAGAGTGTAGCTTTGCCGGTTTTCACCCTGAGGACTGTAGTTCAAGTTCTACGCAAACTATTTATAAATTTAACAAATTATTAACTTTAGTTTCTAGAATCTCGAGTACAGGTTGGCTGAGAATGTAGCGCAGTCGATTTTTCCAGTCGAGACTCGAGTTCGATCCTAGACTATTTAGAAATTTAACAAACCCTTTTAGTTATATTATAAAAGAAATTTCAGGTGAAGGAGAGTGTACCCTGTACCGTGTCGATTTTCATAAGGTTTCGCGTACAAGTTTCGAGCAGACTATTTACAAAGTTAACAAGCTATTTATACAAACACACATACTCATTAATTAATAATTACCCACACACACACAAAAAATTAATATCTATTGCTCTTTATATTATACTATCTATCAAGGATAGCTACTTTGGAAAGGGATGTCACTAGATCATAAAAGAAAAATTTCATTCGTTTTTTTTTTTTTTAATTTAATTTAAAAGTTTTAAATTAGCATTAGAGTATTGATTGGCTTTTATTAATCTAGAAGTTTTAATAAATCCTTTGTGCTGCAAGTAATATTAGGTTGATGCATAATTATGGAACGTTTGTATTGGCGCGTTTTTCTTCAGCCAAAAATGGCGTTTTGTTTATTTTTTATAAAAATAATCTTCTCTATTTATAGTTAATAAAAATGCGTGTCGAAAACCATATTCATATTCGTCATATTATGCTCTACCACTACGAGAAAGGATGGAAGGCAGCACAGTCATTTCGCGATCTCAACGAACTTTTTGGCGAAGGAACAATTACTGATAGTGCAGTACGGAAGTGGTTTGCCCGTTTCAAATCAGGTGACACTAGTTTGGAGGATAAAGAAGGAAGAGGTCGGCCATCGGATTTTGATGATCAGGCACTTCTGACAGCCGTGGAAGAGGATGAAAGCCTTGCAACACGAATGCTGGCTGCAGACTTCAATGTCGAGCAATCAACGATCGTTCGACGCCTCAAAAAGCTTGGCAAGGTATGGAAATTGGCTGGATGGGTCCCCCACGAACTCTCCGACAACAACAAGGCTGATCGTGTTCGAATTTTTATCGATTTGCTGGAAAAAGAACCATATCACGATAACGCACGTCCACATGTTGAGCGCCGGGTCGTCGAATTCATCGCCAATAAGGGCTGGGATCTACTCCCACATCCGCCGTACTCACCGACTGAAGCACCGACGGACTATCACATCAACCGCTCTTTGAAAAACTGGCAAAAGACTAAGATCTACGACGATTTGGATGACTTGGTGGTCGATGTCAAAGCGTGGATTGCCTCCAAGAATCGTGACTTCTTCGCCTGTGGAATCGACCGACTGCCAGGCAAATGGGAAGCAGTTATTGAAGTAGATGGTGAATACGTTCCCGAATAATCATTTAAACATGTTTTTGTTAAATTTTATTATTGTTTTTGCTGAATAAAAATATTTTTAAAAAACGTTCCATAATTATGCATCAACCCAAAAATACCTATAGGTATATTCATATAATATTCTAAACATCCTAAGAAACAAAAAAGCGTTTAAAAGAGAAATTAATAAATAAATGAAAAGAGAGAGAGAGTAAGTACAATAAGTATTTTGAAGAGCTATATTATAGAAATAAAAAGGGTAAGAGAGTATTGTTGATATCAAATAAATGACGACGCATGTAGTTATTTATGAAAACAAAAAAGAGATAAATGAAAAAAGCACTCTCGAGACAAAGATATCAATTCACATTTTATTTTTATTGTTTGCGATTTCTCTAAATAAATACCATTCATTTTTATGAAATTGTCTTATTTGAAAAATCCAATTAAGAATTCGGCACATTTGGAAGCATGTCACTGATACTAGGTATTTAGAATATCAATTTTGTAAAATTATTTCTGGCTTATTTATGTGACAAATTGCTGAGGCTTAGAGCTATAGTTTGTCTCATAACTGCCTAAACTGTCAGATATCTTTGATTGCCAGATTAATCAATTACCTTCTTGTAAGATATGAGTTCAACCATCTAAAGTTAGAGCTAAAAATGGCCCCAATCTTACAGAGTTTTTAAATTTAACCGGAGGTACCAATTTATATATGCAGGGATTAAGCCAAATAAATAAAAATCACGTACACTCCATTGTGAAACAAGTTTTTACTTTATCCAATGAAAAGCATGGGTAAAGTATTGTAATCGTTCTCGGGGCAAGCGTGGCTTCAAAGGGTCCTCAGGTAAAGACTACGGAACCCATGGACTCAATTAAAGTCACAAATTGTAGTATTCAATTAGGTTGAATTTTAGCACGTGACGGTTTTGCCAAAAATTACATGGGGTCTCGTCGAGAGGGCAAAAAGTGCGATTTTTTCATTTAGTGCGTGCGGATGGATGGATGTATGTATGTATGGATGGATGGATGGATGGATGGATGGATGGATGTTATCGTTTTAGCCCACGATTTTTTTATAATGATATAGTATATTGATGCGAGGAGTTAGCCCAAGAAGCCCTGGATTGGTCCCTCTATTGTGAAAAGAAGAAAAGGAAGGGATTTTATAGGTTGGGTAGGAGTGGAAGGTACCCGTGGATGAGGATCTTAAACAGTTGAAGGTTATAAGTAGCAGGGAAGACGGTGTCAGGAAGCGAGTTGCAGTTTCTATAGAGGTCAGAGGGATAAAAGATTTGGCGAAAGTATTGGTTCGATTGTTATTCCATTTGGGGGATGTTGAGCGTTGAAAGACCGCGTGTTTCTAACAAGGCTTTGCTTTAGGGGGGGTTATTGATTTCAACTCGTCTGAACAAACACCATTAGTTCGAACCATCGAACTCAATTTCAAAGACAAATTAAAACCAACCGTTTCAAATCATCATTTGAAAATCCCGCGTTGGTCATTCCCAAAATTGCAAAGATTTAATAAATAATTATATACAAATTTATAATTATTTGTAAGAGTAAAGACTTGCCCTGAATTAAGGTAAAATTAATATAACATTTTTATTAATTTTCAACTTGACTTACGTAGTCACCTCCCACATCCGATTTACCAAACTTCCTAGCCAAGTGTTTCCTTTCTTCATTCGACTGTCATCAGACAAACTCATTTTTTAAGTATAAAAATACAATATTTTTATAATTCAATTGCTTATCAAAGCAATATTCAAATTCATCAGAAGCATTCAAATTAATATTACATCATCGTAATATCCTCAGGTAAATGGTTAATTGCTTTTATTCTTTTGTTTTAATTATATCAATAACGGAGTCGCCATGCAATCCTTGTTCAAAATGTTCTAATTCATTTTCTATCCTCAGGTCAACTCAGGTTTTATGTTACATTAAAAGCTATATAAGTAACTTTTAAACCACAACAAACACACACCTCTGAATCATCAGATCATTAAAGCAGCTTGATTAAACCCACAACCTCAAATATTATCCTGGACAGCATACAGACGCCAAGGAGCCATCTTTGGACCGGTTCATATCTCCAAGAAAATATATTTCCACCAATTTGTATTTATAAATTCATTAGCAGAATTTACAACTCTGCTAATAGAATATAATCAGGTTTTCTCATATTGTATTATAATCCCATTTTATATAACACTTTTTTATATCTAATTTAATTTTAAACTGTTAATATTTTATATGCATTTCCATCCTTGTTAATTAAAAACTCTTTGCAACCAAACCTTTTGTAATTATTTGGGTACACCTTCTTACCACACACACACATTGAATCAGCAACGTGCTACAAACCACTGGGTTTTGATATATCCCCGTCGAAGTCTCATTCGTTTGCCTTAGGTCAAACCATCTCTCAGAGCTTCCGAAACATATTTGGTCCTTCGTAAGCCAAGGATAATTAAATTACTATTATCCAAATTATATAATTAATCTAATTTCAAAAAATTAATTAAAGTGTGTAGAAAGAATGGCGCCAACAAACTTGCAAAAGGCTCAAAGAAAATTAACAATTGTGGATAATGAAATTAAGAAATTAGTTTTTAAGGAAATCAATTGTACTAATCAAGCTGAATTAATAACATTAACTCATTATTTAGATTCATGTGAAGATCGCATAGAAAAACTGGAGGAAAGCATCCTGAACCTCGATAGCGACGACACCGTGGACGGATTGTTGGAGCAGACGGAGGATGGCAAAGAAACCATGAGGATATTACGATGTAAAATCCAAAAGAAATTACTAGAGCTCCAAGAAGCTAAGAGTAATTTAAATTCAAATCGTGAGTCAAATTCATCTCAGAACGCATCTGTTCATTCTCTAAATACCCTTACTCATCGCCTACCCAAACTTCCTACTTTAAATTTGCCTTTATTTAACGGGGAGTTAGATACATATTTATCATTTTGGGAATCATTCAATACGAATATAGATTCAAAGCGGGATATTTCCGATTTTGATAAATTTGGTTATTTTTTGTCACTTTTGAGAGAGGAACCACTCAGGTTCGCTCAGCGATTCACTCAATCAGCGGAAAATTATCCAATCATGAGGGAAGAGTTTGAAAAAGAATACAAAAAAACATGTCAATTGGTTTATTTACATTTAGACCACATCATCAAAATTCCAAATATAAAAAAGAGAAACCACACAGAATTAAAATCCTTAGTTAATATCATTAGGTCAGAAATGCAAAATCTTACAATACTAGAGCAACCTGTAAAACATTGCGGGGTAATATTTGTAAAATTAATTCTGGACAAGCTCGATATAGAAACCTTGCAACACTGGAATATGTCGAGAGAGGATTATAGTGTACCAAATTTAGAAGAACTACTAAAATTCATAGATAAAGTTGCTAATTCTCTAACAAAAGAAGATACGCCAAGTAGGATTTATAAAAATTATAGCAGCACGGTCGAGGTATCACACGAAACTAGCTGTAAAATGTGTAAAATGCCACACAAACTATTTAGATGCCCGTCATTTTTAAAATTACCGCCAAACGAAAGGTTAGATAAGGTCAAATCATTTAAATTGTGCTTTAATTGCCTCAGCAGTCAGCATGTTTTTATGAAATGTCCGTCAAAATCGACTTGCAAAAGTTGTGGAAAACGTCATAACAGCATTTTACATCGAGATTACAAACATGTAAACTCGTCAGTAGTCAAGGGAGTAGATAAAAAGTCTTTAGATACCGCCCCGAGCGAGGGAGTCGAATCTAAAGAAGTTTTAACAGTTACTTCATTTATAGAAAAGCGTGTCGAGAATCAATCCTCACACATTTTACTAGGCACAGCGTTAGTCACAATTAAAGATAGCATAGGTAAAAAACATATAGCAAGAATACTCTTAGATTCGGGATCTCAATGCACAACTATTTCTAAGAGTTTCGCACACAAACTTAATTTACCTAGGCAACCAGCTTCTATATCAGTAGCAGGCATTGTTGCAAATCAAATTGCAAAATGTAAGCATACAATTAAATTAAAATTCACGTCAGTAACAGATCAAAGTCAATCATTTAGTACAAAAGCCTTAATACTCGATAAATTAATCCATAATTTACCGGAGTATACTTTTGAAAAAATCAAAATTCACATTTATAAATAATTTCAAATTAGCAGATCCAAAATTTAATGAATCAAATTCAATAGACATCATTCTAGGTGGCAAAGAGGCCTTTGACATTTTATTTGGTGGTCAACGGGTTGACAGTCCTGATAAATCACTTTTAGCGATAGACACAGCACTAGGTTGGGTAATAATGGGTCAATTCAATAATAATCAAAATTCATCTTTAATACATTCAAATGTTATTATTAAAAGCCCTCCAACTGATCTCCTTTCGAAAATATGGGAACTTGAAGAAACTCCCATATTAACTAAAATTCTTTCCCCAGAAGACAAACTGTGTGAAGAATTATTTTGCAAGTCCATTTTAAAATTACCGAATAACAAATATTCAGTCGATTTGTTGTTCAAAGAGTATCCACCTAATCTCGGTGACTCACTAATCAACGCAACTAAACGTTTCTACGCTTTAGAGAAAAAGTTGGAAAAGGATTCAAAATTAAAATCACAATATTCTATTGCCTTTCATGATTATTTACAAGTAGGTCATATGGAAAGTATTTCAGATTTAAAATTAAAGTCAGCAAATTTTTATTTACCTCACCAAGCGATTATACGCGAATCTAGCTTAACTACTAAATTACGAATAGTTTTTGATGGTAGCCATATGTCTTCTAATGGGGTCTCTTTAAATCAAAACTTGTTGGTAGGTCCTTCCTTACAACAAGACATTAGACATTTGTTATTAAGATTCCGTTTTTTTAAATATGTAATCACAATGGATCTTCATCAAATGTATAGAAATATTGAAATTAATCCTGATCACAGAGATTATTTGCGAGTTCTATGGAGAGATAGCCCTTCAGAAGAATTGCAGCATTATAGATTAAAAACAGTCACCTTCGGATTAACAAGCGCACCATATTCAGCAATTCGTCTTTTACATTACTTAGCAGATAACCATGAGCTCACGCACCCAACGGCAGCAAAAATCATCAAAGAACATTTCTATGTTGATGATTTGTTGACTGGCTCAAACTCTAAATCAGAATTAATAAAAAATATTCAGGAATTAGTTTATATTCTTGATACCGCAAATTTTAAATGTGACAAGTGGGCCAGTAATAATCAATCAATTTTAAATGAACTTAATAAGCTTGGTCATAATACGACTTCAGAAGCCTCCCTAGCTTTACTTTCATCCACGAATACATTGGGTATTCGGTGGAATATTTCAGAAGACAATCTGTCATTTAATCTTGATAACCCTTCAGCAAAGAACGTTACAAAACGAATCCTGCTGAGCACTTTAGCAAAAGTATATGACCCTCTAGGACTATTAAGCCCCTTTTTGTTATTACTCAAATTAGTTTTGCAGGAATCGTGGACATTGAAATTAGGATGGGATACTAAGCTTCCGGAAAATCACCAAGTGATTTGGCTGGATCTTATAAGTAATTTTGCTCTCTTGAAAAAGTTTCAGGTTCCAAGACTAGCACTTGATGTCAATGCTTCATCTTATGAAATACATGGTTTTTCAGACGCTTCAGAAAAGGGTTTTGGAATCGCAGTGTATTTGATTTCACATTCATCTGATGATAGCTTCACTAGTAATCTTTTATTTGCAAGATCAAAAGTCTCACCTTTGCATTTTATGTCCATGCCTAAATTAGAATTAGCTAGCTGTCATCTATTAGCTAAAACCTATCAATTTTATGAACGAATCTTTCCTGTCAAAATTAAAAGTGTCACCTTTTATTCGGACTCACAGATAGCGCTATCATGGATAAAATCCAAAACTTATAAATTTAAAACATTTGTTGCCAATCGTGTTTATGACATAAATAGTTTAGTACCTCATGCGGAATGGAAGTATATCAACACTTCTTTAAATCCCGCTGACATAGTGTCGCGTGGATTAATTCTCTCTAAACTAATCAACAATCAAAAATGGTTATTAGGTCCATTCAATGAACCTTTATTTATCGAAAATCTTACACAATCACCTCCCATTTCGGAAGTAATCAATCAGTCTATCGGTACAGAGGATTTTATCAACGAAATTAAACCAAAACAAACTTTGATCAACATCACCTCATGTCACGCGGATATTCTGTCTAGATATTCCAATTTAACTAAACTCACTCGCGTTGTTGCTTATATGTTAAGATTTGTTAGAAATAGTTCTAAGCGAAATTCGAAACTTATAAATGAATTATCGATTGAGGAATTGGATCACTCATTTAATTCCCTCTTGAGAATAAGTCAAAAATCATATTTTGCAGAAGAATATAAGTTATTAGAAGCATCAAAGCCTATTTCAAAAAGGTCTTCACTAATCTCTTTAAATCCATTCTTTGATACCTCCACTCAATTAATTAGAGTTGGTGGAAGACTGAAACATTCTCTCCTTTCTTATAATGAGAAACATCCAATAGTAATTTCGAACAAATGTAACTTATCCTTATTAATACTTCGGCATTATCATTATAAATTAAATCATTCAGACTTTTCCACTGTTTCCGCCCATGTCAGATCTAAGTATTGGATAGTTAAACTCCGTCAACTTGTCAGATATATAACACATGAATGTATTATATGTCATAGATTTAAAGCTAAACGTTTCGAACAATTAATGGGAAATTTGCCTTCAGCTAGGGTAACCCCATCAAAACCTTTTTCTAAAACTGGTGTGGATTGTGCAGGTCCATACTCGGTAACCCCAATTAAGACACGGAAATCTACTTATTATAAATATTATGTCTGCATATTTATATGCTTTTCAACTCGTGCTATTCATTTAGAATATCTATCCTCAATGACAACCGATGCGTTTCTTATGGCATTATCACGTTTTATTGCTCGCCGCGGATTGCCACAGGAAATATATTCAGATTGCGGCACCAATTTTGTTGGAAGTAAAAGAGAGTTAAATGAACTTCTCAATTACTTTCAACATTTGACTAATGATGTTCAGGCGCAACAATATGTCACTTCAAATCATATTCAATGGAATATGAATCCTCCTTCAGCCCCCCATTTCGGCGGTTTATGGGAGTCAAATTTGAAATCAATGAAGGCTCTCATCAAGAGAACTTGCACGGATTTAAAATTTACAGTAGAAGAATTAGAAACCCTGTTATTTAAAGTTGAATCCATTCTGAACTCAAGACCCTTATATCCATTATCAGACACCTTGGATGACTTAGAATTTCTAACGCTGGGTCATTTTTTAATCGGAGCTCCTCTTGTAGCAATACCTAATCATGATCTGTCAGATTTAAGGTTGAATCAACTATCTCGTTGGCAACTTATTCAAAGTCGAGTACAGATCATTTGGGACAAATGGAGCAAAGATTATTTGCATTCCTTGCAGCAGCGAAGGAAATGGTTCACTCCAAATAGTCAACCTACTGTAGGCCAATTGGTCTTGATTTGTGAATCCAGTAACCCACTTAACTGGCGAAGAGGCCGTATCATTAAATTATATCCAGGATCCGACGATCTCACGAGAGTGGTCCTATTAAAAACTCAAACCGGTAACATCACTAGACCTTTAGCTAAATTAGCACCACTTTTATTAGAGCCTAACTTTAGAGCACATACGGAGTCCAATTAATCATTTTTATCATATCACACTTTCTATTTTTTTATTTTCGCATAATCCATACGAGGATTATCCAACAGGTGGGAGTATGGTTCGAACCATCAAACTCAATTTCAAAGACAAATTAAAACCAACCGTTTCAAATCATCATTTGAAAATCCCGCGTTGGTCATTCCCAAAATTGCAAAGATTTAATAAATAATTATATACAAATTTATAATTATTTGTAAGAGTAAAGACTTGCCCTGAATTAAGGTAAAATTAATATAACATTTTTATTAATTTTCAACTTGACTTACGTAGTCACCTCCCACATCCGACTTAACAAACTTCCTAGCCAAGTGTTTTCTTCTTCATTCGACAGTCATCAGACAAACTCATTTTTTAAGTATAAAAATACAATATTTTTATAATTCAATTGCTTATCAAAGCAATATTCAAATTCATCAGAAGCATTCAAATTAATATTACATCATCGTAATATCCTCAGGTAAATGGTTAATTGCTTTTATTCTTTTGTTTTAATTATATCAATAACGGAGTCGCCATGCAATCCTTGTTCAAAATGTTCTAATTCATTTTCTATCCTCAGGTCAACTCAGGTTTTATGTTACATTAAAAGCTATATAAGTAACTTTTAAACCACAACAAACACACACCTCTGAATCATCAGATCATCAAAGCAGCTTGATTAAACCCACAACCTCAAATATTATCCTGGACAGCATACAGACGCCAAGGAGCCATCTTTGGACCGGTTCATATCTCCAAGAAAATATATTTCCACCAATTTGTATTTATAAATTCATTAGCAGAATTTACAACTCTGCTAATAGAATATAATCAGGTTTTCTCATATTGTATTATAATCCCATTTTATATAACACTTTTTTATATCTAATTTAATTTTAAACTGTTAATATTTTATATGCATTTCCATCCTTGTTAATTAAAAACTCTTTGCAACCAAACCTTTTGTAATTATTTGGGTACACCTTCTTACCACACACACACATTGAATCAGCAACGTGCTACAAACCACTGGGTTTTGATATATCCCCGTCGAAGTCTCATTCGTTTGCCTTAGGTCGTACTCATCTCTCAGAGCTTCCGAAACAACCATGGTAGTATAATATAGTACAGAGAAAGGCGGAAAAGGTTCTACGGTGAGGCAGGGAATCGAGTGAGTTAGGATTTAGATATAGGTATAGCTTAAAGATGTAATGTGAAATTAGAGAAAAAGTGAAAGGTTTTTCAAGACTCGGTACGCTTCATGCAAATTTAGGGATTTGGTAATTTTTGACGGCGAATGGTTTGAATAAACAAACTTGAGTGCCAAATTTTATCATCAGCTACATCCATTTGATAAGGATATATTTTTTGTATTGTGAATAAATAATAATAAATAATAACATTTTCCACAAAATATTGCTTTTTGAGATTCTTCTAGTTATTTTAAATTCAGTGATGACCTCGCTCGTCCTTTTGAAATTTAGCCATTTTTTTTATCAGACTTTACCCAAGTTTTACCTATAGGCGAGGGAACTAATTATTTAAGGTAGTAAAAATAATCTCATTTTTTTAAGTACTGAAGCTAGAAAGCTCATAAATCAACTCAGTTCTTCGTTTAGGAAATACAAACACTTTAGCTTATTCAGAACAAATTTTATATCCTTTCTTGACTTGTAGAACTTGTAGAAATATGATATTAGCAACATACCCACAAAGAAAAAATCATACTTGAAATCTATCTCCATGTTTCGAACATATTTCTAAGGTAAAAAAAAATGAAAATTTTTGAATGAATTTAATATTCCAACCCTGCGGGCTTATTCATCAGAGCGTATCGAATTAGAAATTCCGAGTAAATATTATTTTTCTCCGTTTTTAATGTCGAAAAAACTGTATCGTCGATTCAGGTATATTTACAAAATAAGTGTATGTCTGTCTTTCTTTTCCTGATCCTATAGTAAACAAACTAAATATAAAATCTCATCAAAATGTACTCCTCGTCAATAAATTTAATTTAATCAATAGACCCCCCCTCCCACAGGATTTGAAAGCGACACCAGAAATAGGTGTCGAAATGTCGTGGATTCTGATGAGATTTCCTAATTAAAAATGTGCAATCAAGGTGGTTTCAGTCGAACTTTTCTTTTGGTTTAAATACTTTTAGATTTTTTCAAATCTAAATGAATCAGGCTGGACATATTTGGATGAATGAAGCTAATAGTTCAAAACGTAAAATTTATATTGCAGCTATTGGCAAAAATAATGTTCCCAGTGTGAAAGAAGTTGAAATGTTGTGTAATTAATTTAATTATTCAATTAATTCTCCAGCTACCAGATAAATGGGGAGTGGGTGAAACGAACCTGACACTTTCTGGTATTAATTTCAAGCTAAAGAAGAATTCTTACGTGAGCGATATTTTTATTTTGTGGTAGAGGGAAAGGTGAAGTAGTTGAACTCACAAAATCAATCTTGCTGCCTGGGGTTACAGGTCGTTTAACTAACGGAAGACGTTTTCATTTTAGGTCTGCGTAGTTACTGTGTGAACCCTTATATACACCTATATATCTTATTATATTAAACGAGCAAAAATTGTATATATATATATATATATCCGGTCGGGTTCTCGAAAACGGCTCTAACGATTTGGATGAAATTCACGGGTTAGGAGGGTTTTGTGTTGCACATTCGATCTGTCACGGTCTCATCTTCGGCTAAGTTGTTTTTGATGGGTTTTTTGTTAATTGAAATAATTATTCACAGGTGGTTGTCTCGATAAAAATGTTTATTTACATTTTTATTCAATTTCCTTTTAATAAATAATTGGTTTTTTAATTTTATATCCCACAATAAGATTATTACAATTATTATTATAAATTAAAAGTTGGGCAATTTAATTGATTAGAAATCGAGTTTTAATTCCCACAAATATTAATTTGACAATTTAATTGATGAACCCAAAAATTGTTATTTAATTAAAAAAAATAATTATACCGTATTTATTTATATACCTATATATACATAATCTGTGGGCCACTGTAGGCTAGAAATGCAAAAACTGGGTGCGTGGGTAGATGTGGGGGTTTTCTCTCAATCCAGGAGTTGGGTTGCAGTGGTGGGGGGGGGGAGAGTGCAGGAGGTGGGGTGAAGTGTTAGGGGTCCGGGGGGCGAGGGGGATTTCGGGGATTAATATATAGCTATTAACTGAAGCAAAAATTTACTGAGCATCGCTCGGTGGCCAGGTACTATATATATATATATGCCATGTTGCAGTCTCGTAGCTCCTAAAAATTTACCAGCATTCATGATGAAATTGATAGGCACATGATTTTAATATTTGCGTTATCATATGTGAAAACAATATTTTAAAGCACCTCCGGCACAAATAAAAAAAGAGCTGATGAAAAAAATATGAAAAAAGTACAGTTGAATATATCTTGTTGTTTTTATAATTATTATTATGAAGCCCAAATCAAGCGCTATAAGTCGACAAAGCTTCTAGCTTCTAACCTATGTCATTAATTTGAAAAACTATAATAATTCATGAAAGTGTCTTAGTGCCATCAGTGAAAATTATTTTGGTAGCTGTAAGCTATAGGTGAGAAAGTAAGTTTTTTCCAGGCAGAAGGCAGACTGATTGAGGTGAGTGTTGCTATTTTTATCAAAATCAGGAAATAATGAAAAAAAGAAAATTTTGAAAAATTTGAGAAACTTTTTAAAATTTAAAATATAAAATACTAGGTAGGTTTCACAAAAATAAAAGATAAGATGCTTATTTAGCACGACTCATCTTTTATTTTTGTGAAACCTCCCTAGCATTTTTTATACTTTAAAGTTTAAAAAGTTTCATAAATTTTTCAAAATTTTCTTTACTTCATTTAAAATGTTTCACCAAGAATTCACACCATTCTCCCTTAACAAAAAATCAGTAAATAATGTTCTCTTCGTAGAATATACAATGTTTTATTTATTCTAGATTAAATAATAATAATAATTGAGAAGTGATGGAGACGCAGCCCAAGGATAGTGAAAAAAATAGATTTTTTTGGAAATTCATTGTTTTCTCACTCAAAAACCAACGTTTCGGAGGATCTTTCCTCCTTCTTCGGGGTCTACAATTCAATAAAAAATGAATATAAACAACGGCGTTGGCCATCATTCAATTCATTCCCAATCATAGATTCATAAATACATATATACACATTTAGCCAGTGGCATATTTATGATCTTGCCGCCGGTAGGCTGAAATATTTTGCTGGCTATTCTTAGGGGCGGATTTAAACTCTTTTGTGTCATAGGCAAAATATTTATTTCGGGCCCCTATGTAAAAAAACATAAAATATATTTAATACATGTAGGTATATAAATAGTTCGAATCAATTGCCTCTTTAACCTAGTAGAAATGGTAAAAGGATTTAATTCAATTAAATCTATTGAAATTTCATATATATGAAATATTTTCTTTTATATTTGTTATTAATAGTTTTATTAGAATACGAGCTTCGAGGGCGTGCCGAAGGCTGGTGCCATGGCGGGCGGCGTCTCGGTCCAAAAATTTTATTCCTCTTAAAAAACCACACTCCAAATGTATACCTGTAAACTCCCGAAAATACATAGTCTCTTAAAAGTTTAGCCTCATTTTCGTCCTGACACAGCTACAGAAATGAGGCTCTAGATATGAATCTGGAAGTATTTTTTTTCTATAATCTACAGCATTGTGATATTTTTTGTGTGGAAATAGATTTATTTAAATAAGTGGGATCGTGTGAGGAGGAGAATTATATTATATCATTTTTTTAAAATTTGGGATCGATAATCGATATAAGGCTCCAAATATTTAAAAGAGATCAGGTGTTGTTTGTATGACAGGCTGCTCCAGTATTGCCATGAGAAACTCATATGGGCATGCGTGTCTTAAGTCGTTCAATTTTGTAAAAATAAAAAAATAAGAATAACAAAATTTAGATTTTTAAAAAATTATAAAAAAGTGACAAATTATTAAAAAATAAATAAATAATATATAAAATACAAATCAAATAAGATGTGATTGATTTCTTTTTCTGTGCGCAAAGAAAAGCGAATTGAATATTTAATTTTTGAGTGGTGAGGGGGGAGGAATAATTATCAATATATTTAATGTTTCTTAATTTAAAATCAATTGGAGTCTTTCATTTCAAAATTCGAGTCCAAATTACGATTATATTTCAAATTTGCCGCAAATAAACCGACGGCGCACCCTGTCGGCAGCATTACGTCAGCGTTGCGGCAAATTAATCTAGGCATATAGTATTTGCATTTTAAAAGGTAGTTTATTTGTAGTCTAATTTGAAAAAACACTAATTTATACTTTGAAATAATTTTTAAAAATATGAAATTGATAAATATTATAAAATAATCGATTATTAATAATTATATTCAATTTTGAACGAAATTCATTGATTAGTTTTTGATAAAAAGCAAGAAAACCGTAAAAAATGACTCGCTGATGCCGTGTGACTTGAGACCCAGCCTCTTGATAAAACAGATCAATAGAATTATAAATTAGAAAGAAAACGATCTTATTTTATCCATTTCATCTATCTGAAGGTTCACAGTGTGTCTATTATATAAGAAAATAGTATTTTGACTAAGAATCTTGTACTTTAAAAGAAATTTGTATGAAAAGATTCAATTTCTTCTGCCGAAAAGTTTTATTTTTTTCTCTGTAATGATACATATTTAATCAAATCTATTGAAATTTCATATCTCTGTGTTAATTTAATTTATCTTTTATATCAAATAATTATTATTAGGAAATTTGCATTTTAAAGGGTGGTTTATTGGAAGTCTAATTTGAAAAAACGCTAATAACTCCGTTGAAATTCTTTTTTAAATATGAAATTAAAAGATATTATAAAACAAATAATTATTAATAATTTAATTCAATTTTGAACGAAATCGATTCAGTACTTTTTGAGATAATGGTCAAAAACCATCTGAGTCGTCTATAAAACGATATTTTTGAAAGCACGAGACGCCTTTGAAAAAAGTTTAAAAAGTCATATGAAACGAAACGTTGACTTGTGACATGGAGGTGCATTTTAAAATGTTTCTAAAACGGCCTTTCATAGACGGTTTTCGGGGTTTTTGAAGATTTTCTCAAAAAGTACTGAATCGATTTCATTCAAAATTGAATTCAATTATTAATAATTAATTGTTTTATAATATCTATTAATTTCATATTTTTAAAAAAAATTTCAAAGCAGTTATTAGCGTTTTTTCAAATTAGACTTCAAATAAACTACCCTTTGAAATGCAAATTAATTAATAATAATAATTTTATATAAAAAATTAATGAAAATAACACACAGATATGAAATTTCAATAGATTTTTTTAAATATGTAATGAGAAAAAAAATAAAACTTTTCGGCATTTCTAATTGATTCGCTCCCGGAGAGAAGAAATTGAATCTTTTCATACAATTTCTTTTAAACTTCAAAATACTTAATCAAAATGCTATTTTCTTAAATTAAAAAGTTACTATGAACTATAAATCGATAAAATAAGTTTGATTTCTTTCTCATCTATAATAATTTTGGTTTGTTATATCGAGAGGTTGTGTCGAGATCAGAGACACATTATTTGTGATTGACTCAAGTTCATTCACTCTACATAATTGGAATATCTTTTAACTATTGATTTTAGACATTTCTCTCATATTAACTTTTCTGTTGGAAATTAAATCTTTTTGAAAAAGTCCTTAAATGAATTTGTTTACCTTAAAGGGTTAGGCAATATTGGTGAAATTTACGTGGAAAGTTGAATAAATATTTTTCTAATGACCTAGATATTCTACATAATAAAAAAATTCAAATGAAGAAACATGTTGATAATTTAATTTACTAAAATAAAGTTCATTATGTATAATTACTAATTAGCTCCGATGACTATTTAAATATCTAGAGAGGATAAACATTAAAAATTAAATATTTTTTTCTGAAAAAGTAAAAATTATTTTACAAAAATAAAAGATAAAGTGTGCCTGCCCCTTAGATTGAATGTCAAAATTTTTATTGAAATACGTGTCATCAACAAAATTCCATATTTTTTGATTCAAAAAATTACCTGGCCAATAAAATGGGATTGAATTTTTACATTGAAAAATATTTACATTTACTTAATTCGTAAACTATTGATTTTATACATTTCTCTCATATAAAATTTTATGATGTAAATTAAATATACTTTAATAAAAGTCCTTATATGAATTAGTTTACCTCAAAGTGTTAGGCAGTAATGGTGAAATTAAGTTGAAATTGAGATAAATACTCTCTATAATACTCATTGTTCCTCATAGAAAAATCGAAATTCCATTATTACGAGGCATCACTTATGTATTTCTCATTAAATTATTTCGTTACTTCCAAAATTTGTCAATTCTAGTAAAAAGTTAATTGATCTCTAATCGGATTACCGAAATTGAAACCTTGTGGTGCTAATCAGATGGGAGGCTACCGCTCCTAGGAAAACTCCCTAACTACGCCAATGGTCGCGACCACTCCATTTTGAGTCACATAACTAAATTTTGGGGTCGAAAAACATAAAACGACAATGAAGAAATTATATTGGGCAACGACCAAAAATAAATTCAAAATAAGCTGATGTGGCCATCCACATGACTTTACCATACACCTGGCCAGTGGCGGATTTACGATTTTGCCGTAATATATATATAAATAGTTCGAATCAAATACCTATTACGATCATTTAATTAAGAACTCGTAATCTCATTAAAAAACATTTATTTAACAACAATATCAACATATAAATATAAATATAAACAATAGAACGATTAACAATACATCAAGTAAGCTTTGTACGCATCAATTCTCCTCCTTAGAACGCGGACGCAGCTTCCCACAGGATCATTCTTCTTTCTTCCTAGGTTTAAAATAACTCGAATGATATTTAACTAACCTTCCCCTTTCTTGACCATTTTCAATAATTTTTGCTCCATCCATCGATTCTTCTAAATATAATTTTATTTGATGAAGTAACTCTTCCTTATTTTGATTTAATTTCATCTGACCAGCATCCAGTTTCTCCTCTTCCATTATATTCAACTCATCCTCCTTGACTTCCTTCAACCAGTACGGAATTAAATCATCTTCATTAGTTAATGCCCTTCTACTTTCCTCTATTTGTAATTTCATTGATGGCCTAATGATTTCCGAAAATTTATTCACACAACAAATAATATGACTAGCGATCTACTGACTTCTATTCCATTTCTCTTAGGGAATCCTACTGCTTTTTGACAAGGAACTCCTTTCTCCTTGCCCCTTCCACTGTTTCTCTCTTGAAGCAAGTGTCTCTCCCCATGTCCTTCCCGCTACAGAATCCACAAAAACGTCTATCCTGAATGCAACTTCTATCCTGAGTGGACTTGTTTCTCTTCGCATCCATCCTTTAAACCTTTCTGTTTTTCTTTATCCATCCTTTAACTCCTTTCTAGTTTCTTCACCGTCAGCATAAACTCCTTCAATATCAGTGGAATTTATCTCCAATGGACGATCTCAACACGAGGACAATCATCTCCACTAAAACTTGAAGGATTGACACCAGCATCTTCGTCTGAAAACTCTCTTATATAAAGCCATCTATTCTCAATAAATAACTTACAGGTTCGTCTTCTCTGTTTTCCTCATAAACATAACCTTAACTTTGAGACTATGATTAAACCATCTATTCTCAGAGAAATTTCATTTTAAAATCTTTTCCAATCCAAACGTTGCGAATTGATGGACCACCCGCCACCATATACAAGTTGGCCTTATCTAACAAACTGATCCGAAACCACCATGAGCCAAACAGTGGTTCCTTGGTACTTTGTGCAACATATTTTAATAGAGGCATTCTCGACCTTTTTAAAAATAACTTCGGATCTTCCTCTGGGAGAGCTCTGAAACACCGGAAGTGAATTTTCCCATCGGCCCGCTAACAATTGAATATCTCCTATTAATCTCGAAATCACTTCCTTTTCCGAATTTTTTCCTTCCTTTTTATTATTTCTTCCACAACTCTCGTCTCCTTTGTTTCTTTCCTCTTCCAAATCATCCTTTACTTTTTATAGTATTTCTTCGAAATCTATTTTTTAATTTTATTCACCTCCTCTCCCAAATCCTAGTTCACTCTATGCTCACCTTCTTTTTATATGATCCCTGATCTTCGATATCTCCTCCCTCGTTATTTCCATATTCGAAAAATCATTTTTCTCATTCCTCTTCGCCAGTGGTCCACTAGGTCTTTTTATCATTTTCACATTGTTCGGAGCGCCAATATTACGATCATATTAATGAAGAACTCGTAATCTCATTATAAAAACATTTATTTAACAACAATATCAACATATAAATATAAATACAAACAATAGAACGATTAACAATACATCAAGTAAGCGTTGTACGCATCATGCCCCTTTAGCTTAGGCCAATGTCCGTCCCTGCCTATTCTTGTCATTGAGGGAAAAATAAAAGTTATTTCTCCCTTCTCTCCTCTAGCAGTGCTCAAAATTTGTCCTTTCTCAACAGTCTCAATAGAAATTTTAAAGAATGGATTTTATTCCCTTAATTATAGATAAATGGCTTTGCAACTTATTATAAACATAGACCAATGAATTTCCAATAAATCTATTTTATTCTAGATAATTTTTTTCACTATCCTTGGGCTGCCTCTCCAACATTTCTCAATTAAAATTTCTACCAGTCCGTCTCTCTCCGAAGAGAAAATTTCTTCTAAAATAATAATAATAATAATTTAAAATAAATAATATTTTACCATAAAAAATGAATTTAAAAGAAGGAAAACAAGTAGATTTATAAACCATTATTAACCACGGATGTTCTAATCGATAAGATATGTCTGGTATAATAACACTTTAATAAATCTTCGAAATTTTTCTTTTCTTTCCATCAAAAATTATTATTTAATAATATTAAGTACCTATTAAGTATTTAGATTAATAATCATTTTTTATTTTAATTTTTTTTTAATTATATTTCTATACTAACAATATAATTTAGTTAGACTTAATAATTATCGTGTTTATCTATTGATGAATGTCAACAAACTATTTTCGCTACTAAGTAAGCTTCGCAGAACATGTTTTCTGTAGGATGAAAAATAATTAGTTTGGAACCAGATGAAAAAATTGATTACTCATTATATGAGTTGAAATCAAACTTAGGATTTTTTTAAACATGAATCTCAAAAAACATTTTTATTAAATGATTATGAGCGTACATTATTTCTAAAAGACAATTATTTTAATAATAGTCATTAAGAATTCGCTTAATGAAAGAAAAGGAGGGTTCTTTCGTTCTTGATTTGTCAATTAGGCAAGCGAGAGGAATATTCAATTTCACGTTCAACTTTTTATTTCAAAAGTTAGGAAATAAATGCTTAATCGATAAAAAAGAACATTTGGGAAAAATAAATTTGTATGGCAGAGTTTATTTATTTATTTTTAATGAATGGAAGTATTAAAACAGTCGTGGACAAATAGTGATTTGTTGAGAACGATAAATAATTTAAATGTGAATGTTTATATTTGTATCGTAAATTAGAGCTAGTGTATCTTTAAATGGAATATTAGTTCCGAATTAATCGTTCAGTGTGAATCTGTTGATTAATTCGGAGCGAAATTATTGATATAATCTTTACTACCCAATATAAAATATCATGATTGTAATCATTATTCACATATTAATAAGAGATGTTTGAATATTATGATACATGAAAATATAAAAATTCATAATGCTAGTTAAACTCCTTGTTGAAATTAGTCAACTCCCGTTTATATGGAAGTGAGACTGTAGTGAACCGGGATCCGGAAAATTTAACCCCGACAATTTACCGCCGTATATAAGCTAAAATTGAGTTTATGGATCGTTTAAATTTAAACCATTTCCACCCAACCGATTGAGCTGAAATTTTGCAACACTTTGGTGTTAGTGACAATAGAATCTAGTATACTCAGTTATTTAATTTTTTTTTATAATTTACATGTAATTTTAACCATATTACATTTTGCGCCTAGTACTTATACAACCTAATGTATTCTTAAGCACAGAAGAGAAATACCCTACAGGCGGTGAGTGGCGGTCATGTTTGATTATATATATATAATAGAACAATAGAAATATTATTAATATTAATACTATTATTATTAACAAAAAGATTTTTAAATCTAACCACAATATAGAATGCGGCATTAAATTGTCGACGTTAAATTTTCCTAGTCCCGCCATGACCCAACTGTCCCATTTATAGTAGTGTCACACTATCTAGCTTGACTAGACCTAGGGGTAGTTTCTGGATTGCGCTGGACTGCGATAACAGCAAGGTCACACTTGTTATATTTAATATATAATATGCCCTACTTACTTCTGAGATTCAAAGGACTATCATGATTTATTAATATTGTACCTTCTTGCTCCTTTCTACCTTCTTAAATCCTGATGAAAAAATCTGTAAAATAAACCGAAACTCGAATGTTTTGAGTATTATAAACGAATTGAAAAAGTGACATTTCGATTAAATTCTAATTTAATCTTAGAAAGTCAATGTAGTTATTACAAAAATGAGATTATTTTGACTAGCTCAAACAATTAGTTCCCTCGCCTGAAGGTAAAACTTGGGTAAAGTCCGATATTAAAAATGGTTAAATTGTAATTTTAAAACGACGAGCGATGTCATCACTAAATTTAAAATAACTAAGAAGAATCTGAAAAAGCAATATTTTTTGGAAAATGTTATTATTTATTATTATTTATCCACAATACAGACAAAGTTATATTTACTACTTTTTAAAAACTATTTGTAATCTTCAATTAAGAAAGCAATGTGGCAGACTGTTTCAAGAAGTCTTAACAACTGTTAGTTGTGTTGAGAATGAACCAAATGAAAACACCAATCTGGAAATGGTTAGAACTGATTTAGGGCTGCATCGATGATGACTTTTAATTTTATAGAATACATCATTTTTATTTTTGAAGTCTTAAAAATGACCACTAAAATATATTACAAAGAGAATGTGTGAGGATTTGTAAAAAGTAAAAAATTTAAATTTAACGGACCAACTCATTGACCTATATGCGGGAATAATTCTCTTAAATTAAATTTTATATTTGTAGAATCACTGAATTCAGTTGACAGTAATAAACGGCGCACTTTTTGCGAGGCGAATTACGTAACACGTCGAACGTAATTAGTAATAGGCTTTTCTAAAGCCCATAGACATTTCTTAACAATCACTGCTTTGGACCTTGAGAAATTTGAATTAATTAATTAAAGATCTGTAAAAATCTAAACTTCGAATTTTTCCATGAATAGAAAATTTCCATTCTAATTGTTAGTATAACTTTTTTTATAATGATATTGATATAAGAAGAAGTTGCTCCAAAAAAGGTACAACCTCTGAAGTCCGCGGTGGATCCTTGTATGGTGAAAATAAGAAGAGATTTAGGGATTGGGTAGGAGTCGAAGGTATCTGTGGATGCGGGTCTTGAAAGATTAAAGGTTCAAGTTGCTAGAAAGACGGTCGGAGAAGGAAAGTTCCAGTCTCTAGATGTCATAGGGATAAACGAATTGGCGAATGCATTTATTCGATTAGTATCCAATTTAACAACTTAAACAACTCATTAAGATTTACTGGTCAATAATGTTTAACAAATGTAGTGAAAAACTTTTTCAACTTTCTGTTCAAATATAAATTCTTATGTAAGAATAATAGTTTGTTTAGGCTTTGATTGGAATTTTTAATTACACGAGAGGTTTGAATTAAACTCAAAAATCTAAGAAAAGAAATTGAGTGAAATCAAATATTGGAGAAATAAGCAAATGAAATGTATGTGAAAACAGAACATAATCTAAACTTTTAGAAGCAAGAGAACTCCTGGTTGAGAATGGCTAAAGTAGGAATCGGAGCGAATGATGAATCCCGGCATGTGAAGCAGAGGAAATCAGTTCATGTCAAGAGAATATAAAGAGGTCGATGATGCGGGTAAAGCCTTAAGCAGAAGATCCTCTGGCGAAACTATTATTTTCTATAAACAAAAGAGGTGTAGAATTATGGGCTTTTGGATGGAGAGGCTATGCAAAATACACAGCTAAGATTGTTCAACTTAAGAAGCTCGAGTGTTTGTTCTCTCAAAATATATTTTTCCGAAGATCAATATCAAGGGATAAGCAAGAATCTATGCAAATGAGTAAAGGACGTACATATAAGGAATCACAACAATAAGTACTAGGAAAAAGCATAAGAATGATGTGAATTAATATAGTTTATAACAAATAACAATAATGTATAAAAGAATGTTAGTCGAAACTATTGAAAAAAAATATTTTAATTCAGGCTTTCACAAAAATTTTTTGAATAGGGACCAGTATTTTCTGTAATATTTTTGAACCCCATTCTAATGTATATAACAAAATATGATTTATTAGTAATAATGATAATAGATACTACCATGGCTTTTGTTCTGAAGGATAAAATCAATAATCCCTCCAAAGGCTTCATTTACGCGAAATACACAATTTTCTAAGACTCAAAACCCCTACGCGCTTAAATTTGATACTAACCAAACAAACGCATTCGCCAACTCGTTTATCCCTATGACATCTAGAGACTGAAACTCTCTTCCTCCGACCGTCTTCCCCGCAACATATAACCTTCAATCTTTCAAGACACGGGTCCAGTCTAGCTTCCGATTGGTCCCATTTTTTTTTTCGATTTTTTTTCATAGGTATTAGACCTTTTATTAGGTTTGTTTAGGTTTGTTTAGACCTAACCTCTTGTTTATGAACCGATTTCGATGGTTCTTTTTTTATCCGAAAGGGGGTGTCTTAGGGATGGTGTCATATTAATTTGGTCAAGTTCTGATGATATAATTAACCGACTTCAAAAAAGGAGGAGGTTCTCTATTCGACTGAATTTTTTTTTTTTTTTTTTTTTTTGTGCCTATGTTACCTCATATCTCCGCCAATTGTCAACCGATTTTGAAAATTTTTTTGCATTGGGTCCAGTCTAGCTTCCGATTGGTCCCATTTTTTTTTCGATTTTTTTTCATAGGTATTAGACCTTTTTTATTAGGTTTGTTTAGGTTTGTTTAGACCTAACCTCTTTGTTTATGAACCGATTTCGATGGTTCTTTTTTTATCCGAAAGGGGGTGTCTTAGGGATGGTGTCATATTAATTTGGTCAAGTTCTGATGATATAATCACTATTAATAACATCACTAAAAAGAGAAAAATAAAATAATTTTTAAGAAAAAAATAAAAACCGACTTCAAAAAATTAAATGCAACAAATAAAATACACTAAAAGGTATAAAATAATTATTATCTTATTTAGTTACAACTAAACGGCGAAATATTAACATGAAATTACTTTTTGAAGTCGGTACCAAACAAACTATACCTATAATGAGTCGCACTCGCCGGATCGTACTTAGTACGATCGGTCGGGTGCGACTCGCTTATAAGGTATAGTTTGTTTGGTACCGACTTCAAAAAGTAATTTCATGTTAATATTTCGCCGTTTAGTTGTAACTAAATAAGATAATAATTATTTTATACCTTTTAGTGTATTTTATTTGTTGCATTTAATTTTTTGAAGTCGGTTTTTATTTTTTCTTAAAAATTATTTTTTTATCCCTATGACATCTAGAGACTGGAACTCTCTTCCTCCGATCGTCTTCCCAGCAACATATAACCTTCAATCTTTCAAGACACGCAACCACGAACACGTTCAACTCCGACCCAATCCCTAAATCTCTTTTTAACCGACTTCAAAAAAGGTGGAGGTTCTCTATTCGACTGAATTTTTTTTTTTTTTTTTTTGTGCCTATGTTACCTCATATCTCCGCCAATTCTCAACCGATTTTGAAAAATTTTTTTGCATTGGGTCCAGTCTAGCTTCCGATTGGTCCCATTTTTTTTCGTATTTTTTTCATAGGTATTAGACCTTTTTTATTAGGTTTGTTTAGACCTAACCTCTTTGTTTATGAACCGATTTCGATGGTTCTTTTTTTATCCGATAGGGGGTGTCTTAGGGATGGTGTCATCTGTTTGCTCAATTAAATGTTATATATGTTATGTTTGCTTACTAAAATGATACTATTTGTATAAATATTCTTTCTGTTTCTGCTCTACGAGGTAGCCACCTCAGAGCATTGTTTTTAAATAAATAAATAAATAAATAAATAAATAAAATGAAAAGAAATTAAATAAAAATAGCTTGGGCTTTAAAGATTAAATAAAAATAGCTTAAGCTTTTAAGATTAAAACAAAATAAGCTCATGTCAATCCACATGACTTGACCATATACCTGGCGCCTCTCTTATATTTCATATTTAATAAAATAATTTTTATAATTATTTACTCAAAGACCCCCTTCTTAATTTTGAGCCGATTGGCCATTAATAATATCTCCATGGGATGGTTTCGTTCAATTTTTTATCAAAATACTTTCACCCGTTTTTTATATATATCGAAAAAACGAAGTAAAGAAAAAAAACACTTTTTTCATGCGCGATTACAATATTTGACCATACCCTCCCTGTATGATAAAGTAAAAATGAAAATATTCTATTTTAAATATTTATTCATTTTTTTATAATGTTCACAAACTTTTTAATCGGAAGGGCGTTCATACAAGTAAATTACCGCAGAATTACCTGTAAAGATGAAACATTAATGGCCTGTTATGTGGCGCATTTGGCCATCAGAGGATAACTAGTATTAAATAAATTAATGTAATAAAATTTAATAGTTAATTAAACTCGAGCCAGTTACAAATTACAATATAAATCGACTAGTGTGGGCACCCCACGACTTTCACATTATTTTCCCCTTATTTGAAATTATCATACCAATTTTCTTCATTTAAATTACTTCCCTCAGGCCGTTTTGAGAAAACCGGAAAAAGCCAAAAGAAGCTTAGCTAAATAGGTACACCCGGTTCTATAATTTCAACCAAAAGAATAGGGTACTTCATGTTTTTTTTTTTTTTTTTTGAGAAAATAGGAAAACAATAAAAATTTATACTTTCTGTAGTTCAAAATCAACCAAAATTTAAACGTATTTGTTCTAGCCTCTAGATCTGCGGTTCTTAACCTAGAGGTTATTACCCTAAAGGGGCTATAATAGCTCTTTGAAAGGTCTGATGAATATAGTAGCGCAGAGAAATTTCTAGTTCTCAAAGTACATTTGTTTTTATTGTCAAATCTTTAGCTGAATTTCATATTTAAATATTAATACACCATCAAAGTTCTACAAATTGAAACTGAAGAAACATTGACAATTTTTAGTAAAGAAACAAGTGGTAAACAGATAATAATCCTATATTTTATTTTATTTTATTTTCTCATATTTTTTAAACAAGGGGTAATGACACATGGCTTGCTTGGTCAAAACTAAAAAGGTTAGAAAACACTGCTGTATATAGATTAAGTTTCAACATAAAATGATTATAATTGAAGAAATAAAAAGTTCGAATCTCTGCAATTTAGCATTTACGAGATATGGGCGCTTAAAATATATATATTTGGGGGGGGGGGGGGGAATGCCTAAATGACTACTTCTTTGACTATAATCGGAAATTATACACATTGAAGAACTCAAGATATTCGATAAACGAACGAATTATAGAATCCGTTTTTGAGAAAATTGCAAAATATCAAAAAACTTCAAGTAAACATGTACTTCCGGTCCTATGATTTTAACCAAAATCTTGGAGTACCTCTAGCCCCAAGATGGCTTAAGTTTCAAACGCCGAAGCTCTGCGAATCACCGTATCCGATATAAGGGTGTTATTATTATTTTTACTTTACCATACATTTCGAATTTCGTAATTCTAAGACTAGCGATTGGGAAACGCATGGGGGGTACGGTACGCACATAGATACATACATACATAGGTACGTACGCACTCACCAATGGATCTTTGGTCACTTTTGGCCTCTGGGGACACCACTATCCTGTTTTTTGTTCTAAATCCGATTTCAAACTATTAAAGGCATCGATTCCTTCCACTAGAAGTGATAAAATGAAATTAACTTGTTTCACCTCGGAAACTCTGAAAGGGTCTTGAATCCGGCCCGCGAGCGGAATAATTCCAGATTATATCTAATATCATTACATGATAGGATATATATATTAGGTTGTCCCAAGCCTAGAGGGGGTGATTTTTTTTTTGTTTTATTTTTATACGCATACCCTCTATATTTTTTCTATTTGATCTTAATAACATAAATAAAAAGTATTATTGCAATAGGATAACTATAACCCGTGCCGACTTGAAGTTGAAGATTAGATGGAGATCTTGTACAGGAATGACATTGAATTATTTGTTAATTTATTTTTCTTTAGTTAAATAATACTCCACTATTTTTAAAAGGTTATTTAATAATATTTTAGATTAAAACAAATATTTTTTTATTAAGCTTTTCTTAAGTTATCAATGATTTCAAAAAGCACAAATCTCTGTAGGGTGCTTTAACTGCAAAGATGCACTGAAGCCATGATTTTACATATATTATCACAATAAATAAACATACATCTAACAGTGCTGCTTTGTCTTTGTTAGTTAGTTTAATCTGAGAACTGAGTAACGCTATCTTTAGGGAATAAATTGCTCTAGCCATCCATCGAGCTTGATGCATAGCACCCTGAGATCTGATTTTAAATTTTCTGTCTGTATCTCCACCTAAAAATATTATGGAAAGCTCTATTAGTTCTCGATAGTCATCTCTGCCAATTACGCTGTTAAGTTCAGTACTGTAAAATTCAAGCAATTTTTCAATTTCGGAAACTGGTTAGGTAGGTTTCTGTCTTTTCTCTATAGCATTCTATTTTAAGGGCATCAACTTTTTCCAAATCATCTCTGAACTTTTTAAAGAGTGGAATAGCTGGGCTTGTGGCTACTTGTTTTATTTTTACTTCAAATGCACTTTTTAACATCAACTCGTACATATGATGGTGGCAAGCAAAAATAAGCAAATCTCTATCAAATTTTTACTCAAACAGCACACAGGCTTCATTAATACGACCTGTATTCGAAGCAGTAGTATCACAGCAAAGAATTTGCACTTTGTCTTCAAGATTCCAGTCTAAGATCGCTTTCCATATATAGCTTGTGCTTGTTCTTTGCCTGTAGAATTATCCAACTTTGGCACAGCAATTAGTTGCTCTTTAATTTGGTATGAAATTAATATAGGCAAATGTTCTTCTTTCATTTTTCAACCATCTAAAGCGGGTAATAATTTGCCATCCAAGTGAACAGTTACTACTTCAGGTAGCTCGTTCTGGAAATCAATTTTTATAGATTCTGCACGTTCCTTCCTTTTTTCCGTTCGTATTCTTTGAATAGAGGACTTACTTATCGAAAATTCATCAATGTTACATCCAAGTGCTTCAATAGTTGCTTCAAGAATAAACACCGAGTCTCTCATACTTAACTGACACCTATCTAATGCGGCTACTAACTTCGGAGTAATAGAATCTTTTCTCATTACTACTCGACTTGTCTCAGGTTCTGTGTTTTTGATCACTGTTGGCAAATCTTCATGTGATTCTATAAATTCACTTGAATCAGAAGAGGAATCAGGAAATGGTTCATTTACTACCGATGAAGTTGACGGGAAAACAGATTTGATTCGCCAATTTTCTTCTTTAATAGCTCGAATTCGCGCTCTTTCCTCTTTAGCAGTCAATTTTTTATCGACTCCACCTAAATGAACAAGTCGACCCGGCTCTCTTAGTAAGAACAGTCTATCTTCTTCAATTTCAATTATTCGAAGTGCCTCCGCATGAGGAATATGAAATAAATTTTCAAGATTACTTACAAATTCTTCTTGACGTCGCTTAAACACATCTTGTGATTTATTTGCATTTTTTAAGTCTCTCCAAGCTTGATACAGGTTAAAAAGTGTCTTCATACAATTCAGTAATGATTTGGTAGGAATTCGTGGCTTCTCCCAAAAGATAACACACTGCTGAATAATGAGATTAGTGCTTTCATTCACAGTTAAATTCACTTCGCGGATATTATAAAACAATACTGCGAGAACTTGTCCAATGGAAGGAAGTTTCGAACCCTTCATTTGATGTTATTAAATATATATTTTTTTACAACTACGTAATTCAACCGACATGTTTACTAATCAAGAAGAACATATATAACTGGCAAAGCTTTCATAAACTATAAGCATAATAAGTAGTAGGCGCGCGCGCGCACAAGTCAACAAGTCCTGCCAAGTTTAGTTTGCAAATCGACACGGGTTGCCGTAGTTTAAATTGGATGAAATTTTATTTACAAATGTTTTGACATAAAAGGAAAAAATTAAGAGGGTATGCTTTAAAAAAACTTTGATTTTTTTGGGACACCCTATAATATATATATGTGTGTGAAAGTGAACAACTATTTACTTATTTAAAACAATACTTTCCTCATGCTTCGCATTGGATAAAGTAAAATCGAAGAATGCGAAGGAAGAGATATTTGTTTGCATGTTTAATGTAAAGGATGATGTTTGTCATCATAAAATAACTCTAAATCAAGAGGAAATGAAGTTAATTTTATCCTCAAATCTGTCTCGACATCCAATCTGTTTCTATAGTTATTTTTTAAGAAAACTAAAGTAAAGAATCCAATTTCACAGAGATAAGTTGTAACAAAAGGTATTAAAAATTGGATTGCTTTCTCCCATAAATTATGTTCATCATCAAGTATAATCTTTCATGACAGACGCTCTAAGTAAGCGTTATGTTGGACGTGTCCATTATAATATTTTCTAAGGACCGATATTTTTCCCTGCGGACCGATACCGAACCGCGGATCATAGCTTGGGAAACCCTGTTTATAATATGTTGATCAAATGATCTATAAGTTTTTTAATGTAATTTTGTTATACGAATCTAAGTATGGAAAACGATGAACGTGACGGTGAGTTCACAAAGAATTGGCGTGACAAATAAAGCCTTATAAAACGTGTTTTTACATTATTATTTCATTATATTTTTATATGATAGGCTTGGTTATTCGTATTTAATAATAACAGAAACCTAGAGAAAAATTATTTGCAAGTAAGATTTTTCTGCGTGTCTGATTAGATTCCAATATTTACTATAATTTATGAAAGGAAGGTCGTACAAAGTTCGTTCTGATTCAAAAAATTTCAAAAACTGAAGAAAATCAACTGGTGTGTTCACCACACAACTTTCACATTTTCATTTATTTGAAGTCAGCGCGTCTCTACCAATTTACACCGCCTTCCTTTATTTCGTTTTTTTTTATATTCTCAAAAACGGCTACAACGATTTTTTTAAAAATTTGACACAACTAATAACTCATGACACTTGATAAATACACTAATTTTTAAAAAAATCGTTTCAGTTGGTTTTGAGAAAATAAAAAAAAAAAAAAAAAATATTTAATGTAAATGTCCACTTTCGGTCTTCAGATTTCAACCAAAAGCTTGATGTACTCCTTCTACCCTATATCAAGCTTAAGTTTCGAATTCCGTATCTCTGAGACTTATGGTTGCGAAACGCAAGGTGGGTAAATTCTTAAGTACGTAAACATCAACTTCCGGTTTTTCTATTTTAGTCAAAATCTTGTTATACTTCTTGTAGCCTCTAGGTAGCTCAAGTTTTAAACTTCAAGGCTCTGCGACTTTCCGAAGACGAGATATGAACGATTAAAATATTTATTTTACGACACTCCTAATTTACAACCCCTTCCTCTTTTTTAATCGGATTAAAAATTTGACGCAACTAATAACTCATGACATCTGATAAATCTACTAATTTTTAAAAAAAATCGTTAGAGCCGTTTTTGAGAAAATAAAAAAAAAACGAAAAATCTTTCATGTAAATGTCCACTTCCGGTTTTCTGATTTCAACCAAAAGCTTGCTGTACTCCTTCTAGCCTATTTTGAGCTAAGTTTCAAATTTCGTAGCTCTGAGATTTATGGTTGCGAAACGCAGGGGGTACATACGTACATACTGACCAATGGATTTTGGACCCTTTTTTGGCCCCTGGGGACCACAATTTCCGGTTTTATGTCCTAAATCCGGTTTCCAACTATTAAGGGCAACGATTCCTTCCACCTAGAAGTTACAAAATGAAATTAACTTTTTTCATCTCTGAGATACAAGCTCTCAAAGAGTCAGGACCCAGACTTGCCATCGCAATACTCTCCCATTATATTCTATAGAATATAAATGTGAAAGTAAAAATGTATTGTCATATAGGCAGCTATCGAAAGATTGTAGCTAATAAGATGAAATTTGACATGCAAGTTTAATAAATTAATCAAGCGACAAGTTATAATTTTCTAGTTCCAACTGTTGGCTAACAAATGAATATAGATTGGAAAAACTTTCAGGTTGTGTGATTTAAGTAGATTATCATATAAAAATAAACTAAAACACTAAAAAACAAATCTAAACGAGCTTATTTCAACATTATTAACGTGTAATGCGTATAGTGATAATGAACAAATATTATTATCAATCCAAATAGAGAAAAAAATGTTTTTGTTTTATTTTAACGAGATAAATATTATCTCTCAATTTATGAACATTAACAAATCATGAGGGTTAGCAAAGTGTGTTGGCCAAACAAATAACAGTACAATCATAAACATTTCATTGTTTTGCTTTATTGTTTTTATAGGATAGACTGATGAAGAATCAATTCCAGTGCATTATGAATTAAAATAATTGTAAAAAAAGTACATAATTAAAATAATTAATAAATATATATTCAATTTAAAAATGTCATATAATTAAAATATAAATAGGTTACCTACTTTCCTACCTACAACTGCAGGTGATCTTTGGAAATGTTACATTAATATATTAGCAAATAGGAAGGTAGGATTATTTATAATAATCAGCTGGTATGGGCACCCCACGACTTTCACATTATTTTCTCCCTTATTTGAAATCATCAAACCAATTTTGTTCAATTAAATTACTTCAATTTGGGTTTCCCAAGCCATTATGAGAAAACCAGAAAAAAGAGGAAATTGCAAAATATTCAAGTAAACATGTACTTCCAGTCTTTTGATTTCAGCCACAATCTTTGGATATTTCTTCTAGCCTCTAGATAGCTTAAGTTTCAAATCCCAAAGCTCTGCGACTCACCGTATCCGAGATAAGGGCTTTATTTTTTTGAGACATGACTAATTTACTCTCCTCCCTTGATTTCGATTCGAATTTATACGTACTATTTGAAGAACTTAAGATTTTTGATAAGTGACCCGAGCCGATTATTAAAAAATACCAAAAATCTTCAAGTAACCATCTACTTCCGATTCTTTGATTTTAGCCAAAATCTTGAGGTACTTCTTCTAGCCTCTAGAAAGCTTAAGTTTAAAATCTCAAAGCTCTATGGATTAGAGTATACGAGATATGAATACATAATACTATGTATTCAAATGCTGTCGTCAGCGTAACAGTGAGTGGGGTTTGAAGTTTGGCTAATTACTCGTAGGACTTTTATTATATTAGAAAGAGCGTGGGGGAGATTACTGAGCTTTGAGGAACTCTAGCATTCGTATAGAAAGATTCAGATGACGTTACTTCAATCACAACTTTAAATCTACGATTCGAGAGAAAGCTTTCTAACCATTTGCGAAGTGTTGGCGTGAAGCAAAAGGCTGGTAGTTTGACAAGAAGATTTTTGTGCTTTTATATCATTAAGAGCGCATCAATTATTTTATAAAAAAGAAAAGGGGTGGAGAATAAGTTGTTAGGAACAAAACTTCTATTAATTTAATCGTTCGTTTCAAAATTACATCTATAAGGGTGGCTAATGGTGGTCAAAATGATCAAATATAATCATTTCATTTAAAGCAGAGATTAAATTAATCAATTATGCATTCCATTCAAAAATATACCAATTAATTTGGATTATGTTTCTAATCAAATGCAAATTCAAAAATAAGTTTAAAAAGCTCTTCCTCATTTGACTTCTAGTTGGAGTTATTTTATTGAGGTTTCGAAAAATAAAATTATCTGCAGTTGATGTTCATTAAGAATTGTGAACCGGGAAGGAAGTCAAGTGGTGTGTTCTAACGAGGTCCTTCAGTTTGACCGATGTGGCTTAATTACAAAGGCCAATGATTGGCTCCAAACGGGCAACTTTCAAGGATTCAAGCGAAAAAGGGCCATTAATGTCCAAACGCAGCACTCTAAATCCACATCTCAGAATTCTATTAGATAATACGAAATTCAGCTTCGAGTTTTAAAATTCACTAACAAAAGGTTAAAAGGTTAAATTGAAAAAGCGTACATGTTTGAGAGAGATTTACCATACATAGCGAAAGTTTCATAGTTATTTTTATCTATAAATCAAACTAATATTTGATTGCCATCAAAATGGTTTGTATCAAAGTTCTACATTTGATTACTTTGTAATGAATTGTTAGATATTTTAGCTTGAAAAGTTTTCAATATTATGAAAGTGTTTTCGGAAGTATGTAGAGGGTTTCTGAATAGAGTTACCATTGTCCTGCGAAAGGGGCGTGTGGTGCGTTTTACTAGTATGAGATGGCGAAAATTTAATTTGGTACTGACAAATCGGTCATTAAATAAAGATTTACGATTCTATACCCAAACAATGGTGCTTTATTTTACTAACTCTACTAATAAACCTTCCACTGTTTCACTGTTCTGCAAATCTCTCATGCTTTTATGCAAAATTTTACTGGGTTCCGTTTTTTTAGCCCCTTTCCACATTTGAATTGTCAATTTCCCGCAAATCATATATCTGAACACCTTTCAATTAAAATTTTTGATTTCAATTAAGATCATGTATAATTTATTTATTTATAATCCATAATAACATAAAACCTTGAGTGTTGTACAATAATTAAATCAATAAAAAGTATGTATGAATTTAAACAAAATTGGAAACGAAAGATCAATAGAAATAATGAAATAAACAAATATCAAGCAAGTATTGGGATCCGTAAAAGACATGAGATCTCCGAGAGTAGTGTATGAAATTAGGCTTTAGCCCAGGTGTCGGCAACCTTTTTTTGGCTACTGGTCAAAATCAACCAAAATGTTAAAACAGTCTTAAGATAAATTCTATTGAATATTTAATAAAAATTTGCATTATATGTACATATAGTATATGAGTTATAATGAAGAATTTTTTGCTTAAACAAAACATAAATGTACTTTGTTCTAATATTTATTTTCATAATAAATGTCAGCTTAGCCATACTATTGACATATGATGTACTTTCATCGATTTCAATGATAATTACGTCATTAAAATATCATTTTTGACTTGTGGGTCAATAATTTTGGACATATCTTCAATGCGAAGATGAACTGTTCTGGTTGATAGTGGCATTTAATTAATCCTCTCAAATATAGTATATATTTTTTTTATTTTCTAAGTCATTAAATAAATTTTTGGGACAATTGATGAATGCATTTTTAAAAATTCGCCATCTGTAAGTGGTTTTCACTTGCTACCAATGCTAACAGCTGCAACAAAACTAGTTGATGTAGAAAATTGATACGTCAACAAGAATTATTTTGACCGCGCTGAGTTTGAAATAAAAGATATTTTTATCTCGCAAGAGTACTGCGGATTACGCTATTGGCCAGTCTTGCGGAGTGATTAAGTCTGGACCATAGAGAGAAAAGATGTAATCCACTTAGCTACAATCCAACGTCATTTCGCGTATTAGCACGCTAGACATTCGGATGGATCACCGTAGTGAATTGGAAATCTCAGATGTTATATACTCGATCTCCCAAGTCCAGAGCGCTAGATCTATTAGCATGTATGTATAGATGCCATGCCATTAGTTAACTGAAGGTTTTCTACATTTTTATTCGACTAAAACTTGTCTTTGACATGCTTGAACTAGAAGATATAGGGTGTTTTTTTTAGAGGTATAGAACTTCGAATTGAAATAAAACACAAGAAAATCGTTTTAATGTCCATCAATTTGGCTTTATTGGAAGGATAATTTTTATGCCATTAATGTTTAAATATGATTTCGGGCATGTGGCCGCCGCGGCTGGCTCGAATAAATCCAATTCTACAGGTCCAATTTTCAACCACTTTTTCGAGCATATGGGGCCGTATGTTGGCAATAACGCCACGAATGTTGGCTTCCAAGTCCCCTAACGTTTCTGGTTTGTTGGCGTAGACGAGCGACTTCACATATCCCCAAAGAAAATAATCCAATGGTGTCAAATCACACGATCTTGGTGGCCAATTGACAGGTCCATTCCGCGAAATTATGCGCTCATCGAATGTTTCCTTCAATAAATCGATTGTGACGTGCGCTGTGTGGCATGTAGCGCCGTCTTGTTGGAACCACAACTCATCCACATTCATGCCATCCAATTCGGGAACAAAATAGTCGGTTATCATGGCTCTATACCGGTCTCCATTAACGGTAACTGACTCTCCAGCATTATTTCGGAAGAAGTATGGCCCAATGACTCCACCAGCCCATAGAGCACACCAAACAGTCAGTTTTTGTGGATGTAATGGCGTCTCAAGGGTCTCATGTGGATTCTCTTCACTCCAAATGCGGCAATTTTGCTTGCTGACGTAGCCATTCAACCAAAAATGAGCCTCATCACTGAACAAAATTTTGCGATGAAAATCAGCATCGAGATCAATCTCATTTTCGGCCCATACACCAAAATCACATGCCTGAAATCATATTTAAACATTAATGGCATAAAATTATCCTTCCAATAAAGCCAAATTGATGGACATTAAAACGATTTTCTTGTGTTTTATTTCAATTCGGAAGTTCTATACCTCTAAAAAAACACCCGTTATATATACCATGCAGGGACTTCAAACCTTCTATCCGGACACTTTTCGGAAAAATTATTCATTTTAATTGCCCCTTGAAATTATGCAACAATTTTAATTGATTTATAGAACCAATATACTTTTCAAAACAAAAAATGTTTTTTATAGAAATATTTGAAATAACGGATAATAATTTGAAAATTTAAAGTTCCTCCTGAAATTTTGAAATTTACTTTATATATGTATTTATGAAAATACTCTAAATGTGTGAAATTTTAGGGATACGCCGCATCCACAGAATCCATGGACCACACGCCACTGATAGATTTATATATATTTTTTTTTTTTTTTGGGGGGGCACCGATACCAAAGTCCGTTTTACCAGATCCTATGTTTTATGATACTTTATTTATATGTTGGTAATGTTATTGGGGACCCGGATTATTGACGGTCAGATCTTTGCCGTGAGAGATGGTTGAACTAATCTCCTGCTTGGCAACTAGAAATTCTATACTCTCGGCTAACCCGGCCGTTTAGCTTATAAATAAAGACAGTGCACATTCAAGTATAAATTGAGAAAGAAAGCATTTCAAAATTATTTTTTTATCTTGATCACAAAGGAGGATTTTAAAAATCAAAAACATCGTCATATTTACAAAATCTTTCTTACTTTTCACTTACATTAGCTTTAGGTAACCTATTTGTACTTTTACCTAAGCTTTCTTTATGTTTTATAGTTCAAAAAATTAATTTTTACCCAGAATATATATTTTTTATTGAAAACAAAATTTCGGAGGGGTGGCAGTTGAAACTGGCCAATACATATTTGAAATGAATTTTAATTTTGAATATAGAGTAATCAATTTTCGCCATTTTGTACCAATATTTTTAACAACATTTACACACAAACGAGAGTTTTTTAGATAGTTTGTTTCATCTTGCAAAAAAAGAGAGCAATTTCAATATGTACATGGTACAGCATTTCGGTAGCTGTTATCATGTTGTCATAAAAGAAAATTGGACTATATATATTATAATAAAAAGTGAAATACGAATTTCAATATTCCTTCTAGCATCTCGGGTGAGTAAAAATGAATTTTATCTTTTGAAAAATGTGGTGTATCTCTTGAATTATACACATGTAGGAAAATTGCGATGGCACTCTTAGAGAGCGATATTATATCTAGTTCTATTCCTGATTTATCATATCCCAAAAATAAATAAAAATTTCATATAATAAAATATCTATATAATTTTTTTTTTTATGAATGAAGATGATCTCCAAGCCCTTTTGGACACATTCAGCGCTAACTCTGTATGGCTCAACATGAAAATATCAACGACCAAGACAAAATCTATGGTCATAGCGAAGACTCCTCTCACATGCTCACCTAGAAATAAACAACACCCCGATAGAACAACTCTCAAGAATCAACTTGAACTACCTGAGAGTTGAAATATCAAGCAAGAGGAATGTGGGGAATGAAGTCAAGTCCCAAGTGGTAAAGGGTGCGAGAATTTCCGGATGCCTGTATAGCCTGATTTGGAAAAACAAATATCCATCTCCAGAAGGCAAAGTACGGATATACAAAACCTGTGTCCGTCCGGTAATCACTTATGGTATCGAATCAAGAGCGGATACGATTCTCACGAAACAACTTCTCAGAACAACAGATATGAGGATTATTAGAACTACCCAAGGCATGGTCATACGAGACAAAATCCGCAGTAAGGACCTCAGGAAACAAAGCAAGATTCAAGACATAGTTGACTGGGTGGGCGTTCGAAGAAAGTGCTGGGCCGATCATGTTGAGAGGATGCCTGTCGATCTTTTGCCGAAAATCGTTCGTGACAACCGTCCACAAGGAACAAGAAGCAAAGGAAGGCCAAAAAAAGATGGCATCAATCTTTTGTCACCGGCTAATTTATAAATTGGAAGAACAGGCGCAAGCGCCTATTAAGAAGAAGAAAAATATTTTTTTTAATTCTAATAACAGAATAATATGTAACTATCTTAATTATATCTTAATGAATCAAGTTCTGAAATTCTTTTAAAAAATAACTCTTGTAAGTGTAGAAATAATGAATAATCAGATTACAAGATTAGAAAAGTTTTCTTAGTTCATTTCAAGAAACTTGACTAATTATTATATAAAACTTTTCTCCTGTACAAATTTCGTTTGAAAAGAAATAATTTAGAAGAGTTAAAGGATTAATAAATAGTAGCAGAGAGAGATGAGAAAAAGAAGAAAAAAAACAAATTAGAACAAAAAACACAAGTTTAAAATCATTTTACATTTTGAATTATTTAAAAAAACACTAAAAATTGCAATATTAAAAAGGCATGGAAAGTTTTGGGAAATAAATTTCATATATATGTATATATCATTGGCGGGCGGTGACTTTTCAGGCAGGGGATCCTATCCAAAAAATAGACCTTCACTTTTTTTTAATTTAATTTTATATTTCGCACATTTTTGCAATCTTAGAATTTTTTTTCAAATTTAGCATTGGATTTTTTATCAATTGATATTTAAACAGAGCAATAATCTATATTCACTTCAGCTTCTTCTGGTGATGTTTCAATTCTTTTCATAGTTTAAAACTGACTGATACGCTCGTAGAAGGAATAATGCAAACTAAATGAATTAAATCACGAATAAAAATAAATTTTTGCTCATTGTGCTTTAAAATGTCTGAAACGCGGAGAAGAATATTTTTAAAATATGGTTTTTTCTCTTTGTATGTCTGAATACCGAAATTCGGAATATTTTTTCATATTCTTTAAATTTGCTAACGTTAAAAAGCTCCGCAAATTATAAATTTTATATAACTTTAAATGAATTAGTTGTACCTATAATATTAATAGAAAATATTTTTAAAATTTTACACTGGTGAAAATACTCTTGACATTTTGAAATTTGCCGCATCCACAGCATCCATGGACCGAACGCCACTGGTATATATATACATACATATTTTTTTTAGATTTTTTTTTTCTTTAATTGTAAATAATTTGTTTTTAAATAAAATGCACTTTTTTGTTTGGCTCCACACTCGTTTTATTTGACCATAGTAGTATTTGGAATTTAAAGTCCCAGGAGTCTAAAAAAGTTTTTAGAGGGTTCCGTTTTGTAAAACCTAAAGAGTACCTACGACATAAAAACTGGCTAAATGGACAGTAGAATCCCAGAAGATTAGATTTTTGATAAAATTGGATCACTTGACGTTTACTCTTAGCATTTTTAAAGCATTAATTAAAATGTTTTTAGATGTTTATAGTCCAGGCAAATTAAGTGAAAAGGGGGTATTTACAGGAATTATCTCCTGGTAAAGATTTTATTGCTGGAATACCTTTATTGGTGCCCCAATATTACCACCCCGAGTTTTCTCGCAATCTGATTCGTGGAATTTGTAGGTATGCAGAATCAGAGTCGTCAACTTAGACCCCCCCACCCCAAATTCAGACATAAAAAATTGAACAGGTTTTTTTAGGGGAAAAAAATGTTTTCATGGGGTAGTTCAGGTCTGGTGTTTTTTTAGAAACAAGCCCTAAGCTCAGTTTCTCTTTTTTTTTTTTTTTAATGATATTGATGTAAGAAGAAGATACACCAGAAGGTGCATCCCCTAAAGGCCTGTATGGGATGGCCCCTCCAACGTGAAAAGAACAGAGTAGAAGGAAAGAAGCCGGGATCACGAGCAAAATCTCAGAAAGTTAGATACAATCCAATATCCAATTTACCAAGTTTTTAGGGGCTTCGAGCAGTGGTAAATTCTCCGTTCGATAAATTTCTTGTTGCTTAATGGAAATTATCCAAATTAAAAATTAACCAGAAAGTAAAATTTTCATCAGTACCTTCTAGACGTGACTGATACATCGATCGCCTCGCCTACATTACATACTACATCAGATGGCAAAAGAACCTTATATCATTCTACATCGACGTTCTTACCTACACGTTGTGCATACTGCCATTAAACAAAATATTTCTCTTTCATACTTCTTCCAGAGATTCCTTTATTTGTTTATTTTATATCATTTTGAACATAATATTCAATAAATTTATATAAGGTATGGTGGGGTAAGCGCACACGCGGGGCAAGTGCGAGTTTGAGCGCCAGGATTCTTAATGTTATTGTTAAATAGGTGAGAAACGTTTGCATTCGTGGGAAATTTTCTTGTTGAGAGAGCTATGTAATTGGTTGGTACCCCATAGCAAAAAAAACAAAAACAGCAGATGTCAATCTGGCATACTACAATTGACGACCACCACACTAATTTGGTAGGTATTTTTTTATCCTTAATTATTTTCTCAATCAGTTATGTTTATTATGGAAATTTTGATTTACTGTCCCTTAATTGTATATATTTATATTTTTATTTCTCGATCCATTAAGAACAAAGGTTAAACTATTTTCATTTTAAATTTTACATGCAAATAATTGATAATAAGGGATACCTACAGCTTCTTTTGAAAATGCACTATTGAAAAATGGGCTCGCACTTACCCCCCTTACTAGATCTCATTTTATTATTATAATTTCCATAATTCAATCCCTTTTCTACCGTTTCCAGAATTTAGCTTAGCATATTTTTTTTTTACTTCATCCAATGCGAAGCAGATAAAATATTGTAATCGCTCTCAACCCCAAGAGTGACTTCAAAGGCTCCTCAGGTAAAGACTACGGAACCCATGGTCTCAACTAAAGTCACAAATAGTAGTATTCAATCAGGTTGAATTTTAGGAGTGACGGTTTTGTCAAAAATTACATGGGGTCTCGTCCAGAGGCCAAAAAGTGCTATTTTTTCATTTAGTCCGTGAGAATGGATGGATGGATGTTACTCTTTTTTACGCCGGCGATTTTTTCCACACCGTTCAACCGATTGAAATTGAAAACCTACCCCTCATATTTCTCCTCCAAAACCACCACTATACTTCCAATACCCCATTTCAAGGTTGTCATCTATTATATCCGAGATGGAAATAGTAATTGTTTTTAATTATATGTAAAAACAACCCTTCTAACATATGATTAAAAATAATCCATTTCCATCTCGGATATAATAGAAGAAAACCTCTTGTGAATAACTTAAGAGCTACAAGGTTCGAAATTTTTCATTCAAGATTAAATTTTGCATACTAGAAGGAAATAGAGGGTGAGAGAATCTAAAGCAGTGGGGGTAAAATAGCTACTTGAAGGGGTAATCGGACTAATTAATATATGTTGACGGTAACGGGTTCATTTTTTCCGCTACAGGCGAGGCGAGGATGGATATTTTTTTAACAAGGGGTAAAGACACATGGCTTGCGACCAAGTGGTAATGAAACTGAAAGGGCTAGGAACCATTGATGTAAAGAATATTCAAGGAGTTGCAATGAAGTCGAAGGTTTGTTGAACGTGTTAGGATCCTTGGGTAAGATCGAAATAAAAAACAAAAAATTCTAATGTCGAATGAGTTGGGTGGAAGGATAATTTTAATATTGGTTTAGATCGTATTTAAGGTTCAAAATATTTTATTCAAAGAAATGTCTAGGATCAGAGAGCGGGGGCCCGGGGCCTCGTGTTCAATGGGACCTCGAAATTCTTCATTTTTTTTTTTTTTTTTTTGAGAAATGTGGTTTCAAGAAGGCAGAAATGTTAGGTATTTTTCAAAAGGGAATTTTAATTTTTACCTTCTTTATTAATTACTGAAATTCATGAAATAATATAATGTCATCGCAAATATGTAGTTTTGCGAAATTTCAAGCAATCGGTTTATTAGAAGTGGGGCGAAATTATGTAGATGTAAGATTCTATCCAGTTAACAGAGGAACAAAGTTAAATAAAAACATATAAAAATAGAAACCAAAAAATTGTCATTTGAAGAGTATAATTAAATTTACAAAAAAAAAAAACAATAATATGTACGTATAAAGCTCTTCTACAAATGAGGTGATGAAAGCCCAGGAGAGACGGTTGTTATACTCTCGAAGTGAAAGAAAACAAATATCTTTTCTTTTAATTTGAAAAAAAATTATTAAATATTTAAAACCACGAAACATGTTTCGGTTGCAGCTCACAAACATTTTCAGTGGGCAAATTAAACAAATCAGAGGGAAAAAAGATTAACATTTTTAAATATTAAATGAAAAATATTTGTTTTATTTTACTTCGAGAGTATAACAACGGTCTCTCCTGGGCTTTCATCACCTCATTTGTAGAAGAAGTCAGCTTTATATATTTTGCAATTTTCAAGATTTTTTATGAAAATAATAATAATAATAATCGTGTCTAGCAGCCAATTACAAATGAAACTTAAATAAATTTTTGTATGGCAAAGATTGAATATTTATATTCGTTTTCTTAGGTAAATTGGCTAATAAACATGATTTTTTTTTATTTTTAAATATAAATTACACCAGCCGCTAAAACCTCAATATTCAAATAATAGTAAATTTTGAAATTAATTTTTTATATATGGGGCATTCAACGCCAAATCGGACGGTTTGAAAAATTTAAATTTTTGATTTCCTTCATTTTGGACATTTTTTAGTGCCCATCAAAAAACTCATCCTGGTAAATTTTGAAATTGCTTTTATCACCGGTTTAAAAGATATCGAATTTCGGATTTTTGCAAATAACTTCTTCAAAAATGGTCCAAATTAAATTTTTTTTTTGAAATTTTTGTTTTTATACATACATTTTAGAAAAATGGTTAATAGCGAATAATTTTTTTTCGAAATTTTCAAAAATCGAAAAAAAATAGTAATTATCATAGGACCACTATCAACCCGGTCTTAAAATTTGTACAATGAATAGAAGTTTAAAATAAAAAATTATCGAAAAAAAATCGAAGAGTACATACAGTATCCAAAACAAGATTAAAATTTTCAAACTCAAAAATCGCATATAAAAACACTTTAAATAATTAATTGTTTAATTAATGAATCAAGGCCAACGATGCGAAAAATGAACGAGGGAGAGATTAATGAAATTCCATAATTCATATAGACATTAGGTATTAGTTTGGGTTTGGGTATCAGTGGCTAAGAGGATATAGGAGCTATAGCTCTTATGACAAAGCATTGCAGTGCACATGCGAAGATCCCGGGTTCGAACCCCGGCTGATCCTTTTGTCTATAATAAAAATAATCTTTTCTTCGTTCCCTAAATTTAACTTTAAATTATTTTTTTTATTTTTTTTTTTTAAAGTATGCAAAAAAACAAAAATTTCAAAAAAAAATGGAATTTGGACAATTTTTGAAGAAGTTATGAGAGATAAATCGAAATTCGATATCTTTTAAACAGGTGATGAAAAAAATTTCAAAATTTACCAGGAAGAGTTTTTTCATGGATACTAAAAAATGTCAAAAAATGGAGGAAATCAAAAATTAAAATTTTTCAAACCGTCCGATTTGGCGTGGAATGCCCTCTATACAAACTGACTAGTCAAACTTTATTAAGGGGTTTTTTAGGCGGAGATTTTTAATGAGAATTGAGGGTAATTAAAAAAAATTAGAAAAAATGTTTTATAAAAAACTTGAAGGAGACAATAAAAGTGTGTCTTCTGATGGAATTATAAATTTTATTTATAACGATCATCGATATAAATAAAAGTTATAATTCCAGCAGAAGACACACTCTTTATTGTCTCCTTCAATATTTAAAAATTCTGCTACCCTCGGCACAAAAACTTTCAATTTATAAAAAAACCTTCATTTTTTAGGAACATGTGAATATATTGTAGTTAAAAAAAAAAAAAAAAAAAAAAAGTTGAAGAAAAATCGCTTGTCTACGAGAGGGAGATGCACTTACTGGTGACTAGATCAAAAGTGGCAGCAGGTTGTTCCCGAAAACAACCGGTTGGCAAGAGGGTCGTAAGTACAGAGACGTGGAGTAAAATGGTCCACGCGACGTGGAGGAGACGCAGCGAATGGAGGCGGCTGTGTGGGGCGGCGTCGGCGTCGGCGCCGAGGCGACCCTCGCCCCCAGGTCCATTGGGGTGACAGCTCGAGAACCGCCTTGGCGGGGGCCATTCACACCCCCGCCGCCTTCCACAGGGGCTAAGATATCAATAGTACCATACAACACGGGGCTTTACTCACTAGAAAAGATATCCTAGGAGAAATGGATCTCGGGGGTGGTTGCCGTTACGCGAAACCTCTGTCTGCCGGGCGGCTCTAGTATTGAATTCATTAGGGGAAAATCCTCAGTCTGTTTAAAAATGTCTAAAACGGCCACAAAAATATTGCATATCTGAGGTGTTTTGTCCTGAGGGTCGAACTAACATGCCCGGACAGTGCGTTAGTACCTGGGTTCAGCTCCTGGGGGACGAACCCTCTGAAAATGCAATATAAAAATCGAGGAGTGATCCGCGATTGGAAGTAGGTGTACACCTCTTTGTAAGTATTTTGGAAGTAGTTGGAAATATTTGAAAATATTTGGAAGTACTTGGAAATATTTGAAAGTACTTGAAAATATTTGGAAGTGCTTGGGAATATTTGAAAGTACTTGGAAATATTTGGAAGTGCTTGGAAATTTTTGGAAGTGCTTGGAAATATTTGGAAGTACTTGGAAATATTTGGAAGTACTTGGGAATATTTGGAAGTACTTGGAAATATTTGGAACTGCTTGGAAATATTTGGAAGTACAAGTGGAAGTAGGTGTAGAGCATATTAGGTCGCGGTTCTTTTTTTTTTTTTTTTTTAATGATATTGATGTGAGAAGGGAGAAACACCAGAAGGTGGATCCCCTAAAGGCCTGTATGGGCTGGCCCCTCCATCGTGAAAAGAACAGAGTAGAAGGAAAAGGAGCCGGGATCACGAGCCAATCTCAGAAACTTAGATACAATTCAATATCCAATTTACTAAGGTTTTAGAGGCTTCGAGCAGTGGTAAATTCTCCGCGCGATAAATTCGGTTAAATTTATCTCCCACTTATCTCCCCTCGATAAAAATATTTCAACTAATATCAAAGAAATTAAGACCAGATAAATTAAATTCTTTTCATAAATAATTCGGTTGTCACAGCGAGTTGTATTTTTGAAAAAATTCCAACTTTTTTTCAAAAATTTTTAAGAAAAAAATAAAAACCGACTTCAAAAAATTAAGTGCAACAAATATAAAAATACACTAAAAGGTATAAAATAATTATTATCTTATTTAGTTACAACTAAACGACGAAATATTAACACGAAATTACTTTTTAAAGTCGGTGCCAAACAAACTATACCTATAAGCGAGCGTACCCGCCAAACGTACTAAGTAAGATCCGTCGAGTGCGATTCATAAAAGGTATATGTTTGGCACCAACTTCAAAAAGTAATTTCGTGTTAATATTTCGTCGTTTAGTTGTAACTAAATAAGATAATAATTATTTTATACCTTTTAGTGTATTTTTATATTTGTTGCACTTAATTTTTGAAGTCGGTTTTTATTTTTTCTTAAAAATTTTTATTTTTCTCTTTTTAGTGATGTTATTAATAGTTATTATATCATCAGAACTTGACCAAATTAATATGAGACCATCCCTAAGACACCCCCTTTCGGATAAAAAAAGAACCATCGAAATCGGTTCATAAACAAAGAGGTTAGGTCTAAACAAACCTAAACAAACCTAATTAAAAAGGTCTAATACCTATGAAAAAAAATCGAAAAAAAAATGGGACCAATCGGAAGCTAGACTGGACCCAATGCAAAAAAAATTTTCAAAATCGGTTGACAATTGGCGGAGATATGAGGTAACATAGGCACAAAAAAAAAAAAAAAAAAAAAAAAAATTCAATCGAATAGAGAACCTCCTCCTTTTTTGAAGTCGGTTTAAAAGAGATACTCATTCTCTGCTATAAGGTAGTTCTTTCACAAATGCAAAAATTCAAGAACTTCGAAACTCTAGTATTGAATTCATTAAGGGAAAATCCTCAGTCTGTTTAAAAATGTCTAAAACGGCCACAAAAATATTGCATTATCAGAGGTGTTTTGTCCTGAGGGTCGAACTAACATGCCGGACAGTGCGTTAGTACCTGGGTTCAACTCCTGGAGGGACGAACCCTCTGAAAATGCAATATAAAAATCGAGGGGTGATCCGCGATTGGAAGTAGGTGTACACCGCTTTGGAAGAATTTTGGAAGTACTTGGAAATATTTGGAAGTACTTGGAAATATTTGGAAGTGCTTGGAAATATTTGAAAGTACTTGGGAATATTTGAAAGTACTTGGAAATATTTGGAAGTACTTGGAAATATTTGGAATTACTTGGAAATATTTGGAAGTACTTGGAAATATTTGGAAGTACAAGTGGAAGTAGGTGTAGAGCATATTAGGTCGCGGTTCACCCCTCGATAAAAATATTTCAACTAATATCAAAGAAATTAAGACCAGATAAATTAAATTCTTTTCATAAATAATTCGGTTGTCACCGCGAGTTGTATTTTTGAAAAAATTCCATCTTTTTTTTCAAAAAGAGATACTCATTCTCTGCTTTAAGGTAGTTCTTTCACAAATGCAAAAATTCAAGAGCTTCGAAACTTGGAATATAAGTCATTAAAAAGATAATAAACACACTGTTAAAATTTGAAGACGATGTACTACAACAAACATGAAATAATTGCAATTAAAAATGAAAATTTTTTACATATGGTAGATTGGGAAAGGGTGGGAAAATAATCATTATTTTATTTTATTTCATTGAAGGACTTTCACCATCTTGATGAAAAACTAATATTTGTTAGAATAATATATTCGGAGTAACTTAAAAAAATTGAAATTATTTACCTCGTAGTTTTGATAAAAAATAAAAAAAAACATATTTGGGCGATTATTTATAGTGGAGGGGATATAATATCAATTGCTTGAAAACGCAAATAAAGAGAATATAGTAGTGTAAAAAGTACAGTCACGTTAAAAAACATAACCTAAAATTTTAGCACCGTTCATATTTATAGAGTGGTTACAAGACTAAAACTTTTTGTGTGGATCGTCGCGAAAGAACATCCTTAATTATTAAATTAAATATTGGTCTATTCCCTGGAAACTTTATTCAGGTTAGAATAATTTTTATTTTTGCCGTTTGAGTTGATACATTTTAATATATTGCATGTCAGAGGTGTTTTGTCCTGAGGGTCGAACTAACATGGCCGGACAGTGTGTTAGTACCTGGGTTCAACTCCTGTGGGGACGAACCCTCTGATAATCCAATATAAAAATATTTCAACTAATATCAAAGAAATTAAGATTAGATAAATTAAATTATTTTCAAAAATATTTTATTTTTTCGTCTTTGGGTCAGGATTCCGATAACCCAGGACCCTAACCTTGTCGTTATCGTTTGTATTTCCAATTCGGAGAAGGGATTAGATTTTGGCCTCTCTTGTTTAAGTACTTCTGACTCGAAAATAACATCTTTTGAATTATTTTATTGAGATCTTAAAGCGTTACGATGATGTTGAAATAAATTGGAGGAAAAAGTAAAAAAATTTTCAAGACTCTTCAAGGTTTCCGTTAAGGTTAAATATAATACTAAAATTCGAAATGAAAAGATCGAGTTTGCCGAGGGTAGCAGAGTGAAATATGAATATTGGATGTAGATAAATTCGTTTGTGAAATGGCCAAATAACTATTACAACAAAAGGATTTACCTACATCTAATCATGTATTTGAACCATGAGGAATAACAGATTATATATATATATATATATATATATATACAGGGTGATTCACGGTCGATGGCACGTTAGGCGTTTATGGAAAACGAAACGAAGGATTTTTCTGAAAATTTAGACCTTACATTTTTTTACCTGTTCTATCGATCTAAAATATTTTCAGCATTGTGACGTTTCGGCTTCTATCGAAAAGTTGTAGGAACTTTATTTTTTTTAATGGAACACCCCATATATTAACACGTTTTTAGAACCGCCCTTTTATTAAAACACTTTTTTGTTAAAATTGTCCTATATCTATCGGTTTTCGAGATAAAAAATAATTTATGTTAAATATGGTCCAAAACATGGCCCTAATTAAACTTAAATAAATTAGTGCTCTCAATTCATGAAAAGTTGATATTTTGGTGGTAGTTTAGACACACCCGAAGTATTTAATTTACGCAGAAAAATCGAAAAATATTTTAGATCGATAGAACAGGTAAGAAAATGTAAGGTGCTAAATTTTCAGAAAAATCCTGCCTTCCGTTTTCCATAAACGTCTAACGTGCCACCGACCGTGAATCACCCTGTATATATATTGGTCGGTATAATATAGGTTATTTTTCATTAATAAAGTAAGGTTTCTCTCTGTAAAATGCTAAAATTGGGGAGGAAATTTTATAAATAACCATAGCAACTGCGTTTTTATCGTATCCGTTGCCTTTGCTGAAGATCTGGAGGAATCGACTGAAAATCAAAAATAGCTATCGATTCTCATCTAATAATGTAATGATTGAGGAATAATCATTCTGCATTGCACTTCTGACGTTACGATTATCACTGGTACCTAACTAGTTTTGAAAACATGGAGGAATCGAATTAAAATCAAAAAAAGACCAAATTCTTTTTATCTGATTAATAATAAAGGAATAAACATATTAATATTTCAAATGACTATGGATAAAGTCTAGCAGCGATCCGTTGCAGTTTATTTATCATGGAGTGGTGGGGTGTGAAGTTTTTCTGTTAAGATCTCCTTAAGTAGAATTACACTAAATTTAATTCTTTTTTACCTCATTGATATTAAATAATAATAAATAATAATAATAACGACATGAGTGGCCATTTTCAGGTGATTTTTATACCTACCGGCGTTCACAAGAGTCTTAACTTAAAATTAAGAAAAAATTCGCGATTTCCTTCATTCTCTACCTATCCAGAAAAAATAAGAACTAATTTGATATTTCAAATATTTTTAAGTTTAAAGTTATGAAACCCTCGGTATGAGGCTGACTCGCACTTGACTGGCTTATTTGTATTGATTGTAATTAAGTCATTTGAAATTTAGGAATGCTCACAATGTCAATTTCCCACTTCCCCTAACTAAATACACCAACAAAATAGCCCTCGTGTGAATACAAAACTTTCATATTGATGTAGATCCACGAGTCTCCACTGATTTCTCCATGAATATACAAAAGGGACGATGACGTCTCAGTAATGAGGCAATACGGTTGTGAAGAGAATAATATTGAGTAAAGCTGACTTTAACTAAACTTTGATAATATAAAAATGCAAATTTCCGATAGTAATAGACTTAAGATTTCTAAAGAAATTCGCTTTTTAAAGACCATTTTGAAAGATTTTAAATCGGATCATGAGGGAAACTCCAAACTCTTAGAAATTGGTAAAGAAATTCACAAGAGGTAGCCTACTACTAAATCCGGGATGTTTTTTAAATCCCCCCTCCCCCTGTGTCACATTTTCATTGAGCACCCCCTGTATTGAGACTTCACACTATGAATTTTATACCCTATAATTTAATAATTAAACTTAACTAAAGGGAATTATAATATATTTTAAGATTAACTTTATTTTTACTCATATCATGAAATCTAAATAATATATTTGAAAATTAAAAAAAAAATTTAGTTTGACTTTTTATGACATCACAATTGTTAAGATACCCGCCCCCCCTGTCACATTTTGTCACAAATCTTTAATGCCCCCTCACCCCTTACTGTGTGACATAATTTATGGACGGCCCCATACAAACATTCTTACATTTAGTAAATATCCATTAACACCACGAATTTAATAGTAGACAATCTCTCGTAATTTTCTTTAGATATCTTTAAGAGCTTTGATTTTCCCTGCGTGATCTCGATCTAAAATGTTTTAAGCTAGTGATAGCTAAATCTCCAAATATACCGCTCTATAATAGAACAATGAATTTAGAAAGTAACCAGGAAGAGAGAACAAGACGCCATAGTAAAGCTAGATAAGAGTCCTACTTATTCTTCCTGGTCTACTTTCATCTATCACAAATGTGGATGAGACTGCAGGGAGCGGAATTTTGAGCCTTCAAAGAAAATGCCTTAGAAACTGAACCTAAAATGTCTGCTTGGATGGCGCGCCACTTATTATTATAGGACATAGATTATTGATATATAGCTAATTCTATGTCACCTTCTCTCTTAAAATCTTTTTACATTTAACTCTTAATCCTTAACTCTTTTTTTTGAGGTGCAGAGCCATTGCCTTAATATAACAATGTATATAATGCCCATGGGCGAGCGGTGACTTTTAAGTCAGAGGATGCTGTCCCTTCATTTTTGAAAATTTTATTTTATTTTTCGTAAAATTCTTCAATAACCGCTTAATATAATTTTCCAAATTTAACATTAGATTTTTTCATTTGATATTATAGACAGAGCGGGCAGTGTATCTTCACTTTGACCACTTCCAGGGCAAGTACTACAGATACTATCACGGTGTCTGTTCAGTCGAGCTGAAATCAATTATCCCCCCTAATGCCCTCTCTTTGCGCGAAGCACGCGGTTTTCTAACGCTCAGCACTCCTTCGCTGTCAAATTGGATAAATTTCGAACAAGCGCTTTCGCCAACTCTTTTATCCCTTTGACCTCCAGAGACTGGAACTCGCTCCCTGCCACCATCTTTCCCGCGACCTATAACCTTCAGCTATTTAAGACCCGTATCCACAGATACCTTCGACCCCCGCCCAACCCATAAAATTCTTTCTTCTTCTTTTCACGATGGAGGGGCCAACCCAGGCCTTTAGGGGTTGCACCTTTTTTGGTGTAACTCCTTCTCTCATCATTATCATAAAAAAAAAAAAAAAAAAAGTAAAAATAATCCACCTTTCTATCTTAGTTGCTCTGTCTGAGTACTTTCAATAAGTATTTTTTGGTTGATAATATGAAATAATTAGTTTGGATGTAATATGGAAAAAATTTGGTAACTTTTTGGTAACCTATTTTTTGTGAGTACCTCTTAGCCACTTTGTTTTTATTAATATTTTGTCTAATTAATTACAAAATTGTCTTTGACGTCCTGATAATAATAAAGAATTCAAAAAAAAAAAAAAAAAAAATTATAGGTTTTTTTTTGTTTTGTTTTTGATTTTAGAGTATCCAGTTTTCTGATGTTGAGTGTACAAATAGATGCTAGGCAGGAACGCGCCGACGCCGTCCGGTCATGCCATAGTCATACCCTTAACTGATCTGCCGATTCAGTTGTCTAAATACCAGGGGCTCCCAGGATCGAGGTGTAGCTATTAAATGACTCGACTAATGATGCTACTGGCAAACAGCGAGCGTGCCGAGACAGGTTTGAACATGATTGTGTCCCACCCTCTGCTCGCTAGTCAACCCTTCAAGTCAGTTTGTCAATTTTATAAGGTAAACAAAGTATTAATTAAAAAAAGCGGCTAAGTGCAATCAAATACTTCTGCCAAAACATATTTTAGTTCATCATTCACAATTAATTTTTTTATTCAATTTATAGTTTTTAAATGAAAGTCAGACTTCGAGTACATGTGAACTAATTTACTTTCAACCTCATAAAATCAAAGTATTCCATAAGATAGCGAAAATTATTCAAATATGAAATCTGGAAAATTCTATTCATATTCTAACGTTAAAAAGTTCCATAAATTTTAAATTAAATCTAAGCGAAATAAAGCTAAACGAAATTAATAAATGACACGCTATGAAGATAGTCTTGACGTTCTAAGATTTTATGGATGCGGCGCATCCTTAGCATCCATGGACCGCACGCCAATGATAATGCCATATTTTAAGTGTATACAGTAGTGTCATTTAACAACTCGATTTTAACACGCTTTGTTTTAGAATCTAAAAAGTGTTTTCTATCGATGAAAAATTTATCAAATAACATTTATTATATCTACAATTAATTTAATAACTAAAATTAGCATTTAAAAACTTGTATACTTTAAATTAAGCTCTTAATTTTTGTACTAAAAAAAATATATATATAATATTAATTTTTTTTAATCAGTTTTTATTATTATTTGCGTTGATTTACCACTTTTTCTAAAGTAAAATTTAATTTCAGTGTAGGAAAAAATCTGCTTCTATTTAATACAATTTTATGAATTTGTTAAATTACCAATTTCCGTTAATATGCGTATATTGGCGTTCGTATAAAAATGTAAATATTTAATTTAATGAATTATCTTCTCTGCATAAATTATGAGCACATTAACAAATGCTATTAATCATTGCTTTTCAAAATAATATAATTAGAATATATGTATATTCCAGGAATATTCATTTTGGATAATTCGAGAGAAAAAATAATTTCATTTATATCAAATAGGACTAAAGTGAAATATGAAACAAACTCTTTAAAATAAATAATAAATTTCGGCTTTGTTGATATTCTGGTCTTGGAGATTTATTAATTTTAATTTTTTCGAAAGCACTTCCTCCCAAATGTCTGGTCCTGAAAGGCTAAAAGTTAAACCAAACCTTGGTAGCTGATAGTTGAGTTTAAAATTTTATTAACCATTTTAAACACATTTCCTTTAAAGAGATTTCTCCCTCCCCAATTTTCACCGTTTAACTTGAGAATTTCCGATTTTCACTAAGCTCAACTGCATTATCTTCAAATATATAAAACTTCGCCACACTAGCTTGTAGGAAGTGAGATTTAATTTCCGGACCCACATATTTTCAAGACACATAAATTTCTTTATTATATTGTATAATATGTCAAGATGCAAGCACTGCTCCAAACCAAGTTCTCACAAACGCTGGGTCTATTTGCATGAAACAATTTAGGGCTTAATTGCCACCTACATAATAACTATGCTTCCCATTAATAACATATACCGGGTGAGTTTTTTATCTTGAGATAGTCTTATAACTCCAAAACAGTGCATTATATGAACAAAAGTTTCAAATAAAAGTTTATTTATATCGAGGAGAAACTAAACTACATTATTGTTTGTCGACCTAGAACAAGCTTTCAAGGGTATTTCAATGTCAACTTCTGTTTTTTAAATAGAAACCTATATATTTCTTAATCTTCAAAAAAAACTGAAAAACTGAAGAACTATTTTTTATCCGACATCAAATAAACAAAATATTAAATCAATTAGATTTCAAAAAATAATCTTAATAATTATTTTTAACAATTATTTAACTTAATTATCAAATAATAATGATTGAATAATTAATTATTAAATAAATAATTATTAAATCGAAAAGTCACAATAATGAAAATAAGTGTTTATAAGGATATTAAAACTTCATTATACTCAGATTTAAGAGATTATTTTCTACTTAATAGAGCTAGTTAAAATTCTTGAGTTTAAAAAAGTTTATTTCTCACCAATCCAGTAGATAGTTATATTGTATTACGATAATAAAAATGGAGAATTTTTTGTTGAAGACAGAATTAAAATGGTCTTAATTTATGCGGTGAATGTGGAAGAAGTGTTAGGAGATGGCATTGAAATGAATGCCGACAGGAATACAACCTCACGAGCTTCATTTTATCATGTTGTAAAACTGTTAAAAAAAATAAAATAAAATAAAAAAAGAAAGTGTAAAGGCTACGAAGGCCAAAATAACAAAATTGGAACTGGAATTCATCTAGTTTTTTTCTAAAAAGTATGATAAAAAACAAAAATTTCACAAAAAAATTTTGAATTTGGATCATTTTTGAAGAAGTTATGAGCAACAAACCGAAATTCGATATCTTTTAGACCGGTCATCAAAAAAATTCAAAATTTACCAGGAAGAGTTTTTTGATGGGTACTAAATAATGTCAAAAAATGAAGGAAATCAAAAATTAAAATTGTCAAACCGTCAGAATACAATACACACATACACATATATACAAACCTCAAACCATTACCCCCTCACCATTACCAATAAATTTGTAATATCGGACAACGTAGTTTACTTTCTCTTGAATAATTTTCTACTTTTTCCTCCAATTCCTCTTTGAAAAGAATCTTCAAACATCTGCAAAGACTGAATAGAGAGGAAGAAAGAGGAATTAGAAAAAAAAGGAAAAAAAATATTAGATTTTTTTAATTAAACAAAAAAAATTAACGAATTTTTGTAAATAAATGATCAATTTAAGTAATTAATAGTATAACGAATTATGAAAAAAAGTCAAGTGAAAAGGCCTGTGGTAACAAATCGTATTTTAACAATTAATCGAATATTTGTAGATAACAAGGGAATGAGAAATAAATCAGAGAGACGAAACGCGTAGTTGATGAACGATAATTAAAATAACCTATTTATTGAAATCAATAGTAACAAATAAAACTGTACGGTTCAAGGATGTTAATTTTTTAATTTTTTTAAGATTCAAGTAAGTAGTTGTTATACCATGATGGTGAAACTCGTTCTGGCTATGGTTGAGCTATCATAGTGAAAAAAGGAAGACATTTCAATAGTAGGGTCGAAATTCCTGTGAATATGTTTCTTTCTCTGTGAAGATTGAAGAATGTATATATCGAGAAAAACAAGAGCAGGAAGGAGTTCCAGTCTTTAGAAGTAGAAGTTTGGGCATAAACGAGTTTGCGAATGGGTTTGTTCGATTTCTATCTATCTGATTACGAAGGGGTGCTGAATGTTTGAAAATTGTGTGTTTTAAGCAAATCAGAATTTTGAGAGAATAATGATATTAACTCAGAACAAAGACCAAGGAGGTATCTATTAAAAAGAGAAATTAGGGGAATCGATTTTTTTTTGGCTTTTCGGCCTTTATAGCCATAAGCCAATTTACGATACTACTTTTTTTTTTAAATTTATCTCTACCCCGGGGTCAGATTTTAGCCGGATGCCTCGAGTCGGATTCGAACCCGGGTCCACTTGTGATTGTTTCAACATTGCGAAAAATACAAATCAAATTAAATAGTCGAATTTATTTTCTAATTATATTTGATTAGCATTGTATTTTAAATTTTTTAATTCAAATCACTTCATATCGGCGAGGCAGGTCTCTTGCTAGCCTCCTATAATCTCCTTTCATCCCACCGACCTTATCATTCCCCCTGACCCACCATCATCCATCCCGCCAACCCTATACATGCCCTCTGAACTATTTCATCTTCCCCTAACTCTGATCATCATCCGAACCCCACGAACCCGGGTGCAGGATTAATTTTTTTGGACCTCCACTCATTTTGTTTGGTTGGTTGTTAAGTTTCTAGTTCCTTAGGGGTCACGAAGGCGGGCATATAATACAAGGGCGGATTCAGGAATTTTTTTATGGGGGGGGGGGGGGGAGAATGTATATAAGGTGCCCGATGTATATAAGATCTACTTTTTATCTCGAAAGTGAATTTTACAAATTTTTTGCCAGGCACGGGCCTCTATGGGGGGGGGGCGGTCGCCCCCTCCGCCCCCCTGGATCCGCCCTTGATATAATATTAATATATTGAGAGAGTCTTCTGTTTTTTTAAATAAAATAATTTTTAATTATTTCTAGAGACTATAGTTTCGAAGGCATTGCCTTCATCATCAGTCTATCACAAATATTTCAAATTAGTTACAAATTAAGATTTATACATTGAAAATTTTGAAAAATATATAATGTCTTTTTCTTCATGTTTCCCCTTGGGAGATTAGAATGTAAATGGAGCAATATCTGGGTTACTCTTTTGTTTAGGCTTTTTCTAAAGAGTTTTTCCTGAATGAATTGAATGTTTTTAAAAATGGGTCATTGATAATTTCTAGTTTTTCATTTAAAGATTCAATTGGGCTTTTTTCCAAGGATTTTAAAATTTCAATGGATTCTTTTAAAGAAAGAATTAAGGGGTCATTGACTTCTTTGATCAATTTAATTTTGGATTGATCTGGAAAACTATGATTATTAGCATTTAAATGCTCTGCAAATGCATAATTTTCATATTTTAATTTGTAGGCCCTCTTGTGTTCATTGATCCTAATGGATAAATTTCTTTCTGTTTTTCCTATATAAGTTGCATTGCAATCTTGGCATGTCAATTTATATACACCGGATTTTTTCATTTTCCGTAATTTTATCTTTAATTTTTTTTAATTTTATTTAAAAAAAACAGAAGACTCTCTCATTTTAATTTTAACCTAAAATAAAAACAATTCTGTTACCATCGACAGTGAAATCTTTTATTCAACTAATAGTATTAATATAATTTTTAATATTATTAGGTATATATATTACGTAGAATTATAAATCCCGTATAAGTTATCCCTTCTGTCGTATGGTCTTAAGCACATACCCGATTTTTTTTATTATTATTAATTTTTTATTAATAAGTATACAAAATAATTAATATACACGGACCAATATACATTTGAATAAACAAATTGTTCATAACTATAACCCTCTTATGGGTTTTTGGTTTCTTGCTCCCGTTTCTTCAATCTTCTTCTGGTCCCTCGTCTATCTTCTTTATTTTCTCCTGAATGTTAACTTATTTATTGAAACGGACCAAGTAGTTATGTCTCTCCCCCTCCTTGCCTACCCATTCAGCTAATAAACAATTAAAATAAAGATATGTCATATTTCTTTCTTTAATGGTTGTTAAAAAATGAAAACAAGAGAGAAATGATAAGAGTAAAAGAATGTCAATTAGCAAAGTAGATAGATGAATTCAAATAATAAATTTAAAAGTTCTCAAAGTAGGGAAAAAGATACTAAGAAATATAAGAAAAAAAGCTTATGGAAAGAATCGAAAATCTGATCCTCTTGTATACTGAAAAAGTGGGATAAACTTTGAAAAGCGCTCAAAATTTGAATTAGATTAATCAAAATGGACTCTTAAAAAAAGCAAAAGAAGAACTGAATTTCCTGTTAGAGAAAAACCAGGATGGTATTCCGATACTTTCCGATACCGATAAAAGGAAGAGAAGTCAAACGGACAATGGCAATCCGAATGAACAATTTAATCGTTTCACGGTTCCAATCGATTTATAATAAATAATTAAAGAAATTCAGGACAAAATTCTTATATTAACTCTATATCTAAGTAATAAAGAACGGCAAAAGAATTCAAAAATTGTATTCTTCAAGAAAGTTTAATACGTTGCAGTTGAAGCAGGCTTTTCTAATCTTGATGATAGTAGAGTTTAACCAATGAAGCCCCGCTCCCTGTATTTTCAATAAATACTTTAATAAGATATTTTATAAATATAATTAGGAAGAACTAAACATTTTTACATCACTCGATACGTTGTCTGCAAATTTTGGTGTTTTTGCACTACAACAGTTTGAGCTGATATACAACTGAAAGATCCACAAAGTAGGATTAACTAAAAGCCTAACGCAGAAATTAACAAGTATTATAGTAAAGAAGAAAAATGTTCAAATATTTAAACAAATGTCAGTCTATTGATGGAATGAAAGGCGTGTCAAAGAGTTCGGAAACATGGAAGACATTGAAATGGATGAAATCGTCTAACGTCAGATAATAGGTAATAAGCAACTTATTAACACTATATCCATGAAAGAATGAAATATTATCAAAAACTACTGCAAAAAAATAGCCAAGAATTTATGCATGAGAATCATCTAAAATATTACACTGCTGGACAAAATTTAACAAAAATTTGCTGCCGTAAATCTAGCAATGGATTCCAGTAGAATTTTTATACGCTGATTATCATGCACTTTCTCGATTTTTTACAATCGCTCAGAGTTTTGAAATATTATCGGTCAAAAAGAAGAAAAAGGCCATTTTGACCTATTTTCGAGTGCCATCATATATCAAACAGAAATATTTGAAAACAAAATATTTTGTTGACGTAAAAGAAACAGTTTCCTCTTTGATTTTCAAATTACCACTTGTTATTAGCTCAATTAGAACTCGAATTATAACTAAAAAACTAAGACCATTATGTTTTTATCTATGTTTATTATCCTTTATAATCTTGTAGTTTTAGTTTTTTAGTTATAACTCGAGTTCCAATTAAGCCAAAAACAAGAGGTAATTTGAAAATCAAAGAGGAAACTGTTTTCTATTACGTTAATAAAATATTTTGATTTCAAATATTGCTGTTTAATATTTAATGGGACTCGAAAATGGTCAAAATGGCCTTTTTCGCCGTTTTGACCGATAATATCTCAAAACTCAGAACGGTTGTAAAAAATCGGGGAAGTGCATGATAATCAGCGTATAAAACTCTACTAGAATCCATTGTTAGATTTATGGCAACAAATGTATATTGTAACTGGGATAACTCCCGTATATCGAATAAAATAAAAAATAAAAATAAAATAAAATTTTTGTGGGCCAGTGTTATCTATCCATGCGACATAGTCTCCCAACCAAACAACCAAGTCGAACTGAATAGCAATTTTAATTAAACCATTTTAAATGTGATATATTATATATAGTAGTTTATAAAAAAATGTGTTGAAAAGAAACTCTTAGGATAATAAAAGCATATAAATAATAGGAATTGATTGATTTTTTTATTTCGCGTAACAATTTTACTTACAAAGTAATAATTACTTCTTGAAAAACTCCAAAAATATAGGATACAAATAAAATATTGAGTAAAAATTATTTTTGTACTCAGGCCAAAATCAAACAAAAATTTGATTGATTCAATTATTAAATGAAAGTAAAAAATATCAAATGAATTTATGATGATAGAACATTTGATAGCAATGTTAGTATGTTGAGAATGTCGGCTCGTTTTTAACTTGTCTGGGCTACTTGTTTATTTACAAGTACCTTACTCAGGGACAGTGTTCAATTCCCCAAAGATCTATTTGGAGTCAACTCGTTACTACAAGTGAAGTTAACATTTTATTTTCACTTATCTTCACAAGTTCACAACTTCTTTAAAAATTATTCTAAAAGAAGGAGACTTTTCTTATAGATGGTTGAATTTTTTATTATTATTTGTGTTATATATATATATATAATATGTGTGTGTACGTGATTATTTATATATGAAATATTGCTAATCATTAGATAGTAGATTACTTATACATACCTATATGAAATATTGTTAAATTTTAACATGTGTATTTTTAATTATCTTGAGAATTTTTACGAGGAATGTTGTTTGGGAGATTTTATGTATATTTCAAAGATTAGGAATACAATCTACAAAACTACTAAACTATTTTTCTAGAGGTGTTATTAGGTAATTTATTTAGACAAGTCTTCCATTTTTAATCTCTCATAGGAGGAAGTTAAGAACAAGTTTTTTCTTATATATCGCTCTATAGTATTCGTCGGTATTCGTCGGTAAGCGCGCCGCTTGTGGATCAGTATTTGAGGGCCGACGAAGTTGGAGAAATATGAACTAATATGACCGGCTGCCTAAATGGGCATCTAGTTCCCGAAGCCAATTATTTATTTAAAAAAAAAAATGATATAGAATTGAGATATTTGGAGCTATCAAGTACCCAGTGCCGTAGCAAGAAAATTTTCATGGGGGGGGGGGGGTCAATCCACATATCAAAATATTTAGTGGGATTTTTTTTTTATTTAAAACAAATAGGTACTCCAGAAATTAAAAAAGAACATAACAATTCTCTCTTTACGATCAACAAATTCAATGGAATTCAATGCAACCCCATCAACAAAAACTCTCGTGCATTTCCTCCTGCAAACGCAAAAGACGCCGAATAAACGTTCCCGTGCTGTCTGTAGGCATACAAGTAGAGTCTGTAAGCAGCAGCTAAAAAAGACATTATTATCAGGGCCAACATTCTAACGTTGGATCAATTGACCACCCCTACCAACAAACTCTTGATTAAACATATGAAATATATTTAATTACGGTTAGTTTGCCATAAGAAACGGTTTTTCGTTGCCGTTAATCATCCCGTGAGCCCTGCCTTTATGGGGGGGGGGTTCTGACCCCCCCTCTCCGTGGCTACGTCCCTACAAGTACCATCGCTTTAGTTTTATTGAAGTTTATTTTCAACCCCTTGCCGTCCGCCCAGATAATAATTGAGCAATTGGGCTTATATTTTCGTTTCTTAATAGACATATCAATTTCGTCATATAGAAATAATTAATAAATTTGAAGATATATAAATAGAGAAGCTGGTATGAAAAGACTAATTTTTTGCAAGGACAGAGGAAATTGAAAAAATCTCCGTTTTTTGAGATAAATGACAAAAACCTAAAAATACATTAAATAACAGCGTACATTAAAAATTATCATAAATGAAAACTTTGCTTTATCTAAATTTGAAAACTAGCTCAAGTTTCAAATCTCATTTTACTGTTTTTGAATATTGCTACTATAAATAAAATAGCTGAATCAGACCAGCTTGAACATGTATTAATTTATAATAAAAATTCGAACATTTGAAATATTATCTGATTCACGTAAGGAAGCGAAATAATACAAAAAGTACCATGGTGTTAAAATTAGATTTTATTGAATTCAAGTATGTAATTTATTCTTTTTTCATAAAGAAAAATCAGAAATTTTATTGTGAAGAGTGAAATCAATTTGATTTAAAATGGAATAGGAATGGATTAGATTAAGGTCATCGATATAAAAATTGGTCCCAAAGAAACAATGACTATTATCCATCCAATAATCTCTCTTTTGAATATTATTTGAACGAGTGAAATTTAAATAAAATCGATATTTTTTAAAATTGGATAGCTCGTGTAGAGGGCCAGACGAGGCGCATAGGTGGCATTAGAAAATAATTTTTATAAAAAAATAAAACCGACTTCAAAAAAATTAAATGCAACAAATAAAATAATAATAACTTAAAAATAAAATAAAATACACTAAAAAGGTATAGAATAATTATCTTATTTAGTTACAACTAAACGACGAAATATTAACATGAAATTACTTTTTGAAGTCGGTGCCAAACAAACTATACCTATAAGCGAGCCTACCCGCCAAACGTACTAAGTAAGATCCGTCGAGTGCGATTCATAAAATGTATGTTTGGCACCGACTTCAAAAAGTAATTTCATGTTAATATTTCGTCGTTTAGTTGTAACTAAATAAGATAATTATTATATACCTTTTAGTGTATTTTATTTTATTTTTAAGTTATTATTATTTTATTTGTTGCATTTAATTTTTTTGAAGTCGGTTTTATTTATTTTTTATAAAAATTATTTTTATTTTTCTCTTTTTAGTGATGTTATTAATAGTGACTTAATATAATACCTTGCATGCATCTCGTAAGAGAAAGCGTCGGGCGAATGAATCAGAAAATGATAATAAAATTCAATTCATAAATATAGAAATTCTCTCGAAACGTTTGCGTGTTTTAAATGAATGTTTTAAGATTTTTTTTATAAAAGATTTTATTTATTATAATTTCGATTATTTGGTCATAAGAATTGGAGATTTACGTTATTTCGTCATTGATCATATCTTCAGAACTTGACCAAATTAATATGGTACCACCCCTAAGGTACCCTTTTTCAAATAAAAAAAAATCATTGAAATCGGTTCATAAACGAAGAAGTTATGCCTGAACAAACATATCAAAAAAGGTCCAATACCAAAGAAAAAAACGGGACCAATCGGAAGCTAGACTGAACCCAATGCAAAAAAATCATCAAAATCGGTCCACAATTGGCGGAGATATGAGGTAACATAGACACAAAAAAAAAATCAGTCTAATTGAGAACCTCCTCCTTTTTTGAAGTCGGTTAAAAAGGGCTGAAAGGCCTAGTACCTATACATTAAAATCCGTAATTGCTGTAGAAAATTACTTCTTAAAATGGGTTTCTTATAATTTCTTATATGTAAATAAAATTCTCAAATTTTCAGAATAATTAAACTACGTAACAGAAAGGTAAATTCTTGTATGTATTTAGTAGAAAAATATACAATAACTTACTGTTTAATTTATAGAAATTATATAAGATAACCCAAATAGGAGAATATTGTTGTGTTTAATTTCAATTTTTTCTTTATAATAATATTGATGCAAGAAAATGTTGCACGAAAAAGGTGCATCCTGGACCCTTCCATCGGGAAAAGAAGTTTCAGGGTTAGGGTCGCAGTTGAAGATACCTGTTAATGCGGGTTATGAAAAACTGAAGGTTTTAAATATCGTCAGAAAGACGGACGCGGGAAAAGAGTTCCTGTCTCTAGTTGGAGAAAGTGTTTGTTCGGTTATTATCTAATTTAATCACGAAAGGGTGTTGAATGTTTGAAAATATTGTATTCCGGGCAAATGAGCTTTTAGGAGGGATTATAGATATTTAAAGAGAAACAAAGAGGCTGTCCTCTGCTTGATGCAAACAAACATACACACATATAGGTATATCAAAAATAGGCTGGCTTTCGGCTAAGTAAAGAGCAAAAAAAAATTTCAATATCCACGCGAAACTGACCCCATGAAAAATAATATGATATAATTAAAAAAGACTGATGATGAAGGCCAAACCTTTGAAAATATAGCAGGCGCGGATCCTGGATCCGCATGAACTATAGTCTCAAACCTATAAATAATATATATATATATATAGGTAAATATCGTCGCCTTAGAGTGTAAACCTGCTAAATTCATTTTTTATCATATATGATATATTAATACCATTAGAAAGAAAAAGAGATGCAGCATCATCAAACTAAAACTGCTACTTAAAATTACGATCATAAGCTGTAGAAAAAAAATGCGAAAAATAGTTTCTTTCCATAACAATAATATTAAATTTTGTTTGTTTTATCTCTGCCCTGTAAAATTTCCTTGTTGTGAGTTAGCAGGTTTACACTCTAAGGCGACGATATATATGTGTGTATGTTTATTTGCATCAAGCAGAGGACAACCTCTTTGTTTCTCTTTATGAATCAACAACTCTGCTACTCTCGGCAAAATAAAAACTTTCCAATTATTGATTTTATCTCGTCAGAATAAACGCCATGATAATAACTATAAAAAAGGGAAAGAACATATACGGCTTTAAGATGGGCCAGGGGAATAAGGACACTAGTTAATATGGAATCTCCTTTTAGTATTATGAATGAGGTAACAATTTTTTATGTTAAAGACAATTATATGAAATCTGTAATATTAACTTTTGAAGGGAAAGATGCGGTAAGAGAACTTTAGAAATATAGAATATTCAATGGTTGGATCAAAGTTGAAGTTACTTATTTGTGAAGGTTGAAAAGGTTGATGATTGAGGGTTCAGAAACAATAGAAGCTGGGAGAAAATTCCAGTGTCTAGAAGTCAAAGAGAAAAAGAATACTTTGAATAATTCGATTTATGCCTAATTTGACCGAAAAGTGGTCTTAAAAGTTTGCGAATAGCGAATTTTTCTTAAATAAGCCTTTAAGAGGGATTATTAATTCTATTTCTTTAAAATTATAGTGTCAATACTGTCTACCTATATAAAAGGAAAAGAAATTTGGGCCTTGCATTGAAAAGTTGAATGATCATATCATAGCACCTGAACCAGAATATAAAGCTATTCATCCTTGACGGAGCCTTTACTACAGAGGTTATATGATTCTTCCATCCAATAGTGATAATTACTCACAAAGCTTCAAATATTCTATTCAAAGATATCGTCTGGAAGATATTAATTACCATTCCTAGTTATTAGACAACGTTGTATCTTGCTTGAATTTAAATCACTTAAGCCCTGTTTTTGAAAAAAAATTCAAATAAAAATTGATCGAAGAAACAACACTCTTGAGATAATTCATCCCCTTGCTAAGAATTGTGCACTAAGGAAGGCACTATCGTTTCAGAAAAAATTCACTTACTCTAGTGAATAAATATGAACATTAAAAAAAATTATCAATAAAAATATGAATAGAGTGGAGGAAGTGTTTATAAAATTTACATTAAAAAAAATAGCATGCCACTTTTTCTCTTCATATGTTTATCAAAATTTTGGATAAAAAAGAATCAAAAACGTCAAATACATAATAGAAAATGTTATTAATTAATTTATTCTCAGGGTATCAAATTTACAAATATGACATTGACAATGTTTTTATTTTGTGTGTGAATTAATATTGTTATTTTGATTATTTATGTCCATAGATTAAATTAATGAGTTGTTATAGAGAAATTGAGGCCTTTCATTTTTTAGAACCCTGAGGAAGTCAATAAAGTTGACGAAACGTTGGCAAAAAAATAAAAAATATTTGCATAACCTATTGACCTTATTTCCCTACACAACTCATTAATATTGTTATTGTATTAAATGTTTATATATTTTAAATATAGTACAAATTTTGTATAATTGTTTATTCTTTATTTATTAATTTTCACGATATGAGGGAAGCTTCAAAAATGTAAATATCCCTCTCTTGAAGGATCCAAGGCCGCATTTACTACGTTTGGGGTATATAGGCTGCAGGCTATGGGCCCGAATCAAAAAAAATAAATAAATAAAATAAAAAATTAAATTAGAAAAAAATCTCTTTGTTTTAATACTGTGGTGTTATCATCATATAAGATGTCGACGGTGTCCCATAACCAAAGGTGAAAATAAGGAAAATTAGCCATGAAAGTGATATTATAAGACGAGTAAGTTTTGTTGATATTATAAGTAGCTTCATTAGTATAAAGTGTAGGTGGAAACCAATTAGGAAGTAGTTTTTTATCAATGCACTGCATTTCATTTCTGGGCATTTTATTTCAAATTATTTGACACTTTCATTTAGAATCTGATTTAACTTTTAAGGAGCTAGGTGTTGGTTCTAGGTGAAACATTTTTTATAATAATAAAAATTAGGCAAAATTGCAAGGTGGGTTTCACATAAAATAAAATAAAACAAAACTATTTTTCTGTTTTCTGACTCCTGACGATGGGCTGGCAACCCGAAATATATCGAAATCTAAACTCACTTTTGTTTTATTTTATTTTATGTGAAACCCACCTTGCAATTTTATCAAATTTTTATTATTATAAAATCTGATTGTTTGTAAAAGTACTGTATAAATAAAATAAGCTTGTTTGTTGCATTCGTTTTTATCTTTCATTTTCCTAACATGTCTGCTTAAAATTAATAATATGTTATTTTTAAAATTGAAATACTGATTTGTTTCTTTTTAGGTTTTTAGTTAGTGCTCTAAAATGAGATTTTTGCAGGTTAATTTTCAAACAATTTCCGTGATTGGGACCCGGACCACAGGTTCAGCCTAGGGGGTCACAGATCCTAAATACGGCCATGGAAGGATGGAATATTCAGGAGTTTATTCTGAGTTGAAGGTACTAGTGGAGCCGGAACTTGAAGGATTGAAGTTTGTAGGACAAAGCCTAGCCCCCAAAAAAATTTCCATTTATCAATGAAATCTGTAAAAATCACATATATATATAGATTAATAAAGTTAATTTGGATTTTGTTCTAGGTTGTGATATTATTATATTTTTATTAGTGATGTTATTTTTAAGAGAAAAAGGATAAATTTGTTGAATTCTTACCTCGCTGTCGGTGTCATAATAAAGCAGATAATATCTTGTGAGCACAAACCACCGTTGTTTATAATTCACAGGTGTAAATCGTTTTTTGTTCTGAGAACGTTTCACCATAAAACCCTGTTTCACTATTTCTTCTGCACCATTTTTTCCAGCCATACTCTATATGTTTATCCATTCAAATACACTCACTCTCAGAAAAAATGAACAGAAAAACAATGATTTCATACATATATTGAAAATGAAAATGAAAGTTATCTCGTGAGTTGAATTGGTTTAAACAGAAAAGTGACAGTTTGTTGATATAAATAAAACATATTTACCTCAGAATATGACATATTAGTTAAAATGTACGAAAGAAACAAATTATGATAGCAGTCATGTAATTATTTTCCGGATTACAAAGGGGTCGGATATTATAGAATAGATAGAAAATTTAAAAAAAGAGCAAAAACTTCGAATGGTAACTAATTCACGGCTCACAGCCGCAACAGGTGGGCCTAGAGGTGGGACATAATGGACCAAGTTGTGCAATAGACGTCACATATGATCGCTTAAAAAAGGATTTAATCAGAAACCAGATTTTATTGGACCAATGGCTCGAAATAAAATGATGCTAATTCTTATTAGTGTTTCACTTGATAAAAAAATTGAATTCTATTTATATTCATCCTTTTGACAATTTTTTAAAATCACGTTGGTATTGATTCTTGGAACAATTTCCTCCAGAGTGCACTACTCTGCGGATCTTTTCAACTTGGCTAGATATCAAGTATGCGAGCATGAACTGGATAATTATTTCTGGTTGGACCACCCATGGTGAAATCGGAAAGTTTGTTTAAATGTTTATACCTATTTTTATTCACAAAATTTTGCCATCTAATTTTGAAGTCAAAATTTGGTTCAGCCTATGAATCTTATCCCGATTTTGAGTCTCAAAAGTCCGGACGGATGTTATTTAAATTTAAATAACCCTGTTTACTCCTTTTTCGATTCTTACTGTTATAAAAAATAGAAGTTAATGGAAATATAATATTTATATTTAACTAGCTGAATCTTATCTTATTTTTGATAAAAAATTAAAATGGTCAGATCATGTTTCAAATATTAAGCAAAAATGTATTAAATCAATCAATTTATTAAGAATTTTATCCAATCATACTTGGGGAGCTGATTCAACAAGTTTGCTAAGGATTTATAGAGCCCTCATCAGAAGTAAAATCGATTATGGATGTCCAGTATATGCCTCTGCAAGGGATAATATCCTAATAAAATTAAATACATTGCATAACTCATGTATTAGAATTTGCTTAGGTGCTCTTCGTACTAGCCCAATAGTTAGCTTGTTGGCTCTTGCAGGTGAGCCTCCTCTCAGAGTGAGAAGGGACATATTGTCCATTAATTACATATGCAAAATCAAATCAATTCCATCACATCCCACATTTGATTCTGTATTCAAAAATAAATTAACTAATAAATTCCTTGCCAAGCCTAGAAGCTCAAGACCACTCTTTCACTCAGAATGAAAACGTATTTCGACTTATATCAAAATTACTTCGAGAATTTGATCACTTTAATTCCATGCCCCGAGCCACCTTGGAGTCTTCCGAAACCATTTATCATTTGGGATATGTTAACATTTAAAAAGTGTGATACAAATCCAATTGTTTACCAACATCTTTTTTTAGATATTGTATCTAAATATTCCAACTTTCAAATTTCCTTTACTGACGGTTCTAAATCTGATTCCGGAGTTGGATGTGCATTCAAGATTGGACTTCTTGAAAGATATTTCAAATTATCATTTGCAAGCAGCATTTTTACAGCAGAGCTAATGGCACTCATACAAATTTTGACAAAAATTAAATTTTTAAATGGCAGTAAATTTTTAATTTGTTCTGATTCCATGTGTGTACTTAAATCTTTGGAAAATATTTTTACCCAACATCCACTTGTTCAAAAAATTTTAATTCTAGTAAAGAAATTACAAGATTCAAATATGGAGATCATTTTCTTCTGGATTCCTTCTCATAAAAATATTTTGGGGAACGAAATAGTAGATAGCCTTGCAAAAAAGGGTGCTTTAAAACGAAATTTAGACTTCATAGTTATGAATTATTTCGACCTAAAAAATTTTATAAACGGATGTATTTTTAATAAGTGGAAAGAGGACTGGCTCAAAATTGAAAATAATCATCTAAAGAAAACGCTACCTACAATAACTAAATATAATCTGATGGCTTTACCAAGAAAACAACAAATTATATTAAATAGACTAAAGATATAGGTCATTGTATCTTCTCTCATCAATATATTTTCAACAAACAATCCCCGCCTCACTGCGTTTCTTGTAATAAGAGAATGAATGTACACCATCTTTTGATAGAGTGTCCTTTATATAGTACAATATCCTGAGAGATGGATTTAAAATTCAAGGAAATTTAAAGAATATTTTGGTAGATCCGAAAGAATTTAATAATTTATTTCAATTTTTAAAAGAAACAGGGTTTTTCTCACAAATTTAATATATTATAGTTTTCGATTTATTTTTATTATTATTCTGTTTTGGTTGATTTTCTTATTACCTATATGTATTTTTTGTAGATATTTCTTGTGTGTTTTGAATATGGTAGGTATGATTTGTCGGAGGTTTTGTTTTTCTGTTGTTCTCTGTTTGCTATATTTTTTGTTGTTGTTTTCTTTGACTTTGGTTTTTGTTTTTGTCCTCTGTTTTTTCTTCATTTCTTAATGTACCTATAGAAGAGCGAAGATGGAATTGAAGAAAGAAAAAAGAAGTCAGGAACTCGGTGGCACTAATGACCTTATAGTAGTTGATATGCCATGTATTTTGTAAAATTAATAAATAAATAATGGCTTGGAAACGATCCGGCAAGTATGTATGTATCCATATAGAGATTTCGTAGTGTGAGTGGACAGTCACGTTAAAAAAACATAACCTAAAATTTTAGTTCCGTTCATATTTATAGAGTGTTTACGAGGCTAAAACTTTTTGTGTGGATTGTCGCGAAAGAACCTCCTTAAATTAATTAAATTTTTCTCTATAAAGATCTTAATTATAAAAGTAAATTATCTACTCTTATTAAACGAGCAAAAATTGTTTATATGTATATTTATTTGTTTGTTTGTATATATATTTTATTGTATCTTAGTTCTATTTTGAAAACGACTCTACTGATTTTGATGAAACAAAATCTATTTAGGTACAAGTTTTGAGGATGAGAAAGCGATCTGGATAGGTCTGGACCTCGACAAATTTAATCTTAATTAATCTTTTCTTAATTAAAGTAATTATTGATAGATGAAAATCTCAATAAAAAAGTTTGTATACATTTTTTTCAATTATCTTTTATTTTTAATTGGTTTTTTAATTTTAAAACCCACTAATAGATTATAGCAAATATTAATAGTATATTATATTAAAATTAGGAATTTTTGGTTTGTTTTTAATTAACAGGTGTGGGGGGTCGGTAGGCTAGGCGGTAGCGTGACAGCGAGCTAACCAGGGGACCCGGGTTCGAATCCGACTCGAGGCAGCCAGCTAAAATCTGACCCCCGGGGGTAGAGACAAATTTTAAAAAATATAGCTAGTATCGTAATTGGGCTTATGGCTAGAAAGGCCGAAAAGCCAAAAAAAAAAAAAAAAATAACAGGTGTCTAAATCATAACATTACAGGTGTGTTTACAAATAAAGTGGTTGAAGTGGCTTTTTTTTATATAACTTGGAAACAAATCTTATTTAATTTTATGTTTTTATTTCAGATCCTATACGATTATTTTTTTTATTATTATTTTCCTATTTATTTTTTATAATGTTTATCAATATGAAAGAATGTGGGCAAATTGGTGTACGAGTAAACAAATATGCACATAATATGTAGACCATAAGAAAGCTAGAAATGCAAAAACTGGGTGCGGGGTGGGGTGGATGTGGGAGGTGGGGGGCAGTTGTGGGGTATCCGGGGGTGGAAGACGCGATTGGTGTGAGGTGGGGCGGAGTGGGGGTGTAGTTGTGGGGGCGAGGTGTGTGATTTCGGGAGGGGGGTCAGGGGTTACCGTGCATCGCTCGGTGGCTCCAGGTACTATTTTAAATAAACTGCAACAGATCGTTGCTAAACTTTATCCAATGTACTAGCTTATACCAGGGTAAAGTACTTTAAAATATAATTTTACAAAAAACTTTATATGACCTTTTTTGTGGTCCTCAAAGTACTTAATTACAATATTAAATTTCATCAAAATTGGTTTAGTCATTTTCAAAATATTTAGAAAAAACTAAAAAAGTACTGAAATAAAGTACTAATGTTTGTAGGCCGATATTGTACTAAAAACTAATCAGCGCTTCATTTTGTTAAAGTAATGGTAGGTTTTCAATTTCATTTCAATCGGTGCAACGGTGTAGAAAAAATCGTGGACGAAAAAAACGATAACTTACATCCATCCGCACGAACTTCCTGAAAAAATCTCACTTTTTGGCCTCTCGACGAGACCCCATGTAATTTTTGGCAAAACCGTCACGTGCTTAAATTCAATCTAAATGAATACTACAATTTTTGACTTTAATTGAGTCCATGGGTTCCGTAGTCTTTACCTGAGGACCCTTTGAAGTCGCGCTTGCCGCGAGACCTATTACAATATTTTACCCATGCTTCGCATTGGATAAAGTAAAAAAGTAAAAACACGCTTCTAAAAAGTACAAAATAATGTGATAATCAAACAGCCTGGGGCAGCTTGTCGAAATTAATTATTTTGATGAAGTCTAGACTCGAGAGGCGGAGGCCAAGATTTTGAAAAATGCGCTCAGATAATATGTTTGCTCATGTCATGCGTGCACGCAAGACAGTTATTGAATGTTTAGAGCTCTTGAATTTTAATAATAATTTTGTTTATGACAAGAAACTATAATATAATATTATTATATTCTGGTAAATGATTCCTTTTTTTTTAACCTTATAATTTCATATTATTTTGATTGAAAGAATCTCAAATTATTATTAATTAAATAACTTATTTCTAACCTATTTCTATGAAATATTTTTTTTGTTTTTTCTGATATTTTAAAGAAGAAAAAAAAAATGGCAAATTCAGAAACAACCCAAGTCAGCTCTTTACCTTTACCTCCAGTTCAATATATCAATCAATTTACTGATGATAATATTAGAAGAGGACGTGTTCCTCGACCACCTCCTCCAGTAGATACTTATACTATGTTTGGATCTCCATTTAACAACGATGATTGTATAATAAGACCTCTGGAATCTCAGGTACATTCAAGAATATTTTTAAATCATTTTATAATTAATTAAAGGATCGTTATATCTTGCATAAATCGTCTATATCTATAATGTGCGCCACAAATGAAGATCCCAAATCTATCTACTCTACTCTTAATAAACAAAAAGCAATAATATATATATACCTATATATGTGACCTTCTCCGAGAAAAGGGACCTAGTGTGTGAAAATGAAGTTTTGAGAAAAACGCATTTAAAGTTTCATAACGCATTATCACTTTGAACACACCTTCAGTTGGGAGATGCGATTTGGTATGGTTAGTTATAAAATTTTAATGTAAAAAATAATAATAATAATAAAATTTTAATGTTTTTCTCATTTTTATCGATTTTCCCAAGTTCGTTTTGTACGTTTTTATGGGGTAAATATATTTTTATCAGAAATCTAACTCATTTCATCTTATTCTACACCCTTTTAGGTACCAGAATCCACTCTTAAGTCCAAACCCGTTTTTTGACACACTTGGTCCCTTTTCTCTGAGAAGGTCACATATATATATATATATGTATCTGTATCTTTGTTCTATTTTGAAAACGGCTCTACCGATTTTGATGAAATTCACAGGTTAGGGGGTTTTTGGGTTGACAATTCGATCTGTCACAGTATCATCTTCGGCTAAATTGTTTTTGATGGGCTTTTTCTTAATCAAATTAATTATTCTCAGGTAGAAAAATTCCAATCTTAGGGTTTTAAAAAAGTTTCCCTTTTACTTTTGTACCCAGACAGACAATGGGTTGGGTTAATTCATTGTTCTCAAAGGCCTTGAAGAAGTATTGTGATTGTGGTTTTTAACATATTTTGTTCTCCCTAAACGTTAGAATTATTAATAAACGTTTTATAATTGTTTTTATAAAGAACCTTATTTATTTAATAGAATAAAAAATAATCAAGAATTTATTTAAAAATATCTTTTGCATAAGCAGGTCTCAATTTTCTGAAAAAATCACACATTTTGATAGGTTTTATTTATTAACAATTGGATGAATAAAAATGAATCATGTGGTTGAATCAAAACAGGTGCAGTGGTGGGGGATCCGGGGGTAAGGCGAGGTTTCGGGGGTGAGGTCGAGCGGGGTGGAGGTGGGGGGCGGTACAGTGGGCGAATACTATATATATATATTTACTACAATTCCCATCTGTCTGATTCTTTGGGGAATCGAAACAGATGAATTTTTTTCAGATATTCAATAATAAATTTTATTTAGAATGTTTATATGTTAACATTAAATGAAAGCGAAATTTAAAACTTTTATCCGGTCACTGCCCTATTTTGGTGCAATTGAGACCAGACTCGTTTTCATAGTGAACCAAGAGTTGAAAAAAAAAAAATTTTAAATTTTATTTTTATTTGCTTCAGTGTACAAAAACATTTTTAATTAAACTATTTTTTTTTTCTAATACATTATAAATTAAACTACAAATAGCCAAAAATTTGTATAAAAATATAATAACATAATAATTCTTTCTCTTTTTAAAAATTGATTTGTTAATCTGAATCCGAGTATATTTTTCAAAAACATTCCAACTATTTTCAAAAATAAGATGCTCAAATCTTTACTTTTATAATAAATAATAACAATTAAACTAAAAAAAATTAATTAATATGCCTGTTAAAAAATCAAGACGAACCTCCGGCGATCCATAGGAAACTCACGAACATTCAGTATTCATTTTGCAGTGAATTTTTAATCACATGCGCTCTATTTAAAGATTTATATGCTAAAATGGTTCGGCTAGTTTGAACATTGATTCTTTGTTAATTAATTATCCGTTATTTCATTTCAGGGCATTAAACGACTATATCCTCAACATTGTGATCGACGTCGTGAGCTGAGAAAACTAAATCATTCTTTATTAGTCAACTTTCTGGATCTTTTGGATCTTCTCGTTCAATGTCCAGATTCTCCCCGTCGAGCAGAAAAAGTAGAAGATTTAAGTCTATTATTTATTCATATTCATCATCTTCTAAATGAATTTCGGCCTCATCAAGCTCGAGAAACACTTAGAGTTATGATGGAGTTACAACGAAGACAAAGAGTCGAAACAGCAGTGCGATTTCAAAAACATTTGGATAAGGTGAATTACCTTTTTTTCATTTTTTATTTCATATAATGAACTTTCAGTTAAATGATCCCTAAAATTTATTATTAAGGAGAAATAATCAATGAGGTTGTCCTTTACTTGTTGCAAATAAAAATATACATAAATAGAAAAGAAAATTGTTTTATTGATTGTTGTTTATATATAAATGAAAAAAATACAAATCTTTTAGAACGTTTGGCTTTTAAATAAACGTGTTTGGATTGTTTTATAAAAGATTTGTATTTTTTTCATATACATATATATAATTTATTTGATAGAGATTCTAATTTCAAAGATTTGAATGTATTTGAACCCATGAGAAACAACATATAGAATATTTGTAATAAAAAAAAAACTGATTATTATGGTGAAACTTTGAAGTATGCCACTATCAAATTAAATTTTATATATGTATATGTTTCGTTTAGAAGCAACTATTTTTTATTTTATTTTATAAACATCAATCTTGTAGTATACATATAGGTATATAGAAAAAATAATTCTCAGGAGAGGGAAGCAGGGCCGCCCAAAGGGGTGACAAGGGGGCAAATGCCCAGGGGCCTGGGGGTTGAGTTTTTTTTTTTACTGCATTAAACTATTAGTTATCTGAGAGCCCCATAGGAAAAATAAAATAGACTATTGACCAATTAACAAATAAAAAATGTTTTGCCTGCAATGAAAAAATACTTTATTTAATAACATTTTATTTATACACGATAGCAAATTAAGTTTTATACTTTATTATATATATGAACAGTTTTTAAATTTCAATTACTTTACTGATGTTTATTTTTAAGTTATCCAATATATACAAATATATACCATTTATTCCAACATATGGAACTTTATACATCAGAAGGGGTGAAGGGGGCCCACACTCACATTTTCTCAGGGGCTCTGGTGGGGAGCTTTTGAATTTTATATTAAGAGGTCACTCAAGAATTTATAAGTTTTCCCATTTAAATAACATGGGAAAGAGTGGTTCTTTTTTTTTAAATTCCCATTCATTGGTGTTTCTCTTTATCAAATTGCCAATATGCTCATTTTGTAGGGATTAAATTTCTTTCAAAATCAAATGTTGTGTGAGACACATGACTTTCACTTACATCCCCCTCTTTAAAATCATACTAAAAATATACTCCTTTCAAATTAATCCGCTTACAATGTTTCAATCAAGATATGTAAAAAATAAAAAATAAAACTTGAGATCCAAGCGATTTTTAAGAAAATATTTGATTTATTTTAATTGAAACACTGTAAGGGAACTAATTTGAAAGAGGAAATGTGGTAGTATGATTATGGCTTTTAAGTGAAAATCATGTGCTGCACACACCAGGAGATTTTGAATGAAATTTAATTCCCTACAAAATAAGCCTCCTTCCTTAAGAATCATAAACTCTACTACTCTCGGGATACTAAATCTTTTCAACTAAAATTAATATTGAAAGAACTCTTTTTAAGAGGAAATCAATGAAGGTGACTTTTGCTTGATTCATCAAACAAATATCGATGGCCCAGAACCAGAGGAACGTATCTCTAAAAATGCCATTTTTTGTTTTCCACATCTGTAAATAACTGTTATGCTCTTTTTAGTGACATAACCTTACTCCTCCACTTTACAATTCTAAACTTGCCCTCCAATCCGGTACATTGTTACGCAGATGACAGCACCCTATATAACGCCCCTGCATCGCATAAAAACCGTGCAGACATTGCCTCTTCAATTAATTTAGACTTATGCAAACTTAAAAACTGGGGATCCCAAAACTTAGTTAACTTCAATGCAGGGAAATCTCAGTGTTGCCTTATTTCTAGGCGCGTCGACAGAAACCTCCCAAACATATCATTCGACTCAAACTCACTAGAATTCAGGGATAAAATTTTAATGCTAGGCGTAACTCTAGGGTCTGACCTTTCATGGAATGACCATATCTCAACCACTGCTAAAGCTGCAGCGCGCAAGCTTGGTCTCCTATTTAGGTCTAGACGCTGTTATACTCCCAGTCAACTTCTTATACTGTATAAGGCTCAAATTCGTCCCTGTCTCGAATATGGCTCTCATCCGTGGAGGGGTGCCCCCAAGCATTCTCTTGCTACACTGGATGCAATTCAGAAGCGAGCAATTAAACTAATAGGAGACCCGGCTCTAACCGACTCCCTGGCTCACCGAAGAACCGTTTCTGCCCTTTCCCTGTACTACAGATACTATCACGGTGTCTGTTCAGTCGAGCTGAAATCAATTATCCCCCCCCTAATGCCCTCTTTACGAGAAACACGCGGTTTTCAAACGCTCAGCACCCCTTCGCTGTCAAATTGAATAAAAGTCGAACAAGCGCTTTCGCCAACTCTTTTATCCCTATGACCTCCAGAGACTGGAACTCGCTCCCTGCCACCATCTTTCCCGCGACTTAAAACCTTCCAGCTATTTAAGACCCGTATCCACAGATACCTTCGACCCCCGCCCAGCCCATAAAATTCTTTCTTCTTCTTTTCGACGATGGAGGGGCCAACCCAGGCCTTTAGGGGTTGCACCTTTTTGGTGTAACTCCTTCTCTCATCATTATGGTAAAAAAAAAAAAAAGTTTTTGGAGTTAAAACTTTTTATTTCAGATACAAAAACAGTAGCATGCAAACTGCTCTCCTGAAAAGTAGCCAATATGAAGTTACTTTCCTCTGATTCTGGGCAATCGATATAATATAAACGAATATACATACATAAGTCTACATATATTATGTATATTATCTATCAAACAAATAAAATTATATATATATCCTCTACTCTAAACAAGATAAATCTTTTCAATTTTAAAAGGACTTTTTATTTGTTATAGGTTATGGAAATTCTTCAGAATGCTTTGCAAAGTTTACCTATTATTTCTGAAAGTGATAAAAAACTTACTGTTGCACCTGAATTAATAGGAAATGATGATAATCAAGATAAAGAAGATATTGTAGTTGATCCTGTCGATCCTCTTGATCGTCTCATGTGTGACATTGTAGACAATTTGTGAATATAACAATTATAAATAAATAATTTTTAAGTTATCCAATATAAAGCGACCACGACGCCTCATTTATGAGGCATACCACTTAGAAGAAGAGAAATAAATAATGTGACTTTGATATTACAGCTACGTATTATTGAAAGACAATTCATAATTTTTGGTATGATTGTTTTTCTTTTTATTTATATTTTATTATAATTTTCCAAAAAATTATTTTGTTTTGAATTTAAATTTATTCTTTAAAGATCTCGAAAATAATATATAATATTATATTGAATAAAAAATTAATCATTACTTATTTATTCAATGCTCAGACTTAAATGTATTTAATTATTCAATCATTAATAAAACATTTAAAAAATGATGAATTGTTTTACTTGTAAAAAATAATTGCTCTCAAGTTTCAGTAGCTATCACATTAACTGATGAAGAATTTAGCCTGAAATCACTTGTTGATGTCACGAAAATAGAAGTATGAACCCGCTCACACCTGGACCATTCTTGCCACATTAGCAGTGCCTGCTCTAGATATTTTTACGCCTGAAGCAAACTTCTCTTTCGACGCCCCTCTTTTATCACATTTAATAACAAAAGACCCCTCCTCCCAAAAAATATATACCGGGTGAGTTTTTAAGCTATTGCATAGCTTTTATCGCGGGCTTTGAGCGCGGCGACCGAATCAAGAAATTCCGTAACGAAAATAAACCTAACACCCCCCACTCCGACCGGCACAGCCCAGGGTCCCCTCCAAGCGGCCAGCCGAAAGCCAGCGGAACCGTCCGACTCTTGGCGGAGAGGCGGCTCGGGCGGGGGAGATGTTCCTCTCTAAAAAATCTGTTATTGACACTGGAGGACTGCCTTATCACATTACTTTTGTTGTTGGAAAGCATTATGTTATTACAACCAACATCGACGTTACTGATGGTTTATGCAATGGTGCTGTTGGGAAATTGGTACATCTAGAATTTGATGAAAGTAACACATTGATTAGAGTTTGGCTGGAATTTTGTGGTTCAGATAAAGTGGGTAGAAAAAAAGGCAAAAAGCAGCCACTCTAGCAGTGCAAAATAGAGTCGGCAATCTCGCTGTTCCCATTGAATTACGAACAGCAAATATTTCATTAACATCGGATAGAAAATGTATAGCCAAACGCAAACATTTTCCATTAACTTCAGCTCTTGCTCTAACTATACATAAGTCGCAAGGTGGAACTTTTGACGAAATAGTATATGAGTATAGTAAAGCACATTCTCAGGAACTCGTTTATGTTGCGCTCTCTCGGGTGACTAATATTGAAAAATTGTATATCACGACAAAAAACGATAATTCTACATTCAAGTTTTATCATAATCGAAGGCAAGCTGCATCGACTGCATCTTTGTTGCAAGAATTCAAAAGACTGTCTTTAAATAGTGTTCAGACGATAGCTCAAAGTGTCTTAGATTTCATTAGTAATAGAAATGGCATTTCAATAATGACTTTCAATTGCCAAAGTCTAAATAGTCACAAATACGATTTACTAGATTCAATAAAATTTAGGGAACGCGGTGTTGGTTTATAGTGAAACATTGTTAAAATTAAATTAGGTTGGAGTTGGTGGTGTTTCACAAGGAGAAAAATTAAAATACAAAGATTTTTTTAGTTTACTCTATATATTTCGAGCTCTTAACTCATCGTCAGGAGAACATTGACTAAAGATAACATGATATTTTGAACAGAATTTATTTTAATTTTAATATGATGGACAGTTATTTATGACATAGTGTAAATATGAAAGAATTATCAGAAGGATGGAATGGCTTTAGAAAGCCGAATGACCAGATGTAGGGACAAAGGGCTGGGACAAAGAAAAGATATTTATACTTGAAAGTTGCCGAAAATTATGTATGTGTAATAAAGGAAGGCAATAAACTATAGAATGCAATGAGGGTGCATAGCGAAAATTTAATCTCTCATTTTCTATTTAAAAAAATAAATAAAATTAAAAATAAACCCACCATACACCCTCATCGCACTCCAATTCAAATTAAATATCATCCAAGCCAATAATTCATACAAATGAATCTCTTTTTCGACGTCAAAAACCTTTCCCATCTATCCCCATCACAGATCTAAAAAATATTATTGTTAACTTTTTAAAACTCAAACATACCAGACTCCAAAAAGAGAATCCGATATCTTGGAAATTAATTGACCTTTGTTTAGACCAAAATTACTTTTTATTTAACAACACCATTTACAGGCAAAATAATGGACTTCCTATGGGTAGTCCTCTTAGTCCCCTACTAGCTGAAATATATATGTCCCACTTTGAAGATACTATTTTAAATCGTGAAAATAAGTTTTTTGAACGTATCAAGTTTTGGAAACGATATGTAGACGATATTTTAGTAGTTTGGTCCGGATCTGTGAGACAATTAAATGCATTTAATGAAAAACTAAATTCAATCAACCCCAAAATTCAATTTACAACAGAAATAGGCAATAAGTCAATTCCTTTCTTAGATCTTCGGATTTCCATAATCAACAACCACTTTGAATATCAAATCTACCGAAAACCTACTTTCACAGACACTATAATTCCCTATGATTCTAACCACCCCTCAACACTAAATTATCTGTTTTCTACTCAATGTTCAATAGATTAGAAAACATTCCTTTAACCTTAGAACACTATAACCATGAATTAGCTATCATCCACAAAATAAGCGATAATAACAATTACCCCCGACACTTGATCGACAATATTCAGAAAAAGGTAATTTATAAAATAACAGCCCCCCTTTTATATTCCATCATCCCAACAAAAGAAAAAAACTTTAAAAAACTTTATTTCCATTCTCCACTCAGCTACCCTATAGCTAATATGTTTCGCAAACTTAATATCACCCCCGCATTCTATAACAGAAACAACCTTTCATCCATATTGGTTAACAATAAAATCGATATAATAAAACCAACAACAATGAGTGGTGTATATAAATTGCAATGTAATGACTGTCAATCATTTTATATCGGGCAAACAGGCAGATCTTTCAATCAACGCCACGTTGAACATATGAGATCTCTTCGCAATCTACAGGTGAATAGTTTGAACCCAAATGCCCCCCCTCTTAGTTATACCTCGGCTTTTGCAGATCATTTGTTTGACCACAACCATTCACCTTCATCGACCAACCCCCTCCCTTTACATTTTATTCCAAAAAGTAGGAAATTGGATTTATTGGAGTCAGCTGAAATTAAAAAGGCCATACACCTTAATCAAAACATCTTGAACAATCAAACAGACATCAAAACTTCACCAATAATTGACATCTTAATCAATGATATTTAATTTGAATTGGAGTGCGATGAGGGTGTATGGTGGGTTTATTTTTAATTTTATTTATTTTTTTAAATAGAAAATGAGAGATTAAATTTTCGCTATGCACCCTCATTGCATTCTATAGTTTATTGCCTTCCTTTATTACACATACATAATTTTCGGCAACTTTCAAGTATAAATATCTTTTCTTTGTCCCAGCCCTTTGTCCCTACATCTGGTCATTCGGCTTTCTAAAGCCATTCCATCCTTCTGATAATTCTTTCATATTTACACTATGTCATAAATAACTGTCCATCATATTAAAATTAAAATAAATTCTGTTCAAAATATCATGTTATCTTTAGTCAATGTTCTCCTGACGATGAGTTAAGAGCTCGAAATATATAGAGTAAACTAAAAAAATCTTTGTATTTTAATTTTTCTCCTTGTGAAACACCACCAACTCCAACCTAATTTAATTTTTACAAGATTCAGTTACGAGACAAACAAATGTGTTACTTCTTACCGAAACTTGCATGACGCGTGATAATCCGATTGAAATACCTCATTTCAATTGTATTGTTCAATTCAAACGAGATACTGTTCCAAAAGGTGGGGTAGCTATTTACCAAAATAATAATAATGCTACTAATATTATGACTCCGAATATTGAAATAAATATTGCACACGTTAGCGATGTTAATGTTAGGCGCTCATTTGTTGGAGATATTTGTGCGTGCTTATGCAAACTTAGAAATGGCCTACACATAGTCATGGTAGCAATTTACATTTCTCCGAATCCAAAATTGGACGAGGTAGAGCATTTTATTCATCGCACTTTACTGGAGTACACTGAAGAAGGGTCGAAAATACTTGGTACAAATGGTAATAAATTTCCACTTATCTTGGCTGGCGATTTCAACATCAACTTCACTGATAAAAATTCAGAGCGGTTGACAACTTTTCTTTCGGAAAAATTGAATTTGAAAATGAATAATGATCCACAAGAATCCACAACAAAATATGGGACCACCATTGACGCGGTATTTTCCAGATATTTAGAGGATATCAAGTCTCAAACTTATGTTTCTTATTTCAGTTACCATAAACCTATAGTTACAATGATAAAAATTCCTGAATAACCTACATGTATTGTAAGATAATAAAAATATTTTAAACAATATTAACTTCTCATTTATTCAATAAAAGAAAAAGAAAAAACATTGTTTTCTTATCGGTCACCACGCTCAAAAAGTGTAACTTGAATTAATATCAAAGAAAAAACTTGAATTAATATCAAAGAAAAAAATATTGCATAAATATTATAATTGCATAAGTTGATAAAAAATGCTATGCAATAGCTTTACCGCGGCAGTCCCCGAGTGCCACACATCTATTTTTCTTATCTTGAGACAGTCTTATAACTCAAAATCAGTGCATTATATGGAAAAAACTACGTTATTGTTTGTCGACCTAGAACAGGGGTCGGCAACCTTTTGAGACGGAAGAGCCAAAAGTTACAATTTACAAAATTTCCCAGTTTTTAAAGAGCCACTAACATTTTTGTTTCAATATTATGGTATTTGATTAGGATTAGGTATATAAATTTGATTTTTGATTTAAAATAAATAGCTTTAAATATGAAATAATATTTAATCATATAAAAACATACAAATGTTTCACACAAAACATATTAAAGTATTTTAGCTAGCTCTGTCTAGAATAATAAAATTAGTAAACAAATAATATAACTATAATTATTGAATAATAGATAGTTATATCAATGGGAGCATTGGCCTTGCAAGCCTTTTGAAAATTTGGTTAAATCTGGCTCATAACTTGTTGTTTTCAGTTTCAAGCACGCGCCTAGATTTTTATTTGTTACTTGGCCTCTTACTTTACTTTTTATTATATTTATTTGCTATTTCTCCACGGGTTTGGCCTGAGAGCGGCAGCAATCAATTGGACCTTGGGAGCTTGGGACGACATAGACCTGACGAAAAGGGTAACTTGTGCTGTGTCTTTTAAGTCGCAGGACTCATCCATAGAAAGTGATAAAGCAGAAGCTAGTTGAATGTCTTCCACTTGCATATGTGTTACATTTGAAGACATTTTAGCAGTTCTATCTTGTACTGTTTTAGCAGATAATGGCAAATCTTTGATTTTCTTCATGATTTCAGTTTTGTTTTTGAAATCACGAAACAGTTCTTCAGCTCCATGTATGAAACACTCTTTGACGTACTCACTATCTGTGAATGGTTTCCCCTCTTTTTGCAATTTGTAGTGATATTGGAAAGCTTGCCAGATTTACATTATTTGAAGATTGCGCCCAGTTAGTTAGCATAGAACTCAAGGGTGGATCCAGGGGGAGGGGGCGATTTTCCACCAGTACTTGCCACATTTGCAGCCAGGAGGCAGACGTATCGTCTGAGCACCAATCACAGAGCGATATGAATTTTAGTTCATTTATAATTTTTGAGGGCCTAAAAACCACGTAAATTTCGGACTTTTTTCATATTTTCGCTTATAAATCAAAAACCATGGGTCTGACAGAAAATGTCACCCTTACCAAAATGAAAGAGCATAAAATTTTACCTCGGATATGAACTTAAAAGTTAAATCACTTCACATTGCCCCAAATGATCTACAAAAATAGGCAATTTTTACCAATTTAGCGGAAAATTGGATTATAAAATAGTCACAAGAAACCACTCTTCGAAATTTGGTGCTGCCACTAATAGTTGCCAATTGGGTAAAAAAAGAAATTGGCAAAGTTTCATCTTAATTGGACAAAGGTATCCCGTGCCGCAATGAGGGCGGATCATGTCTTGTCATGGAAAATGCTGGATATCTACAAATCTAAAAGTTTTAACAAAAAAGTGGCTCAAGCCATCAAAATTTCCTAGAAAATGAGATAAGAATCAAGTTTCTAGGATGAGTGGTTTTCATTTTATGAATGAAAAGCTACAATTTTTTGCAGTTTTTCAAAAACTTCAACTTAATTGCGGCAGGGGTTAGTTACCGTTGTTCAATTAAGATGAAACCTTGCCAATCTAATTTTTTAGCCAATTGGCAACTATTATGGGGTCACCTCAAAAATTCGAAATGTGGTTTCTTGTGACCACCTAATAAGCACAATTAACTTTTCCGCCAAAATTTCCTAAATTTGACGATTAATTGTGGCTAAACGGCTGAACCGATTTTAACTTTATTCGTTCTATTTTCTTTAACGTTATGGTCTTTCATTTTGGTAAAAGTGAAATTTTCGGTAGATCGCATGGTTTTCGAGTTATAAGCAAAAATCTGAAAAAAGTCCAAAATTTTTGTGATTTTAGGCCCTCAAGAATTTAACACCAGCCAGAAACCGTTGCAAACTCATATAACTCTTATTTGGGATGCCTAACGTCGATTAAAATTATTTCCACCTTTTGCATATTTATTAGCCAGCGTGGCCTTTTATCGGTCTAATTTGCCTGTAGCCCAGCAAATAGAGGATCCAAAAAGTGGTTCAGCTTACATTAATTGTGTGAAAAGAATTTTTCTAGGATCGCTTGGTATAGTGTGGGTATGTCAAATCTAAGTTCACGACCTCGAAAGTGTTGGGGGATAGGTTTTGGTGGCCGGAAAACCTCGAAATTTTCGGACTTTTCCAGTTTTTAACTTATAACTCAAATATATTTTGTAAATAACCGTCCTTTAGTAAATTAAAGAGGACACAATTTCGTGTCGATTAAAAAAAATAGAAAATTGGTCCAATAGTTCGATTTTTTATGGGAATCCAAAAAACAGCCCCCGGATCACTTTTGAATACCTACCCCATTAGTCGAATGATGATTAAATCATACATACTATAAATGAACAAATATTTCTTAATTTAAATAAAAATGGCCAGTGATAACAATACGAGTTCTGATTCTTTAACTTGATTTACCGATACATTTGTTGTACTACACTTGCGTAATGTCAATTGTAATAATTTCAAGGTCTTATTTGCAAGCTTGACACTGCATGAACGTGTAGCAGGGTAGCGTTTTTACTGAAATTCACTGCTCTATTACTCTAAATGTAGTTGAATATCAGTCATAATTTTTGTGTGAGATATTCCTATTTGTATAAAGAACATTTTGTAAAATTTTCAATTTTTTTCATTAACTCCCTTTTCAGATATTGACCTGTGAAAATTGACATTTAAAGGGTTTTGGTCATTTTTGAAAAGCTCTAGAAAAAAAACGAGTGCATTTCCAGAACTACAACTTATACTGCAGGTAGTTATATAAGTATACAACACAGAAATAACTTATTATTAGTGAGTCTCTTTTCTTCATAAAAATTTATGGATTTAAAAAGTAACGATTTATACATTTTTTCCGAGTTTTTTCAGGAATAGTTTGACTGATTCTCTTTCATGATAGAAAAATTAAAATAATGTATACCTGAAGTTCATTTCATGGTGAATACACTGGTTTTTGAATTATTCTGCTATCTTTAAAAATAGCTTGGCAATTAAACTTTCCGCAAACCACGTTTTTCATTAAAATATGCCCAACCACCATTTTAAAATGGCTGCCAAAAAAAACTATGGCATATAAATTTTTTCAAGTACGGTTTTGTGACTGTCTACCTATAGGGAACTCATGATAAAAAAATCAGGAAAATATAAAATCATGAGCAACATCACCTGGGTGATTTGAAATGGATTGACCCTAATGAGATCATCTCGCAGGGCTTAGCACCTGTCGGGGCTACGATATTGGTGTGGAGGCAATATTTCTAAAGGCGAGAGGATGAAGGAAATAAGTGATAATCTCTCAAAAAAGAAGACTCGACAAGAGCTCAAGCCACTGCAGGATTTATGTATAAGCTACACAAGCTATAGCTTAGGCCCACCCCCTTTCATGGGGGCCCCGCAAAAAAATTGTCCGAGTGAGCAATTGTCATATTATATACTTAAATATACTGCAGCATTATTTGTCCCAATGCCGAACGTCCGTTTAATACATAAATAGAGTCTAGGAACTAGGATGTTGTTGGAAAAGTCAAAATATTTTATTCTTTATCTAATTAAGTATTAATAGAATTTGATCTTTTTTTTTTTAATGATATTGATGTGAGAAGGAGATTCACCAGAAGGTGCATCCCCTAAAGGCCTGTATGGGATGGCCCCTCCATCGTGAAAAGAACAGAGTAGAAGGAAAGAAGCCGGGACCACAAGCCAAATCTCAGAAAGTTAGATACAATCCAAATCTTATTTCATATTTTTTTCTTGCTATTTTTAGAAATCACCAATCAGAATTTATAATATTTGAGTGGAAAATTTTAGGGTTTCTTACCGAAAATGGTAAACAATTTCTGGTTAGACTTTTAGGGTTGTTGACAGTAATCAGCTAGTTTGCCGATGTTTTAAAACCTAATAGCTTGTTGTTAACTATATGAGCACGACTATGTCGCAAGAAAAATTAGTCGATTTTAGTAATCTGATCATGGAAGACGATAAACTGCGATCTCTTTGCTTCAACGAAATATTCGACCAATTTTCCACAGTGAAATGTAGAAAAAAATACTATAATGATTTTAATTGAATGTATTTAAATCGGAAATATAATTTTATTTATATTGGGCGATTTGAAATGGATTGACCCATTACATTATTTTGAACTAATAAATATTATTTTATTATTTCTCATCAAATCATCGTCTGAGCTGGTCCACTGTTCCTGTGATCCAATCCGACAACTGTACCGATCACTCTTGACGACGCTTCAATCATTCGCACACAGATTACCCATTCGCTCATCTCATACCCCTGGAGCTGGAGGAATTGTTTCAACTGTTTGCATCCTACACGTCGACGAGCCGTCAGGCTAAGTGACGATTCTTCCCTCACCGATTCCCTCGACTCGCTAGCTCATAGAAGAAATGTCTCTGCCCTTTCCCTTTCCTATAGATACTATCAAGGCAGGTGCTCTGATGAGATAAAATCAATAATTCCCCCCAAAGCATGTTTTGCGCGTAGCACGCGTTTTGCCGACTCCCAACACTCTTTCGCGGTCAAATTAGAAAAGTGCCGGACCACTTCATTCGCCAATACATATATCCCCATGACTTCAAGGAACTGGAACTCTCTCCCAGCCTCCATCTTTCCCAGCACTTATAATCTTCAAACCTTCAAAACCCGAGTGCATAAACACCTACGTCTCCACCCTCTCGCTTAATCAACTTTCCCTTCTCTTCGGTAATGCAAGGGTCTTTCTAGATCCATAGGGGCTGCATCTTTACTGGTGCGCCCCTTCTTGCATTCGATTGCATTAAAAAAACGTACTCAGTTGAAGAAGACCCCACCAGATATAATCGATACCATATAAAATTAAGTATAATAAACATCATATTATCTCATATTTGGCTCTCAGTCTGTATTATTTCTAGTATTAAGTACCAGGAATTCCTCATCCTCTTTACACACCCATGTCATTCATCTTTCATCTCTTTCAGAACGACTACAATTCAAAATAAACATCTTAGTTACACCAACCCACCCCATATCCCATTTTTTTGGCCGCCTGCTCCGTTTTTCCCCTTGGTCGTAGTGGTACTGAAGAATGTATCGAATTTTCTCTTTTACTTAACCATACAGGGTATGGTCAAGTATTGTAATCGTGCATGAAAAAAGTGTTTTTTTTCTCGAAATATCTGAAAAACGGCTGAAACTATTTAGATTAAAAAAATTGAGCGAAACCATGGCATTTCGCTCTACAAAAAAGCCCTAATAAGTGAACATGAAAAAATTATATTTTTCGAGATAATAATTTTTTTGTCTGTTAGTCAGTCCAAATTTTGTGGATGAGCTAGCTCAAAAACTAGTGTGAATATAGAAACCAAATTTCACTCGTAGTTTTGGTCCATTGAGATTAAGAGCTGATTAGATTTTGGTGCATATCGACCCAAAATTAAGGGGGTTAAAAATTAAAAATCTTGGCCATTTGACCAAACTCAACCAAATTTTGTATAACATAATCAGTGGGTCTACCAGAAGTCTAAAAATGCAAAAACTAACCGCCCAAAATGGGGGGGGGGGGGATGCTGGGTCAAAAAATTAAAATCTTGGCCATTTGACCAAACTCAACCAAATTTTGTATACATAATCAGTGGGATCCCAGAAATCTAAAAAGCAAAAACTAACACCCCCCACCCCTACATGATTATAAATAATTTTATTAAATATTAAATATAAGTGAGGGGCCAAGTTGTATGGTAAAGTCAAGTGGATGACCACATCAGAACACGTCAGCTTATTTTACCTCCATTTTGGAACGCTCTAACACACAACTGGCTTCACCAAACACAAAACTGTTAACTTTAAATAGCAAAAAAAGAATGACCAGATGCGACGTATACATCGTGAGATATGGCTCATTAAAGCCATCTAACGGAAAAGGCTCAGAACTTTTTACTTCACCCATTATTAATATATTATAACAATAAAAAAACTCTTTGTTCTCTGACAATTTATCATTGAACTGAAAAAAAAGGAATTTAATAAGGTAAAAAGAAATGAAAATATTTTTATAATTTTTAAATTATATTTTATTAAAAAGGAAAACAGGACAAATTATATAATTAAAGATAGGATTTATTTTCTAAATATTTATATCCTAAATATACATATATATATATAAATTTTATTCAAAAAAAAACTCAAAACACGGACAGTAAAGGAATTTTTTTTAATATTAAGATATTTACAAGGTGTTAAGGGTTAAGAGGAACAGAAAAGGATCAGCGACTTGACTCGTAAACTCACCTTGAATTAATAAAAAGCAAAGAAAAATTAAGAGAAAAGAGTATCAAATAATTATCCTATTTTTACTTCTTATTTCTCTAAATAGATATATTAAATATATGAAACTCAGACAACACTATCGCAGTAGCAAATGGTTTCATAAAAATTAAATCATTTAATTCTAAGGTATTGCTTTAACGAATTAATAGACAATTTTTATCAATTTATTTGTAAACATATATGTAAATGTATAAAATATGAAAATAAAATAAATTAGAGACTAGCTTTTAGAAATTAGTATCAATAAAGCAATGTTGTAAATATCACGAAGTCATTAATCTAAATCATGAATTATATGATCGAGTTATACATGTTATTTTAAAGAATTTAAATAGATATAATACTTAAAATTGAATAATTATTTTTTTAAATGAGTATTAAAAAAAACTTGTATTTCTAATGTATAACTCGGGAATAAAGAAATGTCTGTAGTTACGATTGAAACCGACTTCTAGGCAATGGTGATGTCCTGAAAAGTTGAAAAACAAAACAAAAACATTTAATAGATATAGTAAAGATGAAAAAGCTGCTAATCGGAGATGCTCGCTAGAGAACCTGTATAGAAAAGATCAAAGATGTATTTAATTGTGGATTCGTAGGAATGTGAACAAAATTAAACAAATTAAATAAAAAAATTAACCTTGTTCGGGGAGCATTGGTTCGAGGTGAAACATATTTGACAAAATTAAAATTAGATTACTAGGTAGGTTTCACAAAAGAGAAATATTGTTTGAGCAAAACTTGATAGATATTTCTTTTATTTGTGAAACAAACCTACTTAGTAATCCAAGCCTTTTTTTTAAATTATGTTGAATATTTCGTAGACTTTATTAGCAAGTTAAATTATCATTAAGAAAGATTCTAAATTTAAGGTCAAAATTTGAAAGATTTTAGTAGAAGAAATAATTTTATATAGCTTATTAGAGGGGGTAAATGACCTAAGTTGAACCTGAGAATCAATATGCTTTCCGGTTGATCTATGAATCGGAGAGATTTTTGTCTCAAGGATTAAATCAACTGCCCGGAAAGTAAGTTGATTCTCAGGTTCAACTCCCAAGGGGATGAACCCCCTCTGATAAGCAATATAAAATTATTTCTACTAAAATCTTTGAAATTTTGATCTTACATTTATAATCTTTCTTAATAATATATTTTGGATTCAGCAATCTAGTTGATTTTTGAAAAAATTTACCATCTAATTTTCAAAAAAAAGATACTTAATTCTTTTGATAGATTACAATGTTTTTTAACGACATAAGGATATAATTAAGAATTATTTATTCATTTCTATCATTTTATCTTTCAATATTTCAAACTTTTTCAATAAATAAATTTCTTGAAAAACTTTATAATAGTGAAAGATGAAATAAATGTAAAAAACAATTACTAATTATTATATGGTTATGACATTAAAATAGATGATAATCTAAGTTGCTGAAGAAGTCGAAATAAATCGACGAAAAGTCCAACAGTAATTAATTGTTTTTTAATTTAATTTGTTTAATGTTGTCTATATTCCTACAAATCTTCAATTAAATTTATAAGGATGGCCACGGATCATACTATATCAAAGATGGATGTTCTTTTGCTGGAGCTAAAAAAAAATAAATACATTATTTAGTAGTGAATACCTGGTCGGCAGAGAAGACGAATAACAAACAGTCCTCTGAAAATAAAATGAACAAAAACAATATATTTTTTTATTAAGAAAAATAGCTAGATTCTTATTTTTAGGAATTACACAAGACTATTAGTTTAATTACTCCATATCTTAAAATGAAAACATAATTTAAATATTTTATTTATATCTATAGATATATTATATATATATATTATATATTATATATATAGATATATATTTATATATAGATATATACATATATTTAAATTAAGTAGAAATAATAACCCTATATATTTATTAAAGTATTCAAGTCACTTGGAAAATGATGTTCGATGAGATAAAAGAATTGTGAAGGGATATTTATAGTAAGGATAAATGTTTACATGATATTGGGAATTTGCACTTTCTCATTTTTCTATTATCATTATTAAATGATTCTAATATTGAATATATAGTCTTCTAAAATTATCTGATTAATAATGTTGAAGTTATTGATAAGGTGTGCATTTTTTTCATTATTCTCAATAATTTCGTCTCCAGGTTCGGTTTCCTCTAAAGCTTCCTCCTCTCCCTCTTCCTCGATTTCCACGTCCTCTTTGAGATGATGATGATAACACTGAAAAAGATAAGTCAATAGTTGATTAATATAGATTCATGTATGATACAGATAAATATTGCTAATTTTTTTCATCTTATGTAAAACAAAATTAGCTTTCTTAAAACTAATTAATAAATCGGAAAAAATCATTTTTATGGTATGTGTCATAAGTAGATTTTTTGTAGAGATCGTAACCAAGTTTTTTTTTTTTTATTAAAAAAGCTGACCCCCGACGTAGAGATTAGTAAAAGAGACTTGGCACCATGTCCGTAAATTTTAGTAATTTTTTGTGCTTAAGCTAGAAAGTTCAAACTTAGCAGCAGTATAGTTTATTAAAACAAAATGCCAAACTTAAGCTCACTAATAGGCCCCCATATAACAATTTGATTCAATTTATTTTTTTTTTGGTTGATTTTCCTTATTTTTTAACTGGAAGTTAGGAAACTAAAAAAGCCAAAATCTAAATTATTCTTCCGTTGAGAGATAGAAAAAAAAACAGCAAACATTTTGGAGCTTGGGAGACTTAGAGGGTATAATGATGGTGACAAGTAAACAGACACAGAGCGTGTGCGAAAACTTGTCTTGGCTCGGTGATTTTTGTTGAATTGATGTTGTGGAAGATCCTTTGGGAATGATTTCATTTTTTATTTTAATAGTAATTCTGACATATAATATATATAATCACATACTACTAAAGGGCATTTGTGCCTGCCTCTGTAACTACCTACCTACTATGCGCCCCCCCCCAGAGGTTGGAAGGTGGGGTCCAGGGGGCTACTAAAGGGCATTTGTCCCTGTCTCTGTATGTACCTATGTTTCTATGATTGTATGTCCCCCCAGGGGTGGGGGTTAGGGTCCAGGGGTTCGTGGTCCAAGGATGAGGAGTCAGGGGGTGGGGGGCCATGGGACTACTAAGGGAGATTTGGGCCTATGTCTGTGCCAATATATATACCTATGTGCAGTTGGGAGGTGGGGTCCAGGGGATGCGGGGTCCATGGGTAGTGAGTCCAGGGGGTAGGTTTACTGGATTGGAGGGTGATCAGAGGCGGGGGAAGAAGTTTCGGGGCTGGGGAGAGGGTGTGTTCAAGTGACGAGGGGTCCAGGGGGCGAAGCCCCTTGGCTAGCAAGAGGCCCACCGAAGGCGGGCCTTGCAGCTAGTTATCTACTAAGATTTTTGATTAAATTGATCTTATTTATCTACTCATTTGATTAAAATATAGGTATGAAGTTTTAAAAAATTCCATCTATTTTTCAAAAGTAAAACACTCAAATGTTTGTATTAATAGTAAAAAAAATAATTAAAAATTATAAGAAAATGTTTGTTTGCTTGAGAATTATCTATTTTTATATTAGTGTTTTTGGTATATATTCACAAAGAAATTCGCAATACGAATATTTGTTACATCACTCATTTGTACACATTCCATGCTCTGATGTGTGCCCGCCTTTATATTTATGATTTAAAAGTTGTATAATATACTTACTATAACTGGATACTTTATTGCTGTATTTTCCACCTGGCGGTGTATAAATTTCGCGAGCTTTTTCTGAAGATGGTTTAGATTGTTTGTTGGGCTGTCCCCCACCAGGAAATGAAATTGGAGTATGTCGTTTGAGTCCCGATGAACTTCCATTTTTCTGAAAGAGTTAAAAACAATGTTATACAATTATAACTTATTTTTAAGATCATATGTGAACTGTTGCAACTTGGAATTTTAATGAAGAGATTTAGAGTATCTGCTTTTTAAATTTTATCAAACATGAGTCTATTTTTAACATTTATAGTTTTTAAGAAACAGTTAGGCCTAATTCGGGATTAATTTATATATTACTTATAGTGAGATGTTGTTAGTTAAAACTGCAAATTGAAAATAATAATACAATAATTACACTCAATATAATGAAGTGATCGAACCATGGTGTATTTATGATTATGAGTTAATAAATATTAAATAAACAGTGTATAATGGTGGTTTACATTATCGTATGATTTAATAGGGTGTTTAATTGTTCCTTTTTTCCTCTGATTTGTTAGATCTAATACATTTAATTAATATGTTTTAATTTTTAAGGGAGTTTATTTATTTTTTATTATTTTTTTGAGCAATTGGCAGCTAGTTTTTTTTTAAATATTTTCATACCTGAGATGATGACGCAGATGTAGAAGGTTTCCATGAAAGGCTGATAACACTCTTGTAACTCGGAGGGGTATGGAATAAGTCTTTGATTAATGTGTGGATGTTAGATGTTGTTTTTAATGCAACAACTTTGATTTTATTTTCATCTGTTTTCATTTCTTCTTGTGATTTTCCTTGCAATGCTTCTCTTAATTTTTTAATATAACCTTGAGTTCCTCTTGAAAAATATTGTAACCTAGAAAATAAATTGATTTAGTAATTTTTCAATTTTAGATTATATATGCAAAAGTTTTTATTTTAAATTAGCAGTGGAAATACTATTAGTCTATTAACAAATATTATTATTTCTTTTGTTTAAATCGGAAAGATCGAAAAAATTAAACTAAACTATTTTGTACCCTTTATTTTTAATTAATTATTTCGGACATGTGCGATGTGAGGACGAGCAGTTAAGGTAGTTGGTTCGCGACAATACTAGCAAAAAGTTAATGCTAGAGTATATAGAACAGACAATAAGGATTCATGATTCATAAGCCCAAAACTTTTTGCTGTTTATGTATCGATTCTGGTCAAGCCCGTTCTCGTTTGACAAATCTGGCACCATTGTAAGAGATTGAATATTTTTATATTAAAATGACAGATAAAATACATTTTAAATTTCTATAAAAATCGTTTTGTTATTTTTTAAAAAATGTAATCAACGCCTACGTTACACCTTATAAAAATTTGGGAAAAATCCTCCGAAACGTCGGTTTGAAAGGAAGGGAGGAAGGATTCCAATAAATTACACCTTATTTGATATGTGTTAATTTTTTCTTTCCTCACTACCTCTGGGCTGCCTTCCATTACATTTAATGAAAATTATAATTTTGAAAAAATCTAAATCTTTCCTCACTACCTCTGGGCTGCCTTCCATTACATTCAATGAAAATTATAATTTTGAAAAAAATCTAAATCTTTCCTCACTACCTCTGGGCTGCCTTCCATTACATTCAATGAAAATTATAATTTTGAAAAAATCTAAATCTTTCCTCACTACCTCTGGGCTGCCTTCCATTACATTCAATGAAAATTATAATTTTGAAAAAATCTAGCGCATGCGCGCTTTTATACATCTTTCGCTGGTTAAATAAATGCGCTGTTGCCAAATTATTTTTAGTGTAAATTTTTCATTATTTATTCATTATTATCTCAGAAACTGTGTTGTAACTATGAATTAAAATTGTCTTAAAATATGTATTGGTTATTGTTTAATGTTGGTTTAGTTTTTTATAAAAATGGTAAGAAGGGTTTCTTAATTATAATTAAATATGTATGTAAATTTTCCGATATCCCGTATAGTGCAATGTATAAGTCTGAAAAACTCTATCTTTGGAATTTAATATATCCGGAACTATATTGTTCATAAATTTCGTTTTACCACCAATCGATGCAGAAGTATTTAAATAATAATCTGTCTAAATTTCAAAAAAATCCTAAGAAAACCCATTTGGCGGAACAACTACCTTAAGGTGCCCGAAAAGTCCAATTAATCAAAAAAATAAAGGGAACAAAAATATAGTTTAATTTAATTCCTTCCATCTTCCCAAAGTAATAAAATATGTGTCAATAGAATTTCAAATGATATTATAATAGAAAAGAAAAATGAGAATAGTTTAGATTTAAGGAGTGAGAATATTAATTTATGAGAATTTTTTTCGTTTAACTCCTTCGTATATCAAGAAAAAATATGGATAAATAAAATTTAAGACATTTTTTTATATTCAAATGATTATTTTTACTAGTTTTGCCAATGTTTAGCTCATCAGAACATTTGTTAAAGATTACATAAAAATGTATTATATATATACCAGGGGTGCACCCCCCCCCAGCTTCATGACTCAACCTCTCCATTTTCATGAAAAGTAACTCCCTCCCCTTGAATATTATATTTTATTCACTTTTAAATTAGAGAGGTTTTATTACCTTTTGAAGAAGTTATTTACTTGACCGTTTTTATTTTTAGCATATAATGCTAATTTTTCAAACGCCCCCAGAAATTTCAATGACGCACTCTGCGTCTTAACCCCTCCCCTGTGGCCACCCCTGTATATACCATGAGTTCATTTTCAAGTGCGAAAAGTTTGTTATTATAATATGTTAAATAGTATTATAATTTTTAAAGGCTATTGTAATGTTGAAAACAAAAAGAAATGAGTATTGCATTTTTAAGTTATTCTCAAAAATGTATATGTGCCATATGTATATATTTTTCTAATGAATCACACCCTGTATAATATAATATATATAATAGCCCAGATTAATTTGCAGCAACGCTAACGTAATGCTGTCAACAGGGAGCGCTGATGCCGTCGGTATATTTGTGGCAAATTTGAAATATAATTGTACTTTGAACTCGAATTTTGAAATGAAAGACTCCAATTGATTTTAAATTAAGAAACATTAAATATATTGATAATTATCCCCCCCCCCCCTGACTACTCAAAAATTAAATATTCAATTCGCTTTTCTTTGCGCACAGAAGAAGAAATTATATACATCTTATTTGATTTATATTTTATATATTATTTGTTTATTTTTTAATAATTTGCCACTTTTTTATAATTTTTTAAAAATCTAAATTTTGTTATTCTTATTTTTTTATTTTTACAAAATTGAACAAAAAAAAATACTTCCAGATTCATATCTAGAGCCTCATTTCTGTAGCTGTGTCAGGACGAAAATGAGGCAAAATTTTTAAGAGACTATGTATTTTCGGGAGTTTACAGGTATATATTTGGAGTGTGGTTTTTTAAAGAGGAATAAAATTTTTGGATCGAGACGCCGCCCGCCAGGGCTTCAGCCCGGAGGGCCGAGCTTCGAGGGCGTGCCGAATGCACGCACGAAAAGCTCGTTTATTATAATTTGATAGACTGAAGAAAAAGTTTAAATACATGATAAAAAAAAATTTAGAAATAAAAATGTTATTGAGATACCATACGAATGAGCTCCAAGATTTCACTACAAGTTTCACTTTATTAATGAAGTAATACCTCCATGACAAACTATTCAAGATTATCCCTTGAGATCTTGCCTAAATGCATTGCGAATCTCGCGAGAATTTATTCTGAGAGAAATTTTGCGCGGGCAACAAAAATAAGTAACCTTGTTTGTTTTCTAAAATATTTTTGAATCGAACTTATTTTTCATTAAACAAAATCAATTTTGCATTCTCGCATATGAACAACCATTTTTCGAAATGTTTATTGTTTTGTTTAAACTCATTGCTTTATCTCTTCTTGAGATCTTACTTTACAACAAAACAAGAAATAAGTTTATTGCTAAACTGGCCTTATTAAGGTGCTCTTTAAAGATCATTAAAAATAGAAAAAATAAAAATTATTTAGCATTTCCCTACCCCTATTCCACTCCTAACAAAAATTTGATAATCTTTAGGAATTATAGACTTTAACTATTAAATAACAATAGGAACAGTAGACTAAACAAAAAATCTGACAATGTTTATATCTGTAGTACATTTATATAAAAATAAGTTGTTTTTTTACCTAAATCGAAAATCTTTGAGTTTTTCAGGATCTTTGGATAAATAATCTGGACATAGTCTGGCAATTCGATGAAGACTGAAGATAAGACATTCAACATAAGAAAATTCTAGACGGGGATGTTCTTGAGTATTTTCTTCACCTTCGGGAGGTAAGGGCATATATTCAATAAGTCTATCCAAAATCTTTTGAACTCTGAAATTAAGAATATAAATAAATAACAAATCATGATAAGGGTTCTTTCATTTAACAAAAAATAAATAAATAAAAATAATTAGTCTCTAAATGTGGAAATGGATAATTTTAAAAAAATGCTCAATTTATTTTTGCTTTTCAAAAAATTATAAAATAATTTTCTAAATGTAGAATTAACATAAGAAATTATTGATCATATTATTTATCTTTCGCGGTTCAAATTTCTTTAAATAAAACAATAATAAAAACTTTAAGCATTTTTTAATATTTAGTATTGCCCACCCCCTTTTTAGAAAAAAATATTTAAATTTCTAATAATTTACAATGAAACATACTATTATCATTAAATTAATGAAAAGAGAGTGATTCCATTTCTTTGCTCGTGAGGTGTAGAATTAGGGTAAATAAAAATAGTTTATTTTGAAATTGGATTCCTTAAGAAATTGAACTTTTTCTAGATTAATTAATAAATAGGTATATCTTATTTCAACATTGAAAAATCAAAAAAAGATAGCCTTTAGTGAGTTCTGATCACTTTGAACAAGCTACAAACTTATTGCGACCATATTATTTTTTTAATTGAAAAGTTTTTTTTGCCAAGAGTAGCAGAGTTGTTGATTCACGAAGAGAAACAAAGAGGTTGTTCTCTGCTTGATGCAAATAAACATACACACATATATATCGAAATTATATATCTGTATAAATAAATAAATAATATATATAGAGGAGAGGCCTTCCGCCCTAAGGGGTCTGGTTCCACAGTTAAACTAACCAACTGAGTTAGTACTTATTGTAAATATAAAATTCAAATTATAAAAGTTGAGAAAATAATAGTAAATTAAAATATATATATATATATATATATATATATATATATATATATACAGATGTAAATACTTATTATAAAAACTGTTGTAAACTACTGTAGATTAAATTATAAATTCAAAATTATAAAATTAATAATAAAAACTTGTATACTAAGAAATGTATAACTTAGAACCAATAAAGGCCATAATAATAATAATAATTTCGATATATATGTGTGTATGTTTATTTCCATCAAGCAGAGGACAACCTCTTTGTTTCTCTTTGTGAATATTCTTTTTTAATTATTTGTAATTTTTTTCCTCTTAATTTTAGATGGACAATTATTTTTATTATGGAGCATACAATTTTATACCATTTATCAGATCCAGTTAAAAATATTATGAAATAATTACTATCCCAGAAAATATTACTTTTACATTTACTATATAATAGTTTTTTGTAGGCTTTAATGCTTAATGCCGTGTATTAACTAAATTTTTGTTATAAAAATCGAATGAGGACTTTTTGAGCAATTTTGAAATAAAAAAAAAACGTATGCACATTTATAATAGTTCCCGATAAAAAAACAAAAGGGTGGGACTAAATAAGAAATGGATGGCAAGACGATATTATTATTGTTTTCTGTTAATATTCGCTGAAATTCAAACTGTTCTCAAACGCTACTGCCTCCGTCAAAGATATTTGTTCTAGTAAGGCCAACGATTAGGTTAAGCTTTAAGAAGAATAAAAATAATTAGAATAATATCCACTTACTTTAGATTCGACGTTTTCAAGTGGCGATGTACAATGAGCACACAACTCAGCAAATAGTTTAAGTATCTCCAAATGTTCTCCTCCACCTTCAGTACTTGCAATCTCACTTAATTGGGGTAATACTTGTTCACACATATAAGAAACAAATTTTCCAGAATCAACTTTATCAGAAAAAAGAATAACATGTTAATAATCAACTTCAACTATATTAAAGATAAAAACAATCTCTTTCAGAAATTAAGATACTTACAGAAAAATAAGGGAGGGCATGTTTAACACATTGAACAAGACGTTCTACATTTTCATTATCAGCACTTTTAGGATTAAAATCTAAGCTAAGACCGGCTTGCTCTGCAACGAGTGAAACTAATTCTTGTTGTCCAGCAACAGTGTGGCCTAATCTGGACCATCCTAAGATGTCCATAATGTTATGGAATTCATCCGCCGTAACATCCTGAAATTAAGATCAGAATTAATTATAATATAAAATTGGTCTGATGCATTATAAATTGGGATGTAACCCAATTTTCTCTCCATTACTAAGATCTTACGAATATAATTGAATTAAGTATAAACTATCATTTTAAAATAAATTCTTGTATAAATAAATACAGTTCTTTGAAAAACAATCATTAAAATATATTTCAAACGCGCATGAAAAATTAGCAAAATGTTTTATTATTATTTTATAAAGTAACTGCATTTTGCCTATTTTTCATTGATAAAGGGACGTTTTATCCGGAAACGTTTTAAATATATTTTAAACATTTTTATGAATGTTTTTCAAAGAATTGTATTTGCCTATATAATTTATCATTAACAAAACAAAGAAAATGTTTATTAGAAAAAAATAAATAAAAAAAATTTATTTTTAATAATTATATGAGCCGTTTATTTTGAAAGTGGCCTAAGTCCATTGTTTGTTATTTCGAGATATTTGTATTTATATTTTTATAAATACATATATTTATATATATTTCGAATATTTCGATACTTTTGTTACCACGAATTCATGAGGATATTGTACTCCATTGACTGAGATATTATTAATATGAAAAGAAGACATCTATGTCTTACTGAAACTGACATTAACTCATTTTTTTCAAAATTGGAATTAGGCCACTTTCAAAATAAACGGCTCATATATAAAAAAAATTGAGTAGATATTGATGAGGCAGTCCAAAAAAGAAGAAAATAATTTATACTATATTTTTATTGATAAACCGACGTTTCGGAGGCTATTCCCTCCTTCAGGGTTTTGGAAACACTATAATTCAGCTGAGAATGAAATACAAGATATTATTGTTACTGCCACTGAAAGAAGAGACAGAGGGGAATGTCGCATTGGATTTCCTTCATGGACTTTTCAAAACCCTGAAGGAGGGAATAGTCTCCAAAACGTCGGTTTATGAATAAAAAGATAGTATAAATTATCTTCTTCTTTTTTTGGACTGCCTCATCAATATCCACTCAATTTCACTTATCAGTCCGTCTCCAAAAATTACTTCAATCTTATAAAAAAAAAATTGCATACAGTTGATTTGTTATCTTACCTGAAGTACCTTCTTACATTCGGCAATCAGAAAATCCTCAGCTTCCTTATTAATAACATCATGACCTAATGCTTTAAGTTTTACAGTTAAAAATTTTAAACAACGTTCTCTAACAATATCTTCTCCATTTAATATTTGAGAAAAGATGCCACTCAATGTTCCTAGAATAAGTAAAAAATAAATTTAATAAGTAAATGAATATATTATGAATATATATAGTTTTTATATATTTATAAATGTTCCTTTTGCATCAATTTTGAACAATGTCATTAAAGAATTATGAGCAACTCCAAGCTCGGTATTATCTTCCGCTTGTAATAGTTGGGCAAGAATATCAGCCGTTTTGTGTGTATGTTCTTTATTATCTTTACAAAGACCAGGTAGATCTTTAATAGCTTGTTTTCGAATCTATAAAAATAAAATTTGATCAGATTTCATTTTATAAAATGAATTATATAATTTTTTTCTTTAAGGTTTGTTTGTAAAGTTTTGATAAATTCATTGAGTGACCAGCTTACTATAAAGCAAAACGAACATTTACTTATATCCAATCGAGTATTTCAGTCATGAGAAATAACAAATAGAATATTTCTAAATGAATAATACATATATATATATATATAAAAATATATATGTATATTAAAGTTAAAACCTACACCGCTTTCCTTAGAGGTAATAGAATATTTCTAATTATAAAGACTGATGATGAAAGTGAAACATTCGAAACTATAGGCTATAATAAATATAATACACAACATCTTTTCAATTAAACTTAAGAGTTTTGTTCAGAAGATAGTCTTCTAATATATAACCGTAAATTTAAAAGGTTATTTGACATACAAGTGAAATAAATTTAATAAACTCGATAAATTATTTTTATTTATTCACTAAGCAGTTAGGTCATTTCTAATTGACCATCTTCAGTAGTAAATATCGTTTTAGTTTTTGGAGATTGTAATAAAAACATGTGATATGAATATAAAATCTATGAAGAATCACATGTTTTGATAATGTCAAAAATTAAAACAATTATTTTGATTATTTATGTCCATCGTTGTTGTAGGGAAATAAGAACAATAGCTTATGCAAATATTTTTTATTTTATGCCAACATTTCGTCAACTTTGTTGAGTTCCTCAGGACTCAAACAAATTAACTTCTTTACATATTTGTCATTTTATAAATATTCATTCTTAGCAAACTAGGCACAAATTGAAAATATTTCCTATTAAATAAAAGATTTAAATCTGTGCCTATATGTGTTTGCTAAGAATGAATATTTATAAAATGACAAATATGCAAAGAAGTTAATTTGTTTGAGCCCTGAAAGTCAACAAAGTTGACGAAACGTTAGCATAAAATAAAAAATATTTGCATAAGCTATTGTCCTTATTTCCTATAACTTATTAATTAAAACAATTTTAACTTCTAGTCAAGCAAAGATGACGGAAACTGTTTAGTGAATAAATATAAATAATTTATCGAGATTATTTAATTTATTTCAAATGTGACAATACCCCTTAATGTTAAAAGAATATAAATTACAATGTTACAAAGTTTTGGAAGAATTTTTAATTTAAACAGTTTCACGACCAAATATGATAGAATACTTTTGAGTCATTACAATGGAATGTTAAATTCATAAAAACTGATGATTATAGTGGGATTCACAAGAAAATTCACAAGTTTTGGTTTTTTGGTGGTTGAATTCATTATCTAGGCTACCAATATTTTAATTACAAGTTAAAAATATATAAAAATAAAATTACCGAAACATCTTCATCTTCGCACAAATCCAATAGTGCTTCAAATGCTTGATCGGCTAGAGCTGGAAAATGCTTAAAAAATCTGGCAATAAATTGTGAAGCTAATCGTTTTTCTTTAGTCGAACCTTTAATTGCATTCAAAATATCCATGTATTCCGTTTCATGCTAAAAAAAAGGACAAATTTATAAGTATAAATATAACTATTGAAAGACATAAGATAAGTAGTTTAAAATTTTTACTATGGACTAAAGTGTGCCAAGAAGAAGGCGAGAGAAAATAATGATAAACAATAAAGATTTTATTTTCATATTTTGTTTCCTAAATAATTGTGTTAAAATGTAGAAAAGATATAAAAGAGAGTTATGATTTTTTTTATTTTAAAATGAAAATTTTGATTAAAAGTATGTTTATCTTCAAAAATTCTAAAAGATAGTTTAAGGTAGTTTTTTTTTTTTAGGTTAAAATAAAATAATTTTATTTAAAACAGAAGATTTATTTTATTTTTAACCTAAAATAAAAACAATTCTGTTACCATCGACAGTGAAATCTTTTATTCAACTAATTTAAGGTAGTTGTTTACTATCTATTGTATATAGAACAAACAATAAGGATTCATAATTCATAAGCCCAAAACTTTTTGCTGTCTATATACCACTACTAGCCAATCCAGTGCTCTTTTGACAAATCTGGCAACATTGTCGGAATTTGAATATTTTTATCATAGAAATGGCAGATAAAATACATTATAAAGGTCGATTTATTAAACAAAAAGTTCTCAATAAACGATTAAAAGCTGTTGCGACAATGGCTGAAGCGAAAAATGTCAAAAACTACTAAGGTTAATCCACTTTTTAGGTTAAATATATATGTTGTTGCCAGCTTGTTTTTAGTGTAAATTTTTCATTATTATCTCAGAAACTGTGTTGTAACTATGAATTAAAATTTTCTTAAAAAATGTCTTAGTTATTGTTTAATGTTGGTTTAGTTTTTTATAACAATGATAAGTTTCTTAATTGTAATTAAATATGTATGTAAACTTTCCGATATCCCGTATAATGCAATGTATAAGTCTGAAAAACTCTATCTTTGGAATTTACTATCGCCGGAACTATATTGTTCATAAATTTCGTTTTGCCACCAATCGATGCAGAAATATTTAAATAATAATCTGTCTAAATTTCAAAAAAATCCCAAGAAAACCCATATGGTGAAACAACTACCTTAAGCTAATGTTAAATGATTTATGAAGTTTGAAAGTGTGGCCTGGGTTCATAGTTAAAATAATTTATTAAGATCAGGAACGAGGCTTGATGAATCCGGTGATCTCTTTGACACAGATATAACCTTTACATTGTATGAAATTTTCTCAAGGTTTTCAATTTTATTTATAATTCTCGAATCATTGGCACTGTGTTCCTTTTCCAACTTACAGTCATATAATTATTGTAAATAATAACGAGAAGAAACTTAACTGTATAGTTTCATTTTTTATTTTGAGTTCAATTGAACTTATGACACATAACCTTGTGATTTTCATATCTTTTGCCTGTTCTATCCGTCGCCTTAACTCACACAATATATCAACTTGTATTATTGTTGTCAAGTCAAGTTGTTGTATAACCTAAAGCAAATTCAATTATTTTCTAAAATGTAAAAGTACTTAAATGACATGGATTGAAGATGGCCTCAAGTTGAAGCCGAAACGTTTCATGATCAAAATAAAATAAATTAACAACCATGATGAAGATTTTTTATTTTTGAAAAATAACCATCATTCTCAAAGGATTCCATCTTCCACCGGATTCATCAAGCCTCGTTCCTGATCTTAATAAATAATATAAGAATCATAAGTACTTTCCTAAATAAAATAATTTAAAACAGAAGTACTTTTCGAAAATGTATGTAAGTAATTAAAATGTTTATTTGCATCAAGCAGAGGACAACCTAATTGATTCCTCTTATTTTTGTAAGAAAAATAAAAGCTATATTCCTTGGAGTCATATTGTCAGTAATGGCAGAAGCTGACGAAAAAAGATATAATGTCAAAAAGTTTTTAAAAAACACACACGTGAGATTTATTTATACATACATATATGGATTTTTCAAAACTTATTAGGCTTGCACTATTATTAAAATTTTATTTACATAAAATTTAGGTTTATTTTTTATTTTGTCGAATATGTGAAACTCAAAGTGTTGGGACGACACATTTCTATTTTACTTTAGCAAGCTACCCTAAAAATGAAAATTAAGTCGTAATTAACATGTTTAGACCGCGCCCTAACATATCTATATACAATACATATATATATATATAGGTAATAAATATGAGAGCTAAATGGCCATTGAGAATCCCTTTGCCATAAGAATATATGTATATTGTGATTATGTTATGTGTCATTCTGTCTGAGTATTATAGAGGTAAATATAGAATACAGAATATATGTGAATAAAGAAATAAATTAAATAAATACAAAATATTATATCAAAAAATAAAAATGAATAAAATGCTTTTTATTGTGATAATTTCCAAATATATGTATAAATGAAAATAGGAAAGATGAAGATTAGAAATTTTTAAAATGAAAATTAATAAAATAAGTTTTAATAAAGATGAAATGAAAAATGTTTTTTATATATTACCTCTCCAATTTTTTCTTTAGCATCGGCTAGCACACCAAAATGCTTATAAAGTTTTTCTATATTATCTGCACTCATTTTGAATTAAAAAAAAAATATATCTAAATTATTATTACACTTATAAACAAATAAGGTCTACAAACACTAATAAATTAAACAACAATAATTATATGAGAAAGTTACAAATCCCTAAAATCTCATGTAAGTTTGGATTAAAATATTTAACATTTATTAAAAGACGCTTGAAAGTAAGTCAATTACAAATAGTAATATCTCGTTTAGTTAGCCGGAAAGCTCACCAAGTTCACGAGAATGTGAGTCAAATCAGCAACTTAATTAAAAATTAAAAAAAAAATATCCTAAGGAAAAATAATTTATAAATTCAATAATAATAATAATAAAAAATTATTAAATTATTTATATATTAATTATTTTAATTATTATAGAACTAAAATTAGTTGGATTGAAAATGATTTGTGAGCGCCAAAATTTAAAAAAAGGTCATCTTTTTCAATTTTCTAGAGCAGCCTAATTTTGAGACGTGGGCGAGTTCAGGATGAGTGTATTTATATATGGGTTAATTGGGCAATAGCCCAAGGAGACAGAGTTATAGGCATAGATAAAAGAAGGATGGGAAAATAATTTTTTTAACAAAACCAAAAAAATAAAAAAATTGAAAGCCTTTTATCTAAAAATTCAGCCCTTTTTTATTTTTTTAATACGAATTTTATTTATCTTTTAAATATTAACATTACAATAATTTAGTTTCTAGTACATTACATAAAATATCTCAATTTTTAATATACATTACAGACCTAAAAATATTAATTAAATTTTTCTTTTTCTTTTTGAGCGTAATTATGTAAAAAATTTTAAAGCAGGCGATATTGATACTTCAAAGCCGTCTACTAGTGGAATGCCTTCCAACAATTTTTACTGAAGGTGATATCATTTTCCTCCTTCCACACAAACGCTGGATTTCCTCAGGGATAAGTTATCTCCCCTCTTTCTTATCTATATCAACGACCTTCTAAACTTGCCCTCTAATCCGGTACATTGTTACGCAGATGATAGCACCCTACATAACGCAATAACGCCCCTGCATCGCATAAAAACCGTGCAGACATTGCCTCCTCAATTAATTTAGACTTATGCAAACTTAAAAACTGGGGATCCCAAAACTTAGTTAACTTCAATTCAGTGAAAACTCATTCTTGCCTTATTTCTAGACGCGTCGATAGAAGCCCCCAAAACATATAATTTGATTCAGTGATAAAATTTCAATGCTAGGTGTGACTCTAGGGTCTGACCTTTATTGGAATGACCACATCTTAATCACTGCTAAATCAGCAGCGAATAAGCTTGGTCTCCTATTTAGGTCTAAGCGCTATATTATACTCCCAGTCAACTCCTTACTCTGTATAAGGCTCAAATTCGTCCTTGTCTCGAATATGGCTCTCATCTGTGGAGGGGTGCCTTCAAGCATTCTCTTGCCACACTGGATGCAATTCAGAAACGAGCAATTAAACTAACACAGCCCTAACAAACCCACTCGACTCCCTGGCTCACTGAAGAACCGCTTTTGCCCTTTCCCTGTACTACAGATACTATCATGGTATCTGTTCAGTAGAGCTGAAATCAATTATCCCCCCTAAACACGCGGTTTCCGAAAGCTCAGCACCCCTTCGCTGTCAAATTGGATAAAAGCCGAACCAACGCTTTCGCCAACTCTTTTATCCATATGACCTCAAGAGACTGGAACTCATTTCCAGCCACCGTCTTCCCCGCAACTTATAACCTTCAGGTGTTTAAGACCCGCACCCAGAGACTACATACACTATAAGTGCGTCTATTACTCTAACTTGACAGTCAAAAAAAATATAAAATATAGGTATACTGTCTAATCCAAAACATAAAGACATTAAATAAAAAATAAAAAATATAAAGTAAATAAAACCTGTTTTTTATCACTCTTAATAATAAAAGACTGTCTTAAATATATTAAAAAAAAAACTTTTCTAAAAAGTACAAAATAATCTAATACTTAATCAAAATGTGTGGGGCGCAGAAACTATATGTAAATTTGATTTTCTAATTAAAAATATTTTGTATTGCAGTTTTCTAATTTATTAATAATTTTTTTTAAATACCATATTACTTTTATTCATCATCGAGTATTATTATTATTAAAGCTAAAAAAGTTTATTTAGTAAAAAAAATTGTGATAAGTAAATTTAAATCACATAAAAAAATATTCTCACTGCATTTCTTGTGAGAGCAATTATTCACTTTTTGAGTCTACCGCTAGATGGCGCTTGGATCGGAAATCTAGCGGTTTCTGGCTATTTTGGAAGACCGATCTAGCGGTTTTATAAATCAAATCGTTGGCAACACTGACTGCAAATAGCAGAGTGTGAACCATAGATAAAAGATACCCAACAACTAAAAATCTATCACGATATCTAGCGGCTGCCAAGCCCTCAAGGAAAGCCATCAAGGCTACATAGTATCTTTTATCTATGCTTTGAATTTCCTGTCAGATCGTGGGAGCTCACTATCTATAGTATCTTTTATACAAACAACTAGCTTGCTACAACAAAAATCTTCTAAACTATAGTATCAAACAAATAAATTATATATGTATAATAGTGGGTCAAAAAATCCATTGGTGTTCTTTTTCAAGCATGACACGGTATAATGGTCGCTAGACACCTCAAAAAAAATTTTTCAAATATGAGCTCTTTTAATTTTTAATAGGAGATCCTCCGCATCACATGTTTAGTTTTTTTTCACAGTCCACTAGAAAAAAATTTCCATACTATCATCATTACACGACGATTAAGTAGAAAAAAGATTCTTAAAAAGAATTTCGTAGGAAAAATTTTAATGCCTCTACAAAAAAAAAGGGTATCTTCACCATTTGAAAGTTGAAGATGGAGGAGATATAAGCCTGATTATTTTAAGACAAAATTTCTCATTTTAGAGTTTATGAAAATTTTATAAACTCCACAACACGTCGGCTATTATAAAATTCGCAATACAAATTTTTTATAGAAAATTAACTGCTCTTATAAAGGGTAAAGTCATATGTTTTGGCGATTAAATTAAGCGTTCAAAGATACTATCATCAAACTTTCATGTGTAAAGATTTTAAGAGTTTTTGATTAGATATTCGAAAAATTTCAATTTAATTTTATGAATTTCATACAAATTTCACTTTTTGTCAATAATTTCGAAGTATTACTCGAGTTGATAAAAATTCAAAATTCGTGTAAATGTTCACAAAACTTCATAAATTAAATTGAAATTTTTCGAATATCTAATCAAAAACTCTTAAAATCTTTACACATGAAAGTTTGATGATGAATATCTTTTGAACGCTTAATTTAATCGCCAAAACATAAGACACCCTTTTTATAGAGCAGTTAATTTCCTATAAAAATTTGTATTGCGAATTTTATAATAGCCATTCATTGTCGAGTTATAAAATTCATAAACAAAAATGAAATTTGTCTTAAAATAATCAAACTTAAATCTTCAATATCTTTCAAATGGTGAGGTTTACGGAAAAAATATAAGATACCTTTTTTGTAGAGCATTAAATTTCCTACGAAATTCTTCAAGAACATTTTTCTGTACAATCAATTAATGATGAGGTATGAATTTTTTTCTATTGGACTGAGAAAAAATAAAAAACTGCGATGCGGAGGATCTTCCTATTAAAATGAAGAGCTCATATTTAGAAATAATTTTTTTAAGGTGTCTAGCAACCCTTGTTACTAAAAAAAAATAATGAATTTTTTTGACCCACCCTATTTATTATATATATATATTCTCTAAAATTTGATCATGATATTGCTAGCAATAAATAGATTAGGGATTTTAATCTTATTAAAAAAAAATTAATTAAATATAACTTTGATTTAATTAATAATTCTTTTATAATTAATTCTATCTATATTCATTTTAATTTTTTTATATTTAACGATTAGTGTCTGGAGCACCGAGCGATGCCCGGTAACTTTTTGCCTCCAAATAGCTCAAGTTTCAAATTTCAAGGCTCTGCGACTTACCGAAGACGAGATATGAACGATTAAAATATTTATTTTGCGACATGAATAGTTTACACCCCCTTTCCTTATTTATACACGACTAATAACTCATCAGACTTGATAAGTACACCAATTTTTAGAGAAATCGTTAGAACCGTTTTCGAGAACCAGATTTTATATATCAATATATATATATACAAGAATTTCTCATTTAATAATATAAAATAAGATAAGATACGAGACCTGGGAGAACTAATATTTTTGAAGGTCTTCAAAATTCAAAATTAAACTCTGGGCAAGAAAATAAAAACAATTTTATTTTAAATTTATTAAATTATGACATTAATTTATTTCCCAGAAACTTTGCGAGCTTGAATATTAGCAAATTCAATTATGAGACCGGGGCAGCTACCCCTCTTCACCCTTCATCCCCTCTAATAGGAACTGTTGTATGTGTATTTGTTTATGTGTGAGAATGTAAACGATGAAAATCTAGGCCCTTGTACCAAGCTCAACCAAATTTTGTATACATAATCAGTGGGACCCCAGAAGTCTAAAAATGCAAAAACTAACCCCCTACATGATTATAAATAATTTTATTAAATATTAAATCTAAGTGAGGGCCAGGTTGAATGGTGAAGTCAAGTGGATGGCCGCATCAGAACCTGTCAGTTTATTTTTATTTATTTATAAAATAATTAATTATGACAAATAAGGAAAAACAAAAGACTATTTTCAATTGTTTTCCATTGTTTTTTATTATAATTGGCAATTTTTCATTGTACACGGCCACTATGATTTTATATTGTATTGTTAAAGGTATGAATTAGGTACTTTAACAGAAATAGAATATTAAAATCGCTATAGTTCTGAAACTAGTCATTTCCGGACATGTTTATATGAACTTTTACTTTACCATACAGGGTATGGTCAAGTATTGTAATCGTGCATGAAAAAAGTGTTATTTCCTTCTTTTTTTCGAAATATCTCAAAAACGGCTGAAACTATTTTGATTAAAAATAAGCTGACGTATTCTGATGTAACCATCCACTTGACTTTACCATACAACCTGGCCCCTAAAATTATTTATAATCATATCGGGGGGGGGGGCTGTTAGTTTTTGCATTTTTAGACTTCTGGGGTTCCATTGATTATTTGTACAAAATTTGGTTGAGTTTGCTCAAAAGGCCTAGATTTTTAATTTTAACCCCCCCCCCCTCCTCCACCCCTTAATTTTGGGTCTATATGCACCAAAATCTAATCAGCTCTTAATCTCAATGGACCAAAACTACGTGTCAAATTTAGTTTTTTTTTTTTTTTTTTATAAATTTTATTAAACCAATTATTTTACATTAATAATGTATACATTGTATTTTGCTTCGATTTCGGAGATAACTTCTCCACCATCGAGTGTCCTTATTTATCTTTAGTCCTTGTTTTTAATAAGAGGAAAAATCTAATTAGATAAAAAAAACCTCTTTTCCGATAATTATTTAAATTCCATTATTCCCCAATCAAATCGATTGGTATTCTCTCTCCTCCTCCTCATCCTATATCCTCATTCATCCGTCAAATTTAGTTTCATTTTAATATATATATATATATTAATATTTGCTATAACCTATTAGTGGGTTTTAAAATTAAAAAATCAATTAATAATTAAAAGATAATTGAAAATAAAATGTAAACAAACTTTTTTATTGAGATTTTTATCTATAAATAATTACTTTAATTAGGAACACTAGCCAGATCGTTTTCTCAAAAACTTGTTAATAGAGTTGGTTTCATTAAAATCGGTAGAGCCGTTTTCAAAATGAAACTAAAATACAAACAAATAAATATATAAACAAACAATTTTTGCTCGTTAAATAAGAGTAGATAGAATCTGGTTCTCGAAAACGGCTCTAACGATTTCGCTAAAAATTGGTGTAAGTACTTATCAAGTCTCATGAGTTATTAGTCATGTATAAATTTTAATCCGATTAAAATAAAGGAAGGGGGTGTAAATTAGTCATGTCGTAAAATAAATATTTTAATAGTTCATATCTGGTCTTCGGAAAGTCGCAGAGCCTTGAAATTTGAACCTTAAGCTATCTAGATGCTACAAGAAGTATAATAACAAGTTTTTGGTAAAATAGAAGTACCGGAAGTTTATGTTTACGTACGTAAGAATATAACCCCCCTGCATTTCGCAACCTTAAATCTCTAGAGCTACGAAATTCGAAACTTAAGCTCGATATAGGCTAGAAGGAGTTCAGCAAGCTTTTGCTTGAAATCGGAACACCTGAAGTTGACATTTACATGAAAGATTTTTTTTTTTTTTTTTTTGATTTTCTCAAAAAGCACTCTAACGATTTTCTTTTAAGATTGGTGTACTTATCAAGTGTCATGAGTTATTAGCTATTTAGAGCCAACAAGTTACCGAGCATCGCACTTTTCTTTAAAAGACCCTGGCATATGCCTTAAAAACCCTACTTTTCCGCCAAGGCTTTTTTCTTTTTGCCATATGGCGAAACTGAATTAAAATAAAAATATAATACCAAGGCTAGGAGCTCAATGAGTTCCGCTTCCTTGATTTTTCAAAAGCAACTATTCTCTTGTCTATTCTTTGATAATAATAATAAACTGAACACCTGTGCACTAATTTATATATAGTTTTTTAGTTTTTCATTTTTCTAAATAGACATTTTTTCGGCCTTTCTAGCCATTTACGATACTATTTATTATTTTTAAATTTGTCCCTACCCCGGGGGTCAGAATTTAGCTGGATGCCTCGAGTCGGATTCGAACCCGCGTCCACTTGGTTAGCAGGATGACACGCTACCGCCTAGCCTATCTGACCCCCCAAATTCTAAATAGACATAAATCTGACGTTTCCAATATAATCTGTATTTATTGATTGTTTTGTTAACTAGTCCATTATCACTCGAGCGTGTCAATTTCTGAAGATAACAAGTGAGTTCTTGTAGAAACGTCAGATTTATTATGACGCTAGTCGAAAAAATAAAAACAAAAAAAAATCACCCAAAATATGAAAATCAATTTTTAACCGACTTCAAAAAAAGGAGGAGGTTCTCAATCCGGCTGATTTTTTTTTTTGTGTCTATGTTACCTTATATCTTCGCCAATTGTGAACCGATTTTGGTGATTTTTTTGCATTGGGTTCAGTCTAGTTTCCGATTGGTCCCGTTTTTTTTCATTGGTATTGGATCATTTTTGATATGTTTGTTCAGGTATAACTTCTTTGTTTATGAACTGATTTTAATGATTCTAAATAAAATTAATAAATTAATAGGTATTTTGGACACATTTTATATTTTATTAATTTTTGCACAACGTTTCGTCCGTTTCCGGACTTTGATCAAGTGCTGAAAAACAAAAGTAGAAGAAAAATAGATTGGGAAAATTAAATTAATGCATATTTCAAAATACAACTATACATGATATGCCACATGTCACTCACCTCAATCAATTAACAAATTTGTTAATTGATTGAGGTGAGTGACATGTGGCATATCATGTATAGTTGTATTTTGAAATATGCATTAATTTAATTTTCCCAATCTATTTTTCTTCTACTTTTGTTTTTCAGCACTTGATCAAGTCCGAAACGACGAAACGTTGTGCAAAAATTAATAAAATATAAAATGTGTCCAAAATACCTATTAATTTATTAATTTTATTTAAATAAAGAATGGACATTAACCAAATGAATTTAATGATTCTTTTTTAATGGAAAGAGGCTTAGGGGTGGTCCCATATTGATTTGGTCAAGTTCTGAAGATATGATCAATGACGAAATAACGTAAATCTCCAATTCTTATGACCAAATAATCGAAATTATAATAAATAAAATCTTTTATAAAAAAAATCTTAAAAAATTCATTTTAAACCCGCAAACGTTTCAAGAGAATTGCTATATTTATTAATTGAATATCATCATTTTCGCCCGACGCTTTCTCTTACGAGATGCATGCAAGGTATTATATTAAGTCACTATTAATAACATCACTAAAAAGAGAAAAATAAAAATAATTTTTGTAGAAAAAAACAATTAAACCGACTTCAAAATAATTAAATGCAACAATTAAAATAATAATAACTTAAAAATAAAATAAAATACCTTAAAAGCTATAAAATAATTATCTTATTTAGTTACAACTAAACGACGAAATATTAACATGAAATCACTTTTTGAAGTCGGTGCCAAAAATATACATTTATGAATCGGACTCGACTGATCTTACTTAGTACGTTTGGCGGGTACGCTCGCTTATAGTATATATATAGTTTGTTTGGCACCGACTTCAAAAAGTAATTTCATGTTAATATTTCGTCGTTTAATTGTAACTAAATAAGATAATAATTATTTTATACCTTTTAGTGGATTTTATTTTATTTTTAAGTTTTTATTATTTTAATTGAAATGTTTTTGTTTTGCCGAGAGTAGCAGAGTTGTTGATTCACAAAGAGAAACAAAAGAGGTTGTCCTCTGCTTGATGCAAATAAACATACACACATATATATATCGAGATGATATATCTGTACATATACTATTCATCTGTTTGAGACTACAGTTTCGAAGACTTGGTCTTCATCATCAGTCCATATGATATTGACTCCATGAAAAACATTTATAATTGAAGAAAGACTGATGATGAAGACCAAGTCTTCGAAACTATAGTCTCAAACAAATAAATAATATATATACAGATATATCATCTCGATATATATATGTGTGTATGTTTATTTGCATCAAGCAGAGGACAACCTCTTTGTTTCTCTTTGTTTTATTATTTTATTTGTTGCATTTAATTTTTTTGAAGTCGGTTTTATTTTTTTTTTTCTAAAAATTATTTTCGTTCTCTAAATCTACATTTGTGTGAGTGTGTGTGTTGTGTGTATTTATAAAGACTAAATTGTTAGTATTATAATCTCTAGCGTGGTAAATAATAGAATCTAAATATTACTTGAGAATGATCGCAGAATAAGATGATCGAAACGTCGTTGTTAATTTTATTATTCGTTCGTATTGAATTTATATTTGTGATTAAAACAAAATTTCAACCCTTATTAGTATCGAATGTCATAAAAAGATGCCAGCACATGTTTTCTAAATAAATACATCAAATAAATATTATATATTTAATTAATTTTTTTCCTATAAATAAAATTTTCACATGATTTCAAAATTTAACTTGGTTTCTCTGTTTGGCTGAGTAGAATCTTCTAATCGAATTTTGACCCATCGAGTCGAAATTCTTAAAATTTTGCACATAAACATCATCATCATCATCAATCAGCCCTTTTTCTTGTCCACTGCTGAACATAGGCCTCCTCCAAATGTCTCCAGTTTTCTCGATCTTTTGCATCTTTTATCCAGTTTGTCGATATTCTTATATCGTCTATCCATCGTGTTCCCACAGGTCTACCTCGGCTTCGCTTATCCTCTCTTGGCCTCCATTCAAGGAGTTTCTTTGTCCATATATATACATAAATAGTTGAAATGACAATACAATATTTTATCAAATCTATAAATTATTATTGTCAACTTCCGGTGTCCTGATTTCAATTGACTGATCCATTGCGCCACGCAGAGGGGGGGGGGGGGCGCAGCCCTAAAAAAGAAACCAGATTTTTTTAAAGATTAGAGTGCAACTTCTCATCAGCCGTCCAAATAATAATGCCAGATGTTGTGGCTATTTGTGATTAAAGTACATTTATGGGCGCCTATGACACAACTCTAGAACCGAGGCCAGTGTTGGGAGCGCAAAAAGCGCCCCACAACTGTGCAATGCTATTAATAAAAAAACAAATAAATACTAGAAACAAAAAAAATATATATATATATAAATATAAATAAAATTAAATGCTAAAAAATTCTTATTATTAGTTTAAAATGGACTGGCCACTGCAAAAGCTTGCTTTACCCCTTCTAGCCTAAATCGAGTTTAGGTTTCGAATTTCGTAGCTCTAAGATTTATTATTGCGATTCAGGTGGGGTACATTTTTGCGTACGTAAACATCAACTTCCAGTACTTTTATTTTAGCCAAAATCTTGTGGTACTTCTTGTAGTCTCTAGATAGCTTAAGTTTTAAATTTAAGACGAGATATGAACGATTAAAATATTTATTTTGCGTCATGACTAATTTACACCCCCTTTCTTTATTTCAATCGGTTTAAAATTTATACACGACTAATAACTCATGAGATTTGATAAGTAAACCAATTTTTAGAGAAAACGTTACTGCCGTTTTCGAGAACCCGATTATATATATACAAGAATTGCTCATTTAATAATATAAGATAAGATAAGCAAAGATTAATTTCATTGATGTAGGAAATAGTATATTTCGAGACATAATTATCTCACGGCTTACATTCGGAAAACATTTATATTATAATTTTTAAGGATTTAGGTGTCGGTTCTAGCTGAAACATTATAAGTAACTTATGAGGAGAATTTTCTAGGTTAGGTTTCACAAAAAGGAAATATTAAAACAAAAGTATGTTTTCGATATATAGAGTTTTCATTTGAACTCCTGAAGATGGGCTAATAACCCGAAATATATATCGAGTGAATCAAACTCAAAAAACATACTTTTGTTTTAATATTTCCTTTTTGTGAAACCTAACCTAGAAAATTCTCCTCATAAGTTATTTGTATTATAACAAAACATAATATATAAATAAACAAATAATAGTTGCCATGGAAACGTCATTAAATTCCTATAAACAGTCAATAATAGGCCATTTTAGTGAAACTTACCTACTATTTTAATTAACTCTTATTTTAAATATTTCACCTTCTTCCTTAAAAATTATTAAAAGACTATCTATCTATATATATATATATATATATATATATATATATATATATATATATATATATATATATATAGAGAGAGAGAGAGAGAGAGAGAGAAAGAAACACTCAGAAACAAATAAATAAAATGAAGATGAATTGTTCTCACTTTCACTAAAGAAAACACAATCTAAGAGCAGATTTCTTTTTTCACGGAGAGCGAGTGAGTACTGGAAAAGAGATTTTTCACTTTTAATATTCGAAAAAGCGCGAGTGACCTGTCGTATTATCAGCGGAAATTCCGTGCTCGATATTTTATATCTATAATATTTATCCATATAAAATCCAAGGTCAAAAGATCGCTATGTTAAGATTTGCCGATGACATTGCCCTTCTAGGAAGCAATAAAAAAGAATTAGAGGACGCCTTGAATGGAATTAACCAAATCCTAATAGAAGAAATCAAAATGAAAATAAACAAGAATAAAACCAAGGTCCTAGTATGTACAAAAAAAGAACAAACGAGACAGGAATGCATCAAAATTAACCAAGAAAACCTAGAAGGAGTTAAGGAATTCCGCTACCTAGGAAGTAAAATAACATGGGATGGGAGGAGCGAAAACGAAATTAAATCAAGAATTGCCCAAGCAAAAATGGGGTTTAATTCAAAACAAAAACTACTATGCTCCTCCTCAATCAGCTTAGCAAACAGGAAGTTGCTATTGAAGACATATGTATGGAGCATAGCCATGTACGGGTGTGAAACCTGGACAATTAGAGAAGCGGAGAGAAAGAGATTAGAGGCTTTCGAAATGTGGTGCTACAGAAGAATGACGAATATCAAATGGATGGATAAAATTACAAATGAAGAAGTTCTTGGAAGAATCGGAGAAAGAAGAACCTTGTGGAAGAGTCTGAAGAAGAGAAGAGGTCAGATGATGGGGCACACACTGAGACATGGGGGACTGCTTAGGGATATCTTGGAGGGGGAGGTGGGAAAGAAAAGGGGAAGGGGAAGAACCAGATTAGAATATTTCAACCAAATAATTGGGGATATGGGATGCCAGACATTTAGAGAGGTTAAAGCAGCTGGCGGGGGACAGAGTCGAGTGGAGACGGATTGTTGCATCAAACCAGTCTTAGGACTGTATACTCAATGATGATGAATATTTATAAATAAAAATGTACTGTTACACTTAAGTGATACGTTGAAGAATCTCCGAAAGTTCTTCACCGATTTCTTTGAAATTTTCACACAACATTCCATTCAAATACACGAGTGTTTTTATATATATCACACCTGTGGCATATAAATTTTTTTTTCCTTCGAAGAAACAACTCCAGCGCCTCTCTGGGGGTAAAAGCAAACAAACAAGATGGCCGATAATAGCTTTTTTTTGAAATCTTTCAACTGACATTATTATTTTTGGTTAAGGGAACAATTTTGATAAGTAATTAAATAATATATATTTAATGTTTTACTTAATTAATTATAAACCTGGCCCAAAATTTAGATATACCAATCGGAGCACCAAACGGAAATACATATGTTGCGAATATAGTTTCGATACGTCCAGTGGTTTAGGCGTGAAGCATAAGAGTTAGTCACAGCGACGCGTGGTCGGGTCAGCTATTATCTATAGTACCTGGAGGCACCGAGCTATGCTCGGTAACCCATGATCCCCACACCGCCCTCCCGAAATCATACACCTCGCCCCCAACACTGCACCCCCACTCCACCCTAACCGCCCCCTCCCACCCACGGACCCCCCACATCCATCCCCACCCCCGACCCAGTTTTTGCATTTCTATCTTTCTAATGGTCCACATATTATGTGTATATTTGTTTACTCGTACAGCAATTTGCCCACATTCGTTCATATTGATAAACATTATAAAAAATACATAATAAAATAATAATAAAAAAATAATCGTATAGGATCTGAAATAAAAACATAAAATTATTTATTAAATACATAGCTATATATAATAAATTCAGTTATTTCCACACTTATAATAAAGTCTAATTCAAAAATATTCATTTTAGTAAAAGTAAAAAGCAAGGATTTTTAAAATAGTACTGTAGTCCAATGCTAGAGTGTCGGACTCATATGCAAGAGGTCCCAGGTTCTAATACGACTTCCGCCGAATCATTTTTTTTATTGAGATTTTCATCTATCAATAATTACTTTAATTAAGAAAAAATCAATTAAGATGAATTTTGATGAGATCCAGACCTAGCCAGATCGTTTTCTCATCCTCAAAACTTGTTAATAGATTTTGTTTCATCAAAATCGGTGGGGCCGTTTTCAGAATAGAACCAAGATACAAATATATAAATAAATAAATATACAATTTTTGCTCGTTTAATAAGAGTAGATAAATTTTAACCATAAAACGAGACGCTCCCCGCCAGGGGCTAGGTGATGCCGGGCCGAAGGCTAGTAGTGTATAAATATCCTGCCCAAAACACTTCTGTGAAAAATCAGGCCAAGTTCGTGAACTCTAGTGGTAGTCCAGTCAACGAACGCTCAAAAGAGAGGTATAGAAAACATTGAAGAGGGTAGAATTTTTTCTTATGGAATGTTTTTGGGGTAGTTAGGAGGTAAAAATATTAAATGTCCCCAGTCCGGGCTTTGGGGTGGGAGGGGGATGGAAATGTCCCGTTTTTTTTTGTTTTTCGCTTATATCTCAAAAACGTTGGGCCGCAGGGAAAAAATTACTCTTATAAAAATTAAAGCTTATAAAATTTGATATAAGATTGCTTCTATTTAATTTTGATTTATTCCTTTATAGTTTTTGAGAGATTCGCCGGCGAATATCGTTAATGTATGAAAAAAATAAAATTTCATATGCTTTTCGTCAAACCTTTGTCTCTAGCACCTCAGCCTTTCGTCTTACATTAAAAGTCCTCTTAAAAGAGGTTGTAGAACATTCAATTTTCTTTAAAATAATATATAGATTTACCATTTTTTCTTCAAATCGTCTGTAGTTATAGCAATTTAAAAATTTCAGTTATACATTTTGTTAGAAAACCCCGCAATAGCCCAGTATATAAGGGGGGGGGGGGTTTCAGCTTAATTTAATTGCGGGAAAAGATTTTTTTCTAGGATCGTTTGGTATGGTGTGGGTATGCCAAATCTAGGTTTGCGACCTCGAAAGTGTGGGGGGCAACTTTTGGTGGCTGAAAAACCTCGGAATTTTTGAACTTTAACCAAAAAACTCCCATACTTTTTTCGATTTTTTTCCCATTTCGACCATGATGGAGCATGTTTTCGACAAAGACCACTCTATACATTTTTAAACTAAATTAAATTTGCTACAATTCAAACAAAGTTTCATCTTAATTGGATAATGGTAACCCATGCCGCAATTAGGTTGAAGTTTTGAAAAACTGCAATGTCGCAAACTTGGATTTGGCATACCCACACCATACCAAAACGATCCTAGAAAAAAAATATTTTCCTCCAATTAATGTAAGCTGAAACCCCCTATACATGGACGTATCTAGGGGGGGGGCGGCCCGGGCGCCAAAATCAGAAGGGCGCCAAATTGAGATATTGAGAGATGAATTAAACGAACTTTCAGAGGAAAATAAGTTTGACCGCCCCCCCCCCAAGCATTGGAGATCAACATTTTTTATATGTTTATTTAATTTTTTTTTATAACATTAAATTTTAAAATTGAAGAAAATAAAGTTCTATGTAGGGGGTGGGGCGGAGTCTCTGACCCCCCCCCCCCGCTTGGACAATTCGATCGCGACACACTTCCGAGATCAAAAATAGATTATATACCGGCGAACGCCCCCCCCCCCAAGCATTGGAGATCCACATTTTTTATATGATTATTTAATTATTTTTTTTATAACATTAAAATTTTAAAATTGAAGAAAATAAAGTTCTATGTGGGGGGGAGTCTCGAGCCCCCCGCTTGGACGAATTCGATCGCGACACACTTCCGAGATCAAAAGTAGATCTTATATACCGGCGACCCCCCCAAATCAGGAGGTCTGGATCCGCGCCTGCCTAGGTGGGGGGGGGGAGAGACACAAGTTTATTTATTGCCCCGGGTGAAATACGGTCTAGTTACGTCCCTGCCCCTATATTGCGGGCTTTTCTAACAAAATCTATAGCTGAAATTTTTAAATTGCTATAACTCCAGACTATTTGAAGATAAAATTGTAAATCTATATATCATTTTAAAGAAAATTTAATCCTCTACAACCTCTTTTAAGAGGACTTTTACTGTAAAACGAAGGGTTGAGGGGCTAGAGACAAAGGTTTGACGAAAAACAGGAATCTTTTTTTTTTCATACATTAACGATATTCGCCGGCGAATATCTCAAATACTATAAGGAATAGATCAAAATTAAATAGAAACAATCTTATATCAAATTTTATAAGCTTTAATTTTTATAAGAGTAATTTTTTCCCTACGACTCACCGTTTTTTAGATAAAAGCGGGACATTTTCAAAACTTCAACGTCATTGCGGCACGGATTAGCATTTATCCAATTAAGATGAAACTTTGTTAGAATTGTAGCAAATTTAATCTAGTTTAAAAATGTATAGAGTGGGTCTTTGTTGAAAATGTACTCCTTCATGGTCAAAATGGGAAAATATCGAAAAAAGTGCGAGTTTTTGAGTGCTGCCGAGGTCGAAATTTTGGATTTTGCACTTGAGCCCGAACGGTTGGTCGTTGAAAAAAACCTAAATAATGAAATTTTATGAACTTTCATTTTGAATAGGAAGGTTATTTAAGAAAAGTTTATAGTTTTCGAGTCATAAGCGAAAAACCGTCAAAAAATGAAATTTTCACCTTTTTTGCATTTTTTACAATGTTGCGTCACGAAATTTTGGTGGGAGACCTCAGATTTGTTTTCAACGCCCCAAAAAACATATATATATATATATGCAAAAAATCAGAACTACCCCAAAACTTTCCTGATAAAAACACAATTTGACTGGACTATAACGACTACATTAGTAACAAAATGAAAACATCATTTAAATTGTTTTATTATTATTTTGTTTTTAATGACGTTTGAAATAATATTGCTTTTCAAATATTATTTATGAGTATACATAGAATATGTAAATAAACAAAACCCTGTCCGATCACAAAGGGGCATTTGGGTATCCCAATGACATTCACAAAAAAAATTTAATAATAATATTATTTATCATGAAAATAAAAAATAAAAATAATTTTTAAGAAAAAAATAAAAACCGACTTCAAAAAATTAAATGCAACAAATAAAATACACTAAAAGGTATAAAATAACTATTATCTTACTTAGTTACAACTAAACGACGAAATATTAACATGAAATTACTTTTTGAAGTCGGTGGCAAACAAACTATACCTATAAGCGAGCATACCCTCCAAACGTACTAAGTAAGATCCGTCGAGTGCGATTTTTAAAAGGTATATGTTTGGCACCGACCGACTTCAAAAAGTAATTTCATGTTAATATTTCGTCGTTTAGTTGTAACTAAATAAGATAATAGTTATTTTATACCTTTTAGTGTATTTTATTTGTTGCATTTATTTTTTGAAGTCTGTTTTTATTTTTTTCTTAAAAATTATTTTTATTTTTCTCTTTTAGTGATGTTATTAATAGTGATTATATCATCAGAACTTGACCAAATTAATATGACACCATCCCTAAGACACCCCCTTTCGGATAAAAAAAGAACCATCGAAATCGGTTCATAAACAAAGAGGTTAGGTCTAAACAAACCTAATAAAAAAGGTCTAATACCTATGAAAAAAAAAACGAAAAAAAAATGGGACCAATCGGAAGCTAGACTGGACCCAATGCAAAAAAAATTTTCAAAATCGGTTGACAATTGGCGGAGATATGAGGTAACATAGGCACAAAAAAAAAAAAAAAAATTCAGTCGAATAGAGAACCTCCTCCTTTTTTGAAGTCGGTTAAAAATGTTAGGTATTGTAATTTAAAATCCACGTTTTTTGTACCCAATTTCGCCAAAATCTATCAAATTTTTAAAATATGGTAACACCGTCATTCGGCTGCAGTATGTTATATTTTGAAGCTATAAAAGTAGCATGATGATGATATTTAAATTAAATATCTCATATTTTAAAGCTAGGGGGTTCCTCAGAAATAAATATAAGTTCTCTAGGGTTCCTTGAGTAACACTGGGTTAAAACATTCTTCGGATATAGAAGAAAGATCACAGGTTCGAATCCCTGATATCTTCGCCAATTGTCAACCAATTTTGATGATTTTTTTTGCATTGGGTTCAGTCTAGTTTCCGATTGGTCCCGTTTTTTTTTCATTGATGTTGGACCTTTTTTGATATGTTTGTTCAGGTATAACTTCTTTGTTTATGAACCGATTTTAATGATTCTTTTTTTATTCGAAAGAGGGTGTCTTAGGGATGGTGCCAGGTTAATTTGGTCAAGTTCTAAAGATTTGATCAATGACGAAATAACGTACATCTCCAAATCTTATGACCAAATAATCGAAATTATAATAAATAAAATATTTTATAAAAAAAATCTTAAAACATTCATTTAAAACCCGCAAACGTTTCGAGAGAATTTCTATATTTATGAATTTAATTTTATTATCATTTTCTGATTCATTCGCCCTATGTTTTCTCTTACGAGATTCATGCAAAGTATTATATTAAGTCACTATTTATAACATCACTAAAAAGAGAAAAATAAAAATATTTTTAATAAAAAAAAAAAATAAAACCGACTTCAAAAAAATTAAATGCAACAAATAAAATAATAATAACTTAAAAATCAAATAAAATACACTAAAAGGTATAAAATAATTATCTAATTTAGTTACAACTAAACGATGAAATTGTTACATGAAATCACTTTTTGAAGTCGGTGCCAAACATATACATTTGGCGGGCAAGCTCGCTTATATAGTTTGTTTGGCACCGACTTCAAAAAGTGATTTCATGTAACAATTTCATCGTTTAGTTGTAACTAAATAAGATAATTATTTTTTTAGTGGATTTTATTTTATTTTTAAGTTATTATTATTTTATTTGTTGCAATTAATTTTTCGGATTTTTTTTTTATAAAAATTATTTTTATTGAACTGAAACTTCTTTAGCGACGTATCTGTTTGATTTTTTTTTTGTTACAATAAAGGGGAAATAATTTTTTTAAAACCCACTAATATTTAATAACAAATTTTTTTTTATTAAATTTAGGGAATTTAAATTATTATTTTAAAACTCACTAATATTTCATGACAAATAAATTTAATAAAATTAGTAAATTTAAATTATTTCAATAACATCTACGGGTAAAGTTTCACTTTCCCCCGTGAGCTTATATGGATGAGGCTCACAAATTTTCTAAATCTGTAGAATTAACATTCAGAAATTATTTGACTTAGGCAGTTTATTTACTAGAAAATTGAAAAATTAGAAAAAGAAAACAACTAAATTTTAAAGTAAATTTATTTAAGGTAGTTGTTTCGCGACAATACTAGCAAAAAGTTAATGCTACAGTGTATAGTACAGACAAGGATTCATAATTCATAAGCCCAAAACTTTTTGCTGTTTATGTACCACTACTAGCCAATCCCGTGCTAGTTTGACAAATCTGGCAACATTGTCCGAGCTTGAATATTTTTATCATAGAAATGACAGATAAAATACATTATAAAGGTCGATTTATTAAACAAAAAGATCTTAATAAACGATTAAAAGCTGTTGCGACAATGGATGAAGCGAAAAACGTAAGTACTAAAGTTAATCCACTTTTTAGGTTAAATAAATGCGTTGTTGCCAGCTTGTTTTTAATGTAAATTTTTCATTATACATTTTTCATTATTTATTAATTATTATCTCAGAAACTGTGTTGTAACTATGAATTAAAATTTTCTTAAAAAATGTATTATTGTTTAATGTTGATTTAGATTTTTATAACAATGGTAAGAAGAGTACTAATTATTAGTACTAATTATAAGTACCTGGAGCCACTGAGCGATGCACGGTAACCAAATTAAAAAAAAAATACAAATATATATTAGTACACGCCCCTGACCCCTACCCCCGAAACCAAGCACCACTGCACCCCAATCTGCCCCCAAAACTCCGCCCCACCCTCGGATCCCCCACATCCATCCCTGCCCCTCACCCAGTTTTTGAATTTCTAGCTTTCTATTATTATTTGTATTATAGCTATATAAATAAATTCCGTATAATTTTTTTTTTAATTAAATAACAATTTATCGAATTTTTTAATCAATTAAATAAATAATAAATAATAATTTTATTGAAGCCATTTTTTACATGAAATAATGTATACATGTATTTGAGGCTTCGATTTCGGAGATTTCTTCCCCCACAATCGACTGTACTTGATCCTCTAGCTTGCGATAATATTTTTAGTCCGTGTTTTTTAATGAGAGGAATTTTAATAAATTAAATTGGCAAATTATAATATATAACAATATTTGCTATAATCTATTAGTGGGTTTTAAAATTAAAAAAAAAAAACAATTAATAAATAAAAGATAATTGAAAAAAATGTAAACAAACTTTTTTATTGAGATTTTCATCTATAAATAATTACTTTAATTAAGAAAAGATCAATTAAGATGAAATTTGTCGAGGTCCAGACCTAGACAGATCGCTTTCCCAAATTTAATTAATTAATTGTTAATAGAGTTGGTTTCATTAAAATCGGTAGAGCCGTTTTCAAAATCGAACTAAGATACAAATATATATATATATACTTTTCGCTCGTTTAAATAAGAGTAGATTAAATATGTATGTAAACTTTCCGATGTTCCGTATAGTGTATCTAACGTATAAGTGTCTGAAAAACTCTCTCTTTGGAATTTAATATCTCCAACACTATATTGTTCATAAATTTCGTTTTGCCACCAATCGATGCACAAGTATTTAAATTATAAGTTATCTAAATTTCACAAAAATTCTAATAAAACTGATATGGTGAAACAACTACCTTAAGAGAATAAATAGATTAGTGAAAATTTTAAATTCAAAAACAATTTTTTTCTAGGTTGTTTGTTAATTTTGTTTGATTAAACTAAGGTGAAGGTCCAATGGGTGTATAGTTGATAGTTTGATAGGCCGTACTAAGAAGGCTGCTGGTTAGTCGTGGCTACCTATTTTTAAAATAATCCTCCCTCTTGTTTTAAATATAATACTAGACGTAGAGCAAGTCGGCAGTTGATGAATTCAATGCAGAAGATTTCTGCCACTTGCCCCTTTGACATTGACACCATTTACATACAGGGGGAGGGCAAGGTAACCCTGTCAATAAATTGAAGGGTTAGCCTCAGTGTAGAAATAGCCGAGAGGCCTTGGTCAGCTGATCGCCTTCTCCGGATCCGGAAGATGATGGCCAAACGATGCGAAACACACACACAATATATGGGAAAAAGAATCGCTTTCTCACATGCCGAGAACCTAGCAATTTAAACAAATTTCACTTGGATTTGGATGGAAAGTACCAGTGCGTTCCTCTACAATGAATGATTTTGTAATCGTCTAAGGAAATATAATTTTTATTCAACTTTTTATACTTTCACTTATCTATCTATCTATCTATCTACTCTTATTAAACGAGCAAAAATTGTATATGTCGGGTTCTCGAAAACGGCTCTAACGATTTGGATGAAATTCACGGGTTAGGAGGGTTTTGTGTTGACAATTCGATCTGTCACGGTCTCATCTTCGGCTAAGTTGTTTTTCATGGTTTTTTTTCTTAATTGAAATAATTATTCACAGGTGGTTGTCTCGATAAAAATGTATAATTACATTTTTATTCAATTTCCTTTTAATTTTTAATTGATTTTTTAATTTTAAATTCCACTAATAGATCATTACAAATATTATTATATATATATATTAAAAGTTAGACAATTTAAGTGATTAAAAATCGAATTTTAAATCCTACAAACGTTTTTTTTCTAGAATTTTGGCAATTGAATTGATGGGCTCAAAAGTTGTTATTTAATTTTTTTGCAACGAAATTTTCTCTGGAGAGAGACGGACTGGTAGAAATTTTAATTGAATGTAATGGAAGGCAGCCCAGAGGTAGTGAGGAAAGAAAAATTAACACATATAAAATAAGGTGTAATTTATTGGAATCCTTCCTCCTTTCCTTTCAAACCGACGTTTCGGAGGATTTTTCCCTCCTTCTTCAGGGTTTCAAAGGCTCAATGAATGAAACAGATAAAATGTTTCCTTCTTCTCTCCACAGTAGTGTTCAAAAACTTTCTTCATTTGTAACAAAAGGCATAGAAATGTCTTTCTATGCCTTTTTGTTACAAATGAAGAAAGTTTTTGAACACTACTGTGGAGAGAAGAAGGAAACATTTTATCTGTTTCATTCATTGAGCCTTTGAAACCCTGAAGAAGGAGGCAAAATCCTCCGAAACGTCGGTTTGAAAGGAAAGGAGGAAGGATTCCAATAAATTACACCTTATTTTATATGTGTTGATTTTTTCTTTCCTCACTACCTCTGGGCTGCCTTCCATTACTTTCAATTAGTTGTTATTTAATTTAAAAAAATTATTATACGGTATTTATTTATATACCTATACATATATAGTACTAGCTGACGACCGGGCCTTCGGCCGGCGTCACCTAGCCCTGGCGGGGAGCGTCTCGTTCATACCAATTTAATAATTGAAATTTAAAATCTTACTGTAAGTATCGAAAGAATGTGCTGAATGAAATTGATTCAAAAATAAGGAAGAATAAGGAAAGATTTATTTAACACATTGCCTAAGCACGATCACTATCTGACCAATCAGAATCGTTCTAATAATTTAACGCTTTGGCATTGGCTATGCACTGGCCAATCAGATCGTTTCCACATACATATCCACATACTTTTCTATTTTATATATATAGATAGATATACACATAATCTCTGGGCCACTACAAGGCTGGAAATGCAAAAACTGGGTGAGGGTATGGTGGGACGAGGGAAATGGTTTCGGGGGTGGAGGGCGGAATTGGGTTGTCGTAGGGGTGGATGTGGGGTAGAGAGGTACAGGAGGTGGGGGTCCGGGAGCGGGGGGTTGTGGTCAGGGATTAATATATAGCTTTTAACTGAAGCAAAAAGTTACCGAGCATCGCTCGGTGGCTCCAGGTACTATATCATTATATTGAAAAAAAATTATTGTTTTTATAATATTCAATAAATATAATTTATTTTATTTTATTTTATTTATTATTACAGTTTAAAGGGCGCCTCGACTGCGTGGTCATTTGCGCCACAGATATTAAATGCGTTATATTTTAAATTTTAAATTTCTTTTCCATGTTTGGTTTTATAGTTAAATATAAAAGGGAGAACTCAGATATTATCATAAATGTTAATGACTCTCAAAAACTCGAACAAATTATCATATCCTTCCTCATTTTTTTAAGTCTTTGTTCCCCATTGAATGACATTTTCTTTCCCTTGCGTAAATTGGGCATTCCACTAATACATGATTTACATTTATCCTAACTTTGCAAGCTGGACATATCGGTGGTAATTTTTTTTTTTTTTTTATAAACGTTTATTATATTATATATAATAATTATATATATATATATATATATATATATATATATATATATATATATATATAATATATTATATAATTATATCTTATTTAGTTTACAAACTACAATTTCTCTGACAAACAGACAAAATGTAACGTCACTAAGACCAGGGGTGTCCACTGAGGGGGGTGAAAATTAGCATTATATACCAAAAATAAAATCGGGCAAGTCTTATAACTTAAACAAAAGGCAAAAAAAGCTCTTCTAATACTTTAGAATTGAATAAAATGGGGAGGGAGGGGGTCATGAAGCTAGGGGTCATCCTTGCTAATAGGCAAGGGGGAGGGGGCGACCCTCCCCCCCCACAGAGGCCAAAAAACGGCGGCCAAATCGACAGGGAATTTATTTATTTATTTATTTTTTATTTTAATGAACTTAAAATATGAGATATGAAACTTGTAAAAAAAAAAAAAAACATTTATTTTTTTAAAAAATTTTAAAATTGAAAATAAAGTTCTGTGTGTGTGTGTGTGTGTGTGTGTGGCGTCTCTGACCCCCCTCCGCTAAAAAGTAGATCTTATATACATCGGGCACCTTATATACATTCTCCCCCCCCCCATAAAAAATTCCTGGATCCGCCCTTGCTAATAGGGTCCTGTTTTTCTATTTAAACGAAATCCTATTAGAAATAAAACAAGCGTGTTAATTTACAAAATATAAAATAGGTGTGTGTGAATCAAAATAAAATAGGTGGTTGAATAAATAAACAATAATTAAACATATTATAAATAATAATAAACCGATTTTAAATTAGGCCATAAAATTAGAGAACATTGCTCAGTGTGTTGGATGCTATACCTATTATCAAATAATGATAAAAATAAATCTTGTATACATAATTTTTATAAAAAAAATAAATAAAACCGACTTCAAAAAAATTAAATTCATCAAATAAAATAAGAATTACTCAAAAATCAAATAAAATGCACTAAAAGGTATAAAATAATTATCTAATTTAGTTACAACTAAACGAGGAAATTGTTACATGAAATCACTTTTTGAAGTCGGTGCAAAACATATTCATTTTGTGAATCGCACTCGACGGCTCTTACTTAGTAGGTTTGGCGAGTAAGCTCGAATCTATAGTTTGTTTAGCACCGACTAGGTTTTATTTATTTTTTTATAAAAATTATTTTTATTTTTCTCTTTTTTAGTGATGTTATTAATAGTGACTTAATATAATACCTTGCATGCATCGGGCGAATAAATCAGAAAATGATAAAAAAATTCAATTTATAAATATAAGAATTCTCTCGAAACGTTAGCGGGTTTTTAATGAACGTTTTAAGATTGTTTTTTTTTATAAAAGATTTTATTTATTATAATTTCGATTGTTTGCTCATAGGAATGTGAGATTTACGGGAATTTTTAGTTTGATTTTAATTAACAGGTGTCTAAATCATAACAAAACAGGTGTGTTTACAAATAAAGTGGTTGAAGTGGCTTTTTTTTTATCTAACTTGGAAACAAATCTTATTTAATTTTATGTTTTTATTTCAGATCCTATACGATTATTTTTTTTATTATTATTTTCCTATTTATTTTTTTATAATGTTTATCAATATGAACGAATGTGGGAAAATTGGTGTACAAGTAAACAAATATACATATAATATGTAGGTAGACCATTAGAAAGCTAGAAATTCAAAAACTGGGTGGGGGTGCAGTGGTGGGGTCGATGTGTGTGGTTTCGGGGGGGGGGTCAGGGTTTACCGTGCATTACTCGGTGGCTCCAGGTACTTGTTATTTATTAATTGTTGAAAAAATAAATGTAAACATAACCTTACTATATGAACACGACATATTTACCTCCCATCTCTTTCTTTCTACAGAAATTAAATAAAAAATGGCCCTTTAAAAAATATATCCTTTAAGTCCTTCTGGGAATATTTAATTTAATTCATCTGTGAATAATTTATCGACACTATTGATTGGATAATTTGATGTTTGAGGTTCTATAATATAGCTAGTAGAATATTATTGGGTATCGTAACACGTCAAGAAATTTAAATCTACTCTTATTAAACGAGCAAAAATTGTATATTTATTTATATATATATTTGTATCTTGGTTCTATTTTGAAAACGGCCCTACCGATTTTGATGAAACAAAATCTATTAACAAGTTTTGAGGATGAGAAAACGATCTGGCTGGGTCGAAATTCATCTTAATTGATTTTTTCTTAATTAAAGTAATTATTGATAGATGAAAATCTCAATAAAAAAAAAATTGATTTTACGCATGTCAGATTAGAACCTGAGACCTCTTGCATCAGTGGCATAGATTTAACCAGTAGACTATAGAACAATTTTAAAAATCTTTGCTTTTTACTTTTACTAAAATAAATATTTTTGAATTAGACTTTATTATAAGTGTGGAAATAATTGAATATATTATATATAGCTATGTATTTTATAAATAGAATTTATTGAATAAATTTGAAATATGTATAATTGAATTAAGCTGAAAGAAAGACAACCATTAATATACTATATATATTTGTATTTTTTACTTTATCCAATGCGAAGCATGGGAGAAAGTATTGGAATCGCTCTGCGGCAAGCGCAACTTCAAAGGGTCCTCAGGTAAAGACTACGGAACCCATGGACTCAATTAAGGTCACAAATTGAAGTATTCAATGAGATTGAATTTTAGCACGTGACGGTTTTGCCAAAAATTACCTGGAATCTCGTCGAGAGGCCAAAAAGTGCCATTTTTTTGGAAGTGCGTGGGGATGGATGGATGGATGTGTGTGTGTTATCGTTTTTTTCGTCCACGATTTTTTCCACACCTTTGCGCTGATTGAAATGAAATTGAAAACCTACCATTAGTTTAACAAAATGAAGCGCTGATTAGTTTTTGGTACATATCGGTCCACAAACATTAGTACTTTATTTCAGTACTTTTTTAGTTTTTTCTAAATATCTTGAAAATGACTTAAACAATTTTGATGAAATTTAATATCCTAATTAAGTACCTTGAGGACCACAAAAAAGGTTAAATAAAGTTTTTAGTAAAATTATATTTTAAAGTACTTTGCTCAAGAACATTTTAATATTTCAAATGAATTTGGATAAAGTTTAGCAACGATCCGTTGCAGTTTATTTTAATTTGAAAACGGTTCTCAAAACATTTTTATCAGAATTTTAAATTAAAAATAATATTAAAATAAAGCTTTTAACTGAAGAAAAGCATCGCTCGGTGCCTCCAGGTACTATTTATTGAGAGAGAAGCAGGGGTGTAGTGGAGCGGGAACGCGTGGGAACGGCGTTCCCACACTGGTTTCATTCAGTAAAAAAAAATAATAATAATAATAACAAATAAAATCACTTACGCAAGTAAATAAAATAATATCTTAAAAAATGTGTTGATTTGAGGCATCAGCACCCATCAAGGGCGGATCCAGGGGGGGGGGGGAGGGGGCGACCGCCCCCCATAGAGGCCCGTGCCTGGCAAAAAAAATTTGTAAAAAAAACATTGATATAAAATTGAAAATAAAGTTCTATATGCGCGCGTGTGTGTGTGTGTGGGGGGGGGGGGGGGCGTCTCCGACCCCCCCCCCCCCCACAGGGACAATTTGATCGCGACACACTTACGAGATAAAAAGCATATCTTATATACAACGGGCACCTTAATACATTCTCCCCCCCCCCCCCCCATAAAAAATTCCTGGATCCGCCCTTTGCACCCATGCACCGTACCTACCCGAATTTCAATATTCTAATAGTTTACTTAGATTAAGATTCGGTAGTTTAGCGTTCCCACACTGAAAATTTTGCCACTACAACTCTGGAGAGAAGCTATTTAAACCTACCACATTGTACAGGGTGATTCAATAAGGGTGACGAGGTACCATATCTCAGGAACTAATAATCGTAGAAGTTTGGGAAAAAAATCCTTCAGAGGAAATCGACCAAGAAAAATTGCTGGAAATATTTTTTAAGTTCATACGTCCACCGCTAGGTGGCTAAATAGCTTCGATCGTATAAAAAAATGCAATTTTCTCAAAAATTTTCCAATATAAGTTTAGAAATGAATACTCTCACGTTAATGCCACTATAATAGTCCATCTTTTTGATAAATGACTTTTTATTGTAGGACGTAAAATAAAGGCGGGAGGGGATGCTAAACTTTTATGGACTGAAGTATCTATAACTTAAGTTTGACTTAACGGAATTTTGTTAACAAGGTCTGGTTCAAGAAAGGAAGGTTTGGTGAATAAAATAAAAAACCATCCATGCCATTCTACTTCTTGCCGCCCTCGCTAAGGGGCGTGTTTTATAAAGTTAAGCGTTTTATTGATTTTGCTCCAAAATCTTAAATGGAACCGTATAATTATTTTATTAAATTCAGAAAGTGGATCAAATTTGCAACAAAATATGTTCAAACCGCATGTCGATGTCTTTTTTTGTTTAACAGTTATTGCTTAAAGAATATTTTATTGACGAATTTATTAAAGAAACAAAATAGGTAATTGAGTTTTCAAATTTTTTTTTAAGTTTCGTAGTCAAGCATGCCATGGAGAAATAAAAAAAAACAGTTTAAAACTTTGTTCTTATTTTAATTTAATCACAAAAATAATGATAATAACGCTTTTTCCTAATGCTTTTCTGTGTCGCCTGTGAGTAGGTATTAAATTTCAAAAATGTCTAATTTCTAGAAGGCCGTGAAAGACTTGGTTGACAGTTTCTATGGAAACGGCGATTTTTCACAAATAGATGTTAATGTTTTAATTGTTATTTTATTGTTTGTTATGTTATATCATTATTGTTGTGATTAGATGAAAATAAGAACAAAGTTTTAAACTGTTTTTTTATTTGTCCATGACATGCTTGACTTCGAAACATAAAAAAAATTGAAAACTCAATTACCTATTTTGTTTCTTTGATAAATTCGTTAATAAAATATTCTTTAAGCAATAACTGTTGAACAAAAAAAGATATCGACATGCGGTTTGAACATGTTTTGTTGCAAATTTGATCTACTTTCTGAATTTAATAAAGTAATTATACGGTTCCATTTAAGATTTTGGAGCAAAATTAATAAAACGCTTAACTTTATAAAACACGCCCCTTAGCGAGGGCGGCAAGAAGTAGAATGGCATGGATGGTTTTTTATTTTATTCACCAAACCTTCCTTTCTTGAACCAGACCTTGTTAACAAAATTCCGTTAAGTCAAACTTAAGTTATAGATACTTCAGTCCATAAAAGTTTAGCATCCCCTCCCGCCTTTATTTTACGTCCTACAATAAAAAGTCATTTATCAAAAAGATGGACTATTATAGTGGCATTAACGTGAGAGTATTCATTTCTAAACTTATATTGGAAAATTTTTGAGAAAATTGCATTTTTTTATACGATCGAAGCTATTTAGCCACCTAGCGGTGGACGTATGAACTTAAAAAATATTTCCAGCAATTTTTCTTGGTCGATTTCCTCTGAAGGATTTTTTTCCCAAACTTCTACGATTATTGGTTCCTGAGATATGGTGCCTCGTCACCCTTATTGAATCACCCTGTACTCTATATCTAATCGTGCCTCGACAAAACAAATTGTCCTCGACCGGAATCGAACCAGGGAACAATGCCAGCAACCTATGCGATAGTTATTTAACATAACCAATTGACTTTAGGGAAATTTTTAGGGATGATTGATATATTTACATGCTTTTGTTAAATTCCTGTATTTGTCTAAGTAGAATCTAGTAAGAATTTCCATTACTGAATGAATTTCATTAAAAAAAAATAAGATGTGATAAATTGTCCTGAAAATTCTGTTATAGAAATTCGTCTCTTGTTGGGGACCCTCTTATTTTCATAGCCGAAAATTATTTAAAAACAACTTACTTTTCTTAAGGTAGTTGTTTCGCGGCAATACTAGCAATAAGTTAATGCTAGAGTATATAGAACAGCCAATAAGGATTCATAATTCATAAGCCCAAAACTTTTTGCTGTTTATGTACCAATCCCGCGCTCGTTGACAAATCGGGCTACACTGTCCGAGCTTGTATATATTTTATCATAGAAATTTCAGATAAAGTACATTATAAAGGGAGATTTATAAAACAAAAAGTTCATAATAAGCGATTGAAAACTGTTGCGAAAAAACGTCAAAAAAAGTACTAAAGTTAACCCACTTTTTAGTTTAAATAAATGCGTTGTTGGCAGGTTGTTTTTATTGTAAATTTTTCATTATACTTTTTTCATTATTTATCTACTCTTATTAAACGAGCAAAAATTGTTTATTTATATATATTTATTTGTATCATTGTTCTATTTTGAAAACGGCTTTACCAATTTTGATGAAACAAATTCTATTAACAAGTTTTGAGGATGAGAAATCGATCTGGCTAGGTCTGGACCTCGACAAATTTAATCTTAATTGATCTTTTCTTAATTAAAGTAATTATTGACAGATGAAAATCTCAATAAAAAAGTTTGTTTACATTTTTTTCAATTATATTTTATTTGTTAATTGGTTTTTTAATTTTAAAACCCACTAATAGGTTATAGCAAATATTAATATATTATATTAAAATTAGGAATTTTTTTGTTTGTTTTTAATTAACAGGTGTCTAAATCATAACAAAACAGGTGTGTTTACAAATAAAGTGGTTCAAGTGGCTTTTTTTATATAACTTGGAAACAAATCTTATTTAATTTTATATTTTTGTTTCAGATCCTATACGATTATTTTTTTTTATTATTATTTTCCTATTTATTTTTTTATAATGTTTATCAATATGAACGAATGTGGGCAAATTGGTGTACGAGTAAACAAATATACACATAATATGTCGACCACTAGAAAGCTAGAAATGCAAAAACAGGATGAGGGGTGGGGTGGATGTGGTGGGTGCTGGAGGTGGCGTGCAGTTGTGGGGGATCCGGGGGTGGGATGGGGTGCAGTGGTGGGGGCTAGGTGTGTGGTTTCGGGGGGGGGGGGGGTTACCGTGCATCGCTCGGTGGCTCCAAGTACTTTATAATTACATATGTATGTAAACTTTCCGTTATCCCGTATAGTGCAATGTATAAGAGTCTGACAAACTATCTTTGGAATTTAATATCTACGGAAATATGTATATTGTTCATAAATTTCATTTTTACACCAATCGATGCAGAAATATTTAAATAATCAAGCAGAAGACAACCTCTTTGTTTCTCTTTGTGAATCAACAACACTGCTACTCTCGGCAAAACAAAAACTTTTCAATTATATTTAAATAATAATATGTCTAAATTTCAAAAAAATCCTAAGAAAACCCATATGGTGAAACAACTAGCTTAAGTCAATCTTTTTTCTCAAGATATTTAATTATTTCTGCAATATTTGGAGTAATTTGTGTACATAAATACCTTACAGAAATTGTGAATCCTACAGAAAGAAAAAAACAATAGATACGACGCGACGTTTCGGACACTATCATTATCACCAAGAATGAGATAGCAGCCATAAAGGATGATCGAAGAATCGAAACATTGCTGGTTTGCAGACTTTTGAAGATTGAAATGTTTGTACGATAAATTGTATTTAATTTTTATTATAAACATTTCAATCTTCAAAGGAATGTGACAATTCACATTTGATTGTTGAATTAAACAACAATGAGAGAGGGTACAACTCGCACTCACAATTTCAATAGGATGCAAGCTACACGACTGGAATTGAATCACAAGAAATATACCATCAGTACGAATGCTTTATTGTTTAGACGGTCACCTATCCAAAAAACTACATTTCTCTTAACCTATAGAGATTTTAAAAACAAGCTCATGATTTTCTTAAGGTAATTGTTTCGCGATAATACTAGCAAAAAGTTATTGCTAGAGTATTTAGAACAGACAATAAGGATTCATAATTCGGAAGCCCAAAAGTTTTTGCTGTTTACTAGGTGTACCGGAAAGTCATTACCGGTTTTTTCGAACAAAAACTACGTAATTTTTAAGAAAATGGAACATTTATTTATTCAAAGTATTGGCCATTTGATTCTATACATCTTGCCCATCTCTCTGGCAATTTATGGATGCCATCCCAAAAAAACTGTTTGTCCTTTGAGCAAAACCATTCATCGAGTCATTTTCTAACTTCTTCGAAAGTGCTGCTCTGCAAGCGCGTGTCCCATCGATGCGAAAAGTTGATAGTCGGACGGGGCAAGGTCTGGAGAGTACGGCGGGTGCGATAATATGTCCCACCCAAGTGCTTCCAACGCTTCCTTGACCAGTTTTGCTTTATGAGACGGCGCGTTATCGTGTTGTAAAATCACTTTACCGTGTCTTCGGGCCCATTCTGGACGTTTTTCGATCAATGCGTGGTTCAAATTGATCATTTGTTGTCGGTGTATTGTTTTTTCAATTGTTTTTGAGTTTGGGTTGGGTCTTCATCCAATAACTCCTGTAGTTTCGCATCTTCAAACTTTTTTGGTCTACCAGAACGTTCTTTATCTTGCACATCGAAATCACCACTTTTGAATTTTCGAAACCACACCTCACATGTTTTTAAGGTTAAAGCATGCTCACCGTAAGTTTCTACCAGCAAACGATGACTTTCAGCGGCTTTTTCTTTTGATTAAATAAGAAAAGTAATGCATGCCGCAAATGCACGTTTTCAGGCATGAAACTTGACATTTTCAAAGGGGTATAAATCTATGAAGGTGTTACTTTCGCAAAATATAACATGTATAGCTTTGAAGCTTGATGTCAGTAGAATAAAATGCATATGTGTCAAATCATAACATTGCATACTTAAACCTAGCGACATCTGTTAGAAAAACCGGTAATGACTTTCCGGTACACCTGGTATGTACCACTACTACCATGCTCGTTTGACAAATCTGGCAACACTTCCCGAGCTTGTATATATTTTATCATAGAAATTCAGATAAAGTACATTATGAGGGAGATTTATAAAACAAAAAGTTTTTAATAAGCGATTGAAAGCTGTTGCGACAATGGCTGAAGTGAAAAAACGTAAAAAAAGTACTAAAGTTAATCCACTTTTTAGGATAAATAAATCCGTTGTTGCCAGCTTGTTTTTAGTGTAAATTTTTCATTATATATTTTTGATTATTTATTCATTAAGATCTCAGTTTATGTGTTGTAACTATGAATTAAAATTGTCTTAAAAAATGTATTAGTTATTGTTTAATGTTGGTTTAGTTTTTTTAACCATGGTAAGAAGAGTTTCTTAATTATAATTAAATATGCATGTAAACTTTCCGATATCCCGTATAGTGCAATGTATAAGAGTCTGACAAACTATCTTTGAAATTTAATATCTCCGGAACTATATTGTTCATAAATTTCTTTTTGCCACCAATCGATGCACAAGTTTTTAAATAATAATCTGTCTAAATTTCAAAAAAACTCCTAAGAAAACCCATTTGGTGAAACAACTACCTTAAAAAATAATAATTGATTTGAAAAAATTTAGAAGTTTTATAATTAGTAGCTCAATAATGTAATTGAAATACTTATTTTGTATCTTGTATCTCAGTTACCTTAATATGAAATTTGTATCATGTATGGATTTTGATGTAATCGCTATTAAAAAAAAAACCTGTAAATTGCCCATTCCTAATTGTTGTGCTTATCTTAATCTAGAGCAGTGGTTCCCAAAGTTGTCTGGACGGCGACCCATCTAAAAAAAATTTCCAAGTTCGCGACCCACCTTATACAATGCCTGGAGCACCGAACGATGATCGGTAACTTTTTGCCTCTAAATAGCTTAAGTTTCAAATTTCAAGGCTCTGCGACTTACCAAAGACGATATATGAATGATTAAAATATTTATTTTACGACACTCCTAATTTACATCCCTTCCTTTATTTTAATCGGGTTAAAATCTATCACTCATGACACTTGATAAGTACACCGATTAAAAAAAAAATCGTTAGTCCCGTTTCTGAGAAAAAACAAAACAAAACATCTTTCATGTAAATGTCCACTTACGGTGTTCCAATTTTAACCGAAAGCTTGCAGTATCCCTTCTATCCTATATCCAGATTAAATTTCGAATTTCGTAGCTCTGAGATTTATGGTTGCGAAACGCAAGGGGGTACATTCTTATGTACGTAAACATCAACTTCCTGTAATTCTATTTTAGCCAAAATCTTGTGGTACTTCTTGTAGCCTCTAAATAGCTTAAGTTTCAAATTTCAAGACTCTGCGACTTTCCGAAGAAGAGATATGAACGATTAAAATATTTATTTTACGACACTCCTAATTTACAACCCCTTCTTTTAATTCAATCGGATTAAAATTTATACACGACTAATAACTCATGAGACTTGATAAGTACATCAATTTTTAGCGAAATCGTTAGAGCCGTTTTCGAGAAACCGATATATAGATATATACCGGGTTAGTTTTTTATCTTGAGACAGATAACTCAAAAACAGTGGATTATATATAAAATTTAGGGAACGCGGTGTTGGTTTATAGTGAAACAGTGGATTATATGAAAAAAGTTTCAAATAAAAGTTTATTTATATCAAGGGAAAACTAAACTACGCTATTGTTTTTCGACCTAGAACAAGCTTTCAAGGGTATTTCGAGGTCAAGTTCTGTTTTTAAATGGAAACCTATATATTTCTTTTCATATTCATAATCTTCAAGAAAAACTGAGCAACTTTCATAAGAACTATTTTTTATCCGACATCAAATAAACAAAATATTAAATCAATTATTAGATCTCAAAAAATATCCTAATAATTATTTTAAACAAACATTCAACTCAATTATCAAATAATAATGATTAAATAATTATTAAATCGAAAAGTCACAACAATGAAATAAGTTCTTATAATGATTTTAATATTTCGTTATACACAGATTTAAGAGATTATTTTCTACTTATTGAACTACTTTTTGAGTTTAAAAAAGTTTCTTTCTCGTGTCAATCCAGAAGATTTATATTGTATTACTATAATAAAAATGGAGCATTTTTTGTTGAAGACAGAATTAAAATGGTCTTAATTTATGGTGAATGTGGAAGAAACGTTGTGGGGCTGCCATTGAAATGGATGCCGAGCGTATTCCTAATAGGAATACACCCTCACAAGCTTCATTTTAGAGTGTTGTAAATCTGTTAAAATACAAAAACAAAAACAAAAAAAAAAAACAGGAAATGTAAAAGCTACGAAGAAACTGAAACTGGCCAAAAAACGAGATTGGAACTGGAATTCATCCAGAAAACTTTGCGATAACACTTTGAAATGTCCCAGAACAGTGTCGAAAAATTAGTAAATTATTAATTATTTATTTATATAATTAAATATTTGACCATTATTATTTAATAATTAAGTTGAATGATTGTTAAAAATAATTATTAGGATTTTTTGAGATCTAATAATTGATTTAATATTTTGTTTATTTATTTGATGTCGGATAAAAAAATAGTTCTTATGAAAGTTGCTCAGTTTTTCTTGTAGATTATGAATGTGAAAGGAAATAGGTTTCCATTTAAAAAACAGAACATGACCTTAAAATACACACAAAAGCTTGTTCTATATCGACAAACAATAGCGTGGTTTATTTTCCCCCTTGGTATAAATAAACTTTTATTTGAAACTTCTTTTTATATAATGCACTGTTTTTGAGTTATAAGACTGTCTCAAGATAAAAAAAAAACTCACCCGGTATACAAGAATTGCTCATTTAATAATATAAGATAAGATATACTCAAAAAGTAGCCGTAATTTGTCATTAAAGCTGCCAGTCGAACAACAGAGCTCGGCTTGGGAGTATCGTCCTATCAGTTTCAGGGGCCCACCTATACCTAATATCCGGTCACGACCCACAGTTTGGGAACCACTCATCTAGAGACACGAAAATATGTAAAAATGTCAATAATATTTTAAATTATTATCAATAATTAAAAACAATTAGATATTTAATATTTTAATTCAATTTATTTTTGAGTATTAAATTTCAATAATGAATTAAAATATTAATTATATATATATATATATATATATATATATATATATATATATATATATATATATATATATATATATATATATATATATAATTTATTTCTATTTCGCAACAAATAAAAACGATTTTTTTCTAAATAAACTCTAGAAGTCTTGGTTTTGTGAAAAAATTCAAGCTACAATTTGCATTGATATTTACGTTTCAAGCGTAGAGATAATACTTAGTACCTGGAGCCACCGAGCGATGCACGGTAACTTTTTACTTCAGTTAAAAGCTATATATTAATATTATTTTTAATTTAAAATTCTGATAAAAATACCAATATATATAGTATATATACACTTCGCCCCCCCCCCCGGAACCCCACTGCGCCCCACCTCCTGCACCCCCAAATCCACCTCCACCACGCCCCACCCCGCACCCAGTTTTTGCATAGGTACAGTGGCTTTTATCAGAATTTTATATTAAAAATAGTATATTAATATATAACTTAACTGAATCAAAAAGTTGCCGAGCTGTTGTATTTATAGCTAGTTATAATAATAAAAAAATAATCCTATAGGATCTTAAATAAAAAAAAATAAAAATTAAATAAGATTTGTTTCCAAGTTATATAAAAAAAAGCCATTTCAACCACTTTATTTGTAAACACACCTGTTTTGTTATGATTTAGACACCTGCTAATTAAAAACAAACCAAAAATTCCTAATTTTAATATAATATATTAATATTTGCTAATAAGTATTCGTGGGTTTTAAAATTAAAAAAACCAATTAAAATTAAAAGATAATTGAAAAAATGTAAACAAACTTTTTTATTGAAATTTTCATCTATAAATAATTACTTTAATTAATAAAAGATCAATTAAGATGAAATTTGTCGAGGTCCAGACCTAGCCAGGTCGTTTTCTCATCCTCAAAACTTGTTAATAGAGTTGGTTTTATCAAAATCGATAGATGAGCCGTTTTCAAAATAGAACCAAGTTACAAATATATAAATATATTTTTTTTTGCAACGAAATTTTCTCTGGAGAGAGACCGACTGGTAGAAATTTTAATTGAATGTAATGGAAGGCAGCCCAGAGGTAGTGAGGAAAGAAAAATTAACACATAAAATGAAGTGTAATTTATTGGAATCCTTCCTCCTTTCCTTTCAAACCGACGTTTCGGAGGATTTTTCCTCCTTCAGACTTTCAAAGGGTCAATGAATGAGGAGAGAAGAAGGGAAACATTTTATTTGTTTCATTCATTGACCCTTTGAAACCCTGAAGAAGGAGGGAAAAATCCTCCGAAACGTCGGTTTGAAAAGGAAAGGAGGAAGGATTCCAATAAATTACACCTTATTTGATATGTGTTAATTTTTCTTCCTCACTATTCCTGGGCTGCCTTCCATTACATTCAATATAAATATATATATATATATATATATATATATATATATATATATATATATATATATACAATTTTTGCTCGTTTAATAAGAGTAGATACTAATCAGTAGAGATTGTGGTGTTGGTGCAAGGTGAAACATCTTTAATAAAGATAAGAGTAAATAGATATTTTATTTAATATGGATTTGCTATGAGTTAGGGATACTGGGTCACTTGTTTCACATTAAAATTAAAAAATTAAAAGATATAAAAAATTTTTTTTTCTTTTTCAATATATATATTTCGGGCTATCAACCCATCTTCAGGAAATACAGAAGGCAACTAAACAAAACTCATTGAATGACAGGCTATATATGTTCACTGAACAGAGAGACAGAATTTATCAAATTATTTTTAAAAAGGACACCCTCTCTCAAGCTGTTATTCAGAAAGAAATTCGGGTTGACCTTCATTTACATAGGATTGTTTTGGGTAAAAGGCAAGTTTGTGAGGTCATTGACTTATGTCTCTGGGTTGAAAATGATTTTTACATTTTGATATTAAAAAATCAATTATTATATTTGATTTTATATCTAGTTGATTGTTGATAACATTTTCATCATTTGACAAGGCATATTTTATTTCCATGGATTCAAGAAGGTCCAATCTTAATCCTTTTCTTTCGAAATGAATAGGGGAGGGGTTAGAAGGTGAAGGTACATGATCTAAGGCATATAGATGATTAGCAAATGCGGAAGTAGAGTCTGGATTTATGGGCTGGTTTCTTATTAATTGTCTGTGGGAAGCTAAATGCTCTTTATGCCGTTTTATAAAAGATCGTCCCGTTTGGCCAATATAAATTGCCTCGCAATCATCACAATTTAATTTGTATACACCAGATCTATTTATTTTGTCAATTTTGTCGAGTTTATTATTTATTAATTGGGAGGATAAATTATTTATATTATAAAGGGCTGGAGTGATACCATGCTTCTGGAGAATATTTGCTATTGGATAGGTTATATGTTTGGAAATAAAGGGGATTCTTTTATAGATTTTTTCAGATTCGATTGTGAGGGAATGTAATTGCGAAAGCGTGTGTTTTTTATTAATTTTGAAAAATAATTTTTTAATGATTTCCTTGCTATATCCATTATTATGTGCTATATCATAAATGGTATCTAATTCAATATTAAAATGTGTAATGCTAAGAGGGGTTAAGATTAATCTATTGATCATTGAATAAAAGGATGAAAATTTAGTATTTGTCGAATGGTTAGAAGAAAAGGGGATGATCGTGTCAGTGAAAGTCGGTTTTCTAAAAATATTAAATTCTAATTTTTGATTGGTGATGGTTATAGTTAAATCTAAAAATGAAATAGTTTTATTGCCTATTTCTAATGTGAATTTAATATTTTTGTGGATTTGATTTAGATAATTACTAAGTAACTGGATACCTCTAGTCGTACCAGACCAAACAACGAAAATGTCATCAACATATCTTCTCCAGAATTTGATATAATTATATGAGGGGTTAAAGGGAGACATTACGATTTTTTCAAAATTGGACATATAAATTTCTGCGAGAAGGGGACTTAACGGACTGCCCATCGGTAAACCGGTTTTCTGTTTATAAAAAACATTGTTGAAGACGTAATAATTTTGATTGAGGCATAGGTCAATTAATTTGAAGATTTGAGTACATTGAGTAGGGTCTTGAATATTGTCTAGAATTATTTGATTTAATATTAACTTGAGTTCAGGGATAGGAATTGAGGGGAAGAGACTTTTCACATCAAAGGATATGAGCTTATCAGAGTTATTGATTTTTAAATTTTGGAGATCTTGAGTTAAGTCTAGAGAATTTTTGATTGACAAATTTGAAGTGAACATATTTTTTAAGATGTTATTAAGATATTTACATATCTTGTAGGTGGGAGCATTGACATATGTAACTACTGGTCTAATTGGATGGTTGGATTTATGGAGTTTGGGGAGGCCGTATAATATGGGAGGTTGAGGGTTCATTAATCTTAGAAAATATAAATTTGGGTTATTCGGAAGTTTTACAGTAAATGAATTGAGAGTATTTATTACATCATTTTGAAATGTATTGGTCGGATCGGATTTTAACACTTCAGCTCCACTTGATGTGATAAAGTCATTCACTTTCATGATATATTCACTTTTATTTATGATAGTAATGGTTTGTCCTTTATCAGCTTTGGTTAAAATGAGATTGTGATAATTTATTTTGGATTTGATAGATTTGATAATTTTGTGTTCTTGAGATGGAGTTTTTATATGGGCTTTTTCTTCTTCAGATATTTGTTTAATTTTTACAGCTATCTCTGTTTTAATTTCTCTAGGATAGTTGTGTAGAGCAATTTCGGTATCTATTGCTAGTGATCGAAAGTTTTTGGAATTATTTATATTTGTGGGAGCATATTTTAATCCTTTGGAAAGTAATTCAATCTCACTTTTTTCCAATTTGATATTTGTAAGGTTAACCACTCTATCATAAAAAATCTTGGGGGTCGTTGCCGGGGTTTGTCGTTGTAACGGATTAAATTGTTTTTTCTTCAGTTGGGTTAATTTCTTCTGTTTATTAGCGTACAGAGTTTGCCTCAAAGTTAATATTTCTTCTCGGATGTCTTGATCGAATGTATCAAATTCTATATAATGTAATTCATTATACAGATTGAAATGTATAGTTTTTAAGTGTAAGTTTAAAAAGTAGCGTGTTCCATACCATTTTTTAATTTCTTCTATGAGCCAGGTAGATTTAGCCAACGTAACTGCTTTTTGTGCTGATCTGGAGGTGGACTTGCATTTTATGTTGATAAATTGAGGAGTAAGTTGAAGTTTTTTACAGGTGGTGAGAAACCACAGGTGGCTGTTGCATCGTTCAAGTTTTATTAGAATTCTTCTGTAGAACACCATTAGTTTAGCTGGACAAGCATTATTAATAATCAGTAGAGATTGTGGTGTTGGTGCAAGGTGAAACATCTTTAATAAAGATAAGAGTAAATAGATATTTTATTTAATATGGATTTACTATGAGTTAAGGATACTGGGTCACTTATTTCACATTAAAATTAAAAAATTAAAAGATATAAAAAAATTTTTCTTTTTCAATATATATATTTCGGGCTATCAACCCATCTTCAGGAAATACAGAAGGTAACTAAATAAAATTTATTGAATGACAGGCTATATATGTTTATTGAACAGAGAGACAGAATTTATCAAATTATTTTTATTTTTAAAAGGACACTTTCTCTTAAGCTGTTATTCAGAAAGAAATTCGGGTTGACCTTTATTTACATAGGATTGTTTGGGTAAAAGGCAAGTTTGTGAGGTCATTGACTTATGTCTCAGGGTTGGAAATGATTTTTACATTTTGATATTAAAAAATCAATTATTATATTTGATTTTATATCTAGTTGATTGTTGATAACATTTTCATCATTTGACAAGGCATATTTTATTTCCATGGATTCAAGAAGGTCCAATCTTAATCCTTTTCTTTCGAAATGAATAGGGGAGGGGTTAGAAGGAGAAGGTACATGATCTAAGGCATATAGATGATTAGCAAATGCGGAAGTAGAGTCTGGATTTATGGGCTGGTTTCTTATTAATTGTCTGTGGGAAGCTAAATGTGCGAGGCAATTTATATTGGCCAAACGGGACGATCTTTTATAAAACGGCATAAAGAACATTTAGCACACAGACAATTGATGAAACCAGCCCATAAATCAGACTCTACGCATTTGCTAGCATCCTTGCTAGATCGTGTCCTTCCTTCTCCCTCTATTCATTTCGAAAGAAAAGTTAGATTGGACATTCTTGAATCCATGAAATAAAATATGCCTTGTCAAATGATGAAAATGTTATCAACAATCAACTAGATATAAAATCAAATATAATAATTGATTTTTTAATATCAAAATGTAAAAATCATTTCCAACCCTGAGACATAAGTCAATGACCTCACAAACTTGCCTTTTACCCAAACAATCCTATGTAAATAAAGGTCAACCCGAATTTCTTTCTGAATAACAGCTTAAGAGAAAGTGTCCTTTTAAAAATAAAAATAATTTGATAAATTCTGTCTCTCTGTTCAATAAACATATATAGCCTGTCATTCAATAAATTTTATTTAGTTACCTTCTGTATTTCCTGAAGATGGGTTGATAGCCCGAAATATATATATTGAAAAAGAAAAATTTTTTTATATCTTTTTAATTTTTTAATTTTAATGTGAAATAAGTGACCCAGTATCCTTAACTCATAGTAAATCCATATTAAATAAAATATCTATTTACTCTTATCTTTAATAAGGTTTTTTCGTTTTTATTAAAAGGAATATTTTGAAGCTCTATATTACAACTCCTGGAGGCCTGGTCGATGTCATTCAATTTATTCACCATATCATGCATTCGGTCCTTAAGTTCGCTATTCTCGCTTTGTAACACCAATGAAATTTCATCCTGTGCAGAAATTTTCTCCTCCAGGGCGATGAGCTTGTCCTCCCACGCGTTAATTCTATCAGACACTGCCCTCAACTCATTCCTTAGAGGCAACAAGAGTTCCTGGAAGTCATTTCTGCAACACTCCAACATGCTCGCAAATTTGTTGTCAAAATAGTCCTTTACATTTTTATCCAACAAAGCCGACGAGGACGGACCGTCCCCAGAAACGCTCTGCTGCTGGTGAATCAAACGAACGGGTGTATTGGAGTTATTATCCCTCAAAATACGTGTACAGGCATCCGGACACCTCCATGCAGACTTGGATTTTGCACTCAGTTTAGAAAAGCCGCTCCTCGTCATCCCAACGCATTCAAAATGGTAAACATTCTTGCAATCAACAGTTGAACATTTCACAGATTCACCTTCCTTCACCACCCTTTCACACGCCAGGCATAAACTCATCTTGTCTGTCTAGGTTCTATTCTTCAATTTCACTCATATATATAAATAAATAAATTCACAGAATTATATAAATATTCCTCATTAGAGAGCTTATCTTGACAAGTAAGAAATCAATGAACAAAATTCCAAAAGAAAAAAAGCACAAAACGAGCCCAGAGACACTGGCTAACACAATAATAGACACATCCACAAAAAAACGGCTCCTCAACTCACAGGACAGCACAAAAATCACAAAAAAAGACGGAAAAAAACCCATCAAAACATCGAATCACTTGAGGAGCGATAAAACGTGCCTCCCTTCCACTAGATCCGATTAACTATATATTTACTAATTGAATTATCTGAAACAATTCTATTTTAATTAATCCAATTTCAAGATGAGATTAATTTACAAATTATATTTTCGAAATTTAATGGGAAATTGTTAAAAGGGGATATATGTCACATATATATTTGTTTGCAAAATAACTTAATCTTATGTTTTCTTTAATCTTTTGGTCAAACTGTCATACAATTTTTACTCAACTATTATATAATAATCAACAAACAATAGATAGGCTCTTCTTTTATACTATATATACTTAACCATTTCTAACAATTTCATCGAAATTATTTGAAGAACAATTCCAATTTCGTCATCTGTATTGATTAATCTATCAACTGCAGTATCTGAAAAACTAAATTTTTTCAAGATATAAAGGGGAAAAGATTTAACTAATATAAAATTTCTATTTATTCTTAATTTTATCTAATATAGCTAATCAAATCTTTTATATATATATATGAAACTGTTAGTGAAGAAAGGATGTTCTCTTCAAAGATAATCCTAATACTATTTTATTTTATTAAATTAATATTAATCTATTTCTGGAGACACCCGCCATAATATAGAATGATCAGTTATAACTAAGGATGGATATGTTATGTTTTTTTATTTAAGATATACTTAGGTACATCATCTTGATGAATATTTTCATTTCCTGGTTTCTTTTAAAAAGAAAATTAAACTCATTTTATTCTTTGTTTTCATATTTATATCTTTAAATAGCTGCGCCTATACTATACCTATTTAAAAAATGAATAAAAAAACAAAATAAAATATATATATATATATATATATATATATATATATATATATATATATATATATATATATATATATATATATATATAATTTAAATCCAATGTAATTATATTAAATTACCTATTAAAAAAAAAAAAATTGAATGAATGTACTCTTTTTTTCAAGTAGATTGTAGACAATGGTTCAATCACTTTTACCTAAAAAATCTTAAAGATAAAATAGTAGATAAGAGATTAATATTAATTATTATATAATAATATATATATTATATATATATATATATATATATATATATATAATTTAAAATATTACCAAATATAATTATAATTAATAAGGAGATAGAAGTCTGTCAGAGGGATTCACAGAAGCGAATGGAACTATGATTCTATTGTTTAATTGTTTTTACCTAAAAAATCTTTAAGAAAAAATAGCAAATAAGAGATTAACATTAATTGTTATATAATAATATATAATAAAAATTACCAAAGATAATTTAAATTCATAAGGTGAGCGATTTTTGACAGAAGGTGTCACGAGTGCGGGTGCAGAATCCAACTAATTTCATATTTTTTAAGAACGACTTTGAGTGTGTAGCTATCTTCAGTGGTGTGATCGAACGACTTTCCATTTAGCTAAGAAGAGCTACGAACAAGGCTGTTGTTATTATTAGTAGTAGGTTTTCAAGTCATAAAAGTGTAAAATTCGAGGGGTGTTGAATTTTAGAAAATCGTGTATTTCGCGCAAATGAAGCCTTTGGTGGGATACTTGAAAGGAACGCTTAAATAACAAACAAACAAATATTATTTATTATTTAATTGAACCAAGAAAACCTAGAAGGAGTTAAGAGAATTCCGCTACCTAGAAAGTAAAATAACATGGGATGGGAGGAGCGAAAACGAAATTAAATCAAGAATTGCCCAAGCAAAAATGGGGTTTAATTCAAAACAAAAACTACTATGCTCCTCCTCAATCAGCTTAGAAAACAGGAAGTTGCTATTGAAGACATATGTATGGAGCATAGCCATGTACGGGTGTGAAGCCTGGACAATTAGAAAAGCGGAGAGAAAGAGATTAGAGGCTTTCGAAATGTGGTGCTACAGAAGAATGATGAATATCAAATGGATGGATAAAATTACAAATGAAGAAGGTCATGGAAGAATCGGAGAAAGAAGAACCTTGTGGAAGAGTCTGAAGAAGAGAAGAGGTCAGATGATGGGGCACACACTGAAACATGGGGGACTCCTTAGGGATATCTTGGAGGGGAGGTGGGAAAGAAAAGGGGAAGACCCAGATTAGAGATATTTCAACCAAATAATTGGGGATATGGGATGCCAGACATTTAGAGAGGTCAAACAGCTGGCGGGGGACAGAGTCGAGTGGAGACGGATTGTTGCATCAAACCAGTCTTAGGACTGTATACTCAATGATGATGATGATGATTTAATTGAATATTAAATTTTTCCCGTTCTGTTCAGCTAAATTAAAAAACATCTATTTAGGCACATCCGCTTGACACCGATTTTATTTATTCAATTGTATCTGAAATTATACTTGTTAAAAATCACAAGGTGAAATGATAATTCAATAAAACATCAACATTTTACTAACATATTATATTATATATAAATTGCCGTATGCGTTTGTTCGATTAGTATCCAGCTTACGCGTAGGATTGTTGAATCTTAGAAAATCGTGTATTTCGCGCAAATGAAGTTTTAGCCAGCAGTAGAGTTTGCCAAGTTGTGAGATCCCCATTTTTTTAAGCCTGCTTAAATCTAAATTTTCCCGAGGAAGCTATTTTTGCGCCATTGTTTAGTGAGGATTGAGCATTATGGAGGGTGCTATCGTCAGCGTAACAATGTATAGGATTGGAGGGTAAGTTTAAGAGGGTCATTAATATAGATAATAAAGAGTGTAGGAGAAATGACTGAGCCCTGAGGGACTCCAGCATTAGTATTGAAGGACGAGGATGATATTCCATCAACCTCGACTTTAATAGAGCTGTTTGAAAGAATGCTCTCGAGCTCGGGGGAGAGCCCAAATTCTTAGTGACTTTTCGCAATAAGTCCACGATATGCTTTGCTTTTTTATAATGAAATTATTTCTATGTTTTTATAGTAGTTCGGGCGAACACCAAGAGCTTGATGGGGAGAGCAGCTGTGAACGAAGACCTGGAAGCCCGACTTAAAACAGCTTATGGTTTAATGGTGAGAGGAAGGCTATAGCTTAGGACAGGACAAAAGAAAATCATAGACAAGTTTAAAAGAAACTGCGTTTTTATTTTAAGGTCGGGTTTGAATATATACATTGAATATAAATAATAGAAGAAAATAATAAAAATGTTAACTATTAGTTAGGCCAACTGTGAATGTGCTGGAAAACTCTAAAGATGCGACACTGATATAAAAATCAATTTGTCAGTTATGTGACTCCGTCCACCAGTTGGTCAACCAGATACAAACTTTTACTGTATGTACGATTGAAAAGTTAGTTAGTTATTAATAAAGTTAAGTTTGTGTGATCTGAAGCAGAAGGTCTTGCTTGTTTGCTTCTTAATGAACAGCTAACAAGTGATTTATAAAATAATTAGAAAAGAATAAATTATTAATTAAGTATTGTTGGGATCATGTGACCGATGTCAGAGAGATAGCAATTAAGAGTTAAACTTCACTTCAGCCAGAGGTAAGTCCACCATTAACTTAGGACCGCCGTGGCGTGTCCAACTAAGCTGATTATTTATGTCCATCGATTATAATAACAAGTTGTTGTAGGGAAATATGGACAATAGCTTATACAAATAATTTTTATTTTTTGCCAACGTTTCGTTAAAGTAGTTCTTTCATAAATGCAAAAATTCAAAGAAGTCTTTGAAACTTGGAATATAAGTCATTAAAAGCATAATACACATACTGTTAAAATTTGAAGACGATTTACCACACCAAACATGAAATAATTGCAATTAAAAATGACATTTTTTACATAGGGTAGATAGGGAAAGGGTGGGGATATGATCATTATTTTATTTTTTTCATTGAAAGACTTTTACCATCTTGATGAAAAACTAATATTTGTTAGAATAATATATTCGGAGTAACTTAAAAAAACAATAGAAATTATTTACCACGTAGTTTTGATAAAAAACAAAAAAAACATATTTGGGCGATTATTTTTAGTGGAGGGGATATAAGTACAATGGCTTGGAAACGATCCGGCAAGTATGTGTGTATCCATATAGAGATTTCGTAGTGTGAGTGCTACAGTCACGTTAAAAAAACATAACCTAAAATTTTAGTTCCGTTCATATTTATAGAGTGGTTACGAGGCTAAAACTTTTGTGTGGATTGTCGCGAAAGAACCTCCTTAAATAAAATAACTAAAAGAGTAAATTGAAATTTGTTTTGTTCAATTTACTGTTTTAGTTATTTTTATTTTTTGTGTGAAGCTGGTGTTTTTCGTTTTTTCGTTTTGAGAAAAAATAAAATGATAAAACTGTATATATAGAAGAGAACAAAGAAAGATGTTTTGGGATTTAAATGGGAAAATATTTTCAATCTGTGTGATGACTGGCGTTATGTGTTTGCTAAGAATGAATATTAATAAAATGACAAATATCCAAAGAAGTTAATTTATTTGGTATGTAAAATGAGTTTTTTGTGTGTGTTTGATTTGTTTTTTATGCATTGAGGTGGTTTGAGATCAAAGTTTATTTTTGATTTAAAAATTGTTATAACATTTACTAATTGAGGCCTTTCATTTTTAGAGCTCTGATGAAGTCAACAAAGTTGACGAAACGTTGGCAAAAAATAAAAATTATTTGTAAAAGCTATTGTCCTTATTTCCCTACAACAACTTATTAAAAATGTTAACAATGGAGAGAAACAATACGATATTCTAGGGCTTATATACACAAATCGTCATACTCAGCATATGTAAATACGTAAGGCATGTTTACACGCTACAGTACAGTATCCTTGGCTAACAAATCACAATGAAAACTTCAATGTAAACTAAAGCACAACTTCACAACTTGAATATCAACACTCTACTGCTGACATTCGATAAATACGCCCATAGCAACCCAGAGCAACCGGTGTACCAAGGCACGGAACGAAAATGCATTGAACTCATCTGTATCTCTGTATTCAATAAAAATTGGACACATGTTATATGGCACCAACAAGTATTTACTATTCCTCCTGAAACAGCCTGTATATATATATATATATATATATTTTTATAAGTTATAGAGTTGAATCTGATGTGTTAACCCCTTGTAGGGTCACTACTTGGCTTGCTGACACAGCACGATATTTTACTATAAAGCCCATTGAGCACCGCTCTCATCATCATTGCTCACAACTCGTGTGAGCCTTAGTCTTCCCCGAGTCCCCATTCAAATTGTCCCGGACGGTTTTTTCTAAAGTGTTTCCTTCTAGTAATAAAAATTAAAACTCATTTAACAGTCTTAACAATATAAATTGTAAAAGTGAAGCAAATAAATAAAATAAATTTAAAAAGAAAATTTCTTTTTATTTTTAAAAACCCCGATTTCAATACCGAAATCTTTACTTATATAGGTACTTAGCTAGTTTGATTACTAAAAGGCATTAGAATGGCTTCTTAGAACGTGGGATGTTTTTTCTTTTTTTCTCTATTTCAGACACAGGTTCTCATCTTTATCCCTTATAAGTATAGAATATAGAAAATAGTTATTTTAAAAATTGTATAAAACTTTAATTAAAAGTAAAGTAGATTTAATTTTTATTTTAATTAAATAAATTCAATTCATATTTTTTCATTTTAAATTCACAGATTATTTTATTTTCTTCAATTTATAGTACCTATATCTAAATCAAATTTTAAATTAATTTACACATTATTAAAGAAATTGAAGGATAAATTTTTATTAATATCATACATAATTAATTATAACTATTTTTTGAACACAACAATAAATAATTCTATATAACTACTACGTTTCGAGCTACATATCTATAAAAGAAATATTTTTTTTTTATTAGTTAAATTAGTTAGAATAGGATTTTCAGTGACCCTCGATTACCAAACGCATGCCCATGCAACCATGCCTGCACCTTCTAAGACAGGAAGGAAGGAAGGAAGGATGGCTGTCCTGAGTAAAATGGATGATGCTGATGACGGGTGGTTATATTATAGGTTGGTGTAAGTAAACCTCGATCTCATGTCTTCTCGGGTCGTGTTATTGATGTCTTTCTCTCTCCTCATTTAGGCAATCACTGTCCATTCATCCATTTTACCCTGACCACCGAGGGACATCGCAGTCTCCGCTTTTTGATTATCCAAATGATAATCAAAAAGGCCTGAAAAGGATTTGCACTGTTTAGAAATTAGGAATGAATAGAATAGAAAGGTGTGTGGATTGTCTAATCGATGTTTAGTAATGTATATGTCCATTAGGTATAGATAAACTACTGACACTAATACCTACTAGGGAAGGGATTTCTCTCTATCTTTCTTTCTTTCTCTTTGGTACGTAGTGTGTCTCTGTGTTTTATTTTCACGTACCATAGACATCATACATTTATTAAAAATTAGGATAAACAACCTGAAACATGGCTTTAGTAGTTAGGATCAGTTTATAATACTGATAATCCGGGAATATAATATATCTCCTCCTAGTTGAGGAATTAGATGATAGGGGGCAATTTTAGAATTTAAAAAAAATATATAAAAATATTTAATTATATATAATGATATTTTGTCGGGGGCTGAAATGTCGCGGTACCGTGAGATTTGGCGTTTGAAGAGAATAATTAATTAATCGACATGAATTTAATGCTGCACAAAAATTTATATCGGCTTACTTTTCATCGAAAGAATCAAAATGTGAATTGTCTATTTTAGACAATCATATTTTATTTATTGAAGGAGACAATAAACGAGTGTGTCTTCTGCTGGAATTATAAATTTTATTTCGAAACTATAGTCTCGTTATAAATAAAATGTATAATTCCAGCAGAAGACACACTCTTTTATTGTTGTTTTGAAAGTATCGCTCCTTTTTGTTATGAGGGTTGTAAGGCCTCAAGGAAGCTGTTTTTTACTTTATAATAAAAGAAATGTTTCGATAGGGGCTATTGTGATTATCTAGTTAATTAATGCTATACATATATGATATCCTGTAAAAGAACAAAAAAATGGAGGTAAGACAAGGTTAGTTCTCTTCAAAAGTGTATGAAATAAAAAGGTAAAACAATTTAACGTTTATATAAAATTTATTCAGTAATCAACAAAGGGGAAGGTTTGGATATTGTGGAGTGTGGTGGGGATGGATCAAGAAGAGTGTTTAGGAAAGGTACAGGCCATTTGGAGCCTGGGTCCCGTTCCGTGATGCCTTGCACAAAATTGAATGCGCCGTGTGTAGGGCCTGCGGGCGCTGCTCAAGATATTGAGCGCCAAAATGCCCTTTCTGTATTTGTCCAGAAAGAAAAGGGTTGGTTTCTTGCCGCTTATTAGTGCAAAGGAGCGATATAGGTTTTGTTGGTCACCAAGCGAGCGGGCGCCAAAAAACATAATTTTGCTAAGCGCGGCTTAGCGATATTGAAGAAAAACCTTGGGTGGTTTCTGGACCTAGTAGTGAAGAACCTTTCAGGATAAAAGAGAAAAATAATTAAAGAAATGAACACGTATAGGATATGAATTTTAGCTATCAGAATATTCTTACCTTTCAGGCCCATACAACTAGCGAATAACACACATAGAGTAATTTTAAGAGATGTTTACCCTGTGGTAGTTGTATGAATAAGAACGAGTGGGAGCATAAGCCAGGGCCTCGAGAGCAAAAAGGTGGTGGGGAGTGAAGTTTCAAATGCCGACAATAGAGGGTCCGAGTGCGATGATGAAATTACTGATTTGACCAGTGAAAAATTGTGGCAATTTTGAACAATTGTCTCCTTCAATATATAAAAATTCTGCTACCCTCGGCACAAAAATCTTTCAATTTGACATATTTTATTTATTTAAACTTACTATCAAAATCTTTATAATTTTGTTTTTATATAGTCTCACACTTACCTTAGAAAAAGACTTTTTCTATCGAGACTATTCAAGTAGACATACCCTATAAACAATTTTGTTGTTGATGATGCTATATTGCCGTTTTTGTAAGTAAAGTTATAAGTAAATCTATAAGTCCAACAAATAAACAATTTCGTTGTTGTTCGTGTTGATGTTGTTGGTGGTATTGTTGTTGATATTAATACTTTTGTGTTTAGAATAATGATCTGAGAGTTTCTGATTGAATTACCCAGTGGAAATACTATAGAAATAGTTATTCACTGTATTTTTAATAAAAACCGAAATCATTATCTTTCCTACCTGGATTTGGTTTTTTTCTTAGGGATCCGACAAGCGTTTTTTCTGAGTATTTCGAATTATCTCACTCCCCTTGAATTATATACCTATATATCTTAACTAACCTAGTTTATATTTATCTATTTATCTATCCAGAAAATACACAACATTCAATATGTCGTGTTCTATAGAGTTGACAAGTCAACTGTTCATAGGACCGGATTGAAATTAATCATCATTTAATTTTACAAACAATTACAATAAATAAAATATGGTGAACACTCCTAACCATTAGTTCACATTCAACATTTACATACATATCACAGGGTGAATCACAGAGATAACCAATTTTGAATTCATTACTTTCTTGTTACACGACAGATATTTTAGATCAGTGGTTCCCAACCTTTTGTGGCCCATCACCCCTTTCTGGAGGTTGACTAACACCTATCGCCCCCTTTTCATTTTCATTGTATGCCTAATTTTAATTTGAAGTAAAGTGTAAATAATAAAGCAGTTGTGTTATTTTAAACAATTTTATTACCGTATATAAAAAACAAAAACAAAGCAGTTTTATCCGGTCACTCTTAAATAAAATAGAAAAAAAATTAAAATGGACATTTTTTACAGATTTTTTTGAAAACAAAGAAGTGAAATAATTATTGTAACTAAGATCATTGACGTACATTTAAAAAACAGGAGTACATGTTTTCATTTTTAAATTGGATCTGGAAAAATTAAGAAAGTTGACAGTTAAAATTTGAAAAAATAAATGAAAGTTTGAAAAGTGAGATACGCAAGTTCCAACTTGCGATACTTCAAATTCTCACTTAAAAGAAGACCAGACTTGTCGAGAAACTCAGTAATCGTGTCAAATAATTCGAAGAAACGGCGCAAACAGTTTCCTTTGGAAATCCACCTCACTGCTGTATGTAGAAGCAAGCGTTCGAATTCCTCATCATTTTCATGGCAAAGTTTTTGGAACAGACGGTCATTGAAGGAATTAGCTTTGATCTTATTGACACCAGTAATAACCAGTTGTAGGGTTTCATACAGGACACCACCCAATTTTTTCGCAGCTAAGTGTTGACGATGAATCACACAGTGAATAGTGATGACCTCTGGCACTTGTTTCTTAAGGTGGGCTAGAAACCCAGCATGACGACCTGACATGGCAGGAGCACCGTCTGTTGCGCAAGCGCTCACGTTTGTTAGGGAAATCTCTTTTTCCTCAAAATAATCTTGCACCACTTTAAAAATCGACGATCCCTTCGTATCAGTGATCAAAGTTTTAGCAAACAACATTTCATCGGTAATTTCCTTTTGTTCATTGATAAACCTCACATAAGCTAATAAAATTGATTTGTTATCAATCACAGATGATTCATCAATCTGCAATACAAATTTATTTTTTTCAACAAATTCGTGAGTTTGGATTCAACGTCCGTGGCCATTTCGTCAATTCGCCTGGAAACAGTATTGGTGCTCAAAGGAATCGATTGACTTATCTTATTACTAGGGCCCTCGCCTACCATGATTTCAACAATTTTTTTGATAGCCGGTAAAACAAGAATTTTGCCAATTGTGTGAGGTTTACCACATTTAGCGATCAATAAAGACACCTCGTAAGAAGCAAGAAAACCTTTGTCAAGATCGATTGTTCGTTTTTTAAATAATTCACTCACATTAGGACGTTTAGCAGCTTTAGCTTTGAGGTGTTGAAAATAACTAAGTTCTTTACTCTCTTTATCACTGTGTACTCTTGATAAATGATCTTTCATTCGCGAAGGCTTCATGGCTTCATTACTAGTAAATGTTTTATCGCACAAAAGACAATGTGGAAACTGCACATTTTGCGGTGACGCGATAAAACCGAATTTTAAATATTCAGCTGAGTATTGACGACACTTCTTCTTTGAATCCATAGTGCATGAACTTCTACTGACTTAAAAGCTGACTTGCTTGTGTCTTGAAAATTGATGGACTTTTTGAGTGGAAATTCCCCAAAACCTTCTTATTGGTTGGATCCTTAATTATGGGGCGTTCAAAATATTAAAACTTGCCTATTTTATAGAAATTACTCTCTTGGAAATTCCACGCAGAGTCGAAATTTAGAAAAACCCCAATCAATGAATTTATTATTGACATCTGGTGTTTCCTTCAGTTAAAAAGCCTTCCGACAGGACTTAATCTCTTGACCCAAAATATGACAAACATAAATTAAATTTATTGAGGTTCAAAAAGTGGGAATTGTAAAGTCCCACCATCCTATTATCAAATAAGGCACATTCCAGCATCAAAGGACATGCCGCCAGCTACTCCGAAATATTACTATTAAAAACAATCATATTATTATCAAGAAAAAAATACTCTAAATGCCGCTTTCACAACAGTATGTTTCTTTGTAATTTATTAGAAATTTAAATATTTTTTCTAAAAAATATTAATATAACATATTATTTATATTTGAGAATGAAACTTAAATTTAACAACTCGCAAGAGAAGTGATTTCATTTCTTTGCACGTGAGGGTATTTTTAATTTTTCCCCCTTTGAATACTCATCGCCCCCAATCGCCCCCTACTCAAGTATCGCCCCCCAATCGCCCCCTACTCAAGTATCACCCCCCAATCGCCCCTTACTCAATTATCGGCCCCTGATAACCCAAATCGCCCCCAGGTTGGGAACCACTGTTTTAGATCATTTGGTAGTTTATTAAAATATTTAATTACCACAAAATAGGCATTTTTTGGGGGTAATTGACATATTGGCAGGTCAATTGATCTATGTCTATCTAGTTCTGTCACTCTGTTCATCATACTAACATCATCTTACACACATCATAATAACAAACAACAGAGTTAACAATAAAGATTTATCAATACGCAAGACAGATTGCACCTAATTTTTTTAAAAGTCTAGTCAGTATAGTGATTAGTTGCTTTCGTTGCATTATCATATGTACTCCACATACAATTATACATAGTTAATTACACTCTAAAAACAGAGCCTGATAAATTACCCTCATAGCCCTTGGATTTAATATTGCACACAACTTATATATCTGGATTTATTGAGTAATTTACTTTATGTGATAGTTCCATCCCATATGTCAGTGTATAATCTATACCTATAGATACCCAAATATTTACAATAGGCAACTCTTTTTATTTCTTTAATATCAATATACAATTTAATATCCACAGGTATACTATCTCGATAACAGCCAAAGGTCATGAAAGTCGTTTTATCAGTATTAAGTGACAGTTGATTCGCTTTCATCCATGTACAAAGCATTCTCAGCCAACCTGTTATTACTGTAGCTACCTCATCCCAAGGTTTTCCCGCACACAAGACAGCCGTGTCATCAGCATATGACACCAAACAATTTTCAGGTAAGAAATTAAAGATGTCATTAATAGAGACAATGAAAAGCAATGGGCTAAGAATTGTACCCTGAGGTATAAAACTTGAACAATTTTCTCTACTCTTTTATGGTACATTCTTTGGTCATGTTCCTCATATTATCTCTCCATGTTGTCCATGCATTTTTGTTTCAAATTTTTATTTGAATGAACTTCCTAAAGAATAGAGGTATTGTTTTAATTAAAAGTAAATCGAGATTTATGTTCAGCTATGGCAAGAACTTTCGTTCCTTGATAAAAGTTTCCAAACTGAAGGATTTCTATTTATATAATTTTATTAATTATTTTGATTGGTTAGTTTATTTACCATAGTGTCAACAATCAATTCTTTATAGACAAAGACCTACACTGATGGCCGAACTTTCTTCTTTCTTCAGCGAAAATGGACGATTTATATTTGAAGCCATTATAAATTAAAATTAAAATAAATCTCAAAAGTGGTATCTTTGTCCACACCAATGCTCTGATGATGTCCGGAGCAGAGCCGAAACACTAACAAAATAAACAAATAATTAAATAAATTATCATTCATTTCAATTTTATTTAATCCTGCTGCAAATAGAAATTACATTTTATCCTCAATATCATTTTTAATTATTATATTGCCCCGGCAGCTGAAAACGCCATCAACAAAATAATGATAATTATTATTATTGGTTATTTATTCAACATCTTCTTTTGACTGGGGAATTAATAGTTTATTTTTCAATTAAAATCAAAATCCCAGACCACAGAGGGGACCCTTTGTATACATTACAGATTTATCGAGGGTGTTAAAGTTAAATTTTTTCGCTTTATGTCAAAACAAATAACGTATTTCGTCTCTCTAAATACACTTGTATTATAATCGATAAACATATCTTGAGAATTAATAGTCTATTTTTCTATGAAAATCAAAATTCCAGACCACAAGGGGGCCCTTTGTTACATTTCACGTTTTTCGAGGGTTTCAAAGTTAAATTTTGTCGCTTTACCATATATAAAAACAAATATTGTATTTCGTCTCTCTAACTACCCTTGTATTAGAATCGATAAAAACATCTTGGGAATTAATAAATAGTTTATTTTTCAATGAAGATCAAAAATTCAGACCACAGGAGAGACCTTTTGTACACATTTCAGATTTATCGAGGGTGTTAAAGTTAAATTTTTTGACTTTATTTCAAAACAAATAACGTATTTCGTCTCTCTAAATCAGTGGCGGCGCCAGGATTGGGCGAGGTGTGGCGACCGCCCAACGCAAATTGCTCTTGCCCAACCGTCCGCCAAACCTACTAAAATGAGCAATTGAGGAAAAAAATATAAACACCCATTAGATAAAATTATTTAAGGACCACAATGTCACAAGAGAGGCTCACAGATTTAGGAATTTCGTACATTGAAAAAAATATTATAAAAGCATTGAACTTAGATGTAGTTATAAATTCTTTTGTCGCTAAACTTAATAATAGAAAAATAGCGTTTTTTTTAATGATTTCGGTTCTATAATCAATAATCATGTGTTTCTGAGTAAAATATAGTTTGAAATAAATATAATATTTTTTATCCAATTTTTTAATTGTAGTTTGAATTTCACAAATCCAAAGTATCTAATTTATTACCCAAAATAATGCACATCTTTGCTCCCCACCCTCGAAATTTTTCTGCGGTGTCGCCTAACCGAAAAGAAGGCTGGCACCGCCAGCGCCACTACAGGAATATATAACAAATAATATAAATATGTATAGGTATATATCATTTATTAGTTAGAGACTATAGTTTCAAAGGTTTGATCTTCATCATCAGTCTTTTTAATTACTATAAAATATATTCTAGGGGAGACCGGGGACAAAAGTAACAGTTTGTACTTCTTGTCTGATTTCTCTTTATAAATAACATTTTTTATAAAATAAATGTATTGGCATAAAACTTTAGTCTATAATCTACAAATGTCCATTATTATATTACGAGATTTTCGTGCGTGCCTTCGGCACGCCCTCGAAGATCGGTCCTCCGGGCTGGTGCCCTGGCGGGCGGCGTCTCGGTCCAAAAATTTTATTCCTCTTAAAAAACCACACTCCAAATGTATACCTGTAAACTCACGAAAATACATACTCTCTTAAAAGTTTCGCCCCATTTTCGTCCTGATACAGCTACAGAAATGAGGCTCTATCGATATAATTCTGGGAGTATTTTTTTTCTATAATCTACAGCATTGTGATATTTTTTGTGTGGAAATATGTAGATTTATTTAAATAAGTGGGATCGTGTGAGGAGGAGAATTATATTAGGTATATCATTTTTTTTAAATTTGGGATCGATAATCGATATAAGGCTCCAAATATTTAAAAGAGATCAGGTGTTGTTTGTATGACAGGCTGCTCCAGTATTGCCATGAGAAACTCGTGCATGCGTGTCTTAAGTCGTTCAATTTTATAAAAATCAAAAAATAAGAATAACAAAATTTAGATTTTTAAAAAATTATAAAAAAGTGGCAAATTATTAAAAAATAAACAAATAATATATAATAAAATATAAATCAAATAAGTTGTGATTAATTTCTTCTTCTGTGCGCAAAGAAAAGCAAATTGAATATTTAATTTTTGAGTGGTGAGGGGGGCGAGGAGGAGGAATAATTATCAATATATTTAATGTTTCTTAATTTAAAATCAATTGGAGTGTTTCATTTCAAAATTCGAGTCCAAATTACGATTATATTTCAAATTTGCCGCAAATATACCAACGGCGCTCCCTGTCGGCAGCATTACGTCTGCGTTGTTACAAATTAATCTGGACTAATCTATATAGTATTATGGCCAGAAAAGGCGCAATTACCACTATAATTGATTCAATTACTTTAACTGATAGACCCCAAATGTCTTCGGTTTTCTTAACATTCAAAAGTTTGAATGTTTTGATAATTTCATGAGCAGACACATATTTAAAATGAAAGTCCGGTACATCAATTTTAATATTCCTTCTTAACAATGACTCAGCAACTTGAGAAGAGGAAGCCAGACCTTTTGTGATTTCCATGGGAACATTTGCAAAAAAATTTTCGAAAGTTTTGTCAACTATCAACTTATCTGAAACAAGCTCGTCATTTATTTTCAGGGTCACAGATTGACTAGAACATCTATCTCTACCTGTTTTAGTGTTAATAATTTTCCAAACTGCTTTTATTTTATTAGTGGATTTTTTTATTTTATCCCCAATGTGCATAGCCTTAGCTTGATGACATATTAATTTAAATAATCTAGAATATTTCCTCACATAATCATGAAAATTTTCATCATCAGTTGTGGATTTTCTATCGTAGAGATCATATAAAACATCCCCACTGATTCTTATACCTTTAGTTGCCCAGTCACTGAAGTTTAACTTTTTATTCATTTTGACTTTCTTCATTTTACATATTTTGTTGAATTGATCAAGTATTCCCCGAAAAAAGGGTCTCATAATTATAATCTGGGTCACAGGATCTAAGCTGAACTAATGGCAATCCACATTCTACCCGAGACCTCAGCCTCTCCAGTTTATTTTCATTTAAAGATCTAAGCTCTATAGAATTATCATTTATTGCTCCGTCTCTTTGAAACAATTTAATCAAAAGACCCTTGTGATCCGACGGGGCACCAACTATTACCAATCTATCCATTATTTTACAACCAATTAGTAAATTATCAATGCACGTGGCTGACCCCACAGTAACCCTGGTGGGCTCTCCAAAAAAGGCACCTCAAACCAAACGACTCAAACTGAGAAACCAACCCAGCCCTCTCGCCCGAGTCCAGCAAAAAATCAACATTGAAGTCACCAGAGACCACCAATTCCTTATTAGATTTGAAAGCCTTATCCAAAACATCCTCAAGTGTAGTCAGAAACAAGGAATAGTCCGACGCTGGAGGCCTGTAAACACACAGCACCAGATATTCCTCTATCTCCGCACAGGCATCTCACAAACACGCTCTATCGAGTGTCCGACTATATCGACTCTATCTTTAAATTTCAAATTGAACTTAGACAGTATCAAGACTCCCCCACCCCTAGCAGACTCTCTGTTAAAGACACTTGCTACTCCAAAATCATTGACACTAAAAGACATTTTATCCGCCTTCAACCATGTCTCCGTCAGGCACAACACTTGAATATTGTACTTGTCAATCAATAGTTCAACATCTAAGATTTTGCCAGAAAAACGATTAACATTCTGATAGACAAATGTCAAACCCTTATTCTCCGCCGTCGCAGCAGACAACCTGACCCGGTCCAGCTCACCCCTCATGCTTCCGATGTTCTGGTAATATACTAATCTTTCTCTTGGCTTTGGGTTGCTACCCCGTTTTTGAGATATATCTCTGGTTATCATTTAACCTACCCAAGAATAAAGATAATAAAATGCCCTCAGGCCAAGCATCAGGATCTAGAATCCTCTCTAGGTTCGGATTCCTCGACTGAGATGTGAAAAGACGAGTAAGCTATCGAACCTTGCCTTAAACCTGATACATTCCGCCGGACTCAATCCTGAGGTCGCTCCTAATATAGTCCCCGAGAATCGATTCCGAAGTGTCAGAGCAAGTCGCAGTAACAAAGACGGCCTTTCTTAGTGGCTTTTCACCCAGCCCGTCCGTAGGGGCGGTATTCGATCCCTTACATAAAATAAATAGTTGGTTTTTTTCACTTTAGAAGACTCCTCATGAGTCTTCCGCTGTCCAAGCTCTCGCGACGGGACATATTCAGACGTGTTGTTTGAAGCAGCCATCAATGGTTGTGTCCCACGACGAAACCGAGCCAAAACGAGTGCCAGCATGAGCCGGGGGGACTGAGCCAGCCACGAGCGAGCCTCCACAAGAACTCGAACTCAAGCCAAACATAAGTAACTTGAGCTCCCCATTTTCACCCCTGAGAGAGGTCACTTCACTTCTAAGAGAGGTAACTTCACCTTTAAGAGAGGTCACTCTCATCCCTGAGCGCAGACGTCTCCTCCCGAACAGAGTACAACAACTCCAAAACGGTGTCCATTCTGTCAGGAGCCGGGGCCGCCCCTATATTTGGTAAGGGGGAGCCAGTCCGAGATCCAGATGAGCGGCCTTTCCTTGTGCATATTAAACAATAATACTTAGAAGAACCATCCAGAGATATCATGAGATTAAAGTCCTCCTCCTTAATTTTAGCGCATTCAAGATGGAAAGCCCTTCCGCAATCACCCCCGCAATTTATATAGGATGCCCTGGGACCAATTCTCTTCCCACAGTGACCACAGTTTGAATTGGCCATCGAGGTTTGATAAATATATAAATATTTCCTTATAATTATCAAAAACAATTATTAAAAATAATACACCAGATAAATAGTAAACAAACAGAAATAAAAAATAAAAAAATATTTACAATTCAATGCACCATGAAATCAAGAGGGACAAGTGGTGACGTCGTCGAGGCTGATCGAGACAAGGGAGGGGACAGGACCAGCTCTGGAAATAATTCTCAAATGAGTGAGATTCTGGGGAAGCCCAATGAAGCCCAAATTATCGAGAGTCAATGCACTGTTAAAAATATATTACCGATTAAAAGATTAAAGGATTAAAGCATAACCACCCGCACTAATGAATCTGTCCCTAGCTGGAAATATGAGAACACAATACAGCAATAAAGGTGCTATTCGCGAAACGATGGACCGAACGATTCCACAAAAAGTCAATTCAAAAGAGGATCAAAAACCACATCTGATAACACCAACCCCGACGAAATGGGTTCAAAATCACCAGTTAAAATTCCGAAAAAAGCAGGAGCTCACTAGCACACGTCCAAACACTCTGAAAGCCAATATCTAAGTCTGTGTGTTACCAAATTTTTGTGGACGAGCTAGCTCAAAAACTAGTGTGTGAATTTCACACGTAGTTTTGGTCCATTGAGATTAAGAGCTGATTAGATTTCGGTGCATATCGACCCAAAATTAAGGGGGATGGAGGGAGGGATAAAAATTAAAAATCTAGGCCATTTGAGCAAACTCAACCAAATTTTGTATACATAATTAGTGGGTCCCCAGAAGCCTAAAAATGCAAAATCTAACCGCCCAAAATGGGAGGGGTATGGTCAAAAAATGAAAATATAGGCTCTTGTACCAAACTCAACCAAATTTTGTATACATAATCAGTGGGCCCCCAGGAGTCTAAAAATGCAAAAACTAACCCCCCTCCCCTACATGATTATAAATAATTTTATTAAATATTATTTATAAGTGAGGGGCCAGGTTTTATGGTAAAGTTAAGTGGATGGCCACATCAGAACACGTCAGCTTATTTATTATTATTTTATTAATTTTTAAAAATTATAATTAAACAATTTCCTTCTTTGTTTTGTTTTAAACATAATTAAACAATCTCTTGCATTGTTTTGTATTAAGATACTAAAATAAAACAAAACAAAAATAATTCTATCTACATAGCAAGAGTCTTTTTCATAAATGATATTTCGGTATGTTCAATAAGCTGTCGAATTAGTTCAACTACTTGGAATGAATTATTTCCCTTTCACAGAATCAGGCCCTGCGCATGCGCTGGTCTGGGTGAGGGCGTGTCCTGGGCGCTGTCCGGGAATCCCCTCTGGCTCTGCCATCGATGTTTGCTTGGTATCAGGGACAGGTGACCCGAGAGGGCGGCTTCTCTCTCCTGTTGCCGAGAGCCAATTTTTGATCCACTTAAAAATTTACATTAACGAGAACTTGCTCACTTGAATTGCGTTGTTCTCATCCGTCGATTCTCTAACAGAATTTGAAAGTGCAATAGAACTCCTCCCCCCCCCCCCCCTTAAACACGACTCATTATAATAGTAAAATTGGAGGAAAAAGTGAAACCTTTTCTAGACTCAGTACGCTGTTTGCAGTTCAAACTTATACATATGTATACATTTTTTAAATATACTAATATATAAATACAAATCGTTTATCTAGAAATGTTTATTAAAAATCTACACGTTTATCAATGGAATTTTGAAAACTTGAAAATATTTGCTTTATAATTCCTTTCTTAAAATAATTAGTAGAGATTGTGGTGTTGGTGCGAGATGAAACATCTCTATATAAAACCGAATGTTTTCTACATTTGATTCAATCACGAATCAACTGTAGAGAATTTTGATCAAAAATGCCGGAGGCACACCCTACAGCTTGTAGAATATATAATTTCAAATAAATTTATGTAGTTTGAATCAAAATGATACAAAAGTTTACTCACAGTTTTTAAAAGAATAACTGTATTAAATTTGTTCCAGATTTTCTCATTAATATATCAAAGAATAATTAACATATTAACGAGAATTGTTTTGATCACGCTTTTTTGAAAAAGATATATATCGCGAGACTACTGCGGTTGAAGTGTTGGAGTCTGCTGAGTCTTAAGTCTGTACCAAGAGAGAAAAAGATATGATCCATTTAGCTACAATCCAAAGTCGTTTTGCGTATAGCCCGGTGATCCATCCGAGTGTCGTGCGGTGCTATACGCAAAATGACGTTGGATTATAGTTAAATGGATCATATCTTTTCTCTCTTGGTACAGACTTAAGACTCCGCAGACTCCAATAGCTTCATCCGCTGTGTATCATTGATATATCTTTTTCAAAAAGCGTGATCAAAACAATTCTCGTTAATATGATATTATTCTTCGAATATTAATGAGAAAATTTAAATTTATTTAACTTCATTATTTCAAGTTAGAAATATATAAGTTCAGATATTATTTTCACTTAATATTTGACAAAAATCACCTGCATTTGATTCGCGATTGACTCAAATGTAGGAAACATAATTTATAAACCATATATATATGTTGACGTTCATTATTAGTCCTTTTAATTATAAATATTTTATCTGTTATTTCTCATAGGTTCAAATACCCGATTGGATGTAGGTAAATTACTTTTGTCAGTAATAGCAAGCTGGTCACATTTAAACAAATAGTATGTGACCAGCTTGCTATTAGAAAAGCGAATTTACCTACATCCAATCGAGATATTTGAAACACAGATTATCAAACCTTCGAAACTATAGTCTCTAACAAACAAATTATATATATATATATATATAATATACTGGTATATGTTGCAGTAAAAACCCGTTTTTTAGTAAGAATGGGTTCTTACTAGTTAAAACGCGCTTCACTGAATACCTTTGTGGCAACTAGAATTTACTGATGTTGGTTGAGTTTGGTTCAAAGGTCTAGAATCTTCATTTTTGACCTTCCCGCCACATTTTGGGTGTTTATTTTTCAAAATTCTTTAAACGAAAATGTTCAAAATTAGAAGCAAAGTTGTAAAGGATGTAATTTTTGACATTTTCGTTTAAAATTTTTCAAAATTAACATCCAAAATGAGGCGGAGAAGGTCAGAAATACAAGATTCTAGACCTTTGAAACAAACTCAACCAATATCACTGAATTCTAGTTGCCACAAAGGTATTCATTGAAACACGTTTTAACTTAGTGAAACCCGTTTTACTAAAAAACGGGTTTTTATGCAACATATACATATTTATATACGTTATATATTATCTGAATCAAGCTGATGGGCACAACCTCATTGATTTCTCTTTATGAATCAACAACTATACTATTTTCGGCAAAAAAATATTTTCAATTACAATTCTTATCATTCGAGCTTGAACCTCCGACCGGATTAGTCCTACGAAATTCGATCTATTTCTAATCTAATCCAGCTCGGAAAATAAAGCTTAAGTTTATATATATAAAATATTATAATATTTAAAAATATTTTATGCATTACTATGTAGTGAATTAGTTTGTTTTCTCAATTTGATTATTACTTACGATTGATATAACTCAACAAAAATGAAAACGATGTGTCAATCTGTTACCCAAACCAACAATGAACCAAACATGGAAGAAACCACCTCTAGTTCAGTCGACTGGCAAGTAGTAAAAAAACGAAAATTCAACGAAAATCCAACCAGATATCCTACGTTCAAACCACCTGAAATCACACTTACAAATCAATATGCTCCTCTTTCACAGACACCTGAATCAAACACAAATTCCACTCCCGAAAAGCCCACAAATCACATTAAGGTCCTGAAACCTCCACCTATATTCATCTACAATGTTTCTAATTTTGCTAAAATGACAGAAAGCATTTTACAAATAATAAACAAAAATGAATTTATTTGCAAAGCCATGGCAAATACAAACATAAAAATCAACGTCACAACAAGTGAAGCTTATAGAAATCTCACTAAATATCTCATTGAAAAAAACATATCTCATCACACTTATCAGTTAAAAGAGGACCGAGCTTTTAGAGTGGTAATCCGACATTTACACCACTCGGTGAATATCGAAGACATCAAAAGCGAATTAGCCGAGAAAGGTTTTGACGTCAGAAACATGACAAATGTAAAGCACTGGCAAACAAAAGAGCCTCTACCATTATTCTTTGTCGATCTTGAGCCCAATGATGACAATAAACTAATATACAATATCAGCTACCTGCAAAACACGAAAATATCTATTGAGCCCCCAAGAAAAAACAAAGAAATCCCCCAATGCACAAGATGTCAATCCTTCAACCATACAAGATCCTACTGTTTCAAACCATCTAAATGCGTAAGATGTGGATCAGACCATGAATCTTCCACATGTACCAAACCGAGAAGCACTCCAGCCGTCTGTGCAAATTGCCAAGGAAACCACCCTGCAAATTATAAAGGATGCTCCACCTACAAGGACCTTCAAAAAATGAGAGGTAAACCTTATCAAAAACTAGACCTATCAAAACATAATGGAAACATTAGCCAACCAACTCAAAATATAAATACTCCAGCCCCACCTCTCCCTCCTTTTCCTCCGCAACACTTTCAACAAGAAAGGAATAATACATACGCCCACGTAGTTCGAAATGAAAACAACAACTGCCAACAAAACGATATAAACCTACAATTGACATCACTAATAAGTGAATTTAAAGTTATGTTCAATCAACTACTTAATCAAAACAGCATGATTCTAAATCTGCTAACGAGCCTGATTAATACAAATAAAAATGAATAATCCTTGCAAAATTGCTCTTTGGAACGCCAACGGCCTAGTTCAACGACGCCTTGAAATTGAAATCTTTTTAATCAATGAAAAAATTGATATACTATTAGTGTCAGAAACACATTTTACAAATAAAAATTACTTCAAGATACAAGGTTATAAATGCTACTTTACTACTCACCCAGACGGTACAGCTCATGCAGGTACAGCTATAATTATAAAAGAATCCCTACAGCACCACGAGCTCGATAAATATGAAAAAAGCCATCTTCAAGCAACTTCTGTACATGTTACTAATAAAAATGGCTCAGGAATTACAGTAAGTGCTGTCTACTGCCCTCCGAGACATAACATCACAGAAGAGGAATTCTCCACATTTTTTGAAAGTCTCGGCCCAAAATTTATAGCAGGTGGGGACTATAACAGTAAACATATACATTTTGGATGCCGGGTTACAACACCGAAAGGAAGAAGTCTATATAAGACTATAATATCAAAAGGCTATAGCACTCTATCTACTTGTAAACCAACTTACTGGCCCTCTGACCCAAATAGACAACCTGATCTATTGGACTTTTTTATAACAAACGGGATAACAAATTCATACACAGATATTGAAGAACGCATCGATCTAAGCTCAGATCACATACCTATAATAGCCACAATTAGCTCCACACTTATCAAAAATCAAACTACACCCGCCCTTACAAACAAAAAGACAAACTGGTCGTTATTCAAAAACCTTATAGAAAACAATTTAATATTAAATATTCCTCTTAAATCAGAACAAGATATAGAAAAAGCAATTGAGTTTTTTAACATAACCATACAGGAATCAGCCTGGAACTCAACACCTGAAACAAAATCAAATAAAAATCAAATAAACTATACAGTTGAAATAAGAAAAAAGCTGCAAGAAAAACGGAGACTCCGTAAGATTTGGCAATCAACTCGATACCCAGCAGATAAATCCACTTTTAACAGAGCTTCAAAGGAATTAAAAAATATTATCATCAAAAACAAAAATGAAACTCTCCAAGATTATCTGTCAAAGTTAACACCGCAGGGAAACAACGAAAATTCTCTGTGGAACTCAACCAAATATCTAAAAAGACCCAAATCATTTATTCCTCCACTAAAAACTCACCTAAATTCCTGGGCCAGAACAAATCAAGAAAAGGCCGAAATGTTTTCACAATACCTGGAAGATACATTCAATCCTTTTCCTCAAACCTGTCCAAATTCTGAAAATCTTGAAATTGAAGAATTTTTATCATCCCCAACACAACTATCTCCACAAATTCGACCGTTTACAGTAAAAGAAATAGAGAAACTCCTAGAAAATGAGCCAAATAAAAGAAAATCACCCGGATATGATCAGATTACGATAGAATTGCTTAAAAGACTGCCCAAAAAGGGAATTTCTTTTATAACAAAAATATTCAACGCGATATTAAAAACCCGTTACTTTCCTGTGCAATGGAAATTCGCACATATAATCATGATCCTAAAGCCAGGGAAAAAGGATTCTGAAGTCACTTCATATCGACCGATTAGCCTGCTCCCACAAACCTCAAAATTATTTGAAAAACTTATTCAAATCCGACTAAAGACCGACGTCGAAATGGACGAAATAATTCCACACCATCAATTCGGATTCCGACAACAACACTCGACATCTGAACAGATTCATCGAATAGTCAACATCATCCAGACAACATTAGAAGAAAAGAAGATCTGTTCTGGTATGTTTCTGGATATTAAACAGGCATTCGACAAAGTGTGGCATGAAGGACTCCTTTATAAAATTAAAAAACTCTTCCCGGATCAATACTATTGGATTTTCAAGTCATATTTGCAAGATAGATATTTTCAAGTTAAAATAAAAAATGATTTCTCGAGTTACCATCAAATTCATTCAGGAGTTCCTCAAGGAAGCATATTAGGGCCACTACTTTATACAATATACACAGCGGATATCCCAATACTGGATGACACTTTTATTGCGACCTACGCTGATGACACAGCTATACTTGTCACCGGAAATGAGCCAGAAACAGTATCAATCCAGCTCCAAGAACAGCTAAACACACTACAAAATTGGCTACACAAATGGAGAATTCAAGTAAACGAGCTGAAGTCAACCTACATCACCTTCACAAATAAACAAATTATAAGCCCACCTGTTTACTTGAATTCCCAAAATATTCCTTACAACAACAAGGTAAAATATTTAGGCTTGCATTTAGACTCCAGACTCAATTGGACAAATCATATTGATACAAAACGTAAGCAATTAGAACTTAAATACAAAAATATGTATTGGTTAATTGGAAGAAAATCGCAATTGTCATTAAAAAATAAAGTTCTATTGTACAAAACAATATTAAGGCCAATCTGGTCATATGCTTGCCAATTATGGGGTACAGCCAGCGAATCGAATTTGAGCAAAATCCAAAGAGTCCAATCTAAAATTCTTAGGGGTATAACCAACGCCCCTTGGTACATAAGAAATGAGTCCATCCACAAAGACCTTCTTGTTCCCTCGATCAGGAAAGAAATTCACCGCGCATTCATAAAGCATGTAAACAAATTGGAAAATCATACAAACCCATCAGTCATCAATCTTCTCGACAACAGTCAAACGATAAGAAGACTGAAGAAAAATCACATCCTAGACATAGAAGACCGCTACCAACAAAATAATTGGGAAAACAAATACTATTAGGAAGGTCTTCAATGAATGACTTGCCCTATCACGAGTTGTGTAAATGAATTGCGTGAATGAACCGTATGAACGAGAGTGTGTTTGTATTATTTTCATTTATTTTACATATCAGTTACAAAATGTATCTGATAAGTAAAATTGATGAAAAGAATACAAACACACTCTCGTTCATACGGTTCATTCACGCAATTCATTTACACAACTCGTGATAGGGCAAGTCATTCATTGAAGACCTTCCTAATAGTATTTGTTTTCCCAATTATTTTGTTGGTAGCGGTCTTCTATGTCTAGGATGTGATTTTTCTTCAGTCTTCTTATCGTTTGACTGTTGTCGAGAAGATTGATGACTGATGGGTTTGTATGATTTTCCAATTTGTTTACATGCTTTATGAATGCGCGGTGAATTTCTTTCCTGATCGAGGGAACAAGAAGGTCTTTGTGGATGGACTCATTTCTTATGTACCAAGGGGCGTTGGTTATACCCCTAAGAATTTTAGATTGGACTCTTTGGATTTTGCTCAAATTCGATTCGCTGGCTGTACCCCATAATTGGCAAGCATATGACCAGATTGGCCTTAAGATTGTTTTGTACAATAGAACTTTATTTTTTAATGACAATTGCGATTTTCTTCCAATTAACCAATACATATTTTTGTATTTAAGTTCTAATTGCTTACGTTTTGTATCAATATGATTTGTCCAATTGAGTCTGGAGTCTAAATGCAAGCCTAAATATTTTACCTTGTTGTTGTAAGGAATATTTTGGGAATTCAAGTAAACAGGTGGGCTTATAATTTGTTTATTTGTGAAGGTGATGTAGGTTGACTTCAGCTCGTTTACTTGAATTCTCCATTTGTGTAGCCAATTTTGTAGTGTGTTTAGCTGTTCTTGGAGCTGGATTGATACTGTTTCTGGCTCATTTCCGGTGACAAGTATAGCGGTGTCATCAGCGTAGGTCGCAATAAAAGTGTCATCCAGTATTGGGATATCCGCTGTGTATATTGTATAAAGTAGTGGCCCTAATATGCTTCCTTGAGGAACTCCTGAATGAATTTGATGGTAACTCGAGAAATCATTTTTTATTTTAACTTGAAAATATCTATCTTGCAAATATGACTTGAAAATCCAATAGTATTGATCCGGGAAGAGTTTTTTAATTTTATAAAGGAGTCCTTCATGCCACACTTTGTCGAATGCCTGTTTAATATCCAGAAACATACCAGAACAGATCTTCTTTTCTTCTAATGTTGTCTGGATGATGTTGACTATTCGATGAATCTGTTCAGATGTCGAGTGTTGTTGTCGGAATCCGAATTGATGGTGTGGAATTATTTCGTCCATTTCGACGTCGGTCTTTAGTCGGATTTGAATAAGTTTTTCAAATAATTTTGAGGTTTGTGGGAGCAGGCTAATCGGTCGATATGAAGTGACTTCAGAATCCTTTTTCCCTGGCTTTAGGATCATGATTATATGTGCGAATTTCCATTGCACAGGAAAGTAACGGGTTTTTAATATCGCGTTGAATATTTTTGTTATAAAAGAAATTCCCTTTTTGGGCAGTCTTTTAAGCAATTCTATCGTAATCTGATCATATCCGGGTGATTTTCTTTTATTTGGCTCATTTTCTAGGAGTTTCTCTATTTCTTTTACTGTGAACGGTCGAATTTGTGGAGATAGTTGTGTTGGGGATGATAAAAATTCTTCAATTTCAAGATTTTCAGAATTTGGACAGGTTTGCGGAAAAAGGATTGAATGTATCTTCTAGGTATTGTGAAAACATTTCGGCCTTTTCAATTTGTCTCGTCTTGCAGAAACTAGAAGAGCTCACAGGTGGAGGAATAAATGATTTGGGTCTTTTTAGGATATTTGGTTGAGTTCCACAGAGAATTTTCGTTGTTTCTCCTGCGGTGTTAACTTTGACAGATAATCTTGGAGAGTTTCATTTTTGTTTTTGATGATAATATTTTTTAATTCCTTTGAAGCTCTGTTAAAAGTGGATTTATCTGCTGGGTATCGAGTTGATTGCCAAATCTTACGGAGTCTCCGTTTTTCTTGCAGCTTGTTTCTTATTTCAACTGTATAGTTTATTTGATTTTTATTTGATTTTGTTTCAGGTGTTGAGTTCCAGGCTGATTCCTGTATGGTTATGTTAAAAAACTCAATTGCTTTTTCTATATCTTGTTCTGATTTAAGAGGAATATTTAATATTAAATTGTTTTCTATAAGGTTTTTGAATAACGACCAGTTTGTCTTTTTGTTTGTAAGGGCGGGTGTAGTTTGATTTTTGATAAGTGTGGAGCTAATTGTGGCTATTATAGGTATGTGATCTGAGCTTAGATCGATGCGTTCTTCAATATCTGTGTATGAATTTGTTATCCCTTTTGTTATAAAAAAGTCCAATAGATCAGGTTGTCTATTTGGGTCAGAGGGCCAGTAAGTTGGTTTACAAGTAGATAGAGTGCTATAGCCTTTTGATATTATAGTCTTATATAGACTTCTTCCTTTCGGTGTTGTAACCCGGCATCCAAAATGTATATGTTTACTGTTATAGTCCCCACCTGCTATAAATTTTGGGCCGAGACTTTCAAAAAATGTGGAGAATTCCTCTTCTGTGATGTTATGTCTCGGAGGGCAGTAGACAGCACTTACTGTAATTCCTGAGCCATTTTTATTAGTAACATGTACAGAAGTTGCTTGAAGATGGCTTTTTTCATATTTATCGAGCTCGTGGTGCTGTAGGGATTCTTTTATAATTATAGCTGTACCTGCATGAGCTGTACCGTCTGGGTGAGTAGTAAAGTAGCATTTATAACCTTGTATCTTGAAGTAATTTTTATTTGTAAAATGTGTTTCTGACACTAATAGTATATCAATTTTTTCATTGATTAAAAAGATTTCAATTTCAAGGCGTCGTTGAACTAGGCCGTTGGCGTTCCAAAGAGCAATTTTGCAAGGATTATTCATTTTTATTTGTATTAATCAGGCTCGTTAGCAGATTTAGAATCATGCTGTTTTGATTAAGTAGTTGATTGAACATAACTTTAAATTCACTTATTAGTGATGTCAATTGTAGGTTTATATCGTTTTGTTGGCAGTTGTTGTTTTCATTTCGAACTACGTGGGCGTATGTATTTATTCCTTTCTTGTTGAAAGTGTTGCGGAGGAAAAGGAGGGAGGTGGGGCTGGAGTATTTATATTTTGAGTTGGTTGGCTAATGTTTCCATTATGTTTTGATAGGTCTAGTTTTGTTATAAGGTTTACCTCTCATTTTTTGAAGGTCCTTGTAGGTGGAGCATCCTTTATAATTTGCAGGGTTGGTTTCCTTGGCAATTTGCACAGACGGCTGGATGTGCTTCTCGGTTTGGTACATGTGGAAGATTCATGGTCTGATCCACATCTTACGCATTTAGATGGGTTTGAAACAGTAGGATCTTGTATGGTTGAAGGATTGACATCTTGTGCATTGGGGGATATTCTTTGTTTTTTCTTGGGGGCTCAATCAGATGATGTTTCGTGTTTTGCGGTAAGCTGATATTGTATATTAGTTTATTGTCATCATTGGTCTCAAGATCGACAAAGAATAATGGTAGAGGCTCTTTTGTTTGCCAGTGCTTTACATTTGTCATGTTTTCTGACGTCAAAACCTTCTCGGCTAATTCGCTTTTGATGTCTTCGATATTCACCGAGTGAGTGTAAATGTCGGATTACCACTCTAAAAGCTCGGTCCTCTTTTAACTGATAAGTGTGATGAGATATGTTTTTTTCAATGAGATATTTAGTGAGATTTCTATAAGCTTCACTTGTTGTGACGTTGATTTTTATGTTTGTATTTGCCATGGCTTTGCAAATAAATTCATTTTTGTTTATTATTTGTAAAATGCTTTCTGTCATTTTAGCAAAATTAGAAACATTGTAGATGAATATAGGTGGAGGTTTCAGGACCTTAATGTGATTTGTGGGCTTTTCGGGAGTGGAATTTGTGTTTGATTCAGGTGTCTGTGAAAGAGGAGCATATTGATTTGTAAGTGTGATTTCAGGTGGTTTGAACGTAGGGTATCTGGTTGGATTTTCGTTGAATTTTCGTTTTTTTACTACTTGCCAGTCGACTGAACTAGAGGTGGTTTCTTCCATGTTTGGTTCATTGTTGGTTTGGGTAACAGATTGACGCAGCGTTTTCATTTTTGTTGAGTTATATCAATCGTAAGTAATAATCAAATTGAGAAAAAGTAATTCACTACATAGTAATGCATAAAATATTTTTAAATATTATAATATTTTATATATATAAACTTAAGCTTTATTTTCCGAGCTGGATTAGATTAGAAATAGATCGAATTTCGTAGGACTAATCCGGTCGGAGGTTCAAGCTCGAATGATTTAATATTTAATAAAATTATTTATAATCATGTAGGGGAGGGGGGTTAGTTTTTGCATTTTTAGACTTCTGGGAGTTCACTGATTATGTATACAAAATTTGGTTAGTTTGGTAAATAGCCAAGATTTTCATTTTTTGACCCTCCGCCCCCCCCCCCCATTTTGGGCGGTTAGATGTTGCATTTTTAGACTTCTGGGGGTTCACTGATTATGTATACAAAATCTTGTTGACTTTGGTAAATGGCAAAGATTTTTCATTTTTTGACCCTCGGTACCCCCCCATTTTGGGCGGTTAGTTTTTGCATTTTTAGACTTCTGGGGACCCACTGATTATGTATACAAAATTTGGTTAGTTTGGTAAATAGCCAAGATTTTCATTTTTTGACACTCCGTCCCCCCCCCCCATTTTGGGCGGTTAGATTTTGCATTTTTAGACTTCTGGGGATCCACTGATTATGTATACAAAATTTGGTTGAGTTTGCTCAAACGACCTAGATTTTTAATTTTTAACCCCCCCTCGACCCCCCTTAATTTTGGGTCGATATGTACCAAAAATCTAATCAACTCTTAATCTCAATGGACCAAATCTACGTGTGAAATTTGGTTTCGATATTCACACTAGTTTTTGAGCTAGCTCGTTCACAAATTTGGTAACGCACAGACTAACTAACTAACAGACCGAAATGCCATGGTTTCGCTTAATTTTTTTAATCAAAATAGTTTCAGCCGTTTTTGAGATATTTTGAAAAAAAGAAGGAAAAAAAACACTTTTTTCATGCACGATTACAATACTTGACCATACCCTGTATGATAAAGTAAAAAAATATTTAGACTATCTCTCTTTTATTTGTATTTATTTGCCAAATATTTCCCATAGTATTCTAAAAGATAAACGAAAAAGACAAATACTACTGTTATAAATTCATATAATATCTTCTAGCTTTTGTGTCTCTAATATTAAATGTGACAATCTCAAATGGAAAATTTATTTTAACAATACGAAACATATATCATGTTGACAAAGTCTATAAAGAAAGTTTACGAAATTTTTCCCCAACACAATATTGGTTTACAAAATACCAATATAGTCCGAAAAAAACAATAACAGAGCTCTAATCTATTTAAGCTGTTTATTTGACATGCATCGATAATTTAATACATTCACATCTGCACTGTTTTCCCTTCAATTCCATAAAACAAGTGCACCACAGGACTTTCACTCATCATATCCCAGTAAATAGAGAATCCAAAAAGTGCACGAAAATATTTTTTCTAGGATCGTTTGATATGGTGCGGGTATCCCAAATCTAAGTTTGCGATCTCGAAAGTGTAGGGAACAACTTTTGGTGGCTCAAAAACATCAAAATTTTCGAACTTTTTCCAGGTTTTCGCTAATAACTTGAAAACAGTCCATATTTTGTAGATAACCTTCCTATAGTAAATTAAAGAGGACGAAATTGTGCGTCTGGTAAAAAAAATAAATACAAAATTGGTGTAGTAGTAATTTTTAATGGGGATTCAAAAACCAGCACACCCCGGATCACTTTTGAATACCTATCCCAAAAACTCGCACTTTTTTCGATTTTTTCCCATTTTGACCATGAAGGAGCACGTTTCAACAAAGACGACTCTATACATTTGTAAACTAGATTAAATTTGCTACAATGTAAACAAAGTTTCATCTTAATTGTATAATGGTAACTAGTGGCGCAATGAGGTTAAAGTTTTTCCTTCATAAAATGAAAACCACTCATCCTAGAAACTTGATTCTGTCTCATTCTCTAGGAAATTTTGTTGGCTTGAACGTTTACTTGAATTACTTTTTTGATAAAACTCCAAGATTTATAGATATCCAGCATTTTCCATGACGCTTTTGAGGATTCGGATCATATCCTGTCCTGAAAAATGAGAATATCTATAAATATAAGAGTTTTATCAAAAAAGTGGTCCAAGTAAACGTTCAAGTCAACACAATTTCCTAGAGAATGAGATAGAAATCAAGTTTGGGATGAGTGGTTTTCATTTTATGAAGGAAAAACTGCCATTTTAAATTAAATTAAATTTTTGCATTATTAAATTAAGATGAAACTTTGTTTCCATTGTAGCAAATTTAATCTAGTTTACAAATGTGTAGAGTCGTCTTTGTCGAAACGTGCTCCTTCATGGTCAAAAATGGGAAAAAATCGAAAAAGTGCGAGTTTTTGGGATAGGTATTCAAAAGTGATCCGGGGTGCTGTTGTTTGAATCCCCATTAAAAAATCGAATTACTGGACCAATTTTTGCATTTCTTTTTTTTAAACGACGCAAAATTGTGTCGTCTTTAATTTACTATAGAACAATTATTTACAAAATGTGAACTATTTTCGAGTTATAAGCGAAAAACTGGAAAAAGTCAGAAAATTTCGGCCTTCTTTTTCGGCCACCAAAAGTTGTCCCCTCCACTTTCGAGGTCCCAAATTTAGATTTGGTATACTCACATAATACCAAACGATCCGAGAAAAAAATCTTTTCCCACAATTAATGTAAGATGAAACCCCCTTATTTACTGGGCTATAATCACTCCACAAATATAAATATTTATACCTTACAGAATTTCAATCAAGATAAAATTGATTAATTCGAAGGTTTATAATGGGAATTAAGGACACGTTTATTGTGTGATTTTTTTTCAACCAATGTTTCGTTGACTTTGCCGACTTCTTCAGGGTTTCAAATAGTTACATCACACATTCGTCTAAAATACATTATTTTATCTCCGTTATCACTAAGGAACCATCAGAAACTAGAAAAATTCAAAAAATCAGGTACATTCAAATAATCAAATGTTTTCTATTTTTTTTTTAATAACAATTGAATTAGATAAACAGTTTTAGAAACAATGTAAATAAAATCAGAAAACACAGTTTTAAAATCAATAGAACGGAACCATTTTACTAATATCTTCACACATAGATTTTTTTCGTTTTATTATAATTCAATTGTTATATTAAAAAAAGAAAAGAGAAAACATTTGTTTATGTGAATGTACCTAATTTTTGAATTTTTTTGTAGTTTCTGATGGTCCCTCATTGGTAACGGCGATAAAGAAAAATAATGTATTTTAGACGAATGTGTGATGTAACTATTTGAAACCCTGAAGAAGTCGGCAAAGTCGACGAAACGATGGTTGAAAAATAAAAAAAAAATGATACAAAAACTTGTCCTTAATTCTCATTATAAACTTTCCCATCAATACATATTATGGACGAAAATGATAATAATAATAAAATTTATTTATTTATTCACCAGCTGCGAAGCCCGGCTTCTTTCTCACTGTCCAGGAGGGCTAAACCCCGTGGACTCCCCAGTTTAAAATCTCTCTATAATTATTATAATCGGATTGCGCGACGACACCGACCTGATTTTTTTGAAATTTAAAATCCGTAAATAATTCGTGACAAGATAAAATATATTAATTAAAACAGGAATAGTAGGAATTGGACAATAACATAAAAAACAGAGTTTTTTGAGAGAAGTATTAATTTGCCGATGGTAATAGATTCAAATTTACTAGAAAATCATAAGATGGTGTCATCTATTAAATGCGTTAATGATTTTTAATTATATGTCAGAGGGGTTGTTTTTCACCCCTCGGGAATCGAATCGAGTGCCAGTAACAGACAGATTGCTGTTACTGGCACTCATTCATTCCCGAAGTGCGAAACACCCTCTATTCCATTTCAACGGATTTAATAGATGACACCATCTTATGATTTTCTACCAAGTTTTATTAAATGGGCCAGATGTTTCGTCGATTTATTTAAACTATCTCAGTGGTCCATCTTATCACTCTTTGTCAAAAGATAATAATTAACATCTTTAATATTACGGTAAATCACTGGTATCCATAATAAGCATTAGTTAACAGGAATAGCAGGAATTGGACAAAAATTAAAAACAGAGTTTTTATTGAATGGGCCAGACGTTTCGTCGATTAATTTCGACATCCTCAGTGCCTCATTCAATCACTCTTGTCAAAAGACAATTCCACTACGCGACGAAACATCCTTTACATCTTTTTATTATTTTTAACTACAATACATTGTTAGCTTAGCTCAATTGCTCAAGAATCTTGAACTTTTTAAACTTGAACAATTAAAAAATTTTTGATTTAATGTTTTTAATTGTTCAACTGTAAAAAAGTTCAAGATTCTTGAGCAATTGAGCCTAAATAACATGTATTGTAGTTAAAATAATAAAAAAGATTAAAGATGTTTCGTAGTGGAAATTGTCTTTTGACAAAAGTGATAGAATGAGCCACTGAGGAAGTCGAAATAATCGACGAAACGTCTGTCTCATTCAATAAAAACTCTGTTTTTAATTTTTGTCAATTCCTGCTATTCCTGTTGAATTAATGCTTACTATAATGGATACGAGTGATTTACTAATAATAATTAATAATAAACGTTAACATCTTAGATAAGCAATCGGATTTTGAGATTTTACGATTTTCGTGATTTTTTTGAAAATTTTAAGGCCTAAGTATCTGAAAAAAAAAATATTCAGAGTGAGGTGAACTTTTCGAATAACAAAATCATTTTTTTAAATTGTAAAAATTCACTGCTATTCCTGTTAATTAATCTTTAATATTTTTATTAATTCTACAATACATTCTAGGGCTCAATTACTCAATAATCTTGAATTTTTTCTCCTTTTAACAATTAAAATAATCAAAAATATATATATATTTTTTTTTATCCACCAAATAGTTATGTCACACATTAAACAATAATTAAATCACATTTTAGAAACAGCATGAATCAAGATAGATTAAGTAAATCTCGCTCTATTGGCAATAGAACATTATGAAGCAGAAAATTTAAATTTAAAAACTCTTATATAACGGATTTTGCTGATAAAAAAAGCCCGCAGAATTGATATTTAATTTAACTTTATATTAAGTATGTGGTTTATTATATATTTTGTTATTTTTTAACCTTTAAGAATTGGGAGTCGGGTTAGCCGAGACGGCTAACGCACTGGCCTTGCTTCGGCATCGGTTGATTATGACGATGTTGGAGTGGAAGGCCGGGGTTCGATCCTGGCTGGCAAATAAAAATTTCTACCGGCTAAAAACTCGGCTCCCTCTCTAACCCTACTAACACTTATAGTGCTGTCTAAATGGGCTTTGTTCCCGATGACAATAAATAAATAATGAAAAAAACCATTAAGAATTATAATAAATAAATATTGCACTTAATAAAATTAAAAAATTAATAGAGTTTTTTGGACAATTTTTATATTTTATTAATTTTTGCACAACGTTTCGTCCGTTTCCGGACTTTATCAAGTGCTGAAAAACAAAAGTACAAGAACAATAGATTGGGAAAATTAAATTAATGCATATTTCAAAAATACAACTATACATGATATGCCACATGTCACTCACCTCAATCAGTTAACACATTAAACGTCCATAAAATAGTGAGACCATCGAGAAAACAATTTAAAAAATTTAAGCTATCAATCTCGAGTTAACATAAAAATAAATAAACAAACAAACAAATAACAAAAACAAACAAAAACAAAAACAAAAACAAAAATAAAAAATAAAAATAAAAAATAATAAAAAATAAAAAATCGACCATCGAAACGTCACTGATTCAAAAACTAAATCATATATGCAACTTAAATTCAGTGTATCTGACCTCATGTTCACACTCTCATTCATCTTGATAAAACACATTTCACTAATATTACGTTTTCTCCAGTGTCTTTCTCGGTCCATAATACATACATTATCAAACAAAAACTGATGACCAGCGTTCAGATGATGCAAATAAAGAATGGACATAAAACAACTGAATTGCCTTAATACTATTCGGCAATTCAGTAACCGTGCGCCGCGATCTGACGATGGATTCTTATGAGTACTCACCAAAATAAGACAAAAAACACTCATTTTTGAGATTTCGATTAATTTTCGAAATATCGAGTTTAAAAAATACTGTTTTTTTTTATTTATTATTTTTTTCTCATTGTATTTTTATGAAACCACGGAAACCGTAATATCACGGGTTCCGTGTGGCGCCGAAGATATACGAGCCGAACTGAATATATCTAAACCGAAAGTTTGTTCCGGGAACCCATTTTTTTGAACCGAGATGATTAATAGAACCGAACCTATGAAAAGTTCTAAAAATGAAAATTGCCAACGCCCACTGGCGCTCAATTAAGATAATTTGAGACATCACAGTCCATAAACTCAATTTCAGTTTAAAATTTTATTTTTACTTTCCGACTTATTTTGTCTAGTTCCAAAAGAATCCTGTCAGTCAGATAGCGGCGCCACACGGAACCCGTGATACTATGATTTCCAAGGTTTCAATACAAAAACAATTGAAAAATAAAATAAAATAAATAAAAAAAAAACAGTATTTTTTACGATCGATATCTCAAGAACTATGCGAAATCTCGAAAAATGGTATTCTTCATTTTCGTCTTATTTTAGTGAGTACCGAGGGGTGAACCGCGACCTAATATGCATATACCTACTTCCACTTGAACTTCCAAATATTTCCAAGCAATTTCAAATATTTCCAAGTACTTTCAAATATTTCCAACTACTTCCAAAATACTACTGTGATCAAAAAGTAAGGTGAAATTGTCATTTAAAACTCCCGTGCATTAGGAAGGCAGGTAAATTTTTTTCCTAGGTTGGTAGGACTGTCTATAACATTTGCCAAGCGTCTGTTTGTCAAAAGGTTTAATTATCTCCGAGTTACACGTGTTTTTGTAAACAACCAAAAGTGAATTTTTCGATTTTTACAATGGGTGATTTTGTTGAGCAAAGAACTTGCATCAAATTTTGTTTGCGGAGCGAATATTCTTGTGCGGACACGTTGAAAATGTTGCGGAAGGCCTTTGGTGATCAAACTATGGCACAAAAAACGTTTATAAGTGGTACAACGAGTTCAAAGAGGGCCGAGAACGCGTTGAAGACGAACCGCGCTCTGGACGACCATCAACGTCTACCGACGAGGGCCACGTCCAAAAAATCAAAGATTTGGTGCTTGAAAATCGTCGATTGACAATTAGAGATCTCGCTGATAGTGTTGCGTGAAGCTATTCGTCTGAAACGGCCGGAATTATGGGCGAACAACTCTTGGTTCCTTCATCACGATAATGCACCATGTCATACTGCATTGGTTCTTCGCGACTTTTTTGCCAAAAACTCGACTCATATCGTTCCGCAACCACCGTATTCGCCTGATTTGGCTCCGTGCGACTTCTGGCTATTCAGCAAACTCAAGAGGCCAATGCGGGGACGCCGTTTTGACACGATTGAGGAGATAAAAACCGAATCGAAGAAGGTCTTGAAGGCTATACCGGAAAATGACTATTCCAACTGTTTCGAGGACTGGAAAAATCGTTGGAAAAAGTGCGTTTTATCGGGCTGGGATTAATTTAAAGGGGAGGAAATTGATTTGGAAGAATAAATAAAGAATTTACATTTTATAAACAAATTCACCTTACTTTTTGATCACAGTATTACTTCCAAAGAGGTGTACACCTACTTCCAATCTCGGATCACCCCTCGGTGAGTACTATAAGAATCCAGATCTCGGCGAAACAGTTACCGTAGAATCCCCACTATTTTTAACCGACTTCAAAAAAGGAGGAGGTTCTCTATTCGACTGAATTTTTTTTTTTTTTGTGCCTATGTTACCTCATATCTCCGCCAATTGTCAACCGATTTTGAAAAAAATTTTTGCATTGGGTCCAGTCTAGCTTCCGATTGGTCCCAATTTTTTTCGTTTTTTTCATAGGTATTAGACCTTTTTTGTTAGGTTTGTTTAGACCTAACCTCTTTGTTTATGAACCGATTTCGATGGTTCTTTTTTTATCGAAAGGGGGTGTCTTAGGGATGGTGTCATATTAATTTAGTCAAGTTCTGATGATATGATCACTATTAATAACATCACTAAAAGAGAAAAATAAAAATAATTTTTAAGAAAAAAATAAAAACCGACTTCAAAAAATTAAATGCAACAAATAAAATACACTAAAAGGTATAAAATAATTATTATCTTATTTAGTTACAACTAAACGACGAAATATTAACATGAAATTACTTTTTGAAGTTGGTGCCAAACATAATACCTTTTATGAATCGCACTCGACGGATCTTACTTAGTACGTTTGGCGGGTACGCTCGCTTATAGGTATAGTTTGTTTGGCACCGACTTCAAAAAGTAATTTCATGTTAATATTTCGTCGTTTAGTTGTAACTAAATAAGATAATAATTATTTTATACCTTTTAGTGTATTTTTATTTGTTGCATTTAATTTTTGAAGTCGGTTATTTTTTTCTTAAAAATTATTTTTATCTTGTACTAACCATTGAATTTTCAAAAGTTTATCGGCGCCTACATTTTGTTTTCCGGGAGGCACCAAATACTGAGATTACGCCACTGACCACAAGTGCTGTCCTCTCAATGGCTAATTGGAATCTCCTCTCTCAGGAAAAAGGCTCATTATTAAGTTTATTTCAATGCTGTCACTAATCCCTTGAGGATTAACGAATTGTAATTATATATTCAATAAAGTTTGGAGGAATAATCAGAAAAGTTTAAAACTATCAAAAATTTTGTTACAGCTATATTATTAATGCGGATATATGTACTTGTTTTATTTATTATTACTAACCAAATGTATTTTATTCAGCGCATTATGTTGACATAATCAATGTTTGAATATTTATTTATATATCCAATCTAATTAAGCGAATAAGAAATAAACTGGAAATTTCTGGTTTGAATAATTTATTTATTTATTTATTTATTATTAATTTGATAAGTATGTAACATGTGTGTGTTCTTGAAGGCGCGTGGCTGGCTCTCTGCTTATCTGTTGTCTGCTTGGACTGGACGGAGAGGGAGTTGTTGTCCCCCACTTACAACCCCCTGATAGAGAGCGAACCTATGACAAGGGTATATAATGCCAAAAGACCAATGCCTGAGCAATATTTTCTTACTTGACACATACCCGCTTTAACCGAGAGACCAGTTTCGATTTGAAGACATCATGGTTTGGAGCCACTCTGACAAGGTTGGTGTCTTATATTTGAATTAAATTACTTTTAATTTTAATTTTCTTAAGGGAGAATGGTGTGAGTTCTTGGTGAAACATTTTAAAGAAAGTAAAGAAAATTTTTAAAATATAAAATACTAGGTAGGTTTCGCAAAATTAAAAGATCAGATGCTTGTTTAGCACGAACTCTATATATATTTCATGTTTGAATTTACATATTTTATACGGTTATTGTGCATATAAATCCTGGCCATATTTATGATACTAAAAATAGCCAAATATCGAACAATTTTAGTGTATAAAGGGGAAAAAAAAACTATTTATTTTCAATGATCCATAAATCAATCTTTGATGAAGTGAAACTTCTTTAGCTACGTATCTGTTTGATTTTATTTTGTTACAATAAAGGGAAATAATTTTTTTCCACTAATATTTAGTTACAAATAAAATTAATTAAAATTAGAAATTTAAACTTTTTTTTACTTAGAGAGAGTGGTGTAGGTTTTTAGGTGAAACATGATATTAATTAATAAAGTAAAGGGTGTGTAGTTTCACAGTGAATGAAATAAAACTCAAAGAAGTTTATACAAACTCATAATATTTCGGATTATTAGTCCATCATCAGGAGTTTACAGGTTAAAAACTGCATTAATTAATAAAGTAAAGGGTGTGTAGTTTTTAACCTGTAAACTCCTGATGATGGATTAATAATCAGAAATATATTGAGTTTGTATAAACCTCTTTGAGTTTTATTTCATTCACTGTGAAACTACAGACCCTTTCACTTTATTAGTTTATATTTCAGGGTATAAGCCCATCTTCAGGAGTTCACAAAATTTTTGTATTCCAGTTTTCTCTGTGAACTCCTGAAGATGGGCTTATACCTCGAAATATATAGAGTCGTGCTAAACAAGCATCTGATCTTTTAATTTTTGTGAAACCTACCTAGTATTTTATATTTTAAAGTTTATTAAAAAATTTTCTTAACTTTATCTTAATTTTAAGTTGTAACAATTAAACATTCACAGGGTTCGTTTATAATATGTCTTTTAGAAATATCCATTTGATTGAAGTTTTTATTACACGACATAGTTTCGATCATTTTTTTTTTATTAAAATGTTTTCAACCGTTTTTGAGAAGTTCGAAAAAAAGAAGCAAAACAAGTGTTTTTTTTTTTGCTTCGTTTTCTCAAAATATCTCAAAAACAGCTGAAAATATTATTATCAAAAGAATTGAGCGAAACCATGGCGAACTGGTCTACAAAAGAAGCCTAAATAAGTGAATAGCGAAAAAAATTATATTTTAGGATATATTAAATAATAATTTGTCAAAATGTCTAGTTAGTATGTTAGGAAATTTTGTATACCCTCTAGCTCAAAAACTAGCGTGAATATCAAAACTAAATTTCACGGGTAGATTCTTTATATTGAGATTAAGAGCTGATTAGATTTTGGTTGAAATTGAACAAAAAATTAAGGGTGGGAGGGCTTTTAAAAATGAAAATTATAAAATTTTCAAAATAAAAAAAAAATAAAAACAAGAAAAATGGAATTTACTAGAAAAGAGACCTATAATAAAAAACAAAGTTATGATTTTTATCGGGGACCGAAATTGTGGAGGTGGGGGAGGGCGTTAAAAAAAGAACTATGAATATAATGCCTAGAGAGGCCTAGAACCTTTCACAAAGAGAAACAAAGAGGTTGTCCTCTGCTTGATGCAAATAAACATACACACATATATATCGAGATGATATATCTGTATATGTATATATATATATATTATTTATTTTTTTACTTATGGAAAGTGGTGTAGGTTTTAGGTGAAACATGATGTTAGTTAATAGAGTAAAGGGTGTGTAGTTTCACAGTGAATGAAATAAAACTCAAAGAGGTTTATACAAACTCAATATATTTCGGATTATTAGTCCATCATCAGGAGTTTACAAGACAATACTAATAATAATTGAACGAGTGGTCGCCATTCTTGACATTCAAATCATGGTTACCAATATAACAAAATATAACATTCAAATCTTACACAAGAAAAACACCAATGAAAATTTAAAATTTAAAAAATTTAAAAAATTGTTTTACAAAGATTTTTCTTTTTTAATTATAAAATATATAAATGTAAATATAAGAAATCTAAGTAAATATGAATATTAATATAAATAAAAATTACAAGTATAAATATAAAGTCTTTTTAGAATTAAATTAGAAAGTAAAATTACAAATTTAAGTCATAGACACAAAATTAATTATAAATATCAGTTTACAAATAAGCCTAAATAACATATAGAGATGAAGAATTAAGATAAAATATAATAGGGATAAATTAGATGAGATAAATTACAATATACAACAATTTTTGTGGTTATCTCATATATCAAAATGTCATTTATTTCAAAGACTGAAGGCGCGTGATTTGAATTTAATTTTGATTGTAATTTGGGAAATAGTATATATTTGAGAGAGACTGAGGTTAAGTTTTTTTTCCTATACCACTACACTTCGCCTCTAAAAGCCGAAAACTAGACCTGTTAGAATCAACCGAAATTAAGAAAGCTATAATTGAAAAAGATAAAATTCTCAATAACCAGCAGGACATTAGAAATTCCACAATAATAGATCTACTAATTAACAAAAATTAAAAAACTTAACCTCAGTCTCTCTCAAATATATACTATTTCCCAAATTACAATCAAAATTAAATTCAAATCACGCGCCTTCAGTCTTTGAAATAAATGACATTTTGATATATGAGATAACCACAAAATATTGTTGTATATTGTAATTTATCTCATCTAATTTATCCCTATTATATTTTATCTTAATTCTTCATCTCTATATGTTATTTAGGCTTATTTGTAAACTGATATTTATAATTAATTTTGTGTCTATGACTTAAATTTGTAATTTTACTTTCTAATTTAATTCTAAAAAGACTTTATATTTATACTTGTAATTTTTATTTATATTAATATTCATATTTACTTAGATTTCTTATATTTACATTTATATATTTTATAATTAAAAAAGAAAAATCTTTGTAAAACAATTTTTTAAATTTTTTAAATTTTAAATTTTCATTGGTGTTTTTCTTGTGTAAGATTTGAATGTTATATTTTGTTATATTGGTAACCATGATTTGAATGTCAAGAATGGCGACCACTCGTTCAATTATTATTAGTATTGTCTTGTAAACTCCTGATGATGGACTAATAATCCGAAATATATTGAGTTTGTATAAACCTCTTTGAGTTTTATTTCATTCACTGTGAAACTACACACCCATTTCTCTATTAACTATTATTTATTTGTTTGAGACTATAGTTTCGAAGACTTGGTCTTCATCATCAGTCTTTTTTAATTATAAATGTTGTTGTTCATGGAGTCAATTTCGTATGGATATTGAAAATTTGATGTTCCTTTTTCACTGATGGTCTTAGAAAGTTCTAAGCTGACCACCAGTGAAGAAGGAGCATCAAATTTTCAATATCCACTCGATATTGACTCCATGAAAAACAACATTTATAATTAAAAAAGACTGATGATGAAGACCAAGTCTTCGAAACTATAGTCTCAAACAAATAAATAATATATATATATACATATACAGATATATCATCTCGATATATATGTGTGTATGTTTATTTGCATCAAGCAGAAGACAACCTCTTTGTTTCTCTTTGTGAATCAACAACTCTGCTACTCTCGGCAAAACAAAAACTTTTCAACTAGAACCTTTGATCTATTTGTACTAAATTTCGCATATACAATACATCCTATGAAAATGACTCACTGTGTGAAATTGGCAGTGACCCAAAAGAGGAGGGGGTTCAAAAATAATTTAAAATAATAAAATTTATAAACAAAAATCTAAAAAAGCTGATATTTATATTAGAAGGCTCTCAATTTTAAGGAGATATCATAAATTGCTAGAGTCCAAAATTTACAAGGAGGGTTCTTTAGTAAATGATTATAAATGATTTTATTAAATATTAAATATAAGAGAAGGTCCAAGTGTATGGTAAAGTCATGTGGATGGCCGAATAAGTTTATTTTTAAAAAAGATTATTATAAACGAACACTGTGAGCCACCAGCAAAACGTTAAGATCATCGGAAATAAAAATTCTCAATTACAAATCTTAAAGCATTGTTGAAATTGTTAATATAAAAGGTGTGTGCCAAATTATGTATTATGCCAAACTTTAGCATCATTTTTACTGCTGATTAGATTTTGGTTCATATCGACCTAAAATTAAGGGGGTGGAGGGGGGGGGGGTTAAAAATTAAAAATCTAGGCCATTTGAGCAAACTCAACCAAATTTTGTATACATAATCAGTCGGACCCCAGAAGTCTAAAAATTCAAAAACTAACCGCTTAAAATGGGGGCGGGGGGGGGGGGGGTGTCAAAAAATGAAAATCTTGGCCATTTACCAAACTCAACCAAATTTTGTATACATAATCAGTGGGACCCCAGAAGTCTAAAAATGCAAAAACTAACCGCTTAAAATGGGAGCGGGGGGGGGTGTAGGGTCAAAAAATGAAAATCTTGGCCATTTACCAAACTCAACCAAATTTTGTATACATAATCAGTCGGTATAAAAATGAAAAAACTAACCGCCACCTACACGATTATAAATAATTTTAGGGGCCGGGTTGTATGGTAAAGTCAAGTGGATGGTCACATCAGAACACGTCAGCTTATTTTAGCATTTATTTCATATATAATAGATGGAAATTTACTCTACAATCTTCTAATGATATTGCAATTTTTCTACCCCAAGTATAATAAAATAAAATGAAAAACAACATATTTCTCAATTTTCATTAATCCCAGCTTTATATTCAATTCTATTTAATATTCAATTTTTTAAAAGAAAAAATATATATTCGTAGGTATATAATATATGTATACATATTATAAATAAACTTCTTAAGACTTTCTATTTCAAATAATGTAAATATTTTTTTATATAAGATCTTTATATAGCCTCGAAAATATCTTGGGACTTAATGCTTATCTGGTTTAATATTGTTATTTAAGTTGGCAGCTGTCTAAGATTTTGAATATTTTCTTCAAAAAATAAATCAAATTCTTAAAAAAAAAATGAAAAACTCACGTAAATATAATCATTCGTACAGGTTGATAAACTTCGAGTAAATATCTAATCGCTTTCATTTTTCTTCTATAGGTATCTAAAAGTCAAAAATAAATACATGGAGACGATCAACTAATGCCGATTATAATAAGTATAGATATATTTATACTTATTATAATTGGCTTGGGTGACGACGCCGACGTGATTTTTTTAACTTTTAAACCCATCTAATGGCTCATGACAAATAAAATTTATTTTAAATTATTATTAGTTTTCTTGCACCTTTTAGCTGGACCCGAATTAAATAGCTCAAACTATACTTACTCATACTTTATTATCCTACGGTGTAAATATATTCGCACGAGTACAAACCAAGAGACGTCATTCATACTTTCCAAGTGTTTTGAGTCACGTGAATTTAATTAAATAAATTTAATTTAACATCATGATTTTCAAAAACAAAGTCTATAACTGTTAATAATATAGTAAAATAATGAAGAGCTAAAATAAACCGTGTAGATTTAGCTTTATTTACTTTTTCAACAATACAAATAAATAATAATCAATAAAATATTGTAAACAAAACAAATTAATAATTATTAAACAATTAATTAATTAGATTTAATTATGCTTCAAAAATAATAAATTATCAAAATATTTTAAAAGAGAGAATTGAATCAATCTTTTTCGGACAAATTCTAAGATTTTAGTAGAAATATTATTAAATTGCGATATCAGAGCTGACTGCCCGTATAGCGTATTAGTTCTCAGGTTCGACTCCTGGGGGATGAATCCCTCTGATATCGCAATTTAATAATATTTCTACTAAAATCTTAGAATTTGTCCGAAAAATATTGATTGAATTCTTTCTCTTTTAAAATATATCATGGTTAATCTGAACCCGAGCTGATTTTTTGAAAAAACTACCAACTATTTTCAAAAAAAACTTTTAATTATACATTAATAAAATATGATATTTTGGGGAGACGCGACAAACCAATTTAGAGTTGTTAGAATATATAAATAATTTTTTGAAAGCTGGGTGGTAAAAACTCCATTATGATATTTCTTAATAATTCGGTGGTCATAATTGGGAATATGAAATAATTTCTAGTACTTTTTTTTTAATGATAGAAGCAACAAAGTGTACAGGTGCAACACCTATACGGTTCTAATATCTCATGTCAAGAGCTAAGTTGGATTCAAAGGTGCATATGGGAATGCAAATCTTTTATGTCAGAGGATAGAGGATTTTCAGTCTCTAGAGGTCATAGAGATAAGTGTTCAAATTTTAACCCGGGTATTATTGGTCTAATTCTTTTGTTAAGGACGATAAGCATGAGATAGATAGAGAGGTGGTTTGTTTTAGAAAAGCTATTATAATTGGATGGGGATAGAGAAAGAAACTGGTGAGTCCCTGATAGTTGACCTTTTTCGACCCTTGAACTAGCCATTTCATTTGGTTCAAACCGGAATCGAGATTGATACTTGGCTAGACGCGAAACAGACTTTGGACATGAGGGAGCACGCGCCCACAGCACTACACTACACACTCTACACAGAGAGAGAGATTGCCATCTACGGAACACGACCCCAAACATCCAAATCAATGGCATCAAACATACCAGGCTAGCATTTATCAAAGTTTCGAAATTTAAACAAAAATATTATATAGTCAATACTTTGAGTGATAAATTTCTCTATGATATAGGTGGGCGTAGTCAATTATACTTGATAACATTATTACTTTTAAATTTATTGTCATTGAGAAGTTTCGACAACGATGTGCTATCATCAGTCTGTAAAAGCACAAAACAAAACAAATAAAAATCGAAAGTTTCTTTTTTGCTGAAAGTAGCAGAATTATTATAAATTGAAGGAGACAATAAAATAGTGTGTCTTCTGCTGGAATTATAAATTTTTAATTTATTTATAACGAGAGTATAGTTTCGAGAGCTTTGCCCTCTTCATCAGTCTATTACAATTGATTCACAGGAATTATTTTACATTTGATTACAACAAAATATCTACTCTTATTAAACGAGCAAAAATTGTATATTTGTTTGTATATTTGTATCTTGGTTATATTTTGAAAACGACTCTACCGATTTTGATGAAATTCACGGGTTAGGGGTTTTTGGGGTGACAATTCGATCTGTCACGGTCTCATGTTCGACAAAATTGTTTTTGATGGGTTTTTTCGTAATCAAATTAATTATTCTCAGGTAGACAAATCCCATTCTTAGGGTTTTAAAAAACGTTACTCTTTTCCTTTTGTACTCAGGTAGACAATGGGTTGCCTTAATTCATTGTTCTAAAAGGCCTTGAAGAAGTATTGTGATTGTGGATTTTAACATATTTTGTTCTCCATAAACGTTAGAAATATTAATAAACGTTTTATATTTGTTTTTATAAAGAACTTTATTTATTTAATAGAATAAAAAATAATCAAGAATTTATTTAAAAATATATTTCGCATAAGCAGGTCTCAATTTTCTGAAAAAACAACATATTTTGATAGGTTTTATTTATTAACAATTGGATGAATAAAAATGAATCATATGGTTGAATCAAAACAGGTGCAGTGGTGGGGGAACCGGAGGAGGTTTGGGGTGGGACAGTGGGCGAATACTATATATATATTTGTATTTTTTTTAATTTGAAAACGGCTCTCAAATAAAAATCGACCTTTTTATCAGAATTTTAAATTAAAAATAATATTAAAATAAAGGTTTTAACTGAAGGAAGAAGTTAGCCGAGCATCGCTCGGTGCCTCTAGGTACTATTATTTATGAGAATCTCTCAAACAATGAATTATCTATCCTTAAATATGTACAAACTCACTTCACAGACAATCTTTTCAACAACAACCCCAAAACAAATTTATTAAAACAATTAATTCTATCAGCAACTAAAATATATTCATCCAATTGCTTTCATTATTCTTTGTCTAATGGTTTTCATTGTTTGAGAGATTTTCATAAATAATATATTTTGTTGTATTTCGATTTTGTGTTTTACAAACTGATGATGGAACATTGTTGTCGAAACGTCTCTCAATGACAATAAAGAATATTGGAACGGCCAACTGTGGTAGTGCTGGAAAATCTACAAATTTGATAATCTGAAACAAAAATTAATTTGCCAGTTGGGACTCCGTTTCACAGTCGGTCAACCAGATACAAATTTTTACTGTAAGTACGTTTGTGAAGTTAGTTAGTTATAAGGAAAATTTGGAGGAACACAAGTTTGTGTGATCTAGACGCAGAAGGTTTTTTATTGACAAAAAGGAGCTGGAAAATTAAAACAAATAAATAAGTTGGACAAGAAATGATTGAGCAAAATGTTTGGTTGGTAAAATAACAAGTTTAACAACTTTATTAGAAAATTATCAAAAGTTATTCAGTCAACAAATATTTACAATATAAAGTCCTGTTATAATTTGATTTGTTAAAATAGTTACAATATATAATAAGTTTGTTTAAGAAATAAATTCTTACAAATAGAGTTAATTCTTTGATTTGATTTCGTTTCGAATCCAATCCCACTCAACTAATTATTAATAATGGAAAAAATAAATATTAATTGGCATTGTTTTGGATCATGTGACTGGTGTCATAGAGATAGTAATTAAGAGTGAAACTACTAATCACCCAGAGTACCTCCGCCATTACATAGGACCGCTTTTACGTATCCAAATATATATATTTTTTTAAATTGATATTATCAAGTATAAGTGATCACCCCCACCTATATCATAGATAAATTTACCATTCAAAGTTCTGACTATAGAAAATTAAATAATTTCTCAGTGGACTGAAGGAAAGTTGAATGAAATAAAAATGTCATTATTAAAATAATATACAACAATTTTTGATTCGGTCCCAAAATTACTCTTCTAAGCTCTCCTGAATATTTTAAAGTAAATGAATAAAGAGGCAGCTAAAACAAGTATAGTAATATTTATTTTAGTTATTTAGTATTTACTACCAAAAATATTTATTGAATGACGTTTCGATAATGATATCATGATAATTTATAATAATAAAATGTTCTGTAATTGATTAATGTAAATGATATTATACATATAACGTCGATAAATAATTAAAAAACAATGATAAAATATATGATAAAGTAAATTTTTTGGGGGGTTTATTGGCTCATGTCGGATACGAGGTCATTTACGATAAAGAAGATAGATTAAATTTTAACAAAGTCAATTTAAATATTAAATAAATTTTATTATATAAGTTAAAACAATCAAAGATAAAATTATTAGACATTTTAGTAATAAACCAGCTGAAATGCCCGCCTTCGGCGGACATCTTGATGACCAGGGAGCTACACCCCGCCCCCGGACTCACCTATCACTCCCGTCCCCTCGTAATAAAATAATTTATAACCCACCCCCTTGGTATTGTCAGAATTCGCCCCCCAGGTTGGTCTAGATCAGCGTTTCTTATCACTATTTTCTAATTTCTCTAAATTGGTTTCTCCTGTCTCACCATAAAATATTATCTTATGAGGAGAATTTTCTAGGTTATAATCTTTAAAGAATTTGGTGTCGGTTCTAGGTGAAACATTTTAATAGATAATAAGTAAAAATATATTTTTCTAGGTGGGTTTCACAAATAAAACAAATATATTTTTACTTATTATCTTTTCTAGGTTAGGTTTCACAAACCTAACCTAGAGGATTCTCCTCATAAGTTACTTATAATGTTTCACCTAGAACCGACACCTAAATCCTTAAAAATTGTAAAATATTATATTTGATTAATTTATTATTTTAGAAGCATAATTAAATCTAATTAATTAATTATTTAATCAATAATTTGTTTTGTTTACAATATTTTATTGATTATTTATTTGTATTGTTGAAAAAGTAAATAAAGCTAAATCTACACTCAAAGAGAAACAAAGAGGTTGTCCTCTGCTTGATGCAAATAAACATACACACATATATATCGAGATGATATATCTGTATATATACAGGGTGGTCCCGAATTCATGGTACAAACGTTAATGGTAGGTACAGGACATTGTAACAATGAGTTATTGTATAGGAATGTATAGTCGCAAGTGACGCGGTGAGGCGTAAACAGGGGAAATAACGGCCAAAAGGAAAAACAAAGAATTTATTGAAAGCGTTGTTTACAGGCGTCATGTTTACAGTAAGTGTTCAAAATTGCGACTCACTTGCGACTATACATTCCTATACAATAACTCATTGTTACAATGTCCTGTACCTACCATTAAAGTTTGTACCATGAATTCGGGACCACCCTGTATATTATTTATTTGTTTGAGACTATAGTTTCGAAGACTTGGTCCTCATCATCAGTCTTTTTTAATTATAAATGTTGTTTTTCATGGAGTCAATATCGTATGGATATTGAAAATTTGATGTCCTTCTTCACTGGTGGTCAGCTTAGAACTAAAGAACATTTTTTTGGTTCACATTCAAATATACATTCAAATATTATACAATATATACAATATTGACTCCATGAAAAACATTTATAATTAAAAAAAGACTGATTATGAAGAACAAGTCTTCGAAACTATAGTCTCAAACAAATAAATAATATATATATACAGATATATCATCTCGATATAAATGTGTGTATGTTTATTTGCATCAACCAGAGGACAACCCCTTTGTTTCTCTTTGTGAATCAACAACTCTGCTACTCTCGGCAAAACAAAAACGTTTCAATTAAAGCTTTTCGTTTATTTCCATCTTTATTTTTAATAAATAATATTCGAAATTTTTTCCATTTCTTTAAATTCTCGAGCCATTGGTTGAATCGTTTAAATAGAAGCCTTTTAAAATCTTGTTAGGCTTTTTGCAACTTGTTGCCCTTTCTATCGATTTAACACACAAGTTGCTCTTTCATCCCTTGTCGCCCCCCCCCCCCTTTCATCCACCCCCCTTTCAACCACTTGCACACTCACTTTGTACGCCTAGAAGAATTTTATCACATTCTCTGTTATAAATCATTTGAATAATATATAGAGCGCATAACTTTTATCGGAATATCTATCTATACGTCTAAGTTCAAGATTATACAAGATTAAATATATTTTCTTTTAAAAATGTAGAACAAGGTAAAATAAAAAAATAAATTAATAGTGTGTATAGATAAAAAGTAATTTGAATTTAATGACTAAATGACGATAGTGGGTATTCATGTCATCGGCGGGGGGGGGGGGGGAAGATCTCCACAGAAAACTATAGTTAAAATAAATTTCTTCAAAATTTTGTAATTTAATAAACTTTCTAAATTTTAAGCCCATTTTATTAATGAATTACTAAAATTAACATAATATATTTATTTATTCTATTTACCTCTAATTATGATTTAGAACCAACTTGAAGAAAGTCTTAAAACAAAATTCTTATAATTTATTTATTTATAATCAATTAATTTATTGAAAGAGACAATAAAAGAGTGTGTCTTCTGGTGGAATTATAAATTTTTAATTTATTTATAACGAGACTATAGTTTCGAGGGCTTTGCCCTCTTCATCAGTCTATTACAATGGATTCACAGGAATTAATTTATGAATTTATTTACTTTTTTTAAATCATTCATATCTCGAAATGTTTGATTTATTAATATAACAAAGCTGCGAAACTCGCCGTTGAACTCTACAGTGCGGATTTTAAAATAATGATTTAAATTTCCTAATTTTAATAAATTTTATTTGTCATGAACTATTAGTGGGTTTTAAAATTAAAATAATAATCACGTCGGAGTTGTCGCGCAAGCCGATTATAATAACTATAAATAGATAGATGGCGGTGACTTTTCAACCAGAGGATACTGTCAAAAAAACCTTCATTTTTTTTTTAATTTTATTAGTTTACTATACAGAGTATGGTCAAGTATTTTAATCGTGATTTTTTACCTTCTTTTTTTTTCAAAATATCTCAAAAACGGTTGAAATTATTTTGATTAAAAAAATTGAGCAAAACCATAACATTTCGCACTACAAAAAAGCCCTAATAAGTGAATATCAAAAAAATGATATTTACCGAGATATTAATTATTTTGTCAAAATTTCGTTTTGCGTTACCAAATTGTTGTGGACGCATTAACTCAAAAACTAGTGTGAATATCAAAACAAAGTTTCACATATAGTTTTGGTACATTGAGATTAAGATCGGATTATTTTCTTCGGGGGCCAAAATTGGGGGGGTTTAAAAAAATAAAACTATCAATACAAATTGTAGATCCTTTAATCGATTTGTACGAAACTTCGCATAATATACATCCTATTAAACCTTATTAAAATGACTCACTATGTGAAATTGATAGTGACCAAAAAGAAAGGGGGGGGGGGTAATATATTATTTTTATAAAATATTGAAAACGACAAAAAAAGAACAAAAAAAATTACATATCTATTAACATTGCAATATATAATAAAACATACCTAATTAAAAAATAATAATAATAATAATAATTTTTTATTGTTAAGGATAAATAAATTGAATTGCTTCTTTCCAGTAATTTATTTTATTATTCAAATGGTTAATCCAAATATTTGAGAGCGCTCTCGGCATCTCTTCCTCAGTGGAAACCACTCCTCACAAATGTGCCGACCCCATCAGTTTGTACAGAACATTGATAACAGCTTGATTACAATGTTCTGTACAAACTGATGGGGTCGGCACATTGGTGGGGAGTGGTTTCCACTGAGGAAGAGATGCCGAGAGCGCTCTCTAAATATTTGGATTAATCATTTGAATAATAAAATAAATTACTGAACGAAGCAATTCAATTTATTTATCCTTAACAATAAAAAATTAATATATCCAGTACACACCAAGCCAGCAAAATTCTTATGAATAATAATAATAATAATAATAATAGTTTTTCGATAGTAAAAATTCGAATTATAAAGAGGAGAAGTTGCCTAGTTTGAAATATAGAACGTTCTCTCCCCCTCTTGTTGCGAAAAGGATTTCGAGTTATCAAGAGTAACAACATGTTACACAGTATTTTTTCGAAGTTAAAGAGTTCGAATTATCGAGGTTCGACTGTATGTAGTTCTCTTTAAGAGTTCTTGTAAATGAACTGAAATTAGGTATACAAAAGTTTGTATTGATAAAGCCACACCTTTTCTATTAAGTTTCAGCTTAAACATTTGCTGATAAAAAATATCCAAATATTTGCATACTTTTCGAGTTTTTACTTTTAACACAATATCCTTTTTTAAATACATTTTCCACGATTTATTTATTTTATATATATAGAATTTTACCACGAAATATTTGAGTGTAAAAGAAAACTTAAAAATAAATAAACGAGAATTTTCTTTTAATATAATACTTATTTAAATTTTTTCAAAACATTCTCCGTATCTCAAAACAGTTAATTACTTCCGTAGCTACTTGTCACTTGTTTCATTTATTTTTAATATTCTTAATTAAAAAGTAATTAAACGCTCTGTTTTGAATTAAAAAATAAATCAAAAATTTATTTATTTATTAATTTTTTTTTCAGAATGAACGGCCAATCACGTGGCATGTTTTTAAAAACAAATCTTTCTAAAAGAGGATACACTAGCATCGCGCCCGGAGTTGTCACCCCGATGAAGACATCCGGTAAACCCGCCAATTCTCCGAAAGAGGTTATTCATCATCCTGATAATGGTATTCCTGTAGCCAATAACAACACACCTGTCAGCTTAGCTGACTCGTTTGAATATTCGAGTGACGGAAGTGCTTATCAATTGGCCCAATATGGTTACGGAAAAAATAATGTCAAAGTGATGCACGTGACTCGGGATGGCCCGAAACACACTATTCGAGAATACGAAGTGGATACTCATCTGAGATTAAATTCGCAAAAAGATTATCTCACTGGCGACAATAAAGATATTATTGCAACCGACACCCAAAAGAACACCGTTTACATCTTGGCTAAAAAATATGGGGTAAGTTTTGATACAGTCACCAAAATTATTATTAGTGCCTGGAGCACCGAGCTATGCTCGGTAACTTTTTGCCTCTAAATAGCTTAAGTTTCAAATTTCAAAGCTCTGCGACTTAGCGAAGACCATATATGAATGATTCAAATATTTATTTTACCACACTCCTAATTTACACCCTGTTCCTTTATTTCAATCGGATTAAAATCTATACAAGACTAATAACTGATGACAATTGATAAGTGCCTACACCAATTTAAAAAAAAATGAGAAAATAAAAAAAAACAACGAAAAATCTTTCATGTAAATGTCCACTTACGTTGTTCCGATTTCAACCAAAATCTTGCTGTATCCCTTCTAGCCTAAATCGGGCTTAAGTTTCGAATTTCGTAGCTCTGAGATTTATGGTTGCAGGGGGGTACATTCTTATGTACGTAAACATGAACTTCCGGTACTTCTATTTTAGCCAAAATTTTGTTATACTTCTTGTAGCTTCTAGATAGCTTAAGGTTCAAATTTCAAGACTCTGCGACTTAGCGAAGACGAGATATGAACGATTAAAATATTTATTTTGCGACATGACTAATTTACACCCACTTCCTTTATTTGAATCGGATTAAAATTTATACACGACTAATAACTCATGAGATTTGATAAGTACACCAATTTTTAGCGAAATAGTTAAAGCCGGTTTCGAGAAACTTCCGATTAATACCGTAAATTACCAAAAATACATCGTATCTTTAAAAGTTTCGCCTCTTTAATTTTTGAGTAGCGAGGGAGGGGGGGAATAATTATCAATATATTTAATGTTTCTTAATTTAAAATGAATTATCATTATTTTGATTAAAAAAATATGTGCAAAACCATAACATTTCGCACTACAAAAAAGCCCTAATAAGTGAACATCAAAAAAATTGTTATTTCCCGAGATATTAATTATTTTGTCAAAATTTCTGTTAGTACGTGCGTTACCAAATTGGGGGGCGACAAGGGGGATGAAAGAGCAGCTTGTGTGTTAAATCGATAGAAAGGGCAACAAGTTGCAAAAAGCCTAACAAGATTTTAAAAGGCTTCTATTTAAACGATTCAACCAATGGCTCGAGAATTTAAAGAAATGGAAAAATATTCTATATATATACAAGAATTGCTCGTTTAATATAAAAAGATAGACTTATGGGAGAAATCTGAACTTATGGTTTCGAAAATAATTAATAAATATTTATTTTCAATACAAATACTAATATGAAATTTAATGATTTTTCTATCGGAACTCAAATTAAATACTCCAAAATAGCATATCAGTGGTCCTCTGCTTGACGAAAATATACATATATACTATATATAAGAGCCTAGATTAATTTGTAACAACGATGAGAGAAATTTCTTTAAAAAAATTTCTCTCTTGCCTAGAATCGAACCGACGAACTCTTGAGCTAAGGGCATCAGCTCTAGCCATTAGACCAATGCAACATTAATATTTATATCTTGATTTCTGTTACTAAAACTATATATTTTTGATTTAGACTTTGTGTCGAGATAATTTTGTATTCATTTGAACTCGAATGAAAATGAAAAAACACCAATAGATTTTAAATTAAGAAACATTAAATATATATTAATTAACGAGGCAAATTTGAAATATAATTGTAATTTGGACTCGAATTTTGAAATGAAAGACTCCAATTCATTTTAAATTAAGAAACATTAAATATATTGATAATTATTCCTCCCCCTCCCCTCCCTCGCTACTCAAAAATTAAAGAGGCGAAACTTTAAAGATACGATGTATTTTTGGTAATTTACGGGTATACATTTGGAGTGTGGTTTTTTAAGAGGAATAACATTTTTGGACCGAGACGCTAAGGCACGCACGAAAAGCTCGTTATGTTATGCATACCAAATATAAATATGTATATAAATACTAAATTTGTTTGAGAGTATAGTTTCGAAGATTTGATCTTCATCATCAATGTTTATAATTAGAAATAATTTAATTTTCAAAGGTTTTTTTTTTGGCTTTTCGGCCTTTCTAGCCATAAGCCTAATTACGATACTAGTTATATTTTTTTTTTAATTTGTCTCTACCCCCGGGGGTCAGATTTTAGCTGGATGCCTCGAATCGGATTCGAACCCGGGTCCCCTGGTTAGCTCGCTGTCACGCTACCGCCTAGCCTATCTGACCCCCCATTTCAACGGGTTAATAAGAGATAAAATATTTCGAATTATAAACACTGATGATGAAGTTCAAAACTATAGTCTCCAACAAATAAATTATATATATATAGTGGCGTGTGGTCCATGGATGCTGTGGTTGCGGCGCATCCTAAAATTTCAAAACATTCAGAGTATTTTCATCCGGTGTCATAAAAAATCCAACGTTAAATTTGAAAAATAACATAACATTCTAATAATGCCATTATATAGGTTTTTCCATATCAAATTCAGGATGTTTCAAACCAAATTCAGGATTTAAAAAATCAAAATTATGATTAATAAACAGCTGAAAAAATAGAAAAATGTTATAGTTAAGAAAATGTTTTCAGGTAAAAAAGCTTAAATTTGGTGCATTCTAAGATATTTCTGTACCAATTTTTAGCTTATTATCTAAAACCTTTCAAGATTAGCACTTTTTGTACCCTCAAGAAACGTTTTCAGATAAAAAGCTATAATTTAATATGTAAAATATGCATGGTTTTATAGAAATTCTAAATTTTATTTGAAAAAGTCTAATTTTGATTTTTAATATCCTGAATTTGATATGGAAAAGTTTGCACTTGATTTTTAAAATCATGAATTTGAAATGAAAAAGTCCGAATTTGAAGTTAAAAACTAATATATTAGGTACATTATTACCATATTCGATAAATAAAATAAAATTTAAAAAAATGAAAGGGTTTTTGAACAGCATCCCCTGTTTGAAAAGCCACTATTGCATAATATGTATTTTTCTATCTTACTATTTAAGTCTATCCACACAAGTCTTCATTCATCCATTTGAGTTACCCGATTTATTTGAATTTTACTACAATTGTAAATAAATAAATAATGGATTTATACTAAAATACCTATTTTTAAATAAATAAATATTCTTAATTATTTATAATAGTTTTTTTATTTTATTTAAAGTTGTTTTGAAGTTCTGGGGAGATGGGCTACAAAAATATAATATATGTACTCAAATTCCATCGGTAGAATTCTTACTATCCAGGGGTCTACGCCCCCTTAACAGAGGGTTTTAGAATAATAATTTAAATTTTCTAATTTTAATACATTTTATTTGTCATGAGCTGTTAGTAGGTTTTAAATTTCTTAATTTTAATGAATATTTTATTTGTCATTCACTATTAGTGGGTTTTTAAAATTAAACATCAGCAACCTCGAAAACCTTAGTATACCAAGTTTTATTCAAATTGAAGAACGCCTTTATATTTTGGCCAGGTTTTTGTGATTTGGGACCACTGTGGGTCGCGACGCTTGAGTCGTAGCATGAAGAGTGGGTTGCGTAGCTACAGGCGTCCCCGTGGACGCTCCAAGCCAAGCAGCTGCTGAATTTCCTTTTACTCTTGACAAGTTCACGATAGAAAATCTATTTGAGGCATACTTTATTGTCAAAGTGACTAAAATTAAGTAGCCCCTAGCTAGAAAGATTTTTTTTATAATTATTATATGTCTGATCAAATTATCCTGTTTAAAACTGTGTAAGAATAAAATTTAAATTTTCTACTTGATGCTGTTCAAAGAATTAAATATATATCTGCGTTACTTTTTTCTTGATTGAATTTCTAAATAAGCAAGCTGCTCTGCCACACCCTATATAACAAATTCTTTATTCAAACTAACAATTTATTTTCTGAATTTCTAGGTGGAATCCCTGAAGAGTTTGCACTTTTGCTTTGCAATCATTTCTTGTATACGTATCGTCATGTCGACGAGGTGTCTGTCCATGTTATGGAATATCCATGGGAGAGGCTCCAGGCTGATGGAACCTCCCATAACCATGCTTTCATCTTTTGCCCATCCGGCTTCCGTTTCTCCAAAGTGACCCAGAAGAGAAATGGTGAGTAAAATTGATTAAACAGTGATTAAAGAACACAAAGCTTGGGCATGATTTTAACTTTGTTCAAAACTTTAGTCCTTATGTGAGAAAGGAGAATGTATGTTAAAACACACCACCATCCCTGTATATTGAAACATCTAGTAATTACGTAAAAGGGATTCAAAGGGCTCTATTAAAATCTTGTTTAGACAAATTTAAGAAAATATTTTGAGTTATTTTCAAAAAATATCCTCTTTAATTGGAAAATGATTTTGTAAAATAAGCGTCTAGGTGAGAAAGAATTTTTCTTACTAATGAAGCTGTTGAAGCTTTTATTTTTGTGATTAATTTGATTAAACTTTGAATTTTTATTTAAATTACACATAATTAATTATAATTATTTATTGAACTCGAACAAATAATACTATAAAACTACGACGTTTCGATCGACTTATTTTGCGATCGTTCTCAAGTATGAGCACCCACTCAGATTATAGGTTAAATGGGCCAATCACCTGTCGGTCCAGGCTTATATAGACTCCATGTACAGTCCAGTCAAAAAACCAACACATTGACGACCTCAGTGCCCTCTGTCAGACTGACACATGTTTTTAAAAACTATAAAGTGAAAAATATTGAAAAATCAAATAATAATAATAACAATAACAATAATAAATAACAAAATAGAAGCTATCATCTCTGCTGTTTACAGCCGATGTATAGTAAACAAACCTCCTTCAAAAGGAGAGAAAAGAATGAAAATAATAAATAACAATTAATTCACATATCAAGAATTTTATATAGTTTATATAGTTGGATTTTATAATACAAGGTACATCGGTTATATTATCTACTCTTATTAAACGAGCAAAAATTGTATATTTGTATATTTATTTGTTTATATATTTGTATCTTGGTTCTATTTTGAAAACGGCTCTACCGATTTTGATGAAATTCACGGGTTAGGGGGTTTTTGGGGTGACAATTCAATCTGTCACGGTCTCATCTTCGACAAAATTGTTTTTGATGGGTTTTTTCGTAATCAAATTAATTATTCTCAGGTAGACAAATCCCATTCTTAGGGTTTTAAAAAAAGGTTTCCCTTTTCCTTTTGTGCTCAGGCAGACAATGGGTCGGGTAAATCCTTTATTCTCAAAGGCCTTTAAGAAGTATTGTGATTGTGGATTTTAACATATTTTGTTGTCCCTAAATGTTAGAAATATTAATAAACGTTTTGTAATTGTTTTTATAATGAACTTTATTTATTTAATAGAATAAAAAATAATCAAGAGCAGGTCTCAATTTTCTGAAAAAACAACACATTTTGATAGGTTTTATTTATTAACAATTGGATGAATAAAAATGAATAATATGGTTGAATCAAAACAGGTGCAGGAGGTGGGGTGCAGTGGTGGGTGATTCGGGGGTAGGGCGAGGTTTCGGGGGTGGGGTCGAGCGGGATGGAGGTGGGGTGGGGGGGGGACATTGGGCGAATATTATATATTTTTGTATTTTTTTTAATTTGAAAGCGGCTCTCAAATAAAAATCGAGATTTTTATCAGAATTTTAAATTAATTTAAAAATAATATTAAAATAAAGCTTTTATCTGAAGGAAGAAGTTACCGAGCATCGCTCGGTGCCTCCAGGTACTATACATGAAGTTAGCAACCCTGATATTTATAAGCTGGCAACCCTGATATTTGCCTTATCTGCATGAAGTTAGCATCAAGATATTTACAAAATACTTTTATAATTATTTTCAGAATACATTTAAGTATAATTACTGTGAGGAATTAAAATTAATGTTGTATCATTCGCGTTCATAATAAATTTGTAACATATAATAGCATAAAATAGCAGGGATTTGAACAAAAATTAAAAAACAGAGTTTTTATTAAATGGACCAGACGTTTCGTCAATTTATTGACCATTTAATTAATCACTCTTTGTATACTTTCAAATATTTCCAAATACTTCCAAATGTTTCCAAGTACTTCCAAATATTTACAAGTACTTCCAAAATACTTCCAAAGATGTGTACACCTACTTCCAATCGCGGATCACCCCTCGGATGTAAATAATTGATCAAATTTTGGGTTTTCGAGCTTCAAAACTTCAGGTTGAAAAATACTGAAAATTGAAACATATTTATAAACTGCGCATTTATATGCTAAGTTTCAACTTTCTAGCGTAAACTTTTTAATGTCAAAAAAAAGTCTTGAAAAATAGGAGTGATTTAAAACGATCACAGAATAAGTCGATCGAAACGTCGTAGTTTTTATTAGTATTCAATAAATAATTATAATTAATTAATAATTAGTAAAGATTGTGTTGTTGGTGCAAGGTGAAACATCTTTAATAAAGATAAGAGTAAATAAATATTATATTTAATATTGATTTACTATGAGTTAAGGATACTAGGTCACTTAACATGAAATAAGTGACCTAGTATCCTTAACTCATAGTAAATCAATATTAAATATAATATTTAGTTACTCTTATCTTTATAATTAATTATATGGTGATTTTAATAAAATTTCAACTCTTAATAAAATTAATCACAAAAATAAAAGCTTCATCAGCTTTATTAAGTCTTGAATAAATTTTTACATTTTCCTCTAATTTAAATTCTTATTTGCTGTTTAAGAATCTTATAATTGTTATCTAGCTATTTTGGAAGTTATATGTATAAACATAAAGGAAATATAGCGTGATATTGGCCGTAAAATGCAGATTTGGTTGCTTCTCTAGCGCAATAACTCGGCGGCCCACTTATACTTGTACTGGGGTTTAAAACCCAGCGACTCTCTTACTGAACACAATCGGAACGGATTACAAGCTAATTCCAATTTAAATGCATTGCGATGTCTCATTTGCTTTCAAACAACAGAACATCTCAAATAGGGCAATCATCCAGAAACGGGGGCTTTATTTTATTTAAATTATTAAGGGACTTCATCTCAGCAACAATCTTTAGTAATTTTTATTTTAATATTAACGAACGAGCTTTTCGTGCGTGACTTCGGCACGCCCTCGAAGCTCGGCCCTCCGGGCCCTGGTGGGCAGCGTCTCGGTCCAAAAATGTTATTCCTCTTAAAAAACCACACTCCAAATGTATTACCCGTAAACTACCGAAAATACATCGTCTCTTAAAAGTTTCGCCTCTTTAATTTTTGAGTGGCCTGGGGGGGGGGGGGAGGAACAATTATCAATATATTTAATGTTTCTTAATTTAAAATGAATTGGAGTCTTTCATTTCAAAATTCGAGTCCAAATTAGAATTATATTTCAAATTTGCCTGGTTAATGAAAATCGATTGGAGCCATCAGTTTAAAATCCGAGCTGACAATTATATTTCAAATTTGCCTCGTTAATTAATATATATTTAATGTTTCTTAATTTAAAATCTAATGTAGATTTTTCATTTTCATTCGAGTTCAAATGAATACAATATGATCTCGACACAAAGTCTAAATCAAAAATATATAGTTTTAGTAACAGAAATCAAGATATAAATATTAATGTTACATTGGTCTAATGGCTAGAGCTCGTGCCCTTAGTTCAAGAGTTCGTCGGTTCGATTCTAGGCAAGAGGGTAATTTTTTTAGAGAAATTTCTCTAAGCGTTGTTACAAATTAATCTAGACAAATATATATAGTATGAGTTAAAAAATAATTCACCATAGACTTTTAATTACAAAATCTTAGTCTTAGGAATATATTAAAAATTATAGCGATTATAATTGTTAGTTGGAATCGTAGGAAACTGGAAAATTAAAATTAAAACAGAGTTTTACTTATTTTAATGAGTCAGACGTTTCTTCGTTTGTTTTTCGACTTCCTCAGAGTCTCACTCCTTTAATGATAAAACCGAGGGGTGATCCGCGATTGGAAGTAGGTGTACATCTCTTTGCAAGTACTTGGAAATATTTGGAAGTACAAGTGGAAGTAGGTGTACAGCATATTAGGTCGCGGTTCACCCCTCGGAAAAAACTATGAGAAATAACATTGCATCATTTTTCAGTCTTTTTTTGATTAAAGCACATTCTCAATTTCCATTAATAATTAAAATTAAATTAAAACAATTAAAATAAATACAGTTGTCTTTGTTGATTGAATACAAATTTAATTGTTTTAATTTAATTTTAATTGATAATTATGAATGTATTTTAATGGAAAAGGATACAATGTTTTTACTCATAGATTTGTCAATGATGGACAATTGAGTAACAAACATATTGAGCCGCTGAGGAAGTCGAAAAATAAACGAAGAAACGTCCCACTCATTAAAAATAAAACTGTTTTAAACTTTGATTATCTAGATTATTTTCAAAAATTTTCAATTTTTTTTTTCAATTTTTTGAAACATTTCTTAAAAAATAAGTCCAAAAGTTTCTATGTATATATACCTAGTCAAGGGCGGATCCAGGGGGGGGAGCAGAGAGGGTGACCGCCCCCCATAGAGGCCAAAAAACGGCGGCCAAATCGACAGGGAATTTATAACAATTTTTTTATTTTTATTTTTTTTATTTTAATGAACTTAAAATATGAGAAATGAAACTTGTAAAAAAATTAAAAAAAAAACATTTATTTTTTTTTAAATTTTAAAATTGAAAATAAAGTTCTATGTGTGTGTGTGGGGGGGTCGGCGTCTCTGGACCCCCCCCCCCCCCCCTCCCCCCGCATGGACAATTCGATCGCGACACACTTTTGAGATAAAAAGTAGATCTTATATACATCGGGCACCTTATTTACATTCTCCCCCCCCATAAAAAAATTCCTGGATCCGCCCTTGTACCTAGTAGTATAAATGTGAATGATAATTGTTATTAATTAAGTAAGTTCGCAAGTACTTGGACAGGTTTTTAATGTGTTAATCAAAAAATTGTCATTGATTTTTGCGACGTTTCGCCATCCTTATTCTGGCTTCATCAGGCTTCTAAAAAATACACAAAAAACAGAGTTACAGAGAAATCAACAAGTCACATCCTTTCTTTTTTCCATGTTAATTTATTCATAAAAAAAAGAAAGGACATTTCTCTATAACTCTGTTTTTTGTGTATTTTTAGAAGCCTGATGAAGCCAGAATAAAGCTGGCGAAACTTCGCAAAAATGAATGAAATTTTATTGATTTACACATTAATTTCCTGTCCAAGTACCTGCGAACTTAATTAATTAAATAATATGGGCGCTATGGACTTTAATGATAATTGTTAGTTTTAGAAGTATACAAAAAAAAAATCGTAAAGAAAACTAGATCAATTTTTAAAATTTGTTTACAAATCTGCACAAAAAACATTTCAAAATTAATATATATGAATCTATATATTTATACTATATATAAACAATTTCCTATGTTAATTCTACATTAAGAAAAATTATTTTATTATTTTTGAAAAGGAAAAATAAATAGAGCATCCGACGGGTTTCGAACCCGTGTCTCTCTCCTTTACGCGAAGAGCGGCTTAACCAACTAGCCCACAGATTCTCCCGCCGAATAAACTCTTAAGTTGGAATGTCATTTTTTCCTTTTCGCGGTTTTTTCTATTTATAGTATAGTTACTTAATTTTTAGAGAAATTTATTTTTTAAACTGAAAGTTTCAATTGTTTTCGTTAAGCAATTTGAAAAAAAAAATCAATTTGTCTAAAAATTAAGTAACTATACTATTTAATAGAGTAAAGGGTGTGTAGTTTCACAGTGAATGAAATAAAACTCAAAGAGGTTTATACAAACTCAATATATTTCGGATTATTAGTCCATCATCAGGAGTTTACAAGTTAATACTGAGTATTAACTTGTAAACTCCTGATGATGGACTAATAATCCGAAATACATTGAGTTTGTATAAACCTCTTTGAGTTTTATTTCATTCACTGTGAAACTACACACCCTCTCTATTAACTAACATCATGTTTCACCTAAAACCTACACCACTTTCCATAAGTAAAAAAAAAAATAACTATACTATAAATAGAAAAAACCGCGAAAAAGAAAAATGACATTCCAACTTAAGAGCTTATTCGGCGGGAGAATCTGTGGGCTAGTTGGTTAAGCCGCTCTTTGCGTAAAGGAGAGAGACACGGGTTCGAAACCCGTCGGATTCTCTATTTATTTTTCCTTTTCAAAAATAATAAAATAATTTTCTTAATGTAGAATTAACATAGGAAATTGTTTATATATAGTATAAATATATAGATTCATATATATTTATCATATTATTTAACTTTCGCGGTTCAAATTGCTTAACGAAAATAATTGAAACTTTCAGTTTAAAAAATCAATTTGTCTAAAAATTTCAAAATTAAATTTATTTTTGTGTGTAAAAATATTAATAGCCGATTCGCAGGAACCATAAGATTTATACCAAACGGTCCTTATGAACCGGTAAGAAAGCATCCCCTGTTTTTAAGCGATTTTTTTTTATTTATCTAGTAAGAAAATAATTTAAGAAAAATTGGAAAAATGAATGTTTTAATTAAATATCTATTTTTGTTTTGATAGAGCGTCCAGTTATCGTTGGAGGCCTGAGCGGGATGAGAGTACTCAAAACAACGCAATCGGCGTTTACGGATTTTGTTCAAGATGAATATCGTACACTTCCAGATGCTTACGATCGTGTTTTCAGCACTGAAGTTACAGCCACTTGGGAGTATAGCACGGCAAACGGGGTCAACTTCAATCAAGTATGGTAAGTCAAACAATAAATCAACTTCAATTTTTTTTATCATTTTGATTAAAAACATTTGAGAAATACGGCCGAAATCAGTACCTTACTCAGTAAAGATAAGAGTAAATAAATATTTTATTTAATATGGATTTACTATGAGTTAAGGATACTGGGTCACTTATTTCACATTAAAATTAAAAAATTAAAAGATATAAAAAATTTATTTTTTCTTTTTCAATATATATATTTCGGGCTATCAACCCATCTTCAGGAAATACAGAAAGTAACTAATTTAACTTATTGAATAACAGGCTATATATGTGTTTATTGAACAGAGAGACAGATTTTATAAAATTATTTTAAAAGGACGCTTTCTCTTAAGCTATTGTTAAGAAAGAATATCAGGTTGACCTTTATTTACATAGGATTGTTTGGCTGAAAGGCAAGTTAGTAAGGTCGTTGACTTATGTCTCTGGGTTGGGGATGATTTTTTCATTTGGATATTAAAAGATCAATTATTATATTTGGTTTTACATCTAGTTGATTGTTGATAATATTTCTTAACAATAGCTTAAAAGAAAGCGTCCTTTTAAAATAATTTTATAAATTCTGTCTCTCTGTTCAATAAACACATATATAGCCTGTTATTAAATAAGTTAAATTAGTTACTTTCTGTACTTCCTGAAGATGGGTTGATAGCCCGAAATATATATATTGAAAAAGAAAAAATAAATTTTTTATATCTTTTAATTTTTTAATTTTAATGTGAAATAAGTGACCCAGTATCCTTAACTCATAGTAAATCCATATTAAATAAAATATTTATTTACTCTTATCTTTATTAAAGATGTTTCACTTTGCACCAACACCACAATCTCTACTGAACCTTACTCAGTAGTAATATGTCTGAAATTTTTCCTTTTGGATCTGCACATGGGCATTGAAGGATTCTTTTCATCCCCGTTTAATAATTCATATATCTTTATTTGAAAATTTTCTTTATTAAATCTATTTCTAGGACGAAGTAATTTTTTTTTAATTTTAAAACCCACTAATAGTTCATGACAAATAAAATTATTTAAATTTCGATAGAATCGTAGAAAGTTGGATAAAAAATTTAAATTAAAAACAGTTTTCTCAATCAATTATGCCGGACGTTTCGTCAATTTATTTATGACTTCTTCAGCGGCTCATTGTGCAACTCAATTGTCTGAAGAAGTCATAAATAAAGTGACGAAATATTCGGCATAATTGATTGAGAAAACTATGTATTTAAATTAATTTTTTTTATTATCCAACTTCTTACGATTCCATCTCAAAAAATTAATTATGGATACGTTCAGTGAAACGGTTAAATTAACATTTTAAAACCCACTATTAGTTCATGACATATAAAATTTATTAAATTGAGATAGAATCGTAAAAAGTTGGATAAAAAATTAAATTAAAAACATTTCCGTTTTTGATTCAATTATTCCGGACGTTTCGTCACTTTATTTATGACTTTTTCAACGGCTCATTGTACAACTAAATTGTCTGAAGAAGTCATAAATATAGTGACGAAACATTCGGCATATTGAATGAGAAAACTATGTTTCTAATTTAATTTTTTATTTTTATCCAACTTACTACGCTTACATCTCACTAATTTAATTATGGATACGATCAGTGAAACGGTTAAATTATTATTTTAAAACTCACTAATAGTTCATGACAAATAAAATTTATTAAAACTAGGAAATTTAAATTATTATTTTAAACCCCACTAATAGTTCATGACAAATAAAATTTATTAAAACTAGGAAATTTAAATTATTATTTTAAACCCCACTAATAGTTCATGACAAATAAAATTTATTAAAATTAGGAAATTTAAACCAACTACGGAGAACAAGGGGTGTAGCCCTCTGGCCAGCAAGATGCCCGCCAAAGGAGGGCTTGGCAGCTGGTTTATTTATACACTTGATAATGATATTTTAGAATCGAAATTGAATAAAATTGCATTTTAATTATTGTTTGATTTGTTCCAGGGATATGGTCAAAGAATGTATTTTGGACAAATTCGCCGGACCTCCTGAGGAAGGTATCTTCTCACCATCCGTACAAAATACCCTCTATCTTGCGGAAAAAATGATTTTGGATAAAGTATATCAGGTAAATTTCTCAAATTCAATTTATTAAATTTTTAACAAGTTTGGGATTTTGTGTCGGGCCGCATTTATCTTAGCGCGGTGTTTGGACACCCCTGATTTAAATGCTACTGAACCTTAAAATATTATTCTAGAAAAAAATCATTAAAGTCTCGGGTATGAAATTAATTAATCCACTGTAAACTGGATTTATTACACGTGTTGTCTCAACGGTGTCATAAATTAAGATCATATTACTTTTAATATTGTCAAGTTCTTGCTTAGATAATAATATTAATTATATTTATAATGAATAAATTAAAAATCATATTTAGCGTTAATAAAAAATTTCGAATGCCCATATCATCAGACTAATACAAAAATAATAATATGAGATCAGGATTTTTCTAATTTTTTGGGGATATAGAGTTTTATAATAAACCCTCTAAAAAACATTTTTTTAAAGAAAAATTCAATTGATTCATAATCTTCCCAAACGAAATTAGATGGACAAGCTGGTTATGAAATCATATTTTTACTCTTTCCGAGAAACAAATTTTCTAAGAGAACTGAAATTAAATACTATATAAAAGAATAATATATATGGGACCATATCCACGCCAAATCGGACGGTTTGAAAAATTTTAATTTTTGATTTCCTTCATTTTTTTGACATTTTTGAGTAACCATCAAAAACTCTTCCTGGTAAATTTTGAAATTTTTTTTGATCACCGGTTTAAAAATTATTGAATTTCGATTTTTTGCTCATAAGTTCTTCAAAAATAGTCCAAATTCAAATTTTTTTTTTGTGAAATTTTTGTTTTTTTACATACTTTTTAGAAAATAATACAAAAAAGCTATTTAAAGTCTTTTTATATGCGATTTTTGAGTTTGAAAATTTTAATCTTGTTTTTGAAACTCTTTGTAAGTACTCTTCGATTTTTTTGATATTTTTTTATTTTAAACTTCAATTCATTCTACAAATTTTAAGATCGGATTGATAGTGGTTCCCTATTATTATATTCTAATAATTATATTCTAATATTATTATATTCTAATATTACTATTTTTTCGATTTTCAATTTTTGATTTTGATTTTCTTTCAATAAACTAAAATACTAATTATTTATTTTAAACACCTGTTACCGATAAAAATAATAAAGACCAACACCACAATCTCTACTAATTATCGATAAAAATAAATTTAAAATAACTAAAAAAAGAACTCAATACCAAAAACTGGTTTTATTAATGGTTAATAGCGAATAAAATTTTTTCGAAATTTTCAAAAATCAAAAATCGAAAATAATAATTATCATAGGGAACCACTATCAAAGCGGTCTTGAAATTTGTAGAATGAATAGAAGTTTAAAATAAAAAAAAATTATCAAAAAAATCGAAGAGTACCAAACATACAGTTTCAAAAACAAGATTAAAATATTCAAACTCAAAAATTGCATATGAAAACACTTTAAATAATTTTTTTGTATTTTTTTCTAAAAAGTATGTAAAATAACAAAAATTTCAAAAAAAAAAATTTTTGAATTTGGACCATTTATGAAGAAGTTATGAGCGAAAAACCGAAATTCAATATCTTTTAAACCGGTGATCAAAAAAATTTCAAAATTTACCAAGAAGAGTTTATTGATGGGTACTCAAAAATGTCAAAAAATGAAGGAAATATCAAACAAAAATATGGAATTTTGAATTTTTTTTGTTAAGAAATAAACAGCTCTAGTAGGTGACAAAGTCCCACTTTATTATCGTTTATTTATTTTATTTATATTTCTAAATTTAATTTATTTAACTAATTTTTTTATTTATTTTTATTGTTTCAGATTAAAGAAATCGAAATGCGAATGCCGAATAAACATTACCTTCCGTTGGATCTCAAAAAATTCCCCAAGAATCTTATCAAAGGGGACAGTAACAAAGAAGTGTACCAGCCGATCGATAAGCCTTCAGGGCATATCCATGCCACACTGAAACGAAAAGAAATTCAGGCTAAGTTGTAAGCAAACAACAACAACAACAACAAGTACAATTTAAATTAAATTAATTAAACAAAAACAAAGCCAAAAGAAGAAAATCAGTCCGTTTTTTAAAAGCATTTGCTTAGACTAGCAGTTTGTTTTGTTTTTTATAAGAGATTAATTAAAGAATGTGTCTTCTTATTGATATAAAAAAGATTTATTATTAATGACTCTCTTGTGTACAAGCTTCTATGTTTCAGAAATTCAGAAATCTATTTTTTAAGCTCATATCATAGTTATAAGAAAGTTCATTGTACAACTTCCAAAGAAGGGATTTCTAAATTTCCGAAATGTTAAAAACATAAATTCTTAAGCTAGAGAGTCATTAGGGAACGTTCAAGTATCACGAAACGCTTTTGGAATATTTACGACAGATCAAGGAGGTGAGATGGAGAGGAAGGCTGCGTATCGACAAAACTGCCATCTAGTGATCATTATAAATGTTTACAAATTTATAAAATGATAGATAATACTTTGTTTAAAATATAATTTACTTACAATAAATCATCCAAAAGATTTAATAATTTTGATTGCCTGCTCACGATCACCAGATGGCACTTTTGTCGATACACAGCCTTCCTTTCTATCTCATCCTCTTTGATCTGGCGTAAATATTCCAGTTTATTTGATATAACCATATGGTAATTTAGTATTTGTATTATTCTCATAGAGGAATAATTATGAAAACTGGTTTGACGAAATTACACGCTTGAACTTGACTATTTCACTTCTTTAGTAGTTCCTCGTCTCAAATTCATTAACTCATTATAATTTTAGGCCTTCTTCTATCCCATTTTCTTATTTAATTCACACTTTATGATACCCTTCAACAATCCCCCGTACGCATTCTTCACTCTGAATTCAATATTTTAAATATTTAAAAACAATAACTTATTAAAAACTCATAATGGGCTACGTAACAATGAATTAATATCCTTCCTCACCAACGTAACACAGTAGTAATAATTAATTTAACCCCTCTGCCCGGGTATAGTAAATATTACGTGATACTTGAACGTTTCCTTTCCAGACAGAGCACACTCCCTCTCGCGTTTAAGATGTCTTGAAGTTGTCCTAGTGTCTAGAAAACATCTTCTAGACCAAGTGTGCTAACAGGGTTATTTATAAATCTTTTATATTTAAGTCCACTTTGCAAAATTAACAAAATAAATTTATTTATCGAATAAAAATTATATTTATTTATATTAGGCTGAAGATACACGCTTTAATTTTTACTTATAAATTTTCCATGGATCAAAATATTAACATCAAAGCTTTTATTTGTGTTCTAAATTTTAACTAAAGCAGACGATACATTCTATAATTTTTACTTATGAATTTTATATGGATCAAAATATTAGCATCAAAGCTTTTATTTGTGTTCTAAATTTTAACTAAAGCAGAAGATACACACTTTAATTTTTACTTAAAAATTTTCCATCTATCAAAATATTAGCATCAAAGCTTTTAATTGGGTTCTAAATTGGATTTATTTAACAATTAAACCAGAAGATACATTCTTTAATTGTTAATTATAAATTTTCCATGGATCAATCTATTAGCATCAAAACTTTTATGTGTTCTAAATTTTTCCTAAAGCAAAAGATACACGCTTTAATTTTTAATTATAAATTTTCCATGTATCAAAATATTAGCATCTAAGCTTTTATTTGTTTTTTAAATTTTAACTAAAGCAGAAGATACACGCTTTAATTTTTACTTAAAAATTTTCCATCTATCAAAATATTAGCATCAAAGCTTTTAATTGGGTTCTAAATTCAATTTATTTAACAATTAAACCAGAAGATACATTCTTTAATTTTTAATTATAAATTTTCCATGTATCAAAATATTAGCATCTAAGCTTTTGTTTTTTAAATTTTAACTAAAGCAGAAGATACACACTTTAATCTTTTCTTATAAATTTTCCATGGATCAAATTATTAGCATCAAAGCTTTTATTAAGGTTCTAAATTCAATTTATTTAACAATATAAAACAGAAGATACATTCTTTAATTTTTAATGATATATTTTCCATGGAAGAAAGTTTTTATTGCTGTTCTAAATTTTAAATAAAACAGAAGATACACGCATTAATTTTATAAATTTTCAACAAGGAACAAGCTATTTTTGTGTTCTAAATTTTAGTTAAAGCAGAAGATACATTCTTTAATTTTTAATTAAAAATTTCCAATGGATCAAATTATTAACATCACTGCTTTTATTTGTGTTTTAATTTTTAACCAAAGCAAAAGATACACGCTTTAATTTTCAATTATAAATTTTCCATGGATCAAACTATTAGCATCAAAGCTGTTCTGGATTTTCTCCAATTTTGTGACGTCTTCGGAGAAAGCGTCGATATTAGAGATAATGCCTGGTGGGTTTATGAACCGGAAAGGCGTGTATATTAACAGGAAATAATCTACCGGGATGAACCAGAACAAAAGGGCCAAGCAAGCGCCTCTATATTTCGCAATCGAGATTAAATCATTTATCCAATGAAGGCTGATTCTCTTCTTCTTAAATCCCTCTTTCTATGCCTATTTGTTAAATATAATATTTTAAAAAATGAAGACTGCAACGTGTACTAGTATTTTTTCAACTATTTATTATTATTTGTATTTAATTTTCATTACTTCGGTTAATTTTATTGTAAATAAAACAAAAATATGTCATTTATATTATTAATACTATTATTATCATTATATTTTATAAAAACTAATCATGTAAGTAATTTGTAATTTATATATGTATATGTTTTATACTAGTATAAAACAACTTAAGAATTTTTGTAAATATCGATATAAGGAATTAAAACATTGGTGTATAAAATAAATATTCACTATAGAACTATATATTTATATCTTTTCTTATTTAATACCATATTTCCGAAACAATTCATTTCCTTTAAGTAATAAGTACCTGGAGGCACCGAGCGATGCTTCCTTCAGTTAAAAGCTTTATTTTAATATTATTTTTAATTTATAATTCTGATAAAAATGTCGATTTTTATTTGAGAGCCGTTTTCAAATTAAAAAAAAATACTAAAATATATCATATTCGACCACTGTCCCCCCCCCCACCTCCACCCCGTTCGACCCCACCCCCGAAACCTCGACCTACCCCCGGATCCCCCACCACTGCACCTGTTTTGATTCAACCATATGAATCATTTTTATTCATCCAATTGTTAATAAATAAAACCTATCAAAATGTGTTATTTTTTCAGAAAATTGAGACCTGCTTATGCGAAATATATTTTTAAATAAATTCTTGATTATTTTTTATTCTATTAAATAAATAAAATTCTTTATAAAAACAATTATAAAACGTTTATTAATATTTCTAAAGTTTAGGTTGAACAAAATATGTTAAAACCCACAATCACAATATTTCTTCAAGGCCTTTGAGGACAATGTATTAAGGAAACCCATTGTCTGCCTGGGCACAAAAGGAAAAGGGAAACCTTTTTTAAATCCCCAAGAATGGGATCTGTCTAGATGAGAATAATTAATTTGATTACGAAAAAAACCCATCAAAAACAATTTTGTCGAAGATGAGACCGTGACAGATCGAATTGTCAACCCCGAAACCCCCTAACCCGTGAATTTCATCAAAATCGGTAGGGCCGTTTTCAAAAATAGAACCAAGATACAAATATATAAATATATATATATATATATATATATATATATATATATATATATACTAGCTGTACCCGGCGTGCCTCCGCTGCACTGTCGCTACTGAGGCCCTCCGAGCAGGTTGCCCTGGCGGGCGGCGTCTCGGAATGAAAGTATGAGGTGTCCAAAATTGATTACCTTTTATGTAAATTGTTTTTTTTTTTTTTTTTTTATATATATATAGCTGACCCGGCCACGCGTTGCTGTGGCTAAAGTTTTTGTTATATTACATTATAGTAAACAATCTAAGAGGAACGATAAGAGAACATCAGTCACGAGTCCACTATGCTTTTTCACACAGATAGTATTTGTAAAAAAATATGGTGATCTCCTTATTTGACTTTCTACTACTATAACCCTTTAGTACAATGAAATTATTTACGAACAAAGACGAAAATGTTGATGTTGGTATACAAATTCACTGGATTGAGATTTGAAGGGAAGTACGTTGAACACAATTAATTAAAATGTTCTTACACTTGATATTAAGCAGAAATCAATACAAAATAAAAATTTATCAGATTTATTATTTCCATTTAATTTTATAACAAATAAGTATATTACAGTATAATACAGTAAATAACATAGTGACGCTTAAACTCATAAATGAGGTAGGCAAGGCAGACAGTCTTAAACTTTTAAACATTGATATCTATTTTTTGAATTATAAATACTTTCAATTTCAATTTAATTTAACACCAATCGGTGCACAATGTTTTTGGTTAACCTGTCTTTAGCTAACACAAATAGATTCGACGGTTTCCCAACACGTGAACACGCAACATATAGTTGCCCATGAGAAAAACATGTATTTTCCAAATCTAAACCACAAATGGACATTGTTTGACCTTGAGATTTATTTATAGACATGGCGAAAGCTAAACGAATTGGAAACTGTAGCCTTTTGAAGGGTATGGTGAGAATCTGATGGTATCATCGGAATACGTGGCAGCAGGACCATTTTTCCTTTAAACTTCCCAGCCAAAATGGTTGCTTCAAGAATGTTTCCAGTGATCTTTTTGATGACCAAACGCGTACCGTTACATAATTGAGGTGGATTCAAATTACGGAGGAGAATAATAGGGGAACCAATCTTTAATCGAAGATTATGTGGTGGCATTCAGGGATATCTAATGAATTTAAAAATTCAATCGGAAAATTTATACTTTCATTTTCATCAACAACAGTATCGATTGATTTAAAAGACATCGAATCGCCTGGTAACAACTGTTGTATCTGGAAGTTAATTTCGTCAACATCAACGTTTTTGGCTGCCAAAATCGCCCGTTGACTGAGCCATTCATGATTCAAATAATTATTAAATTATAAAGTTTTGATCAATGAAGCACAAATAAGTAAAAAACAGGTTTAATTTAACTGTATTATCTTCATTATAATATGAATGCAATTTACACTTCAGTCTAAGTAACACGTGGCCAGCTATGCTAACACCAAAAATTTAAAAAGTGGAAATAATTGAATTATACGGTATTTCGTTCACTACAAAATAAATTTAATTAATTTTATAGCGTCAACAACACGTGGTAATTATGCTGTTAAAATGTAGCTTATATGACACGTTCGTAGATTTACCATAGCAGCGCCATCTATTGATTACTTACTCAACCCAGTCGAAAGGTATCGACATCTGTTAGAATCATTTGGAGTCAAATGACTGTCAAATAATAACAGACAAATAATTAGCAATAAATTAAAATTGCGACTATAATTTGAGATTTAAACTATCCTATTTCTCAAGTTGGATCGAACTGCACATGGTGTGCGAATTTTATTATAATCGGTTCAGTGGTTTAGGAGTCCATTGAGAACATACATTGTGACACGAGATTTATATATATTAAGATATATATACAATTTTTGCTCGTTAAATAAGAGTAAATTTCATTTTGAAACTCCATTTTACGTTCTTTAATTTAAAAAAAAAATGAGGGGAGAAAATGAAAACTTTTTAAAAACTCAGCGAATAACCCGATCCTTAACCAATTTACACACAATTCCACACACACACGCACACATTCATAACTACCTAAAAAAAAGACCTAAAAGCTTTTGCCTAGGCAAAAAGTGTTTGCCTCGTCCAATAGAAATTGAATAATAAGTCAAAGCTATTTTCAATGTCAAAGATATTTGTACAGGATGGGGCATAAAGATCTGCCACATTTTGAAGAGATATAAAAAATGTATACAAAATTTGGTTAGTTTTTTCATTTCTAGCCTTCTGGGGGTCCACAGAATATGTATACAAAATTTGGTTGGGTTTGGTCGAAAGGGCTAGAATTTTCATTTTTGACGCCCCCCCCCTCCTTTTTTTGTCTGATAATGTTTAAAACACTTTAAAAAAAAAATTTATGTTCTATTTAAAAATATATTCAGTTTTTTCATTATTTATACCTCTTCAAAATATGGTAAATCTTTATAGCCCACCCTGTATTATCAATTAATATACCCCGTATTTAATTTTAATTATTCTAAAAATATTTTTTGAAAATAATTTTTTTTTTTTTTACATTTTTAATTGTAAATTCTGCCGCCAAAAGTTTGATTGATTCACTCTCATCTTATTTTTATAATCTTTGAAAAAATTTTATATGGCCATTATAATTAAAATTAATAATTAATTATTGAATAACTATAGCCTATAGGCCTATACTAATCTCTTGAATCATAGGAACAGTTTGGCGGAGGTTTCATCAAAATCAGCCCATTAGTTCAAGATTTATAAAGTAACAAATATTAACATGCTTCTCGAAAAAAAGCTCTAACGATTTCGCTAAAAATTGGTGAACTTATCAAGTCTCATGAGTTATTAATCGTGTATAAATTTTAATCCGATTGAAATAAAGGAAGAGGATGTAAATTAGTTATGTCGCAAAATAAATATTTTAATCGTTCATATCTCGTCTTCGGAAAGTCGCAGAGCCTTGAAATTTAAAACTTATGCTATCTAAATGGTACATGAAGTACCACAAGATTTTGGCTAAAATAGAAGAACCGGATGTCTATGTTTACTGGTGCCGCTCACTGCAGCTGGGAATATTAATTTAATATTAAGAAAAATAAAAAATTAATTATCGATAAGAAAATGGACTGTAAGTTGTTTTTAATGGAATTTAATATAAATTTTTGGTTTATAAAATATGAATTTTTAAAATTGAATACAAGTGATTTTATGTTAGGATTAAATTAAAACTATATATATAAAAATAAAGAAGTTAAAGGTTCTGCTAATTGCAAAAATCTAAATTGCACAAAATATAAGTAAATTATATATATAAATAAATTATATATATAAGTTAAGGCTATTCCTCTAGTATTAGATAAGAATCGATCGTTATTTTTGAGTTTAAGTCAATTCCTCCATGTCTTTAGCAATAGTTACCAATAATAATCGAAGCGTCAAAAATCTAATGTACAGGGTGCTTCAAAAAAATGTATACACACTTTGAACTTCCATAGAAAATTTATTTACCGTTCTACAAAGTTAAATTTCAGGAAAATAGAAAGCTGAAAGTCCAATGTAAATGAAACATAAATAACAAATGTTAATACTGTTCAAATTGGTGACCTGCAGCATCAATACAATTCTGAGTACGAGTCACCACTGATTCTGTACATCGTATCAAAACGTCCAATGAGATTTCTCTACACACTGCTTGAATCTCATTCCAAAGAATGTCTAGGTTACGTGGTTTACGTTTGTACACCTCATCTTTTACTGTGCCCCACAAGAAGAAATCCAGTGGTGTAAGGTCTGGAGAGCGTGCTGGAAACTCGATTGGCCCCCTGCGTCCTATCCACTGGCCCGACAAATTTTATTAATTACCTAACAATGCTTGCTGATTCCATATTTCCTGCCATTCGTGCATTATACGGTAATGATGATTTTTATTTTCAACAAGATGGTGCCCCGCCGCACTATCACAGGGACGTACGAGCTTACCTGGATCAAAATTTGTCGGGCCAGTGGATAGGACGCAGGCTAATCGTGTATAAATTTTAATCCGATTGAAATAAAGGAAGAGGATGTAAATTGAGTTCATGTCGCAAAATAAATATTTTAATCGTTCATATCTCGTCTTCGGAAAGTCGCAGAGCCTTGAAATTTAAAACTTATGCTATCTAAATGGTACATGAAGTACCACAAGATTTTGGCTAAAATAGAAGAACCGGATGTCTATGTTTACTGGTGCCGCTCACTGCAGCTGGGAATATTAATTTTAATATTAAGAAAAATAAAAAATTAATTATCGATAAGAAAATGGACCGTAAGTTGTTTTTAATGGAATTTAATATAAATTTTTGGTTTATAAAATATGAATTTTTAAAATTGAATACAAGTGATTTTATGTTAGGATTAAATTAAAACTATATATATAAAAATAAAGAAGTTAAAGGTTCTGCTAATTGCAAAATCTAAATTGCACAAAATATAAGTAAATTATATATATAAATAAATTATATATATAAGTTAAAGTATTTAAAAGTTAAGCCAATTGCAAATAATATAATCAAAGTAATAATATAAATTAATTCAATTTAAGATGAAGAAAATGTTCGTATACTTCCGTTTAATTTTAGTAAAGTTAAAGTTTAGTTAATTAATAAACGCCAATTGCAAAATCTAAATTGCACAAAATATAAGTAAATTATATATATAAATAAATTATATATATAAGTTAAAGTAATTTAAAGTTCATTAATAAACGCCAATCGCGTTTTTAGCACAATTGCCAAACATATAATATATAGCCAGATGATCGCAGCGGGCAACACAATTCAATCTATTCTCTATTTGGTTGTAAATCAAATAAACAAATAGAAAAAAAACTCAAGATCAATCTAAATTGATGAAAAAACAAATAAAAATATGCTTGCGATCTATCTGCTATTATCATGAATTTTGGGCACTCAACAATTCATATTAACGCTCTCTGCGTAGGTTCAAAAACAAATGTTGCTTATCGGTTTATCACAATAATTAATTAGTCATCTGGTTGGTTGTCTTTTGCCTGATTGGGAGTCTGATTGGGAAAGAAACAAAATAAACAGATTAATAAACTCAATTAATTAAGGTAAAGCAAATATAGAAACATAATCCAGAGATGAAGAAAAAAACCTTTTACCTGATTGGGAGAGAAAACAAGATGCGATTACATTGTAAAATTCAACAATTTTCCGGTATTCGAGGAGCTATCAAAGAAATAGGATCATTCTTTAACGACATCAGAATAAAGAATGAGTTTAAGATAAATTAGTACTAAGGTTAGAAAACAGGCAATGAAAATAGAAAGAAGATAGCAATTAGTGCCTCAAAATATCAATGCATACAGCCCCATCTATTTTCCCATTTGACACGGCGGTAATTTTGAAAACGAATATTTCGCGAGGTCTATTTGCCAGCACCATTTACGTTCGTAAGAATGTACACCCCTGCGTTTTACAACCACAAATCTCAAGGTTACGAAATTAGATATAATTTGAAGACCTCCACCCATTAGAAAGTACATATATCAATAGAAAAATGTTTCACTTTTGTCGGGCATGGATTCCAAGCACACATTTTTTTTATTTAATTCTGAATCCAAATAAAAATCGACCTTTTTCTCAAAATTGTAAATTAAAAATAATATTAATATATACTTTTAACTGAAGCAAATAGTTGTTGTGACCCTCGAGAATTCTTTCCTTGAATATAAATATAATTATTTTAAGGGCAATGTTTGGCGGTCCCTTTGATGCTCGAAGGCACCTTTTTGACAATAGGAGAGCGGAGTTTACCATCGCTTCCTGTCAATAAATATGAAATGGCTCTTAAAGCAAATCGTAAATAATTGTCAATGCCTTTTGGCTCCAGATGTTGATTTGTAAATGTCATTTTAGCGGGAGAAATGTCTAGAGATTAAATTTCCAGAAATGGAAATTTCCCAAGAAAGGTCACGTGGTTTGGAAGTCCCTCCCTTAAAAAAGGCAGTGGTCAATGATTAAGATGTACTCTTACTCATTAGGAAATTGACGAATCGGGAATATTTCTTGTGGAAACTCCCAGAGATGACAGGCAGGTTTTGACATAGTTCAAAGAGTTCGAGTTAGTTCAAATTTGCAGTTGAGAGAGGACAGTTCGAATCTGAAGCCCAGTTGGGGTGGTCAGTCAGTTGTTAATTTGGAGTTAAGAGATGAGGCTCTCCAGCCATCAGTTTTGGATAAAAGTGTATTTATAATTAACTAATAAAAATAATCAAAAGTAAATAATGCTCTTTCTTTGAACAATCTCTCCCACTTCAATTAAATCATCAACCAGCACCAGGGCTTAAACAGGTCGGATCGCTTGGGCCCGTTACCAGACCCTTTACGGAGAGTAATCTTCGAGATAAATGTACAAATCGCCAACCTTTCTCTGGTCAAGAAGGGTTGCAACCAAAACCAATAGTGTGTCGCAACATAGTTACCGAGCATCGTTCGGTGCTCCAAAGACTAGAATTTTAAACCCTGAAGAAAGAAAGAAGATCTTTCGAAAAGTCGATTTTTAATATAATTAAAATGACGTTCCAATAAGTTTATTCGGAATTTGTACTTTTCGTTATCTGTAAAAGCTGCCTTGCAAACATATCTCTAATCATTTTTACTTTATCCAATGCGAAGCATGGGGGAAAGTATTGTAATCGGTCTGGCGGCAAGCGCGACTTCAAAGGGTCCTCAGGTAAAAACTACGGAACCCAAGGACTCAATTAAGGTCACAAATTGAAGTATTCAATGAGATTGAATTTTAGCACGTGACGGTTTTGCCAAAAAATTACCTGGAATCTCGCCGAGAGGCCAAAAAGTACCATTTTTTTTGGAAGTGCGTGGGGATGGATGGATGTATGTATGTGTGTTATCGTTTTTTCGTCCACGATTTTTTCCACACCGTTGCACTGATTGAATTGAAATTGAAAACCTACCATTATTTTAACAAAATGAAGAGCTGATTAGTTTTTGGTACATATCGGCCCACAAACATTAGTACTTTATTTAAGTACTTTTTAGTTTTTTCTAAATATCTTGAAAATGACTTAACCAATTTTGATGATTAAGTACCTTGGGGACCACAAAAAAGGTTAAATAAAGATTTTAGTAAAATCATATTTTAAAGTACCTCAGTTTTCAGTAGAGGTTGCCATTAATAGTCAAAACATCAAAAATGGAATGCAATAAGGCTATTCCTCTAGTATTAGATAAGAATCGATCGTTATTTTTGAGTTTAAGTCAATTCCTCCATGTCTTTAGCAATGGTTACCAATAATAATCGAAGCGTCAAAAATCTAATGTACAGGGTGCTTCAAAAAAATGTATACACACTTTGAACTTCCATAGAAAATTTATTTACCGTTCTACAAAGTTAAATTTCAGGAAAATAGAAAGCTGAAAGTCAATGTAAATGAAACATAAATAACAAATGTTAATACTGTTCAAATTGGTGACCTGCAGCATCAATACAATTCTGAGTACGAGTCACCACTGATTCTGTACATCGTATCAAAACGTCCAATGAGATTTCTCTACACACTGCTTGAATCTCATTCCAAAGAATGTCTAGGTTACGTGGTTTACGTTTGTACACCTCATCTTTTACTGTGCCCCACAAGAAGAAATCCAGTGGTGTAAGGTCTGGAGAGCGTGCTGGAAACTCGATTGGCCCCCTGCGTCCTATCCACTGGCCCGACAAATTTTATTAATTACCTAACAATGCTTGCTGATTCCATATTTCCTGCCATTCGTGCATTATACGGTAATGATGATTTTTATTTTCAACAAGATGGTGCCCCGCCGCACTATCACAGGGACGTACGAGCTTACCTGGATCAAAATTTGTCGGGCCAGTGGATAGGACGCAGGGGGCCAATCGAGTTTCCAGCACGCTCTCCAGACCTTACACCACTGGATTTCTTCTTGTGGGGCACAGTAAAAGATGAGGTGTACAAACGTAAACCACGTAACCTAGACATTCTTTGGAATGAGATTCAAGCAGTGTGTAGAGAAATCTCATTGGACGTTTTGATACGATGTACAGAATCAGTGGTGACTCGTACTCAGAATTGTATTGATGCTGCAGGTCACCAATTTGAACAGTATTAACATTTGTTATTTATGTTTCATTTACATTGGACTTTCAGCTTTCTATTTTCCTGAAATTTAACTTTGTAGAACGGTAAATAAATTTTCTATGGAAGTTCAAAGTGTGTATACATTTTTTTGAAGCACCCTGTATAATAGAATGGTCATTCCTCGACTTAAATGAGAATCGATCATTATTTTTGAATTAAAGTTAACATGAACTGCAAATAGCAAGTGATATCTGATTAATAATAAAGGAATAAACATATTAATATTTCAAATGAATTTGGATAAAGTTTAGCAACGATCCGTTGCAGTTTATTTTTTTAATTTTCTGAGCCCTCTTGATTTGTGGTCCCCAAGGCGCATTGTTATTCCAAGAATTCAAGTTATTTTAAATCTGAATATATTATGTATTAGTATATAAGTATATAATTTATTTAATCCGACTTAGATGAGTTGAGGTATATTTCCTGGAATGAACTCCCCCGTAGAATTTTGTTTACTTAGCCATCTTGTTTGATCTACTCAATTAAACAAGAATAGGGGGATTTCCTTTCAACACCTCTGCGATGAGGTTTTGTTTAAGAAGTGGGGGGGGGGGTGTTTTTGTGGGCGGGTGTTCACTGTTCAAGGGCGGGGGCGGGGGCGGAAATGAACCAAGACTGATTAAATATCCACAAAGAATCACACTGAAGTGGAATAGAAAATATCGAGTAAACTCAAAACTGTGATTTCAAGCAGAATAATATTATCATGATTTTTAATTGAATTTTGCAAGATATTCTGGATTGAATTTATAAAAGCTTTACTTTGAAATGAATCGATTCGTTAAAAAATAAATAGAAATTAAATGAATTGCTTACTGTGAGTTATTTATTTATTTATTTATTTGTTCGATGAAAAAAAAATTAAGAAAAAAATATAAAAAAATCAATTCATTCAATCTTCATTTTAGTAAAAAATAAAAAAACAAGTAGTAAGTCGAATTCGTAATTTTCAATGGTTCATTTTCCTGTCTTTGTATAAAGCATTTATACTGGGTTTTTCCCTGAACATTTTCCCATATAAACACGAAAAACCCCTGATATTTCACCTAATCCCTGGTAGGAAATGCCCGGGTTAACCATGGGACGAGGCCCGCCCCAGGCCTGGAAAACCAGGTCTGCCTGCCCAGTCCTGGATCTAGGCTTAGCTAATCGTCATTGCCCAGCTTCAACCAAGCCTTGTTTGAAGCCAGGCTATGACCATGGGACGAGGCCCGAGCCAGGCCTGGAAAACCAACCTGTAATCATTCCTGCTCTGCTTCAGGCTAGGATCGGTTGTTAATCCCAGCCTGGCCCAAGGCTTGGGCAGGCTTGAAGCGGGCCTGGGGCAAGCCTTATTCAGTGGTCACTGCCTACCTGGGATATTGCAAGACTAAATTTCTCAAAATGCTTACTATACCATATATCCATAAAGAGAAACATAGAGGTTGTTCTCTGCTTGAAGCAAATAAACATACATACATATATACTATATAGGTTTTGTACTGACCCCATGAATAATAATAATATTTATATTTAAAAAAAGACTGATGATGAAGGCCAAGCCTTCGAAACTAGAGTCTCAAACAAATCTATATAATAAAAATGAATTTCTGTTTCTTTGTAAGCGCAGATCTCACAAATGCCTCGACCGATTTGGCTAATTTTTTTTTAAATGTTCGTAATAGTCTAATTCAGGTTAATACGTAAATAAAATTGGAAAAGTTGCCAGGAAAATTGGAAAATTCAGGAAAAACTAAAAAAAATTCAGGTTAGCCAACATAGCTTGCCAAACAATAAAAGAACTAAACTAGCAAACTAAACATGTGTTGGCGGCCCTGTTTGTCAGATTTTTTTAGTGTCATTCATTCTCAATAGTTCTAACCACATTATCGTTGAAGAAGAATTTAATAATGAAACAAAGATTAAAAAAACTATCTATTTTTTTTAAAGTACATTTAAAAACAAAAATTTAAAAAATAAATTTCAACGGATCGTTGCTAAACTTGATCCAAATTCATTTGATATATTAATATGTTTATTTCTTTATTATTAATCAGATATCACTTGTAATTTGCAGTTCATGTTGACTTTAATTCAAAAATAATGATCGATTCTCTTTTAACAGTCGAGGAATGACCATTCTACATTCGATTTTTGACGTTTCGGTTTTTATTGGTAGCCATTGGTGAAGACATGGAGGAATCGACTTAAAATCAAAAATAACGATCGATTCTTATCTAATACTTGAGGAATAACCTTATTGCATTCCATTTTTGATGTTTTGACTATTAATGGCAACCTCTACTGAAAACCGCGAAGAATCGACTTAAAATCAAAAAGGCTAAATTCTTTTATGATAAACAACTCCAAGCTTGAGAATAAGATAATTTTTTATAAATAGATTGTATATACTTTTATGTCTAGCAAAATGAATAGTAATTGTAATTTTCAAGTCTTCTCATCTATAATAATACCTACATATAATATAACTTTTTTTTATTTTCCCCTTAATGATAACAAGTGGATTTTTAATACATTTTAAATATTTGTTTCATCTTATTTGTATGAGTGTATATTGCAGTTAAATAGAATCTCAAATTATATATATTTAAGACTTTATAATAAAACAATTATATTTATTCTCTGTAACTAATAAAACATAAATAAAGCAGCCACGTGGGGTCCAGGGGCGAAGCCCCTGGCCAGCAAAAGGCCCGCCTTCGCTTGAAGCTAGTAAATAATATATATACATATATATATATATATATGTATATATATATTTGATAAATAGATTTTTAACTTCAAATTCGGACTTGTCCAAATCAAATGCAGGATATTAAAAATCAAATCCGGACTTTTTCATTTCAAATTTAGGATTTTATAAATCAAAATCAGACATTTTCAAATCAAATTCAGAATTTCTTTAAAACCATGCATACATTTACATTTTAAATTATAGCTTTTTACCTGAAAACGTTTTCTGGAAGTACAAAATTCAATCTTGAAATGTTTTAGTTAAAGACCTGAAAATTGGTACGCAAATATCTTACAATCCAGTAAATTTTATATTTTAGGTTTTTACCTGAAAACGTTTCCTGAGAGTTAAATTATAATAAATTAAAACTTTTTATTAACTATAACTTTTTTCTATTTTTTCAACTGTTTATTAATAAATTCTGAATTTGATTTGAAAAAGTCTGATTTTGATTTTTAAAATCTTGAATTTGATATGGAAAAGTCCGAATTTGAAGTTAAAAATCTATTTAACAAATATATATATACGTATATATATTATTTATTTGTTTGAGACTCTAGTTTCGAAGGCTTGGCCTTCATCATCAGTCTTTTTTAATTATAAATATTATTTTTCATGGGGTCAGTATCGCGTGGATATTGAAACATTTTCTGCTTTTACTCAGCCGATAAGCTAGTCAGAATTAAAATTACTATATAATTTGACATGTCTACAAATGCACTTTGCAGATCAATATACAATCATTTTCCATTCCATTCTGAAAAAACTACAAAACCCACAGTCAAGTCTCGTTATTCAATTTCAAATCAAAAAATATAATTCAAAAATAATTAGCAATTAATTAAACCATTTGTGCTGATATCTTAGGAAAATGATCTAATAATCATTTAACAATTAAAATGATTATTAAAAAAACAAACAAATTATATTTTTTGAATAAAATTGCATTTTAAAACCTGAAGATCTAGAGCTAGAAAGCCGAAAAAACAAATCAGTTCACATGTCTTGAGATCAAACTACAGTATATACAGGGTGTCCCGTATCAGAAAGATAAAGACTTAATTTATTGATTAGTACTAAAATTTATAAAAAATTGATAATTTTCAAAATTTCGGAAGGAGTTGAAGACAGGGCCAGATGGAGTCGCGTTTCGCTATATCTATCTACCTACATTAGACCAGGCCAAAGAATTAAAATATAAATGCCCCGTGAGACAATAGACTTTCATTTTCTTTTTTTGTAATTTTCTCAAGAATCTATCAGGCATGTGTCAATAGAGAGAGAGAAGTCGCCGTCAATATTGGTGTTGAGATCATCCGTTTCCTGTCCTCCCTTTCATTTTTTTAACATTATCTCCAGACCTATTTGGCTATAAATACTTAACTTTACTATTCCTAACGAGTTGAACCATTTGACACATACACCATGTTGATTAGTGCCTGGACAATTCTCACCTTAATTCCAAGTGTGTTTTCATTGAATCTCGATTTAAAGGAGAAGAAGAATCTTCAAGTAACAAAAAAGGTACTGTATACTATATGTACTTATTTCTATTATTTCATCACTAGTAGATTTTATATAAAAAAAAAAAACTAAACTCATTTAAATATTTAAATAGTATTTTATAGTAATATTTTATTCAAAAAAAAAAAAATAAAAAAAAATAAAGTAAATTTATTTTGGACCATTTTTGAAGAAGTTATTAGCGAAAACCCGAAATTCGATATCTTTTAAGCCGGTTATCAATAAAATTTCAAAATTTCCCAGGAATAATTCTTTGATGGGTACTAAATAATGCCAAAAAAATCAAGGAAATCCAAAATTAAAATTTTTCAAACTGTCAGATTTCGCTTGGAATGCCCCATATCCAAACTGGCTTAAATTATTATATTAAATCGCAGTGCAAGATGCCCGCCGAATGCGGTCTTCGCAGCTGGTAGTTATATACTAAATATTTCCCCCCACCATGTACGTTCTTCCCAAATGAACTTTACTTATACATTTGTTTCCAATTTTATATTTAGTTTTCTTTTGTAACTCCTGATGATGGGCTCATAACCCGAAATATATATCGAGATAAAAACTCAAAACATATATTTGTTTTATTTGTGAAACCCAACTAGAAAAATATATTTTTACTTATTATCTATTAAAATGTTTCACCTAGAACCGACACCAAATTCTTTAAAGATTATATACTAAAAAAGTAAAGATTTGAGCATCTTATTTTTGAAAAGAGTTGGAATGTTTTTTCAAAAATGAGCTTGGGTTCAGATTAACAAATCAATTTTAAACGAGAAAGAATTTAATTTTTAGGACAGAATCTAAGATTTTAATAGAAATATTATTGAATTGCGATATCAGAGGGGATTCATCCCCCAGGAGTCGAACCTGAGAACTAACTTGCTTTCCGGGCAATCTTTGATGTGCCATTTAGTATTTTTTTATTTTCTGATTATTTATTTGCCCACCATCTTTTTCAAAAAAAATTAAATTACAAAAAACAGATTTCCCTTTTAACCTTAATCACGGGGTTTAACTTAATTTCATCATTCTCCCTTATAAATATTCATAAAAATAAGTATTTTAATAAATTTTAATAATTTAATAATTTTAATAATTTAATAAATTTTATTAACAAAGAGCACAAAAAACACAATTTGAACTTCAAAAATATCCATTTTGTATATTTAATCTTTCTTTCAATGATACTTAATTCAAAATGATTTATTTTATTGATATTTCAAATGGAATTTGATCTTTTATTAAAACTTTATTTAAATGTAAAGTGATATTGAAAAAGTTGAATAATTTGTAATTGTAACTTTTAATTTAATTTTAACTAATTTTTTTTTTAATAAAATTCAAAAATTATCAACAATAAAAGTAAAAATTTGAGCATCTTATTTTTGAAAATAGTTGGAATGTTTTTCAAAAATATGCTCGGGTTCAGATTAACAAATTAATTTTTAAAAAGAGAAAGAATTTAATTTTTAAGACAGATTCTAAGATATTAATAGGAATATTATTAAATTTCGATATCAGACGGGATTCATCCCCCTGGAGTCGAACCTGAGAACTAACATGCTTTCCGGGCAGTCAGCTCACAACCTAAAGACAAAAAACCTCTCTCTGAATCGCAATATTTGATATAAGCATAGAAATTCTTCACTCCATTAATATATAACGGAAATTAAAAAATTTAGCTTAAAATGAAAAAAAGTTTTTCATACAAGTCCTCCTATTTAAATATAAAAGTAAAGATATGAGCATCTTATTTTTGAAAATAGTTGGAATATCTTAGATTTTGTCCTAAAAATTAAATTCTTTCTCTTTTTAAAAATTGATTTGTTAATCTGAACCCGAGCATATTTTTGAAAATCATTCCAACTCTTTTCAAAAATAAGATGCTCAAATCTTTACATTTATATTAAAATAGCAGGACTTGTATGAAAAACTTTTTTTCATTTTAAGCTAAATTTTTTTAATTTCCGTTATATATTAATGGAGTGAAGAATTTCTATTATATCAAATATTGCGATTCAGAGAGAGGTTTTTGTCTCGAGAGTGTGAGCTGACTGCCCGAAAAACAAGTTAGTTCTCAGGTTCGACTCCTGGGGGGATGAACTCCTCTGATATCGCAATTTAATAATATTTCTATTAAAATCTTAGATTCTGTCCTAAAAATTAAATTCTTTTCTCGATTATATACTAAAACGTTAGAAATAGGGAAGATTTTATTTTCACCGAAATATAGTTTGTATTTACATTTTTAATAATATTTAACGCAACACAAATAACAAGTAGGTAATTGTGTTAGTCTAGAATTAATTAAAATACTTATTTTTATGAATATTTATAAGGGAGAATGAAGAAATTAAGTTAAACCCCGTGATTAAGGTTAAAAGGGAAATCTGTTTTTTATAATTTAATTTTTTTTGAAAAAGATGGTGGGCAAATAAATAATCAGAAAATAAAAAATACTAAATGGCACATCAAAGAACAAAGTTAATAAACAAATAACAAGTGCTTTTAACAAATTGCCCATGTGTGAGTGAGTGAGGGAATCAACAACATGCAAAATACTACATTGAGAGATTTTATTCTCTTCTTTATATTTTTGGATTTTATTTTATTGTTATATTTATTCTCTGAAATTTTTGTTCGATCTAGACCAAAAATTTAGTACACTTTCTCTTTAGAATAATGTTAAATTGCTGAATAATCAACTAAATAAAATCTTATCTACTCTTATTAAACGAGCAAAAATTGTTTATATATATTTGTATATATAGTATATTTGTATCTTAGTTCTATTTTGAAAACGGCTCTACCGATTTTGATGAAACAAATTCTATTAACAAGTTTTGAGGATGAGAAAGCGGTCTGGCTAAGTCTGGACCTCGACAAATTTAATCTTAATTGATCTTTTCTTAATTAAAAGAATTATTGATAGATGAAAATCTCAATAAAAAAGTTTGTTTACATTTTTTTCAATTATCTTTTATTTTTAATTGGTTTTTTAATTTTAAAAACCCACTAATAGGTTATAGCAAATATTAATATATTATATTAGAATTAGGAATTTTTTGTTTGTTTTTAATTAACAGGTGTCTAAATCATAACAAAACAGGTGTGTTTACAAATAAATTGGTTTAAGTGGCTTTTTTTATATAACTTGGAAACAAATCTTATTTAATTTTATGTTTTTATTTCAGATCCTATACGATTATTTTTTTCCTATTTATTTTTTTATAATGTTTATCAATATGAGCGAATGTGGGCAAATTGGTGTACGAGTAAACAAATATACACATAATATGTAGACCATTAGAAAGCTAAGAAATGCAAAATCTGGGTCCGGGGGAGGGTGGATGTGGGAGGTGCAGGATGTGGGATGAAGTTGTTGGGGATCCGGGGGTGGGAGGCGCGGATGGGGTGGGGTGGGGGTGTTGTGGTGGGGGGCAGGGGTTACCGTGCATCGCTCGGTGGCTCCATGTACTTTTATTAATTGAGCAATTCTTGTACATATATAGAATCGGTTTATCGAAAACGGCTCTAACGATTTGGTTGAAATCTACGGGTTTGGGTGTTTTTGGATTGACATTTTGATCTGTCACGGTCTCATCTTCGGCTAAGTTGTTTTTGATGGATTTTTTGTTAATTGAAATAATTATTTACAGGTGTTTGTTTGAATACAAAATTATAATTACATTTTTTTCAATTTTTTTTAATAAAATTAATTGGTTTTTTTATTTTAAATTCCACTAATAGATCGTTATAAATATTATTATATATTAGAATTTGCCAATTTAATCAATTAAAGGTATTTTTTTATAAAAAAATTTATTAGAATATCAATTTCATTCTCTTAAAAAATTCGAAAATTCGAAAAATCGTGGCACTCCTTCTTCAGGATTTAATAGGGTCAACGAAAGAACCTCGGTGTATATTAATATTATTTTTAATTGCAATTACTTTCAAAACTTTGTGGCCAGTAATAATATCTCTTGATGATGGCCATATCGGGTGTAAACGTTGGTAAAAATATCAATTATGTTTTATTTCAATTTTATTTTATTTTGGCTGTGATTAAAAATCGACCTTTTTTACCTAAATTTAAAATTAAAAAATAATATTAATTTATCGCTTTTAACTTAATTAAATAAACTGCAACGGATCGTTGCTAAACTTTATCCAAATTCATTTGAAATATTAATATGTTTATTCCTTTATTATTAATCAGATATCACTTGCAATTTGCAGTTCATGTTGACTTCAATTCAAAAATAATGATCGATTCTCATTTAACAGTCGAGGAATAACAATTCTACATTGGATTTTTGACCCTTCCATTATTATTGGTAACCATTGCTGAAGACATGGAGGAATCGACTTAAAATCAAAAATAACGATCGATTCTTATCTAATGCTAGAGGAATAACCTTGTTGCATTCCATTTTTGATGTTTTGACTATTAATGGCGACCTCTACTGAAAACGTGGAAGAATCGACTTAAAATCAAAAAAGACTAAATTCTTTTTTGGTAAACAACTCAAGCTTGAGTTGTTTGCCATAAAAGAATTTAGTCTTTTTGATTTTAAGTCGATTCTTCCACGTTTTCAGTAGAGGTTGCCATTAATAGTCAAAACATCAAAAATGGAATGCAATAAGGTTATTCCTCTAGTATTAGATAAGAATCGATCGTTATTTTTGATTTTAAGTCGATTCCTCCATGTCTTCAGCAATGGTTACCAATAATAATGGAAGGGTCAAAAATCTAATGTAGAATTATTATTCCTCAAGTAATAGATGAGAATCAATCGCTATTTTTGATTTTAAGTCGATTCCTCCATGTCTTCAGCAATGGTTACCAATAAAAACCGAAACGTCAAAAATTCAATATAGAATGGTTATTTCTCAAGTACTAGATGAGAATCAATAGCTATTTTTGATTTTAAGTCTATTCCTCCATGTCGTCAGCAATGGTAACGGATAAGAAAACAACGCGGTTGCTATGGTTACTTATAAAATTTCCTCCCAAATTTTTAGCATTTCACAGCGAGAAGCCTAACAATTCTTACTTAAGTTAGGTTAAATGAGCTATGTTAAAACGATCAATTGAATAAATTTTAAAGAATTTAAAATTAAAAAAAAAGTTCTATTTTACTATAGAGTAAAGTACTTTAAAATATGATTTTACTAAAAACTTTATTTAACCTTTTTTGTGGTCCCCAAGGTACTTAATTAGGATATTAAATTTCATCAAAATTGGTTAAGTCATTTTCAAGATATTTAGAAAAAACTAAAAAAGTACTGAAATAAAGTACTAATGTTTGTGGGCCGATATGTACCAAAAACTAATCAGCGCTTCATTTTGTTAAACTAATGGTAGGTTTTCAATTTCATTTCAATCGGTGCAACGGTGTGGAAAAAATCGTGGGCCAAAAAAGCGATAACATACATCCATCCATACATCCATCCCCACGCACTTCCAAAAAAAAATGGCACTTTTTGGCCTCTCGACGAGATTCCAGGTAATTTTTGGCAAAACCGTCACGTGCTAAAATTCAATCTCATTGAATACTTCAATTTGTGACCTTAATTGAGTCTATGGGTTCCGTAGTCTTTACCTGAGGACCCTTGAAGTCGCGCTTGCCGCGAGACCGATTACAATACTTTCTCCCATGCTTCGCATGCGTGAAAAAATTGAACGGCGTTTCGGCCTAGATCATTATTCTACCCACAAATGTCTCAATATCTACAACAATAGCACCACCAACAACAATAACGAAATTGTTTATTTGTTTACTTACACATTTACTTATAATTTTACTTACAATACCAACAACAATAAAATTGCTTATATGTCTACATGTTAATAATCTCGAATTAAAAATCTTTTTCTAAGGTAAATGTGAGACGATTTAAAAACAAAATGATAGAAATTTTGATAGTAAGTTTAAAAATAAATAAAATATTATTGTTTAAATCAGACTATGTATTCACCTTTTGATTCTTTCGATGAAAAGTAAGCCGATTAGGAATTTTTTTGTGCAACATTAAATTCATGTGGATGAATTAATTGAGGTCTACTCGAAACACCAAATGATAAGTAATTAACCTATGAAAGAATTAAATTATAATTAATCAATGAGTTTTGTATGATATAGCAATAACTACTACCACAAGTCCAACAAATTTCACCACCAAGAAAGCTAAGATGGAATTTTTACAAAAGAATTACCCTTCTATAAGAAGTTAATGAAAAATAAAAAGGGGAGTAAAGAAAATATTTTGTAGAAACGTTTCGTTAATCGTATCCAAATTTATAATTGTTAGTTGGAATCGTAGGAAACTGGAAAATTAAAATTAAAAACTGAGAGTGTAAATAGTATCCCATTAAAGAAAGAGCATTTTTTAACAGAACTAGAGATAATCAAAGAAATAGCTATAAATAATGGTTATGAAAGCAATTTAATAGATCAAATATTAAAAGGTAAATTTCAAAATCAAATTTAAATTTAATCTATTCACAAAATTCCCAAATTAAAGATCTGCCAAAACTAATATTACCATATTATGGTAAGATGTCCGAAAAAATAAAGCATAAATTAAAATCTTTAGGGTCCGCGACAATCTTTAGATCACCATATACATTAGGAAGTGAATTAAGTCAAATTAAAGATAAAATTCCCGAAATGAAAAATCCGGTGTATATAAATTGACATGCCAAGATTGCAATGCAACTTATATAGGAAAAACGGAAAGAAATTTATCTATTACGATCAATGAACACAAGAGAGCCTACAAATTAAAATATGAAAATTATGCATTTGCAGAGCATTTAAATGCTAACAATCATAGTTTTCCAGATCAATCCAAAATTAAATTGATCAAAGAAGTCAATGACCCCTTAATTCTTTCTTTAAAAGAATCCATTGAAATTTTAAAATCCTTGGAAAAAAGCCCAATTGAATCTTTTAAATGAAAAACTAGAAATTATCAATGACCCTTTTTAAAAACATTCAATTCATTCAGGTAAAACTCTTTAGAAAATGCCTAAACAAAAGAGTAACCCAGATATTGCTCCAGTTATATTCTAATCTCCCAAGAGGAAACATGAAGAAAAAGACATTATATATTTTTCAAAATTTTCAATGTATAAATCTTAATTTGTAACTAATTTGAAATATTTGTGATAGACTGATGATGAAGGCAATGCCTTCGAAACTATAGTCTCTAGAAATAATTAAAAATTATTTTATTTAAAAAACAGAAGACTCTCTCATTTTATTTTATTTTTAACCTAAAATAAAAACAATTCTGTTACCATCGACAGTGAAATCTTTTATTCAACTAATTTAAAAACTGAGAGTTTTACTTTTAACACTAGAACGCCCGAAGCCGTCAATTTGACGGTTTTCACATTTCATTTCTCTTTCATTTCGTTACTATTTAAGTTGGAATTTTGAAACTCGCTGACTTTTAATCATTTTTGAATAGCTTTCTAATAAAAAAAAAAAAATAGCACCCTATGAATTTTTATTTAGGAGAAAATTATGAATTTACCAAGAACGCCCAAAAGCCGTCAATTTGACGGTAACACTTTTTTACCCCATTTTTATATTTTAAATTAATTTTTCAAGTACGAATAATTCCCATTCTTTTTTTGGATTATTTCCATCCTTTTTGACCCTCGGATTTGTTCCTGCTTTTTTTTTAATTTACAATCTTCCTTGAAAAACTTGGGGTAAAATAAAAAAATTATGTTTCTTTATATTAATTTTTTTATCTTTTGATGATTCACTTTATTATTTTACAACATTTCGAGGGAACCTACTGTTTTGAAATCCATATAATATGGTATATATATGTCGAGCCCCTAGTCTTGCCATTTTATTTTTGTTCCGCCCTTAGAATTATCAACAACAAATTTCTCTCTCAATTTCTCGTGAGTTTTTTGGTATATTTGTTTTTTTATTTCAATATTATTTATAATAATATAATATTTATAATAATAACATATAATATAGAACTACTGGTTTTGTTAATGATAATACTTCATAAATAGAGCATGTTAATTTTTCATTTCATATCATTAATGATTATTAAAATGTAATATATTAATATGTATTTTTAATATTTAAATTGATAATAGAATTATATTTTTTATTAGAAAAAATAAAAAAAATATTAAATAAAATGAAACAGAATGATTTTATTTAGTTTGAGAGTTGAAAAATGCAAGTCGTCAAATTGACGGCATCCGGGCGTTCTAGTGTTATGAGTCGGGCGTTTTGTCGTTTATTTTTCGACTTCCTCAGAGGCTCACTCTGTAACTCAATTGACCATTATTGATGAAAAAAACTATGAGAAATAACATGGTATCTTTTTTAAATCTTTTTTCATTAAAACACCTTCTCAATTTCCATTAAAATACATTCATAATTAACAATTAAAATTAAATTAAAACAATTAAAGTTTTATTTGTTTATTTAATATAATTGTTTTAATTTTAATTTTAATTGTTAATTATGAATTTTTAAAAGAATCCTAGGGAGTTGGACCATAATTTAAATCAAACGCAAAGTTTCTTAATTAAATGGGCCAAACGTTTCGTTAGAGTCACGCTCATTTTATAAACTTATTTGTCAGGAGTTCTTACTATAAGAAAAAACATTCCAAAGAGTATGTCTTCACCGAATCATCAATTTGTTATCAAAACAATATAAAACATTAAAAAAACAATTGTAATTATTATAACGAAGATGTTTTATATTGTCTTGATAACAAATTAAATACATTGGTGAATACATACTCTTTGGAATGTTTTTTCTTGTACTAGGTACTCCTGACAAATAAGTTTATAAAATAAGCCACTGGGGAAGCCGCTAATCAATGACGAAACGTTTGGCCCATTTAATTAAGAAGATTTAAATTCTGGTCCAACTCAATACGATCCTTTTAAAAATTCATAATTAACAATTAAAATTAAAATTAAAACAATTATATTAAATGAACAAATAAAACTTTAATTGTTTTAATTTAATTTTAATTGTTAATTATGAATGTATTTTAATGGAAATTGAGAATATTTTTTAATGAAAAAAGATTTAAAAATGATTCAATATATCATCATAGTTTATCAATTGTCTATTGAGTTACATAGTGACCTGCTGAGGAAGTCGAAAAATAAACGACAAAACGTCAGACTCATTAAAAGTAAAACTCTCTGTTTTTAATTTAAATTTTTCAGTTTCCTACGATTCCAATTTAACAATTTTGTGGAAAGGGTCTGCAGGAACCCAGGGATGACAATCAAGAATCAAAATCATCTAATTATTTTGCCCCCTTAATTTAGGGAATGTATTAATACTACTAATAATATTAATTATAATATAATACTGATTGTTTTTTAAACACATGTAAGTAGAGTAAGAAGAATTAGGTACAATGAGCTTGTCCTTCAGGGTGGTAGAATTTTTTAGACAGGCAGTGTAAATACTGAAAAAATATTACTCTTCTAATCTTCCGATGAAATCGCAGACAGGTGATGAAAAGTGGAAGTTTCAATATAATTTTCTTGATGTTCGCCATTGGAAGTTACAAAAAACGCAGCCAAAGAAGGCAATGTAGATAACTTAGAAATCTCAAAAATAAACACATATTAGTAGGAACTTTCACTTACTGTAAGCTCAATTAGCCAATGAGCATGTAGTAAGTGAAAGTACAATAGAATAACTTTGTTTCTAATTTAAAAGGGCCTCCACATCTCCCCTTATAGCCCTCCGTTCCTCCACACATGATCCGAATGGGTGGCACCCAAAATCCCGACATGTCAAAATCCAGACGTTATTTTAATATTTACAAAATTATATAGGTATAGGGACCGTGTGTCACGACTTTAGCGCCAAGTGGCGACAAAATGTAAGCTTTGGGGGATGATTTATTAAACGTCCAAGACAAAAAACTAGGCCCCCTAGGCTCCGTGCACTCTTTTTTTTTTTTTTTTTAATGCAATCGAATGCAAGAAGGGGTGCACCAGTAAAGATGTAGCCCCTATGGATCTCGAAAGACCCTTGCATTACCGAAGAGAAGGGAAAGTTGATTAAGTGAGAGGGTGTAGACGTAGGTGTCTGTGCACCCTGGTTTTGAAGGTTTGAAGATCATAGGTGCTGGGAAAGATAGAGGCTGGGAGAGAGTTCCAGTTCCTTGAAGTCATGGGGATATATGCATTCGCGAATGAAGTGGTCCGGCACTTTTCCAATTTAACCGCGAAAGAGTGTTGGGAGTCGGCAAAACGTGTGCTGAGTGAAAAGCATTCTTTGGGGGGGAATTATTGATTTTATCTCATCAGAGCACCTGCCGTGATAGTATCTATAGAAAAGGGAAAGGGCAGAGACATCTCTTCGATGAGCCAGCGAGTCGAGGGAGTCGGTGAGGGTAGAATCGTCAATTAGCCTGACGGCTCGTTTCTGAATTGCATCAAGGGTAGCAAGAGAATATTTTGAGGCTCCTCTCCACATATGAGAGCCGTATTCGAGACAGGGGCGGATTTGGGCCTTGTAGATGGTGAGAAGTTGTGGGGGTTTGTAAAATCGCTTGGACCTGAATAAGAAGCCAATCTTCCTTGCTGCAGATTTCGCCACAGAGGAGATGTGTTCATTCCAAGACAGGTCAGATGCGACAGAGACGCCCAACATGGATAGGCTGTCACACATTTTCAGGGTATTCGAATCGAAGTGAATATCAGGGAAATCTCTATTTTCGCGCCTAGAAATTAGACAACATTGAGTCTATGATGTATAATATTAGGTTCGTACGAAAATAATTTCGTTTATTAAACCTTAACTTTAAAACATATTTCTCTGGTTAGAAAAAACTTTATTAATCAAAATAAAAACCATTCGAAGCAATACACTTTTGCCAACATGAAACATTCCTGTTTCATAAAATTTCCATGTTCTGGAGGCGATTAAGGGCCAGTTGTATGTCGGTTTGTAAAGTATTTGTTAAAGTTAACAAAGGGTAAAACCTTAGAATTCGCCTTGTTCCCGATGGGATGGCCAATCAGATGAAAGTACGTGTCATCTGATTGGTCATCCGGCCGGGCCCAAGGTGAATTCTAAGATTTTACCCTTTGTTTACTTTAACGGAAGACTTTACAAACCTACATACTAATTTGCCCTGCCGTTGAAGGCATTTTTGACACCGACTTGATGTATGAAGCATATCTCCCACAAGAAGTTGTCGAGACGCTTGAAAAAGTGGTAGTCAGTTGGCGAGAGATCCGATGAGTATGGCGGATGAGGCAGAGTCTCATAGACCAGTTCGTTCAACTTCTGCAGCATCTTCTGTGCAACGCCCGGCCGCAGGTTGCACAGAAGACGCCGCAGAAGTTGAACGAACTGGTCTATGAGACTCTGCCTCATCCGCCATACTCATCTGATCTCTCGCAACTGACTACCACTTTGTCAAGCATTTCGACAACTTCTTGCGGAAGACATGCTTCATACACCAAGATGGTGTAAAAAATGCCTTCAACGACTTAATTGCCTCCAGAACACCAGGAATAAATAAACTTGTTTCATGTTGTCAAAAGTTTATTGCTTCGAATGGTTCTTATTTTGATTATTAAAGCGTTTTCTCTACAAAACCGTAATACGTCCAATATTAACATACACAGCAGAGACAAGACCCGACACTGCAAAAACTTCTCAATTATTGGAAACAATTGAAATGAAGACATTACGAAGGATAATGAACGTGACCAGGCTCGATAGAATGAAGAGTGAAGTTATTAGAGAAAATATGGAATACAAAAGGTGGGCGAATGGGTTAAAAGAAGAAGAGGGGAATGGTATGCGCATGAGAGAAGAATGCCAGAAGACCGACTGACAAACAAGCCGGTCGGAATAAGAGGTAGAGGCCGTCCCAAGAAGAGATGGTATGACGTTCTGGAAGAAACAAACCTATAGGTTTAAAAATTAGCTTAATTAGCTTAAAAAAAGCTTAGAAAACAGGAAGTTGCTATTGAAGACATATGTATAGATCATAGCCATGTACGGGTGTGAAACCTGGACAATTAGAAAAGCGGAGAGAGAGAGATTAGAGGCTTTCGAAATGTGGTGCTACAGAAGAATGATGAATATCAAATGGATGGATAAAATTACAAATGAAGAAGTTCTTGGAAGAATCGGAGAAAGAAGAACCTTGTGGAAGAGTCTGAAGAAGAGAAGAGGTCAGATGATAGGGCACACACTGAGACATGGGGGACTGCTTAGGGATATCTTGGAGGGGGAGGTGGGAAAGAAAAGGGGAAGGGGAAGACCCAGATTAGAATATTTCAACCAAATAATTGGTGATATGGGATGCCAGACATTTAGAGAGGTCAAACAGCTGGCGGGGGACAGAGTCGAGTGGAGACGGATTGTTGCATCAAACCAGTCTTAGGACTGTATACTCAATGATGATGATGATGAAGAAGAAGAAGTTTTTTCTAAGCCGAGAAATATGTGTTTAAAGTTAAGGGTTAAAAAACAAATTTATTTTCCTACCAACTTAATATAATACAATATTTGCCCCAATTCCCCCAAATTATTTGAATAAATAAACAGAAGAGAGCGCTTCGGCAGTAGTGCTGCCTCTATATTTAACGCACGGTCCCTATAGTATATATATATATATATATATATATATATATATATATATATATATATATATATATATATATACATTTGACAACATGAACACAAAAAGTATATAATTGAAATATCAAAATAAATTAAATTAAATTTGAAAAAATTCAAATTTAATAGAGATTAGAAAAATTATTTGAAAAGTTAACTTTGATCATGGTGTCCAGCCAATGCACAAACATAGAAAAGCGACAGTTGATAACAAAATAATGACCATTTTTAACCCAAATAGAACTCTCAAGGAATACCTTCGTCGTATTGTACACAATGTTTCTTTCTAAATTATGTGCTTTTTGTATTAATTAGGATAACCAGGTATTAATATGAAATTATTATTATTATTAATTCAAGTGGTAATTCAAATATTTTGAGAGCACTATGGCATCTCTTCCTCTGTGGAAACTGTGGAATCAGAATAACAGATTTGAAATTCGGGATTTTGGGGTTGAATCCGATCCGGATAAGAATAATATAATCTAGCTAAATAAATGCGATTAAAAATATGTACTCACTATATTATACAGAAAATAAATGTGTAGTTAGATGAGAGAGCACCGAAACAGCAACATCAGAATACCATGAAAGAAAAGAAAATGATTTAAAATAAAAAAATGATGATTTATATTAAAGATTTATCAAGTATCAAATAAGAATGCCTACCGTAGTACTGACTTGAGGAAGGCCTGAAGAGAAGCCTCAGCCCCCACAAACCAACCATACCATCTTCATCTAAAATATGAAAAGAAATAAATTAAAAACTATTGCCTTATTTGAAAGAAAAATTAACTGGAAATTCACTAAATACTAACCGAAGAATCCACTTCTTTGCGCCCTGATGGCTTCATGTTCTAATCTACACCTTGAAACTAAAATGGCTCAGATGGCCAACTATAATCTGGTCTTCTTTCTTCAAGCTGGTCTTCTCTCTTGAGACGACCGCGAACGCGTAAAATACACGGTTAGGCTCAGTATGGCCCATAAATCACGGATTTAACACCGAAAACGGGAACGAGAAAACGCGCCCAAACCCGATAGTTTAGTTTTAAGAAGAAAGAAGAGGAAAACACATCACTCATACAAATTACCTAGGATAAGAATCATTTAAAAGATTTCTTATCTACCAAATTCAAATCTCTCCTCCCACCCACACACTCCACACCTAATTTCGAAACGAACTAAGAAGAGGAGAGTTTGAATTGGTTAAAATTAGGATGGGAAACCTACTAGTACATCATAGTATATCCGATCATCATTGAAGTACAGCGTAAGATTCAAGGATTAATGTGCCCCTGCTGAAAAAAGAAACCCTATCGAGGGAACATAGCTAGCCCTACGACACATCTCTCCAAGCGTCTCACCTGTACAGATCAAGAGGCATATGTCCTGTACATTCAGGTTTCCAGGAAAGACTAATGGTCTTTCGAAAAATTAACACAGTCATTCAGATAGAGGATTAAACCGATCTCTCAAGTATTGGTTGCATAGACAGCTGAGCCCTCTCGATAGCTGGAAATTAAAAATAAGCATGCCTATGTCCGGGCACCCCAAAAACCCGGCACATTCGCGTACCTATGGGGTTCTAAGACAACACCCTATGCCAGTCTGAATATCTGAGTAGTCCAATTGTCATTGCAACCGATACTTAAGTAAATCGGAAAATCCATAATTAATAACTAAAAGGCCTAAACCCCACTTATAATTATATCGTTGGCGAAGGCGCAGATATATATATTGTTAAAAAATCGCCCCCTAAAGTCTAATTCCTCACCTAGGAGGAGATATATTCGCGGATTATCAGTATTATTGACTGAACCTAAACTATAAAGGTATATTTGTGGTTGGTTACTCTGTTTAATAAATGTATGTGTCTGTTGTACCTGAAAATAAAACACATAGACACATTGCACACAAAAGAGAAAGAAAAGAAGATAGAAAGAAATCCCTTCCCTGGTAGGTATTAGAGTAGTACTTTCTCTATACCTATTGGACACATCATACATTATTAAACATTGTTAGACCAACCACACACCTTTCTAATCTATTCATTCCTAATTTCTAAACAGTGAAAACCTTTTTGAAGCCTTTTTGATTATCATTTGGATAATCAAAAAGCGATGTCCCTCGGTGGTCGGGTAAGAATGGATGATGGACGGGGGGTTACCTAAATAAAGAGAGAGATACACCCTAACTCGATCCGAGAAGACACGAGATCGAGTTTTACTTACAGAGTTACACTAATCCTAAACCACCCGTCAACATCATCCATTGCTCAGCTTACCACATCCATTCATCCTTCCTGTCTTTTAAGGTAGGTCCGGATTGCATGAATGGGCAGGTGATTGGTAATCGAGATGGTTAAGGGTCACTGAAAATCCTATTCTAATTTTTATTGTGCCAAAATAATAATTTATTTAAATTTTGTAAACTTATTTGAAATTTAAAATTTAATTCAAAAAATAAAACGGAATTTAAAATAAACAAATAAACAAATTTATTTAATTAAAATAAAAATTAAATGAATTTATTGAAATTTTTGAATATTACAATTTTCTAAATACTACATGAGGGATTATGATGAAAGCCTGTGTCTGAAAGAGAAAAATAAAATAAAAACATCCTATGTTCTAAGAGGGCATTCTAATGCCCTTTAATGTTCTAAATAGCTAACTATATGTCCCTATTATATTTATATTTAACCAGAAAAATATTACAAGTAAATTGAAAATTTTGAAAAAATGTCTTAAGATGTCACTAGGATCGACCTAAAAGAGAACTAATTGAATTGATTCTGCGCCCCGCATTAGAGAATACATACATTCGCTGAAATATAGGGTGATTTAGTTGAACGGTCGGATGCTCGGGCGGGATGGTCAACCTCCAATTATGTAAAATACAACCATCGTTCTAAACGGATGAGGCAGCTTAGCGACGAAACACTTCTTCAGAAAGGATCATCATTCAGACTCTCGTAGATCTACAAAAACCAAAAGAATAATAATAGTATTTTATTGTAAAACAAAAAAAATATATTATATTTAATACCTAATTAAATAAAAGTAAATATTTCTTGCCGTTTTAAGTCAAAATGCAATTATTATATTCAAAAATGAAAATTATTTTTAGTTAACATCTTAAATATTTTGCCACCCACTAATTTGAAACAAATATAAATTAATTGAAAAGTTTTTGTTTTCCCGACAGTAGCAGAGTTGTTGATTCATAAGGAGAAACAAAGAGGTTGTCCTCTGCTTGATGCAAATAAACATACTATATAATATTCGTCTAGATTAATTTGTAACAACGCTTAGAGAAATTTCTCTAAAAAAATTACGCTCTTGCCTAGAATCGAACCGACGAACTCTTGAACTATGGTCATTGGCTCTAGCGATTTTAGTTTTAAGAGGATGTTTTATTAGCCATAAAAAAAATATTTACAATTTATTACAAAGTTACTTCTAACAATCCAAAAGAAGTATAGTATTTTAACTTTAAATACAATGAAAAAAGAAAAGGGCCATTTTTTAAATGGATCCCAGTAGATTTTTTTTACATAATATAGTTTTTTTTTAATTTTAATTTTACAATAAGTTATTTTTCTTTTGTAATTTTTACTTACATTTGTATAATTAAATTTTTTGCACGGGAAAAGGCTTTGAGAAAAAAAACCCGGCTATACAGTTTATTGTTGTTCCAAATAGGTTAATATATAGAATTTTTTGTTACAATTTTTGCTTAATTTATAATTTACAATTTAGTTAATATAATTTATCAATTTATTCAAGTATAAGCAGAAAGAATTTAAAGGTTGGGAGTTTATTTTTTACAATTTATTTTGTTATTTTATAATTTCTTAAATTTAAGTTTATTTTTTACTTATAAAAATAATAAAAATGAAAAAATACATGGATTTTATAGTTAGTTTTTTATTTTATTTTTTTTTTTTTTTTAATATTAACACCGTCACGTGTTCACTTTTTTCTTCTGATGTTTTATTGACTTTCTTCAAGCCACCAGTATTTACGAAGGTTTTTTCTTTCGCTTTTGTCCTTTTCAGAGACCGACCTGTTGAATCGATAAATTCTATAAGGGTCCCCTCCATCAAGGTGCGGGTCATACTCTATACATTTATTTGCCTTTGCTCTGAATATATGGTAGATAATGGGGATCCCATTTCCATCTTGTATATAGCCATTTTTATCTAAAAATAAAAATGCCTCTGGCGGAATGAATCCGGTCGCTTTTGTTTTTTGAAAATATTGATCGTTAGGATAGAGTGATCCGAATATTAGATTGTTTTCGGCAACCTTTGCAGCTTGGCAGTAGTGGTTCCTTATTAATTTTAGCATGAAACAGTCTATTCTGTTGATTTTGGCTAAGTTATAAATTTGTTCGTTACTGATGTAATGTTGGAAGTTTGAATGCGCTGATCTATATTTGCCTAAGCATGCTCTTAGGCATTTTCTTTCAAAGACTCGGATTGATTCCATGCCCGATGCATTTTGGTTGAACCAAATATTGAAGCCATAAGTTATTATTGGTCTAACTAATAATTTGTAGCATTGTAATTTGATCTGGGGGTCCAGATGCTTGCTGAAGAACAATCTTTTTTGACTCATAAAAGAGGCCCTGGCTTTTTGCAGTTGTATTTTCCTATGTTGATCGAAATATAAATAGTGGTCTAAATTTATTCCCAAATACTTTACTAAATTTTTGTGCGGAATTTTGGTGTTATTGAATTTAATGTGGAAATTTTTCCATTCTTTTTTCAGGCTTGAATTGCCTTTTGAAAGAACGGTTCTAAAAAGAATTGTTTCACACTTTTGTGTGTTAATTTTTAGTTTCCACGTGTGGTAAAAGCAATGAATTTTTTCGAAAAGGTTTTCCAAATGGTTTTGAATGACGGACGGTTTTTCCCCTGAAACGTATATAATTAGGTCGTCTGCAAAAGCCAGCGCCTTTTTGTTTGGGTCGCTGTTTAAATTAAAGTATTTCAGCAAATCACTAATGTACAAGTTGAACAAGATTGGCGAATTTATTGTGCCTTGCTGTAACCCATTTTTAAGATAAAAGCGGGAAGATTGTTCTTCTGCGTTGTCCGTGACCACAAAAGATCTGCCCTCAATCATACTCCAGATCATTTTTATTTGATTTTTGTTGAAGCCTTTTCTAATTAATTTATAAATCAGCCCTTCATGCCAGACTGTGTCAAATGCTTTCTCTACGTCTATTAGGCAGGCGCCTACGCTTTCCTTGTTGTTTAGAGCCCAATTTATATCAGAGGTTAATTTTGAAATGGCATGGATGGTCGAGTGCCTTTTTTTGAAGCCGAATTGGTATTCTGATATCATGTTGTGATCCGAGCAGAACGCGACTAATCTGTTATTAAGGATTTTTTCAAAAACCTTGCCTACATTTGAGAGAAGGCTAATAGGTCTTAAATTTGAGAGTATGGTGGAATCGCTTTTCTTCTTTTGAATGGCCACCACGTTTGCCTTTTTCCAATGTGCTGGGAAGTATCTATTATTGATGGCGTTATTGAAGATTTTGGTATATAAATTTGTAATCTTGCTTGGAATGTGTTTAAGAACTATGTTAGGAATTTTATCTGGACCTGAGGATTTTTTATTATTAAGAGATTTGAAAAGGCTTTTCACAGAATTTTCGTTTGTAAAGAAATACTCTTCTTCCCACGTGGGGTCGAGAGAGTTGTTTTGTCTGGAAAAGGTACAAACAGTATCTTTTGTTTGTCTTTCCCTTTCAATTTCCTTTTTTAAAATATTAGTTTCCCTTTCTATTATACTCGAGAAGAATGGTCTTCCTAAGTCTTTATTTTGCACGTGGATCGAGGCAAAGTGGGCTCCGAGAAGGTTCAATTTCTCTAGGTTATCTGAGAATATAAAGTTATCATTTTCGTCAACATCCGCTGATTGGAGGCTAATTTTTGCGTCTTTAATAATGTTTAGCTTATCTCGTGAAATTTTGATTTCATTTGGAAGGGCCGAAATATTTTTTTTTCTAAAAATTTGATTTAATTGCGGGAACATGTTGAGGGAATCGTTTACGGGAATGTTTTTAATTTTTTCTCTCCAGTATTTATCAATAGATGTTTTGAATTCTAGTCTCAGTTGGTTTCTCACATCCGCCAATAATTTTTTTAATAATCTGAAATTTTCGGTGTCTCTATTTAACCAATTTCGGTAGTAATTATTTATTTCTCTGAGTAAGAAGCTTTTGTGTTTTTGCAGTTTTTTAATTTTTGGATTTATATAGGAATCTACTGAATTATTGGGTTTAAATTTTGGAATATTTTTCTCAATTGCGGAGTGAATTAATTGTTCTAATTGGATGATTTTAGTGTCTAATTCTTCGTTGGTTAGATTAGAGTCTGCGGAAATTTCAATATTACAATGGTGGTTCAAATAATTGGCGAATGCGTGCCAGTTGGCCTTTTTATATATAAAATTTGACCTTCTGTCCATTAATTCAATATCTAAAGAGTTTGAAGAATGGGTGACCATTTCAGCCACTAGGGCTTTGTGGTCGCTATCATAATCCAAAAGGGGGAGAAGGTTGTTATCAATTTCGTTCTGGAATTTTAGCCTTGCATCAGCGAATATTAAATCCAAAAATGAGTTGGCCCTTGGGAATGACGGGAATTTTGAAGAATATAATTTTATTTTAAATTGCATGTCGTTATCATCTATCCATTTTTTCAGTTTAGTCCCTCTTGGGTTATTTAGTTGGTTTCCCCAGCTGGTGTCCTTTGCGTTGAAATCGCCCCCAATGATGTAGTAATTGGAGAGATTTTCAAGGTTTAACTTGATAAAAATGTTTTCAAATTCCGACATGAATTCTCTGTTATTAAAGTGGGTGCCGTATGCTGAAATTAAGTAAAGATTTTCCGCGTTTTTTAATGTTAATTTAATTATTGTGGTTTCTAATATTTTCGAGTGGGATAATTTCGGAATTTTGACCCTTGAGTATTTTAATTCTTTTCTTATTAATATCGCGGTTCCGCCTCCTTGTATGGAGTCGGGCCTATCTGTCCTCTCGCAATAGTAGTCTGCAAAGTTAATGATATGCCTAGGATTCAGCTTAGTCTCGCTGATGAACACAATATCAGGGTTAGAGTTTTTTACTAAGGTCAAAAGGTTGTGTCTTCTCTGATTTGAGATTATCGAATTTGCGTTTAGTGAAATGATCTTAAGTTTTTTTATTTGATTACTAGGTGGGTTTGGCGCCATTAATTAATTTGGAAATTATGTCAGTTAAATTTTGGATATTTTCTGTAATGTTTGAACAAAGGGTTTGCAATGTGGTAGGCATGTTGATTAGGGCCTTTATTATATCCTGATTTATTATCTCGGGGATTTTTGTATTTACTCCGTTTGGGGTGTTTGCTTCTTTTGCCTTGTGGGCAATTGAAGCGTACGATTTGTTGGGGGTAACAAGTCGGCTGATTTGACTAATTTTGTTTTGTTTATTTTCGAAATTTATTTTTTTCGTACTTTCTACTCTTTCTAAATGTTCGATTATTTTTGTGCATCCCATATAGGACGCTGGGTGCCCTGTAGAGTTGCACCTGACACAGAAAAGTTGATCTTTGGGAATCGGCGATTCCTTATTGATCTTACATTGTCCGGGATCGTGTTTTAGCTTGCATTTACTGCATCGGAATTCCATTTGACAATTTACGGCCGTATGGTTTATTCCTTGGCAGTTCCTGCAGGTTATAACACCTGATTTTTTTAATTTTTCAAAATTTATCCTATGATGGTAAAGGTATTTGATTTTTAGTAAGTTTTCAGGCTTACTATCGGGCGAGATCTGGCTCTAGCGATTACACCATTGCGACATTAATATTTCTATCTTGATTTCTCTTAGTAAAACTAGATATTTTTGATTTGGACTTTGTGTCGAGATAATATTGTATTCATTTGAACTCGAATGAAATGAAAAAACACCAATAGATTTTAAATTAAGAAACATTAAATATATATTAATTAACGAGGCAAATTTGAAATATAATTGTCAGCGCGGATTTTAAACTGATGGCTCCAATCGATTTTCATTAACCTGGCAAATTTGAAATTCTAATTTCTAATTTGGACTCGAATTTTGAAATGAAAGACTCCAATTCATTTTAAATTAAGAAACATTAAATACATTGATCATTATTCCTCCCCCCCCCTAGCCACTCAAAAGTTAAAGAGGCGAAACTTTTAAGAGACGATGTATTTTCGGTAGTTTACTGGTATACATTTAGAGTGTGGGTTTTTAAGAGGAATAAAATTTTTGGACCTAGACGCTGCCCGCCAGGGCTCTAGCCCGGAGGTCCGAGCTTCGAGGGCGTGCCGAAGACACGGACGAAAAGCTCGTATACACATATATCGAAATTATATATCTGTATATATATTATTTATTTGTTAGAGACTATAGTTTCGAAGACTTGCCTGTCTATACGATATATGAAAAATAATATTTATAATTCAAAAAGACTGTTAATGAAGGCCAAGTCTTCGAAACTATAGTCTCAAACAAATAAATAATATATATACAGATATATAATTTTGATATATATGTGTGTATGTTTATTTGCATCAAGCAGAGGACAGTCTCTTTGTTTCTCCTTATAAATATAAATTTATCAAATTTTCTATTAACATTGTAAATAAATACAAAAAATTAATCCAAAATGGTGTCCTTGATAGGGATAAATACATAGGGACCCCCCCCCCATTTTTTACACTTAGTGATTTGAAATTGTTCTAGAATCTAGTAGAAATCATTTTTTAGTGAAATTTTAAATTAAGTGTAGTCATCCCTTCAGGGGTTGAAGGTTTGTTCAGAAAACCTATTTAATGCCATATTTACACTTAGTGATTTGGAATTACTCTAAAATCGAGTAGAAATAATTTTTTATTTAGGTTGATCACAAAAATTAATTCATGGCATATTTATAGTTCGTGAATTAAAATTGTTCTAGAATCGTCCTGAAACCATTCATTTATCAGAAATATAGCTACCCCGTTTAGCTGTTGAAGGGATCGGCCAGATACTATTGTCTATTAACTATTGAAATGTTTTCCTTAGGGATCACCCATTCAAGAATTAGTCATAATCATGTCGCTTAACTTGTCTGATCATTTAATATTTTCTACATGCAATTACTTAGGAGAATAAAGAAAAAAAATGATTTTTTTTTAACTCATATTAGAAAACGGTGGAAATATATTTTGCCTTGATTTCTATTGTGTTGTGATTCTCGGTCGGTCACTGATCCAAAAATTAACCATAGACCATGTTACTTAATTAACGAGATTTATGAAATCGACTACTTATAAGAAATAAACATGAATTAAAAATAATATAATCAATTTTATTAATTTTATTTTTTATCTAAATATCGAAATCTTCTCTAGTGGCCTAGATATTCGAAAAAAAACGTCTCCTTTAAAATATTTCTTTTATTTTAATAAATAATTTTATTAAATTATATAAATAAGAATTTCCAGAAAAAATCTTCGCCGAGCGAGATAATGGTATCTGTGAAAAAGTAGATGCTGCTAGAAGTGCACGTCGCAGGGTGCGGAAATAACAATCGAGAGATTTAGATCTGAACAATGCTAAATGTCTTTTAGAATAATAGGGAACGCCTATTGAATACTAAAATATATTAACTAATTAATTCCTTTTAATTAGGTTGCCATGGCAACGACAATGTATTTATTATTATTATTGATATAGAAAATAAACAAACACGTTCTTCGTTCTAACTATAATAATATATGTATTTAATAATTTATTTATCATATATTTTAATATTAAAAGTTAGATCAAATACACATGACAATTAATATTAAAGCTATTTCAAGTTAATATGAGAAATCTTTAGTGTAAAGGACTTAGGAGAGACTCTTTTCCTGTAAGAACAGGTTAGCACTAAGAGGCCAAGCAACGTTGATTGAGCTAAACAAGTTCGGACAGGCATGAAGGGTTAAAAAGACAAAGTGTACTAGCTAGGTTAGAGGAATAAATAAATAGAAACTCACAGTGGAAGAGAAGCTGACTTGCTAGAGACTTGCTTTCAATCCTAGGATCAGCCACTGCATTCGTCTGGATACTGGAATTTAGAAATAATAAATTAATATTAAAATTATGAAATATTATTATATTTATAAATGAGAGAAGGTGAAGCCAAATCAAAAGATAAAAACTCAAATTATAAGAAATCATTTTCCAAGCCAATATTTGGTACATATGATTAGACTAAATAAATGAACATTTCTTTATATAAAAGCAATCGAAAAACGTTTAATTATTTATAAATTCGAGAGAAATTCTTCCTTTATCCATTGAAATTTTGAAAAATTGCTTCATTCAACTAATATTCTTCCATAAAGCTTCAAATTTTCATGAAATTTTTTTGAATTTTATTAAACAATAATCGATTGTTTTTTTTTTTGTTTTTTTTTATAGACTTGTATTTATTTTAATATTAATAAAAAGTTTGTTTCAAATAAGATTTTACACAAAGGTTAAGCTGATTGGACGCCTACCTTGGAATTTTCATTTTCCAGGGGATTAATTTCAAAAATTTCACTTCAGATTATTAATTAGGTTAACAAATTAAAAATAGAACACTTTTTATAGAAAAACTACACCAAAATTGAAAAGAAATTAGGTCAAGATTCCATTGAACAGGAGAGCCAGATGTGAATAGCGTCGTTTGCGAGCCGAAACTGAAGGCTCGCCCGCCCGGACTGGAAATTTAGAGGGGCGGTAGAGGGGGGAGGTATTGGGATATAGGCAAATTCGGCCGGTGTGACGTCACCATCTGATCTAATTATTTAATATACTGCATAAAATATAAAATTAATGTAATTGGATGTTGATGAAAGCAGTTCACGGTGGTTGTAAAAAATAAGACTATAGAGGTTTTATTATTTTACATTTATTTGTTAAACCGACGTTTCGAGAAACCATACAAAAGTCAATGAACTACTTTCATTGACTTTTTGTTACCCTGAAGAAGGAGAGAATAAATCTCCGAAACGTCGGTTTAACAAATAAATGTAAAAATAATAAAACCTCTATAGTCTTATTTTTTTACAACCACCGGGGACTGCTTTCATCAACATCCAATTACATATTTATACCAGTCCGTCTCCTAAAGAAAATCTCTACCTATAAAATTAATAATTTGAAAGTTTATATTGGGAAAATAAGGACGAAGTTTTTTATGTGTGACTTTTTTATTTATCCACCAACGTTTCGTCGACTTTGCCGACTTCTTCAGGGCTTCAAATAGTCATGTCACACATTCGTTTAAATTTTCTTATTACCTTCGTTACCATTGAAGGCCATCAGAATACAATTTTCAAAAGATATTTGGCACATTCACAAAAAACACAATTTTTTCTCTTTTTAATAACAACCTTATCAATACAGAACAGAACAGTAATCACTTCTTACAAAAAAATGGAATAGAATATTTTTCTTTTTATCCCTATATACAAAAATCTCAACTTCGAATAAATTAAACTTATATATTAATAATGTTAATAATCTATTTGAAGCCCTGAAGAAAATCGGCAAAGTCGACGAAACGTTGGTGGATAAATAAAAAAGTCACACATAAAAAACTTGTCCTTATTTTCCCAATATAAACTTTCAAATTATAAATTAAATTATGGACGGAAATGATAATAAATATAAAATTAATGTAATAAATAATTTTTAAGAAAAAAATAAGACCGACTTCAAAAAATTAAATGCAACAAATAAAATACACTAAAAGGTATAAAATAATTATCTCTGGTTTGTTTGGGAGAAGGTTGAGGAGGTATGTGGAAGAAGGCCTTTAGTATTGATTTATTTTAGGAAGTTTCGGATTTTATTTATTTATAAAAAGCTATATGGATGTACATAGATATTATATATATGTATAAAAATTGGAACTGGCAAACTACGCTATGATGTCGGACCACCCCTCCACACAAGCTTTGCTTAATGAGGGGTGTTGCAATAATTGTTAAATTTGATTTATTTTATTGTCTTTAATTAGCTTAAATTTTTACTTTATCCAATGCGAAGCATGGGGAAAGTATTGCAATCGGTCTGGCGGCAAGCGCGACTTCAAAGGGTCCTCAGGTAAAGACTACGGAACCCATGGACTCAATTAAGGTCACAAATTGGAGTATTCAATTAGATTGAATTTTAGCACGTGACGGTTTTGCCAAAAATTACCTGGGATCTCGCCGAGAGGCCAAAAAGTGCCATTTTTTTTGGAAGTGCGTGGGGATGGATGGATGGATGTATGTGTGTGTTATCGTTTTTTTCGTCCACGAATTTTTCCACACCGTTGCATCGATTGAATTGAAATTGAAAACCTACCAGTATTTTAATAAAATGAAGCGCTGATTAGTTTTTGGTACATATCGGTCCACAAACATTAGTACTTTATTTCAGTACTTTTTTAGTTTTTTCTATATATCTTGAAAATGACTTAACCAATTTTGTTTTACGTATACCTACAATGTATTTACTTATTTCTTTGCAAATAAATATTCTATTCTATAATTATTATCTTATTTAGTTACAACTAAATTACGAAATATTAACATGAAATTAATTTTTGAAGTCGGTGCCAAACAAACTATACCTATAAGCGAGCATACGCGCCAAACGTACTATGTAAGATCCGTCGAGTGCTGGGGGTCCAGGGGGCGTGCCCCATGGCTAACAAGAGGGCTGCCGAAGGCGGGCGCTTGCAGCTAGTCATATTAATATTTATTAAACATTTTCGTTATTATTAACAGACAGGAAAGTAAAATTCGAAATGTAAAATAAAAATTAATTTAATTGAGAAATAAGTCGCTGATGAAGTCACAAATAAAGCAATGAAACGTACGTCTTAATTACTACAAAACTCTGTGAATGATTTATATATCCAATTTCCTATGATCTTGTAAGCTAATTAAATTATGGATACGATTAACCAAACAAATAATTTACTTACAATCAAATCCTTTGATAACGTTCATCACGTTTTTAATTCAGAAAGTAAATAGACTTTAGATCCATTATATTATTTACTCTATATGGTGGATTAATATCTAAAGATGATCCTTATTTGATGGATATTTAATAAAAGCCATTTGTAATTTCTTTGAATAAAATTTATTTCAAAATAAGTCCGACGCGAAATGTGAATTCATTTTAGAGAATGAATGTTCTCTTTGTTAGCGGCATTGTTAAAGAGGCGCCACCGGCGCTCTCAATTGTTAATCGATTTCAAATTCAAATTTGAATTTTGCTATCAAAGATACAACACATCTACTATACAGTGTGCGAATGGGAGTCCGAAGTAATTTTCTCAGGTGGTCCAGTAAAATATCTATAATATATAAGATAAAATTTAGCTAATAAAGTTCTAATTATGTACATATACCTACTAGTATATATTTTAATACAAAAGAAGAAAAATAAATTTATTGTACCTATATCTAAAAAGTTAGATTAAAACGAATATTTTATTCTTAAAACATTATAAAAAAATCAGAGCTTGAAAGCCGTGGGAAGGGGCTTTTGCTCTCCCCCCCCCCCCACGGACACCCTTAAGTGTGCGGTTTTCTGCACAGGCGAACTAGACGCTGTTTTGAGAATTTATTTTATTGTAACTATTCTATATACAAATTTGAATTTTTTAAATATATTAACATTGAATAATTATTCTAAGGTGACCATTTTTTCCGTGGGCCAATCCGGGACATTGACGCCCCTCCCCCTCCGCACCCCATTAACAACCCGTCCTCCTTAATTTAGGCCCCATTAGCAATTAATAATGTCTAATTTTAATTATGAGACTAATTTATTAGAAATATCAGCTTTCTTCGATTTTTGTATGACATTTTTTTTACCTCCTCCCCCTTCCCTTAATTTTTGGTTCGATTTTAACCAAAATCTAATCAAATTGAAAGGATTGTCGAAAGTAGCAGAATTTTTATAAAAGGAGAGAATAAAAGAGTGTGTCTTCACACTGGAATTATAAATTTTTAATTTATTTATAACGAGACTATAGTTTTGAGAGCTTTGCCTTCTTCATCTGTCTATTACGATTGATTCGCAGGAATTAATGTATGTAAGTGAGATTTATGGTACTCGTGTAAATCTCACTTATATACATTAATTCCTACGAATCAATCGTAATAGACCAAGGGTGGATCCAGGAATTTTTTATGGGGGGGGGGGGAGAATGTATATAAGGTGCCCGATGTATATAAGATCTACTTTTTATCTCGAGAGTGTGTCACGTCAGAGACGCCCTCCCCCCACACACACACATAGAACTTTATTTTCAATTTTAAAATTTTTTTAAAAATTAATGTTTTTATTTTTTAATTTTTTTACAAATTTCATATCTCATATTTTAAGTTCATTAAAATAAAAAAAATAAAAAAAATTGTTATAAATTCCCTGTTGATTTGGCCGCCGATTTTTGGCCTCTGAGTGCGACGCACGTGTTGCACTCCCGCCAGGCACGGGCCTGTATGGAGGGCGGTCGCCCCTCCGCCCCCCCCGGATCCGCCCTTGTAATAGACTGATGAAGAAGGCAAAGCTCTCAAAACTATAGTCTCGTTATAAATAAATTAAAAATTTATAATTCCAGCATAAGACACACTCCTTCAAAATCTAATCATCTCTTTATCTCAATGCCCCAAAACTACATATGAAATTTTATTTTGATATTCACACTAGTTTTTGAGGTAGAGCAGAAAATTTGGAAACGTACTAACAGACATTTTGACGAAACAATTAATATCTAGAAAAATATAATTTTTTCAATGTTCACTTATAGGGGCTTTTTTCTAGGCCAAAACGCCATGGTTTCGCCCAATTTTTGTTAAACAAAATAGTTTCATCCGGTTGAATATTTAGAGCGATAGATGCTGATGTGTATCTTTTATACCACGTACATTTAACCATTAACTGTCTAACCCTTTGACGTAGCAAAATTAGTATAATAACCTTTATTTAAGTAGATAGTAATAGTGCGGACATAGTAATCGAATTGCATTGGGAGTTAAATAAATTAATATTACAAATAATAATCCATTACACAAGCATGGGAATATATTACGAAATTGATTTCAAATTTAATTATTTATTCAAAGGGTTACCTAGAGAAAATAGAAAAAAAAATAGAAACTTACATTAAAAAAGAAGACCGGGAGAATTCACTTTCACTTTCACTCAGGCAGAGATAGAGAAAGTAGAGAAAGTATGAACCAATACATTCTCTCTCTCCACTGGTGCATTTGCCTATATGGAAAAGAAGAAATTAATATTAGAATTATTTTAATAGAGAGAACAAAATATAATATGTAGAGAGAAATAAGGAAAGCTATAGTATTAATTAATAAAGTAAAGGGTGTGTAGTTTCACAGTGAATGAAATAAAACTCAAAGAGGTTTATACAAACTTTGAGTTTTATTTCATTCACTGTGAAACTACACACCCTTTACTTTATTAATTAATATCATGTTTCACCTAAAACCTACACCACTTTCTCTAAGTAAAACTATAGTATTAAGTTTAGGCTTACAAACACAAACACACACACATATAAATACAATAATATTACAATGTGTCTTATTAATATCTCTATAACCTCACCTTTTGAATTTTCATTTTTGTGTTTGATTAATTTGATAAAATTTCACTTCATATTATTAAATAGTTTGGGGAAATTTAAAACCTAAACTTTTCCAAAGATTATCCATCGGAAAATTGACCGGAATATTAATCCAGAATATAATATTAATTTACAATATAAAATAATTCACCTCGGACGCCTCGAATTGTTGAATTCAAATGCAAAGAATCAACGTAAGGAGTCTCCACTAGTTCAAACAATAGATTGTTGAAACAATGCAAAGATTCAAATTTGAAATACGATTTCGATATCAATAAATATAATATTAGATTCATCTTAAGCATATTACGTATTCTCGTATGGAGAGAACTTCTTATAACTTGCCCCGAAAAAATTTAGTCCGCCCCCTCCCCCAAAAAAAAGATGAAATACAAGAATATTTTTTATTTTATTTATTGGCATCGGGAAAAAAAAACATTTTGCCAGCCAAAATACTCACATTATATCTCTAAAAAATAAAATAAAAAATGATGTGGCCATCCACATGTAACATGTCCGTTCTACCACCCCAGCCCCCTCCCCCCCCCCCCCAAAAAAAAAAGATGAAATACAAGAATTTTTATTTTATTTATTGGCATCGGGAAAAAAAAACATTTTGCCAGCCAAATTTTTCATATTATATCCCTAAAAATATATATATATACTGATGCGGGCATCCACATGACTTTACCATACGCTTAGCCCCTCATTTATATTTAATAATTAATCAAAGGCCTTGGGCCTAGACTCTCATTTTTACCATGTACCCCCCAATTTTTGGAGGTTAGTTTTTGCATTTTTAGTCTGGGAGCCCACCGATTATTTAGGTATACAAAATTTGGTTGAGTGTGGCCCAAGGGCCTAGATTTTCATTTTTTGACCCCCCTCCCCCCCACACACACAATTTTGGCCACCGAAAAAAATAATAACTCTCTTTTTATTATACGTAAGTTCCCTTTAAGGTATATTTCATTTTTTTCGGTATTTTTTCGTTTGAAAATCTTATAATTTTAACTCCCCCCCTTCCCTCAATTTTTGGTTCGATTTCAATCAGACATTTTGACAAATCAATTATTATCTCGACAATTTAATTCATACACTAAAAGTCCCATAAGCAACGGTGTTTTTGTCACTATGACAGCGAAAAAGTTTACCCTAACTTTTCCAGCGGCAAAACTGAACCTAGCTTTATTTTTTCAATTATGTTTTATTTATTAATTACCTACTAATAGGTTAAAGCAAATATTATTATATTATATTAAAATTAGAAATTTTTTGTTTGTTTTTAATTAACAGGTGTCTAAATCATAACAAAACAGGTGTGTTTACAAATAAAGTGGTTCAAGTGGCTTTTTACTTTATCCAATGCAAAGCATGGGTAAAGTATTGTAATCGCTCTCGGAGAGAATATTTCGAATTTATTTATTTTCTCTGATGATAAAATATCAATTACGTAAAAAATAAATATCGATACATCAGATACAGATTATTTTCACTTATATATATAATCAAAATACAAGATACAATTGTAATTTATAAATTAAAGTCTTTTAATTATTACTTGAAATTATATTACAGGCTACAACCGTAAATTCTATAATGTAATTAAATCCCTTGTAATATGCAATCTAGTTTTTGTGATTTGTAAATTAAAATTCTTCTTCTTCTTCTTCTTCTTCTTCTCATTGATAGACCTGTGGTCTGTTTATCCTAACTCGTCCTGCCAGCGTTTTTTAGGTCGACCTCTACTTCTTTTCCCTGCTGGCTTGTTCGTTAAAATTTTCTTGAGAATTCGGTCTTCACTCATTCTTTCCACGTGTGCATACCAATTCGCTCTTCTACATTTGACCCAGTCATCGATCTTTTGTATTTCACATTTTTCCCTGATGTCTTCACTTCTTTGTTTATCAAACAACGATACGCCAAGGATTCTTCTTAGGGTCTTCATCTCAGCCGTCTCCAACATCTGCCTAGTTTTAGCTGTATCTGGCCTTGTTTCGGCTGCGTACGTCAATATTGGCCTTATCATAGTTTTATATATTCGCACCTTGGCTTCTGTTCTTAAAAACTTATTCGACCAGATTGTGCTATTAAGACAACCTGATATCCGTAGGGCTTTAATAGATTGTGTTTTTACTTCTGTCTCTAGATCTTGATGAGAGGTTATCTGAATACCAAGGTACGTAAATGTCATGACCTGTTCTATTATCTTATCATATAGCTGTAATTTGCATCGAAGTGGCTCTTTGGATATAGTAAGAGCTTTTGTTTTTTTTGTTGATAGGGTAAGATCGAATTTGGTGGCTAGTAGACTGAATCGGTATAGAAGTCTTTGAAGAGAATCTTCATCTTCGGCAACCAGGGCTGCGTCGTCAGCGTAACACACACATGATATATTTTCATCTCCGATGGTGTATCCTTTAAGGTCCTTAATTCCCTCTATTATCTCGTTCATTACTATGTTGAATAGTAATGGGCTAAGGGAATCACCTTGCCTAATCCCTTGGTTTACTGGGATGCTCTGTGTCAGTCTTCCTTCTATTTTTAATTTTGCAGAGTTGTCTGTGTAGATATCTTTGATCAGGTTAATAAGGCTATTTGGTATTTTATGCTTAATCAGGATGTTGATGATATGTGCAAGCTTGATTTTATCAAACGCCTTTTCAATATCAATGAAGCAGAAGAAAGCTGGCTTATTGAATTCATAGGCTTTTTCGGAGAGTTGTCTGATGGCAAAAATGGCATCAATACATGATCGATTTCTTCGAAATCCTTGTTGTTCATCATGGATATTAATTATTTCCTGTAGTTTATTTGATATTATTTTTGTAGTTAGCTTCAGATGAGTGTTAAGCAGGTTTATTCCGCGGTAATTATCAGGCACCCGTCTTTCGCCTTTCTTAAAAATGGGTATAACGACATTTGTTCTCCATTCTTCAGGGATCTTGCCTCTTTCAAATATCAGCAGAATCAGCTTTGAAATCTCTTCCCACAGGGGTATACCTCCATATTTTATCAACTCGTTAGTGATGTTATCTTCGCCAGGAGATTTTCTATTTTTCAAACTTTTTATGACCTCATAAACCTCCTCCTCATCAACACTCACCACATCCCTTGAATCACCAATCCTCGGAAGTTCTTCATTTGTGCCGGCATAGAGCTTCTCGAAGTATTTAATCCATGTATCTTTCTCTATTCTGTTCACGGGCGAGTATTCTTGAAGTTCTTTTTTTGATTACGTAACATTCCCCATATTTTCCTTTGCTGGCCGTAAAAATCTCTCTCAAGGTTCTTAGTATAAGCTTCCCAGTAATCTCTTTTTATTTGTCTGATTTTACAGTTAACTTGATTTCTTATCAACTTATAGACGTTATATGCCTGAGATGTTCCTAATGCTTTAAATTGCAGAAAAGCTTTTCTTTTCTGATCTGCCAGGTCTTTAATCTCCTCACAGAACCAGGGTGTTTTCTTAAGAGTTTGTGATGGGATCTTTAATTAAAATTGAATGACATTTAATTTGTAATTGAACTTTTTGTATTTTTAAACTGAATTATATGTAATTAATGAATGAATTTTTGAATCTTGACAAAACTTTTACAATGTACGATTCAATTGCTCGTAGCTTACAATTCACTATGAAAGTTTTAGTTAATGTGCTGAAAATTGGTACGCAAATATATTAGAATACACAAAATTATAGCCTTTTACCTAAAAACGTTTCCTGAGAGTACAAAATGCCAATCTGTGAAGGTTTTAGTTAGTGAGTTGAACAAGGGTACGCAGATATCTTAGAATGCACCAAATTTTAGCTTTTTACCTGAAAACCTTTCCCGAGAATATAAATTGACATTTTAGAATAGTTTTAGCTAATGAGCTGAAAATTGGTACGCAGATATCTTAGAATCCACCAAATTTTAGATTTTTACCTGAAAACCTTTCCCGAGAATATAAATTGCCATTTTAGAATAGTTTTAGCTAATGAGCTGAAAATTGGTACGCAGATATCTTAGAATCCACCAAATTTTAGATTTTTACCTGAAAACCTTTCTCGAGAATATAAATTGCCATTTTAGAATAGTTTTAGCTAATGAGCTGAAAATTGGTACGCAAATATCTTACAATGCACCAAATTTTAGCTTTTTACTTGCAAACGCTACCACTTTGCCTATCTGACCCCCCACCCGTTTTGCTTAATTCCATTCAAAATATTTAATTGAATTTTTTTTAACAATGAAAACTCCCGGATAGCAACGTTAGCGCTTGGGTTCGATCCCAAGGGGATGAAACATTATATACATAATTTTCACTAAGATCACATTGTCCCTAAAATGTAAATTCTTTTTTACTTTACCATACAGGGTATGGTCAAGTATTGTAATCGTGCATGAAAAAAGTGTTTTTTTTTCCTTCTTTTTTTTGAAATATCTCAAAAACGGCTTAAACTATTTCGATTAAAAAAATTGAGCGAAACCATGGAATTTCGCTCTACAAAAAAGCCTTAATAAGTGATCATCGAAAAAATTATAATTTTCGAGATAATAATTTTTTGTCAAAATGTCTGTTAGTCTGTTTGTTAGTCTGTGCGTTACCAAATTTTGTGGACGAGCTAGCTCAAAAAACTAGTGTGAATATCGAAACCAAATTTCACACGTAGTTTTGCTCCATTGAGATTAAGAGCTGATTAGATTTTTGGTACATATCTACCCAAAATTAAGGGGAGTGTAGGGGGGGGGTTAAAAATTAAAAATCTAGGCCATTTAACCATTTGAGCAAACTCAACCAAATTTTGTATACATAATCAGTGGACCACCAGAAGTATAAAAAAGCAAAAACTAACCACCCAAAATGGGGGGGGGGGGTGTAGGGTCAAAAATTAAAAATCTAGGACATTTGAACAAACTCAACCAAATTTTGTATACATAATCACTGGGACCCAAGAAGTCTAAAAATAGAAACCCCCCCCCTACATGTTTATAAATAATTTTATTAAATATTAAATATAAGTGAGGGGCCAGGTTGTATGGTAAAATCAAGTGGATGGCCACATCAGAACACGTCAGCTTATTTAATTATATATTAATTATTACAATCTCAGGGTTTTAATGCTTGACCTATCAATAAATTCGAAACCACAAAAAGATATTTATTGGGCTATTTAGAAATAAAATCCTAAAATTATTAGGTTATTTTTTTTTTTTTTTAAGTTTTCATTTCAAAAAGTTAGTATTTAGATGAATTTATGAAAAAACAAAATGTTCATATTAATTGTTTGTTTGTTTTATATAGGTAGTTAGAATTAGAACAAGAGGATTAATTAGTTCAAATGTTGACTAAGAGATGACACTATAAAAATTATTAATGCATCAATTTCTATGGGGCAAATGGGAATTAACATAGAAAAGAGGTTGATGATTTGTGTAGTGACTTTTTTTGTATAATAATATAAATAGATGCTGTTTTTACTGCTTTTTTTAGCGGCCTAGCGCTGCTCGGCGATCGTTCCTTCGGGACGGTCCATTTTTTGGTTGTCTCAAATAGACATTCGACTTTCGATTATCCTCGAGAGATGAAAGGATAATAAAGGAAAAGTCGGATATTTGAGACCTCACCGCTTAAGGATTTTATATTCGCATATAAAATCCCAATAATATAGAGGGAAAGAGAGGGCGATATTCGCTTTCTTTTTCTCACTCAATTCGGCTAGAATTGCCCGTTTTGTTTAATTCGATTCCAAATATTTTAATAGATTTTTTTAACAATGAAAACTCGAAAGATAATCAAACAAGTTGAAACACGCATGTGACAAGTCGAGACAGGTCGGCGGATTATTGGCAAAATAATATTTTTTCGAATATTTCGAATTTATTTATTTTCTCTGATCAAAAAATATCAATTACTCAAAAAATAAATATCGATATATAAGATTCAGATTTGTTATAATCAAAATACAAGATTCAATCGTAATTTATAAATCAAAGTTTTTGACTTATTACCTGAAATTATATATAGGCCACAACCGCAAATTCTATGATGTTATTAAATCTCTTGTAATATGCATTTCAGTTTTTGTAATTGGTAAATTGTAATTCAATCAAAAATAATTTGTAATTGCCACTGAATTACATGTAATTTGTGAATGAATTTTTCCCAAGCTTTTACAATCTACGATTCAATTATTCGTAGTTTGTAATTCACTTCACTTTGTACGACTTCTAGCGCAATGAAAGGTTTTAGTTAATGAGCTGGAAATTGGTACGCGAATATCTTAGAATGCACCAAATCTTTAGCCTTTTATCTGAAAACGTTTCCTGAGAGTACTACTAAATACCAATCTTGAAAGATTTTAGTTAGTGAGCTGAAAATTGGTACACAAATATTTTAGAATGCACCAAATTTTAGCTTTTTACATTAAAACGTTTCCTGAGAGTACAAAATGCCATTCTTGAAAGATTTTAGTTAATGAGCTGAAAATTGGTACGCAAATATTTTAGAATGCACCAAATTTTATCTTTTTACATTAAAACGTTTCCTGAGAGTACAAAATGCCATTTTTGAAAGATTTTAGTTAATGAGCTGAAAATTGGTACGCAAATATTTTAGAATGCACCAAATTTTATCTTTTTACATTAAAATGTTTCCTGAGAGTACAAAATGCCAATCTTGAAAGATTTTAGTCAATGAGCTGAAAATTGCTACGCAAATATCTTATAATGTACCAAATTTTAGCTCTTTACCCGAAAACGTTTCATGAAATTACAAAATGTTAATCTTAAATGGTTTTAATTAATGAGCTGAAAATTGGTACGGAAATATCTTTGAATGCACCAAATTTTAGCTTATTACATTAAAACGTTTCCTGAGAGTACAAATTGCCAATCTTGAAAGGTTTTAGAAAATGAGCTGAAAATCGGTATTAACATATTTTAGAAAGCCCCAAATTTTAGCTTTTTATATGAAAACATGTCATGAGAATATAAATTATCATTTTAGAATAGGTTTAGCTAATGAGCTGAAAATTGGTAGGCAAATATCTTAGAATGCACCAAATTTTATCCTTTCTCGAGAATTGTCAATTTCGAGTGGTTTTGGCTAATGAGCTGAATCTAGCTACGAAACTATGTATTTTTAATTACAATGCACCAAAATTTAGCGTTAAGTATATGTATCTGAAAACGTATAATTGGAGTATAAATTGCCAATCTTGAATATTTTTATCTAGTGAAACTCGGTACAAATCTATTTTCACACTATACTGTATCCAATTTTAGCTTTATACTCGTATCTGAAAACCTTCTCTGCGATATTCACATATATAAATTTTTTTGCATGACTGTAATATTTTTCATGATTATTTTTAGTATTTAATTGAACATTAAAAATATATGATTATAAAATGGACCGGCGAAATAATAAAATTTAAATTAATAATCACAAATTTATTAGCTAGTCTATTTGGAAATAAAATTTAAAAAATAAAATATCTTAATATATTTCGCAAATTATAAGTATTTTATAGAAACCTGTGAATTTGGATGGATATAATAAGAACAAAGTATTTTTTCTTTAATGAATGTTTCATTTATAATGTTCTCCGCCATATTAATATGACGGACAAGAGAAATTAATAGAGAATTAATTAATTAGTTCAGACTGGTCTCAAGAGATGACTCTACTAAAACTAATAAATCACTGGTTTACTATAGGATTCAATGAAAATAGATAGGGAAAAATTTGGCTTTTTTGGGAGTGTCTTTTTTGACGAATTATTATATAGTCTGGATTTTGAGTGAAAAAATCGCCATTAGTTCAGACGGGTCTCAAGAGATGACTCTGCTAAAACTGATAAACTCGTGATTCAACATCGTAAACAGATAGAAAGGACTCTGGTTTCTTTGTGCTAGCGGACTTTTTTGACCTCAATTATTATAAGAATGTGATTTTGAACGAGTAGACTGACAGTTACATTGCTCTCATCGGGGGGTAACGCTGGGTTCTAAGAACCCACGTGGCTGGTCATTATTGCGATGCCCATACATACCCAGCAAGAGTGCAGTGCAGTGGGATCTTGGCTCCCTGTCGCGGCTCCACGTCCCAGTTCTCCTAGCCCCGGCCTCTGACTGAGTGCTCGAAAGCGGGAGCACCGCGGCTCGTTGCACTGCCAGTCTCGGCCACCGGTCCAATGCCGCTGTCCGTCTCGGAGGTTTACCGGCAACACAGCTATGTAATGCCTTCGGGTGGTACCTGGCAACTAGGTGCCTCAGCCCACCTGGGGCCAGCCTAGGCCGAGACAAGGCTGCCATAACACATAAGCTCCTGGCAGCCAAGTCAACTACCTCTTTCGTCCTTTCAGCACAGATGGGCACGGCGAAAAACAAAACTACCTGTCCAGAACTACGAGTCTACCACTGGACAGTCATTCAACAACTGTTACCATAAAGACTCTAAAGAACCACATATTCATACCATGCAAGAAATTAATAAAAAAAAGGTATTTTTGCAAATTACCCAACATTCTTCCACTCGCATCTATCAGCATATGCGCTAAATCTTTAAAATTTTCATTTTTTTTTATTTAAAATAGAAATAACCTAATGTCACTGTGATTCAATATTTTTTTTTAAATCACTGGACGATTGGCAATATCTCGATCGATTAGAACAACTCTTTCATTTTCTATGCCGGAAATTCCATTAGCTTTCGACATATCAATTGAACATGGTCTGCGAATCAACTTGTTGTTCTGACTGTTTACCTGTGTTCAACTCGTAAGATGTACACCAAAAAATATTTATGGATTTTGAAATTACACTTTCTAAGAAAAGAAGTTTGTTATTTAGTGTTTTTGTCTATTATTAATAGTTTAAATTTACAAGACTTCGTGAAATAGCAATAGAAAACATTATTTCGATTAGCTAAGGGGATGAGAGACACAGACGCGGCGATTTTCGTGGAGTCGGCAGTCGACATCTAGATTTATAGATGGCGAGACGGCGGACCATTCGGTTGGGAACTCGACGAAAACTCGGCTTCTGTGTCATCTAATTTATGGAAAGATTTTTGAAAGCTGAATTTCCAATGAAATTGTTAAAAAGACATTCAATTTATAGTAGTTGTAAAAGTCGCATTTTCATTTATGGGAGTTCAAAAGACAGGTGCTGCCATCTCTTGATAAAACGTGTAACTTGAAGCAAGTTCCCAAGCAAGTCTTCCACGCAAGTTTGGAAGCAAGTTTTTTCGAAAAAACTTGCTTCAAAACTTGCATGGGAGCTTGCTTGGGAACTTGCTTCAAAACTTGCGTGGGAACTTGCTTGGGAACTTGCTTCAAAACTTGCATGGAAACTTGCTTGGGAACTTGCTTCAAGTTACATGTTTTATCAAGAGATGGCAGCACCTGTCTTTTGAACTCCCATAAATGAAAATGCGACTTTTACAACTACTATAAATTGAATGTCTTTTTAACAATTTCATTGGAAATTCAGCTTTCAAAAATCTTTCCATAAATTAGATGACACAGAAGCCGGTTTTCGTCGAGTTCCCAACCGAATGGTCCGCCGTCTCGCCATCTATAAATCTAGATGTCGACTGCCGACTCCACGAAAATCGCCGCGTCTGTGTCTCTCATCCCCTTAACTAATCGAAATAATGTTTTCTATTGCTATTTCACAAGTCTTGGTAAATTTTAAACTATTAATAATAGACAAAAACACTAAATAACAAACTTCTTTTTTTAGAAAGTGTAATTTTAAAATCCATAAATATTTTTGGTGTATCTTGAATAATTTTTGAGTTATTCATCAAAATAAAAAGTTGATTTACAAATACAACAATTTTCAAGATTGTGTTAGTAATATGTCGAAAACTAATGGAATTTCGGCATAAATAGTAAATGAGAGAATTGTTCTTCGTCAAAAGTTATACCAATCGTGTGATTTAAAAAAAAATATTAATTTTTGTGACATTAGACATTTCTATTTTAAATAAAAAAAATAAAAATTTTAAGATTTTTTTTTCATTGTATATACTGATACCGTCTGAGTGAAAGAATGTTAGGTATTGCATTCCAAAAATACATTTTTTTTTTTTAATTTCTTACATGAGTATGAATATGTGATTCTTAGAGTGTATAGTAACAGTTGTTGAATTAATCCAATGTTTTATTTCTTCCAATGGTAGACTAGATGTTCTAGTTTAGTCAAAGGTAGTTTTGTTTTTTCGCCATTGCCCCATCTGTTCTAAACAGAGGACCCCGCGTGAAGGGTGGGGTTGACTTGGCTGCCAGAGGCTATGTGTTGCGCATAGCAGCCCTTGTCCTCCTTCTCGGCCCTAGGCTAGCTAGGTGAGAGAGATGGACCTCCAGGCGCACCTGGGCGAACCACGCAAATTTAGCAAGAGGCATTACGCACCCGAAGGCATTACACACTCTTGTGTTGCGGTGGTAGTCGCATCGCACACTCAGGACCCAGGCGTACGCCAGGGCCGAGCGGGGATATTACTCCCCCTTTTGGTGCAATACTAGACCAGAGGCTATAGTACGTAACGCATGGTCTAGCGCGGGAGAGGCTAGAGGGTTTTCGGATTGGCCAATCCTACTCGCACCTGTATAAGCCGCATCACCGTACTGGGAGAGGCTATGTATGGGCGCATCACCAGCTGTGCCTGTGGCCAGGCCTGTGGGTTGCTAAACCCGCATTGCAAACCCCCGAAGGGGGCAATGGGCAGCTGCAGTCTGCGACTTTTTCATTCAAAATCCATTCTTATAATAATTCGTCAAAAAAAGTCACTAACAAAAAAAGCCAAATTTTTCCCTATCTATTTACATTGAATCCTATAGTAAACCACGAGTTTATCAGTTTTAGCAGAGTCATCTCTTGAGACCCGTCTGAACTAATGGCGATTTTTTCACTCAAAATCCAGACTATATAATAATTCGTCAAAAAAAGACACTCCCAAAAAAGCCAAATTTTTCCCTATCTATTTTCATTGAATCCTATAGTAAACCAGTGATTTATTAGTTTTAGTAGAGTCATCTCTTGAGACCAGTCTGAACTAATTAATTAATTCTCTATTAATTTCTCTTGTCCGTCATATTAATATGGCGGAGAACATTATAAATGAAACATTCATTAAAGAAAAAATACTTTGTTCTTATTATATCCATCCAAATTCACAGGTTTCTATAAAATACTTATAATTTGCGAAATATATTAAGATATTTTATTTTTTAAATTTTATTTCCAAATAGACTAGCTAATAAATTTGTGATTATTAATTTAAATTTTATTATTTCGCCGGTCCATTTTATAATCATATATTTTTAATGTTCAATTAAATACTAAAAATAATCATGAAAAATATTACAGTCATGCAAAAAAATTTATATATGTGAATATCGCAGAGAAGGTTTTCAGATACGAGTATAAAGCTAAAATTGGATACAGTATAGTGTGAAAATAGATTTGTACCGAGTTTCACTAGATAAAAATATTCAAGATTGGCAATTTATACTCCAATTATACGTTTTCAGATACATATACTTAACGCTAAATTTTGGTGCATTGTAATTAAAAATACATAGTTTCGTAGCTAGATTCAGCTCATTAGCCAAAACCACTCGAAATTGACAATTCTCGAGAAAGGATAAAATTTGGTGCATTCTAAGATATTTGCCTACCAATTTTCAGCTCATTAGCTAAACCTATTCTAAAATGATAATTTATATTCTCATGACATGTTTTCATATAAAAAGCTAAAATTTGGGGCTTTCTAAAATATTTTAATACCGATTTTCAGCTCATTTTCTAAAACCTTTCAAGATTGGCAATTTGTACTCTCAGGAAACGTTTTAATGTAATAAGCTAAAATTTGGTGCATTCAAAGATATTTCCGTACCAATTTTCAGCTCATTAATTAAAACCATTTAAGATTAACATTTTGTAATTTCATGAAACGTTTTCGGGTAAAGAGCTAAAATTTGGTACATTATAAGATATTTGCGTAGCAATTTTCAGCTCATTGACTAAAATCTTTCAAGATTGGCATTTTGTACTCTCAGGAAACATTTTAATGTAAAAAGATAAAATTTGGTGCATTCTAAAATATTTGCGTACCAATTTTCAGCTCATTAACTAAAATCTTTCAAAAATGGCATTTTGTACTCTCAGGAAACGTTTTAATGTAAAAAGCTAAAATTTGGTGCATTCTAAAATATTTGCGTACCAATTTTCAGCTCATTAACTAAAATCTTTCAAGAATGGCATTTTGTACTCTCAGGAAACGTTTTAATGTAAAAAGCTAAAATTTGGTGCATTCTAAAATATTTGCGTACCAATTTTCAGCTCATTAACTAAAATCTTTCAAGATTGGCATTTTGTACTCTCAGGAAACGTTTTAATGTAAAAAGATAAAATTTGGTGCATTCTAAAATATTTGCGTACCAATTTTCAGCTCATTAACTAAAATCTTTCAAGAATGGCATTTTGTACTCTCAGGAAACGTTATCAGGTAAAAAGCTAAAATTGGGTGCATTCTAAGATATTTGCGTACCAATTTTCAGCTCATTAACTAAAATCTTTCAAGATTGGTATTTTGTACTTTCAGAAAACGTTTTCAGGTAAAAATCTAAAATTTGGTGCATTGTAAGATATTTGTGTACCAATTTTTCAGCTCATTAACTAAAATCCTTCAGGATTGGCATTTAGTAGGTACTCTCAGGATATGTTTTCAGATATAAGGCAAAGATTTGGTACATTGTAAGATATTCGCGTACCAATTTCCAGCTCATTAACTAAAACCTTTCATTGCGCTAGAAGTCGTACTTAAGTGAATTACAAACTACGAATAATTGAATCGTAGATTGTAAAAGCTTGGGAAAAATTCATTCACAAATTACATGTAATTCAGTGGCAATTACAAATTATTTTTGATTGAATTACAATTTACCAATTACAAAAACTGAAATGCATATTACAAGAGATTTAATAACATCATAGAATTTGCGGTTGTGGCCTATATATAATTTCAGGTAATAAGTCAAAAACTTTGATTTATAAATTACGATTGAATCTTGTATTTTGATTATAACAAATCTGAATCTTATATATCGATATTTATTTTTTGAGTAATTGATATTTTTTGATCAGAGAAAATAAATAAATTCGAAATATTCGAAAAAATATTATTTTGCCAATAATCCGCCGACCTGTCTCGACTTGTCACATGCGTGTTTCAACTTGTTTGATTATCTTTCGAGTTTTCATTGTTAAAAAAATCTATTAAAATATTTTGAATGGAATTAAACAAAACGGGCAATTCTAGCTGAATCGGAGTGAGAAAAAGAAAGCGAATATCGCCCTCTCTTTCCCTCTATATTATTGGGATTTTATATGCGAATATAAAATCCTTAAGCGGTGAGGTCTCTAATATCCGACTTTTCCTTTATTATCCTTTCATCTCTCGAGGATAATCGAAAGTCGAATGTCTATTTGAGACAACCAAAAAATGGACCGTCCCGAAGGAACGGTCGTCGAGCAACGCTAGGCCGCTAAAAAAAGCAGTAAAAACAGCATCTATTTATATTATTATACAAAAAAAGTCACTACACAAATCATCAACCCCTTTTCTATGTTAATTCCCATTTGCCCCATAGAAATTGATGCATTAATAATTTTTATAGTGTCATCTCGTAGTCAACATTTGAACTAATTAATCCTCTTGTTCTAATTCTAACTACCTATATAAAACAAACAAACAATTAATATGAACATTTTGTTTTTTCATAAATTCATCTAAATACTAACTTTTTGAAATGAAAACTTAAAAAAAAAAAAAAATAACCTAATAATTTTAGGATTTTATTTCTAAATAGCCCAATAAATATCTTTTTGTGGTTTCGAATTTATTGATAGGTCAAGCATTAAAACCCTGAGATTGTAATAATTAATATATAATTAAATAAGCTGACGTGTTCTGATGTGGCCATCCACTTGATTTTACCATACAACCTGGCCCCTCACTTATATTTAATATTTAATAAAATTATTTATAAACATGTAGGGGGGGGTTTCTATTTTTAGACTTCTTGGGTCCCAGTGATTATGTATACAAAATTTGGTTGAGTTTGTTCAAATGTCCTAGATTTTTAATTTTTGACCCTACACCCCCCCCCCCATTTTGGGTGGTTAGTTTTTGCTTTTTTATACTTCTGGTGGTCCACTGATTATGTATACAAAATTTGGTTGAGTTTGCTCAAATGGTTAAATGGCCTAGATTTTTAATTTTTAACCCCCCCCCCCTACACTCCCCTTAATTTTGGGTAGATATGTACCAAAAATCTAATCAGCTCTTAATCTCAATGGAGCAAAACTACGTGTGAAATTTGGTTTCGATATTCACACTAGTTTTTGAGCTAGCTCGTCCACAAAATTTGGTAACGCACAGACTAACAAACAGACTAACAGACATTTTGACAAAAAAATTATTATCTCGAAAATTATAATTTTTTCGATAATCACTTATTAAGGCTTTTTTGTAGAGCGAAATTCCATGGTTTCGCTCAATTTTTTTAATCGAAATAGTTTAAGCCGTTTTTGAGATATTTCAAAAAAAAGAAGGAAAAAAAACACTTTTTTCATGCACGATTACAATACTTGACCATACCATGTATGGTAAAGTAAAAAAGAATTTACATTTTAGGGACTATGTGATCTTAGTGAAAATTATGTATATAATGTTTCATCCCCTTGGGATCGAACCCAAGCGCTAACGTTGCTATCCGGGAGTTTTCATTGTTAAAAAAAATTCAATTAAATATTTTGAATGGAATTAAGCAAAACGGGTGGGGGGTCAGATAGGCAAAGTGGTAGCGTGCCAGCCTGCTAACCTGGGGACCCGGGTTCGAATCCGACTCGAGGCATCCAGCTAAAATCTGACCCCGGTGGTCGAGAAAAATTTAGAAAAAATATAATTAGTATCCAAAATTGGCTTATGGCTAGAAAAGCCGAAAATCCAAAAAAAAAAAAAAAAAAAAAAAAAAGCAAAACGGTCAATTCTGGCTAACGAATTGAGTGAGAAAAAGAAAGCGAATATCGCCCTCTCTTTCCCTCTATATTATTGGGATTTTATATGCGAATATAAAATCCTTAAGCGGTGAGGTCTCTAATATCCGACTTTTCCTTTATTATCCTTTCATCTCTCGAGGATAATCGAAAGTCGAATGTCTATTTGAGACAACCAAAAAATGGACCGTCCCGAAGGAACGGTCGTCGAGCAGCGCTAGGCCGCTAAAAAAAGCAATAAAAACAGCATCTATTTATATTATTATACAAAAAAAGTCACTACACAAATCATCCCCTTTTCCCATCTGAACCTATAATAATTAAGGGTGTTAATATTTACTAGTGTCATCTCTTGATGTTTATATGGACTAATTATTCCAATTATAATCTATATATATAAAATTACATTGAAGTACATTGGTCCAAATCACGCCAAATTTTGGTTGCACACGTTTCAAGCAAAGTTATGAACGAAAACACCCTAAACAAAATTACTGTCTGTATGTCCGTCTGTCTGTATGTCTGTCTGTTTCAGTGGTTTCCGCGAAAAGTTGCTCACGATTCACGTTAAAACGGCTGAAGGGATTATTATGAAATTTCATATTTGTATCAGAGGTTCTTACGTTTTTAGCTATATAACGTTTTGATATTTTGACCCCAAAAGGGGGTTTGGGGGGTGCACGAATGAAAATTATCAAATAACTCTTAAACTATTAACTCTACGGGAAATTTTATAATGAGGAAAGTTGTAGGGGATGTGATTTCTGACAACTTTTGTTTAAAAAAATTCCCCCAAAAACCACCCAAAAAGGGGGGAAGGAGAAAAATATATAAATTCTTGCCCTTGGAGCAAACTCAACCAAATTTTGTATACATAATCTGTAGGCCTCTAGAGAGCTAGAAATGCAAAAACTAACCACCTAAAATGGAGGGGGGTCAAAAAATGAAAATTCTTGCTTTTGGACCAAACTCAACCAAATTTTATATACATAATCTGTGGGCCTCTAGAGAGCTAGAAATGCAAAAACTAACCACTCAAAATGGAGGGGCGTCCCCAAAATGGGGGGGGGGGGTCAAAAAATGAAAATTCTTGCTCTTTGACCAAACTCAACCAAATTTTGTATACATAATCTGTGGGCCTCTAGAGAGCTAGAAATGCAAAAACTAACCACCCAAAATGGGGGGGGTCAAAAAATGAAAATTCTTGCCCTTGGAGCAAACTCAACCAAATTTTGTATACATAATCTGAGGGACTCTAGAAAGCTAGAAATGCAAAAACTAACTACTCAAAATGGGGGGGGGGTCAAAAAATGAAAATTCTTGCTCTTGGACCAAACTCAACCAAATTTAGTATACATAATCTGTGGGTCTCTAGAGAGCTAGAAATGCAAAAACTAACCACTTAAAAGGGGGGGTGTCAAAAAATGAAAATTCTTGCCTTTTGGAGCAAACTCAACCAAATTTTGTATACTTAATTTGTGGGACTCTAGAGAGCTAGAAATGCAAAAACTAACCACCTAAAATGGGGGGGGGGGTCAAAAAATGAAAATTCTTGTCTTTTGGAGCAAACTCAACCAAATTTTGTATACTTAATTTGTGGGACTCTAGAGAGCTAGAAATTCAAAAACTAACCAACTAAAATGGGGGGGGGGTCAAAAAATGAAAATTCTTGCTCATGGACCAAACTTAACCAAATTTTGTTTACATAATCTGTGGGTCACTAGAAGGCTAGAAATGCAAAAACTGGGTGCGGGGGCGGAGTGGGGGTGGGTTAGGGCATGGGATGCGCGGAGTGGAATGGCGGCGGAGTGAGGGAGTATGGCGGAGTAGGGGGTGCAAGGTTGGTGGATGGGGGGTTCAGGTGAGGGTCCAGTGGCGTAGTGGGGTGGTACGGGGTGGTGGTCCGAGGGGGGGGTGCAGGTTAGAGTGTTGAAGTGGTGGTGTGGGGGCGGGGGTTGGGGTGCTGGGTGGGTTTCGGGGAGTGTGGTGGGTTGGAGTGGGGGGTGAGGTTTGGGTTCTGTGGTATGGGGGCGGGGGTTGGGCACAGGTTTATGGTGCGGGGGTAGGGGTGCTGGATGGGTCGGGGGGGAGTGTAGTTTGAGGGTGGGATTCCTGGGTTGGGGGTCCAGGGGGCGTGTCCCCTGGCTAGCAAGAGGGCCGCCGAAGGCGGGCCTTGCAGCTTGTAATACATATAAATATATACAAATAAACTATTAATAATAATAAAAAAAAATTTCTTTAAACATTCATCCAAATTAGAAATGTTTGAAATACTCATCTATTTGTAGACCTATTAAATTATTATTATTTTAAATTTTATTTCTAAATAGATTTTTTATAAATTTATTATTATCTATAAACAGGACCGTGCCAAGCCATTCGGTCGCCCTCGTTTTGTACTCTCAGGAAACATTTTCAGGTAAAAAACTAAAATTTGATTCATTTTAAAATATTTGTGTATCAATTTTCAGCTCATTAATTAAAACTATTTAAGATTAGCATTGAGTAATCTCAGGAAACGTTTTCAGGTAAAAAGCTAAAATTTGGTGCAATGTAATATAGTAGTATACCAATTTTCAGCTCATTCAAGATTTGCCAGAAAACGTTTTCAGGTAATAAGATTAAAATTTACTGCATTGTAATGTGAAAATACATAGGTATTTACGTAGCAATTTTCAGTTCATTAGGTATAACTAAAACCATATTTATACCAAATGAAAATAATCTGTATCTTATATATCGATATTTATTTTTTGCGTAATTGATATTTTTTCACCAGAGAAAATAAATAAATTCGAAATATTCGAAAAAACATTTTTTTGCAAACTAATCTTTTTTGTATAGAATAGTTATTTTATTTATTTATTTATTTTTTTGCCTGTGCTGTGTTTTGTTTTTCAATGTATATTTTCTGAAATGAAAAGAAAGAAAAATAAATTTTTCATTAAATTAATGAAGGATGTTTTTTTGACTCTAATTTAAGATGAGAATTTTGAAAGATCATATAAGAGACAGTGACGGATTTAGCACATGAGAGGCCCCAGGCCTACCTCCAAGTATTTTCACTAAATATTATTCATAATTAAATTAAATAACTTTTTACTTTATCCAATGCGAAGCATGGGAGAAAGTATTGGAATCGCTCTCGCGGCAAGCGCGACTTCAAAGGGTCCTCAGGTAAAGACTACGGAACCCATAGACTCAATTAAGGTCACAAATTGAAGTATTCAATGAGATTGAATTTTAGCATGTGACGGTTTTGCCAAAAATTACCTGGAATCTCGTCGAGAGGCCAAAAAGTGCCATTTTTTGTGGAAGTGCGTGGGGATGTATGTATGTATGTATGTGTGTGTGTTATCGTTTTTTTCGTCCATGATTTTTTCCACACCTTTGCGCTGATTGAAATGAAATTGAAAACCTACCATTAGTTTAACAAAATGAAGCGCTGATTAGTTTTTGGTACATATCGGTCCACAAACATTAGTACTTTATTTCAGTACTTTTTTAGTTTTTTCTAAATATCTTGAAAATGACTTAACCAATTTTGATGAAATTTAATATCCTTGGGGACCACAAAAAAGGTTAAATAAAGTTTTTAGTAAAATTATATTTTAAAGTACTTTGCTCAAGAACATATTAATATTTCAAATGAATTTGGATAAAGTTTAGCAACGATCCGTTGCAGTTTATTTATTTATGGAATCATTAAATTATCCAAAAGGTTTTAAAAATTGTATTTAAATGTTTACCGTTGTCTATCATGAAGGTTTGAACAATTCTCAAAAATGCACTTGTCAAAAGAAATATACAAATCGCGACACCCATAAAACACAAATATTAAGGCACTTGCCCCGCTGGCTGATCGACTCGAAATGAAATAAATGCATTTCAATGCAAAAGAAAGAGAATCCCGTTACTTGATTAGATATCAAGAAAGAAAATAATTCCAGATAAAATAAAAACATAGTATGCAAGACATGCCCAATGGACTGGAGATTGTTTTTAAAAAACTAACATGTGCGTCAAGTGATTTTCACTTAACTTTTCCTAATTAATTAAAAATCAACATTTTAGATAATTAAAATTTTAATCAATTCCATCACAAATTTACAAAGAGAAACAAAGAGGTTGTCCTCTGCTTGATGCCAATAAACATACACACATATATATCATCTCGATATATATGTGTGTATGTTTATTTGCATCAAGCAGAGGACAACCTCTTTGTTTCTCTTTGTGAATCAACAACTCTGCTACTCTCGGCAAAACAAAAACTTTTCAACAAATTTACAAAATCAAATACAATATTACAGGTGTTATGACCCCCTATTATGGTTAAAAATATTCACTACCCAACCATACAATCACTAACAGACAATATGACTAAATAATTAAAATCTTTAATAATATAAATCTCCAATATACGGTATCTAAATTGTAGTATTTCTATACATTCAATCAGAAAGTTTATAGGGAAAATAATTTTTAAGAAAAAGATAAAACCGACTTCAAAAAAATTAAATGCGACACATAAAATACACTAAAAGGTATAAAATAATTATTATCTTATTTAGTTACAACTAAACGACGAAATATTAACATGAAATTACTTTTGAAGTCGGTGTCTAACATATACCTTTTATGAATCGCACTCGACGGATCTTACTTAGTACGTTTGGCGGGTACGCTCGCTTATAGGTATAGTTTGTTTGGCACCGACTTCAAAAAGTAATTTCATGTTAATATTTCGTCGTTTAGTTGTAACTAAATAAGATAATAATTATTTTATACCTTTTAGTATATTTTATTTGTTGTATTTAATTTTTTGAAGTCGGTTTTATTTTTTTCTTAAAAATTATTTTTATTTTTCTCTTTTAGTGATGTTATTAATAGTAATCATATCATCAGAACTTGACCAAATTAATATGACACCATCCCTAAGATACCCCCTTTCCAATAAAAAAAGAATCATCGAAATCGGTTCATAAACAAAGAAGTTAGGCCTAAACAAACCTAACAAAAAAGGTCTAATACCTATGAAAAAATGGGACCAATCGGAAGGTAGACTGAACCCAATGCAAGTTTTTTTTTCAAAATCGGTTCACAATTGGCTGAGATATGATTTAACATAGGCACAAAAAAAAAAAAAAAAAAAAAATCAGTCGAATAGATAACCTCCTCCTTTTTTGAAGTCGGTTAAAAATGCATTTCTAATGAAAATCGAGTCGAAAATAGACCAAAATGGAGATTATTTTTCCGAAAATCCTGAAATATAGTTCCAGATTTAAAATTTAAAATTATCACTTTTATTTTTCGAGAACTTTTCAGTTGATGTTCAGATTTCTTATTTTAGAGAAAAAAATCATCAGGGCAAATTGTTTCATATACAATTTCTAGTAAGTAGATATAATGCTTTAAAGAAGTTTATGATTTAATGTCGGGTCGCATTCATTGCAGTGCTGGGCCACATGCGGCCCGCGGGTTGGACAGCTCTGGTCTAGCCCATGCATTAAAAGGCCACTGAGAGTCAGACTAGCATATCGAGCTATCCGTTTCTAAATATACTTATGTGTAGATATTACTAGTTGAATGACCCATCACTTCAGGAATTCAATTTTCGGCCACCCTAGAGAACAGACAGGCAGTAGAAAAATTATTAATCTTCCAAAATACTTGATATCAAATTTTTTATTCGTCGTTAGATTTTTTCAGAATTTTAATTTAACTAAGTACTTGATTGAAATCGTTTTGGAATACAAGAATCATCTTAAAATGCCCACTTTAATGCTCTCTACATACCATCATTTTAAATATGTAGAAATATAAATTCTACTTCAAGAGATCTTTACAGGGATACATAACGCCTCATAATAAAAAATATTTTTTTTATTTCTGACCTCACATAAAATTCGACCCTTCTCAAAATAATTATTCGAATAAAATTCTAATACGGAATTTGGGGAAAATGAATACATCTCGTATAATTTGGTGTTATTATAATCCTTGCTAATTTTTTTTTATATTGTTAATTCTTGGGAACTTGGACTTTGAAATAATTAGATGTTAAGTTTTTAAAAGTTGGAACGTTTCGTCGTTTATTTTTCGACTTCCTCAGGCAATTTTTAAGGTTAACCTCCTCGTAACCAATACCATATGTAGTTCATTAGACCATATTAATCACAAATAAACACAATTACACAGCCAGAAAAATTACATCCTTATTTGACCATTCCTTATATCATATTACAATCAACACACAATCCTCAACAAGGTTCAACCAATATAAGTTACAATATTGCTTACGAGGAAGTTAACCTTAAAAATTGCCCGAAGAAGTCGATATATACCGGGTGAGTTTTTTATCTTGAGACAGTCTTATAACTCAAAAACAGTGCATTATATGACAAAAAGTTTCAAATGAAAGTTTATTTATATGAAGGGGGAAACTAAACTACGCTATTGTTTGTTTACCTAGAACAAGCTTTCAAGGGTATTTCAAGGTCAAGTTCTGTTTTTAAATGGAAACCTATATATTTGTTTACATATTCTGAATCTAAGAAAAATTTGAACAACTTTTATAAAAACTATTTTTTTATTTGACATCAAATAAACAAAATATTAAGTCAATTAGATCTCAGAAAAAAAACCTAATTATTATTTTTAACAATTATTCAACTTAATTATCATATAATAATGATCAAATATTTAATTATTAAGTAAATAATTTAATAATAATCAATAATTTAATCATTTTCCGACACTGTTCTGTGATATTCCATAAGTTTTCTGATTGAATTCCAGTTCCAATTTCGTTATTTTGGCATGTTTCAGTTTCTTTGTACCCTTTATATTTGTTGATGTTTTTTTAACAGATTTACAACACAATAAAATGAAGCTTGTGAGGGTGTATCCCTGTCAGGAAATGCTCGGCATCCATTTCAATAACAGCCCCATATAACACTTCTTCCACATTCACCATAAATTATGACCATTTTAATTGTCTTCAGCAAAAAATGATCCATTTTTATTATGCTAATACAATATAACTATCTACTGGATTGACACGAGAAATAAACTTTTTTAAACTCAAGGATTTTAAATAGTTTTATTAAGGAGAAAATAATCTCTTAAATCTGTATATTATAACAAAGTGTTAATATCATTAAAAACACTTAATTTCATTGATGGGACTTTTCGATTTAATAAATATTTATTTAATAATTAATTATTTAATCATTATTATTTAATAATTAAGTTGAATAATTGTTAAAAATAATTATTAGGGTTTTTTTCTGAGATCTAATTGATTTAATATTTTGTTTATTTGATGTCGAATAAAAAAATAGTTTTAATAAAAAGTTGTTCAATTTTTTTCTTAGATTCAGAATATGTAAACAAATATATAGATTTCTATTTGAAAAACAGAACTTGACCTTGAAATACCCTTGAAAGCTTGTTCTAGATCGTCAAGAAATAGCTTAGTTTTAGTTTCCCCTTCCATATAAATAAACTTTTATTTGAAACTTTTTTCATATAATGCACTGTTTTTGAGTTATAAGACTGTCTCAAGATAAAAAATTCACCCGGTATACTAGTATATCGTCGCTGATCTTACAAAACCTCGTAAGTCCAAAATTCATTGTTTGCCAGAAAACAAGCAAAACCATTTTAAACAATAATACATACAAATACAATGTAATATTTATTATTTTAACGTAGCGCTAAATTGGAATAGAATAATAGGTTTCAATAGATAGACGCGCCGTGAAAAAGTTGGCCGGTATAAACGTATAAAATGTATTTGACCAAAAATCAGACTTACAAGGTTTTATAAGATCAGCGACGATATATAACTTTTGTATCATATTTAGTTTATGAGATATACTGCTCCAACAGAGATGTTCATTAATAAGGTCCAGTAATACTTTCAAGGCGACTGTGTCGGGTCGCTGACTCGAAGTAAGCTGGTTCGAGACTGAGTTTTATAAGAAACAATTAGAAACATTTGTAAATTTCATATAATCATGTATATATGTTGTACTTGTAATGTATTGATTTACAATGTTGTATCTGTAAATATTAAAATTATAAATAAAGCTTTTAAATTGAAAAATTAAGACTGAGTCTCGGCAGATCAGATATTTGCAGTAACCTCCTCTTGGAAAGCAATGGCAACCTACCAAGAGTATAATCCTCCAAACTAGCCGTTCGGAACCGGCGTTAAAAAGTAGGCCCCATATATCTGTGTAAAAAACAACTAAACACACTCAGCACAGGTATATGTGGAGAGGAGCCAAAACGTCAGGTAGACCTGATATGGCACTTAAAAGAAGAAGAAGAATACTTTTAAACAGAACCCTAAAAAAAGTAAAATTTTCGAACGAATTAATCTAGCCATCCGGAAAATGTTAATTAACCAACCGAGAGCTAAATTTGTTCGGAAATACCAAAAATGAAGAATCATGATTGAAAAACCGTGTTTCTAAATTGGTCTGATTTATTATTAAACAGATAATTAAATTAAGGCAGAAAAGCCTTAAATCTCTAAGATAACATACCGATATAAATTTGATGCTAACAATTTCTTAAAGTGATGACTTTTCATTTTTACATTTTTCGAATGGATTTGTATACCTATATACTCTATATATATATTTTGAAAATAAAAGAGGGAAAAACAATAAAAAAAAATCGTTTTTTTCTCCCTCTGTGTTAAATTCTCCCTTTCGCCCACGTTTCCTCTTTTCTCCTATTTCCCACTAACCAACCGATAAACAAGTTGTTTTCCAATCGTAATTAAAAATCGTACTGGCAAAAAATAAATAAATAAATAAAATGAAAAAATAAAGTTTGATTGCAAGGCAAAATCTTTACAAACGAATCATTTCTATTAGACCGACTGAATAGATTCAGATAAAGAGAATCTGATAGGTAGACAGACAGATCAAATACAATAAATCCAATCCAAAGGTTATACCTTCGGAATTACAAATAACTCTTCGAACGTAAACAACAACAAACTCAACTAATTCGTTAGTACAGGAAATTGGGAAAAATGCTGTCTAATGAAAAGATATAGAAAAAAATCATTACGCGGAAACTATTGATTAATAAATCGGTGTGTAAACTTTTGGATTGAGTATATTGTGATACAATTTCTCATATTGCTCCCAATTGAATATTTAATTTAGTTCAATTATATATTAAAAAATACCTAAGTAAAATTTCAAGGTAGTTTTCACAAAAATAAAAAAATATTATATTAAAATAATTAACCTGAAGGTTTGAGTATCTTTTTTGAAAATAAGATGTAATTTTTTCAAAAATACAACTCACGGTATAAACTAAATATATCAAGATAAGAATTTATATTTAAGGTCTCTAATCTAAGGTTTTAATAGAATAAGGGCCTCTCTGATATAAAACTATTCTATTAAAATCTTAGATTAGAGAGCTTAAATATAAATACTTCAAATCTTCAAATATAATATGTTTTGAGTTTTTATCTCTATATATATATTTCGGGGTTCGAGCCCATCATCAGGAGTTAACAAAAGAAACCCAGAAATATATATATCAAGATAAAAAACTCAAAATATATTTATTTGTTTTATTTTTGTGAAACCTACCTTGAAAATTTCACTTACTTTTTACAAGCTTTTTACTTTATCCAATGCGAAGCATGGGTAAAGTATTGTAATCGGTCTCATGCCAAGCGCGACTTCAAAGGATCCTCAGGTAAAGACTACAGAACCCATGGTCTCAATTAATGTCACAAATTGTAGTATTCATTTAGGTTGAATTTTAGCATCGTGATTTGCTTCTGCCAAAAATTACATGGGGTCTCGTCCAGAGGCCAAAAAGGCAATTTTTTCAGGAAGTGCGTGCGGATGCATGTATGTATGTTAAGTCCACGATTTTTTCCACACCGTTGTACCGATTGAAATGAAATTGAATACCTACCATTATGTTAACAAAATGATGATTAGCTTTTGGTACATATCGGCCCACAAACATTAGTACCTTATTTCAGTATTTTTTTAGTTTTTTCTAAATATTTTAGACAATGACTGAACCAATTTTGATGAAAATTAATTTAGGACTCGCGGAGTGAATTCGCGAGCAAATCCACTCAACGGAATTTTTACGAATCATAAGCAAATTTGTTTTTCAGTATATTATATAAATATAGAAAATTATCAAATTAATTAAATTATCTTAAGAATAAAGAGAAATTCAAAGATGTTTTAGTAAATCGAAATTTAGAGAATATTTAGCTAGATCTACCGTTTTATAAGAACCATTGAGGTCCAGCTGAAACGGTAGTCTAGCCAAGTATTCTCTAAATTTCGCTTTATAAAACATCTTTGAATTTTCTTGAATTTCTTAAGATTAATTTAATTAATTCAATTTTGATGAAATTAAATATTGTAATTAAGTACCTTGACGACCTTAAAAAAGGTCATATAAAGTTTTTTGTAAAATTATATTTTGAAAGTACTTTATCCTAGAATAAGATAGTACATTGGATAAAGTTTATCAACGATCCGTTGCGGTTTATTTATTATTAAATTAGTTCCTCTTGAACCGTCACCTCATTAAAAATTATCAATTATATATGTATGTCTGCGAAATTTATAGTAACTTTTGAAAAGTTGTTGGTATTCTTGATCAATATTCTATCTAGATTTAAGTATTTTGTCGAGAGTAGGAGAGTTGTTGATTCAAAAAAGGAAATCAATGAGGTTGTCCTCACACAAACGACGGGGTTAGCTTGTTGCTAAGATAATCGTGTGATTGACTCCATCGGAGGTGACAGATAAAATATTTATAATTAAAAATACTGATGATGAAGATCAAACCTTCGAAAATATAGTCTCAAACAAATAAATAATATTATACTAGTACATATTTATATTTGGTATAAGTATATACAGTGAAACCCCTCAAATCCGAACTAATTGGGGCTGTAGCCTATTCAGATTTCACTTTGTCCGGATTAGCCTAAAGCAGTTTGAACAATTGAAGATAACTGATATCAAGAGAAAGATTAAGTGATATTTTGTGTTTTTCTATTATTATTTCATTGTTTTTGCAAAGTGATTAACCTAAAGAATTTCAATAACCAACTTTTACAGTTTTTCAATCCTGGATGACATAAGTATGTAGACACATTTACATTTTGTTAGGTATGCTAACTGTACTTCTTTGTTAATTTTTCAACTAATATTATGTAAAATAAGGTTATAATGTAGAATATATACATAATTGTTTTATGAGTAAATAAATAATTTTCTCTTTTTGAGCTCGGATTTCCGGGGTTCGGATTTGAGGGATTTCACTGTATGTGTACTGTGTAGGTATGGTCTACCTCAATGATTTCTCTTTATGAATCGACAATAATGCTGCTCTCGGCAAAACAAAATCTTTTCAATTAAAAGCAACATCAATTCCTTTGGTATAACATAAACAGTATAACTAAATTGTGACTTATTTTTTCAAAGTGTCGTGTTAAAAACATAATAGTTTTTAAGGAATTTGGTGTTGGTACTTGGTGAAACATTTTTTAAATTATTGGATAAAAACATAAGTTGGAAATTAGTTTTTAAAAATTCATTTACAACATAATCAACATTTAACTTACATATATCTAATTCAGCCTTTCAAAGAGAAATACGAATTGTTATGTATGTGTAAGATTAGTAAAAAATTATATTCGTAATAAATATATAAAAAATAAATTATTAAATAATCCTATTCAATTTTGTTAATGCTAATTGCTATATTTAAATTATCCCAGCATTTAAGGGTGGGCCCCTTCAATTTGAAATGTTTAATCTACTTGTATTAAAATGTCATTTCAATTTGAAATAGGGGAAAAAATAATGTTATCTCTTTCAAAAAGAAATGATAAATAAAAGATTTTTTTAAATAGGGCAAGTCCACACTTCATTTTCACTTATTTAATCAGAAAAACAGACAAGAGAGAGAAAAAATTAAATAAAAAAAATAATTAAAAATCTCTACCATTGTAATGCGAGTTAATTTAAGATAAAATTTTAGAAAAAAAGCAGGTTGGCGGGAGGAACATGGTTTTACAATTGAATTTGGATTGTGGAGAAAATTATTAATAGAATGAAAAGTTAATAACGGGATTGATGAAGAGGATCGCTTTTGTCCTTGATTCTCTCAAAGACCCAAGCTTTAAATCAGTTTATCTACGGAAACATTGATTAACTATTACTCGACAGATTTTCCTATCCTTCAACCTTCATCATTATCATTTAATGGTGTTTGGAATGCTGGAATGGGTCCTTGGCCTCTTCTAAGGTGGATTCTGCCTGGAGCAAAGTTTTTCTTTATGATTTTAACTTCAAAATAGAATAATCAATTTCAAAAGAGGTATTTTATAGAACAAAAACTGTTCTGAGGTGATAGTTATTTTTAGACCGCGTACTCAAGTAATTTTGTTTCTAGATGCGTTTACAGATAGTTTCTGTGATCATAAGAGGAACTAAATTAAAAACCTCAATGTTATAACGTGTGACGTCAGAGAAACTGTTGAAAACAATTATTCTGTTTAAGAAAATAAAATTACAAATTTAATTTTTGAGAACATAAAGATGATATTCATCAGTTCTATAAATTCTTGACCTGATCTAATCCTAAGTTGTGGTTGTGTCGGTGAAATAATCATCTGATTTTTAACCGACTTCAAAAAAGGAAGAGGTTCTCTATTCGACTGATTTTTTTTTTTTTTATATTATTTTATTTACAATGTATATTTTTTTGCATTAAAAACCCGTTTTTAGTAAGAACTGATTCTTACTAGTTAAAACGCGTTTCACTGAATACCTTTGTGGCAACTAGAATTTACTGATGTTGGTTGAGTTTGGTCCAAAGGTCGAGAATCTTCATTTTTGACCTTCCGCCTCATTTTGGGTGTTTATTTTCAAAGTTTTTAAATGAAAATGTCAAAAATTACATACTCTACAACTTTGCTACTAATTTTTGACATTTTCGTTTAAAAATTTTTGAAAATAAACACCCAAAATGAGGCGGATGGTCAAAAATAAAGATTCTAGACCTTTGTTCCAAACTCAACTAACATAAATTCTATTTTCCACAAAGGTTTTCAGTGAACTTACTAAAAACGGGGTTTTACTGCAACATATACATACATAGGACCTGGGGTTCCACCTAGTGTAGTTCAACACCTAAATCACTAAAAGTTATAAGCTTAACAAAATTAACAAGATAGATGATACAGAGAAAAAATTTAACAAGCTAAAATAATAAAGAAGGATTAAAACAAGTAAAAGAACCAAGAACAAAGAATTATCAGTTAGTGGAGTCCATAAAAAAAATGAAGACCTTAGAAGACTAGAGTGTAGAAGAAATTTGGCAGCGAGCCCATTTCAAAACCTTGCATCAGCCAATTGGAATGTCTGAAAGACATGCTTTGTTTTATTATGAACTGTTCTATCGTTATCTTTCTTGTGGAGTACCTAACAAGATTTTGTAAATATGAAAGAAATATAAATAATTTATACATGAGGACATAACATCTTGAAGCATAAAATTGAGATGGATGCTGGCAATTTAAATTTTATCTTAATCAGGAAGGTGGCAGCGAGATTATAGCTATAAGAAGACATAACGGGTACATTAGGGTGCCCCTTATTTTAGATCTTTTCATATGGGCTCATATGGTTAGAAATAAATAAAAAAAAAAATATCCCGCAGCGATTAATTTTCCCATAATAACATGAGGTTTTTGGCAATGAACGATCAATTTTTTATTCCGGCCAAAGTAATGGTTCAAAAAATTTGAAAGTATGTAGACTTTATCCTTATAATACTAGCTATTTTTCAAAGTTTTTACAGATTTTTAGCTATAACAATTTTGGAGTTACATCTAGATTAATTACCGCTATATCTTAGTATTAGTAAGTTATAGACTCCAAAATTATAATAGCTAAGAATAAATATATACAAATTCTCAGGAATAGCTACTATTATAAGGATAAAGTCTACAGAGTTTCAAATTTTTTGAACCATTACTTTGGCCGGAATAAAAATTTGATCGTTTAATGCCAAAAACCCCATGTTATTTAGATGGAAAACTTAATCGCTGTATAGTACTAGGTTAAAATTGAGATAGAGACTTGTAACTTGGGGGATATTTTTTTATTTATTTATCTCAAACCATATGAGCCCCTGTCAGCGTAAATATTCAAAAATATCCAAAATAAGGAGCACCCTTGTGTACAGGAATGAATTTAAAGCTATTTCTAGCCTTGAATCATTTGCTGTCAAGAGAGTTGGAAAAAATTAAATCATAATTTCGAAATAGAGGGACTTAGCGATTTGCATAAGCTAAAGCGATATAAGATAAGAGAGAGGTTTCAGAGAGTGAAGATCTCCATAAACTACGGCATATATTATTTATTTGAATTTTTTAGATTAATGGGTTCCTTGAAAGTTGAAACGTTAAGGTATGAAAAAAATGTGAATGTTTATTTTTGTTTTTACTATGTGTTCAAAATTGCCACTAATTTCCTTTCATTGCTAACTTACGAATATCCATTCTCCTCATCTCATGGCAGTTTGAACAAGCTCACCCCCACCCCTTTCCTGCTCATCTCCCTTTGTGGCTGATATAAACTGCAACTGCTACAGACATCTTTCTTTTCCGATCAATCCTCAGAGATACCAACAGCTACTAAATTCCTTTGCAAGCACCAAGCCATTATATGCTAGCTTCATAAATTCAAACAGTGTTTATATGCACAAGCATTTGTTTATTTAAAATCAACTATTTTAATAAACGTGTATCCTCTGAATTGATTCGGTATTGCACGGACTTAAGGTTAGTAGATATTTCTTTGTTTGGCTCAAGTTCAGTTGGCTTTTTCCACATGTTTCTCTCACTAATCGACAAATCTTTGTTGACTTAAGGTTTATTCTTACTGCAAGATAAGAACGGATTCTCCAATATCCTTCAATCAATTATTATCATCTTCTCGGCCTCAAGAGAAGAAGAAGCGATTTTGCCTTCCAGCCAAGCAGTTAAACCACAAGTCCAACAATCCCTCCCCTATTTTTCTCCATAAAAATTCAACCTCCAGATATTTATTTTCAATAAAGTTATTTACGTTTTGTTTTCTAATCTATTTTGTTTCATTTTGCCTATTGAAAAGCCCACTCCCTTTCCTCCAGTCATTTATTAAACAGAATATTAGTATATAGATAATTAAGAACAGATAATCAAGCCAGCATTCTAAAAATTCTATAAAGTTAAACAAAGGCCTTACAAACCTCAAACCAAAAGGCGAGACTTTTAAACAACTATGATTACAAAAATTTCTTCAAAATACGTACAAACCAGTGGCGCGCGAACCATGGATGCTGTGGATTCTGTGCATCCATAAAATTTCAAAACATTCAGAGTATTTTCATACCTGGTCATAAATAAATTTGAAAAAAAAATGTAAAATTCTACGATGCCATTATACACATTATTACCATATTCGATGAAATTTGCAAAAAGAAGCTAAAAATAAAATTTTAAAAATGTAGGGGTTTTTTTTGGACAGCATCCCCTGTTTGAACAGTCGCCGCCCGCCACTGATACATACATATTAATAAACTAACTCTATTGTACATTATCCGCCTGACACTCATTTAGATAAATAATATGTCGATTTATGTAATCTCGGGTGTTAGGATGTGTATTAGCAAAGCAAAATAATTGACTTTAAATGTGCAGTATCCATTTAAAGAGGAATTGGTGACCTGCCTATCCATTTATACATGATGTGGGTAATGGGCTCCCATTTAGGGTTCCGAAGGCTTATTTCTATGGGGCCCAGCTGCATTTCCTCCACCGGTGTCAACTAAATCCTCTATCATCACTTATTTATGAAACAATAAATATTATATACGAATACAATTTAAAAGCAAACGGAAATATATACGTTTTAGAAAGGGATAGTTTTGAAGGGGGGGGGGTCCTGATTATCTTGACGACATATGCTCTTGCTTGTGAATTGAAGAATTCGTGTTCGCTTTTTGCCGGATGCTTTAGGCTAATGCGGATTTGAGCTTAACGTACCGTTAAGCTTTAAGGGCTTGATGGGTTTTCTTGCATGAACCTTTCTCCCCTAGTACTTTCTCTCTCCCTCCCTCCATATGCTTGCAATTCACTTTCTCTCTTAGTCAAGAAGAAATATAGGGTGGCTAGAAAATAAATTAGTTCCCCTCTCTATTTCATCACAATCTAATCTAGAAAGATATTCCGCCTCGTCTTCAAGAAATCGACTAAGACGACTAAACTCAAGTTGAGTAAATAAATCTCCAACTCAATATCCATCTCGTTTTCAATTTGGCTTCAATTGGAAAATTAAAAATAATTAGATTAATTGAAAATTAGACAGAATGAATTACAAATAGAAATCATTCGTATCATTATCCGGAGAATTATAAACATAGTAAAATAATTTTATTTTTTAATTATTTTAAGGAATTTTTCGAAGATGTTATTTTAATTGAAAATATTTTGTTTTCCTCACACTAGGAGAGTTGTTGATTCATAAAGAAAAATCATTGATCTTATCCTCTGCTTGATATAAATAAACATAATGTAATATGTATATCTGGGGTCCCTCAGGGTGGCCATATTGGTCCCCTATTGTTTCTCTAATTTATTAATGACCTGGACAATGTAATTCAACATTGCAATATATTGCTATTCGTAGACAATATCAAATTGTTTTTTGACATTTCTAAAGTTTCAGACTGCAAAAAGCTACAATCCGACCTAAAAAAACTTAACTGGTGCAAAGCAAACTTATTTTTTCTAAATTTTGACAAATGCTTCACCATTTCATTCTCAAAAAAGGAATATTTTATCTCATACAATTACTATCTGGACGATACTTCTTATTGCATTAGAGTAACTTCAATCAAAGACCTTGGTGTCACCTTTGACTCAAAGCTCACGTTTAATGAACATATTAATCATGTGGTTAGTAAAGCTAACCGAACTTGGGGGTTCATATTTCGCAACACTAAAGCTTTTAGGAGCCCCAATTGTATCAGATACCTATACATAAGTTTGATTAAATCTGTCGAAATGTATGCTTCAACAATCTGGAGACCGAATCAAAAAACCAACATAGCTAGACTTGAAAGAATTCAGCATAAAGTTTTGAGACATCTAGATTTTCTCTCTCTCTGGTAGCCCTATGTCTAGATACGATCATGACTACTCGAAAATCGCTGAAACTTTCGACATGTCAACTATTCTTTCGTCTATGATTGCTTCCGACAACTTATTCACTTTTAAAATTATGTCTGATACCATTCGTTGTCCTGAGCTTAGAATTCTTTTTCCACTGGACAATCCTTCGTACCCACTACGACAACATCAACCATTCTATCCACCAGTTCCATTTACCCATCATTCCGAAACCAATCCTATTTATAGATTATACATCGCTTATAACGCCCTTTCCCAAAAACATGCATTTTGAATTTTACTATAGATACCAACAGAATGTCTAGAATTATAAAAATAAACACACTTTCATATATTTAAATACTCACTATCATAATTATTATATCTGATTTACTCTGTATTATTGTTTATTATTTGTATGTTTAACTTTATTGTTTTTTCTCTACTTTTTACTAAGTAGTGTTTCTTTGTATTACTTTTGTAATGTTTTTAAAGGCACATGCCGTTGAAATAAATAAATAAATAAATATACGAGGGGTGAACCGCGACCTAATATCGTGTACACCTACTTCCACTTCCACTTTCATTTTCAAGTAGAAGACAATAGATGAAGCGGCATAATATTGAATTCAAAAATAATTCCACATAATTCCAAAGACGTGTACACCTAATTCCAATCGCGGTTCACCCTTCGGTGTAAACGTATAATACGTATTTGACCAAAAATCGGACTTACGAGGTTTAGTAAGATTAGCGACGATATGTATATCGTCGCCATCATTCTCAAACCTCGTAACTCAATTTTTAGTGAAAGCAATTTTTATTTATTTTCCCAAAGCTCTTAACCGAGAGGTAAACGGCGACCTAATATCTTATACACCTACTTCTACTTCCACTTTCAATTCCAAGTAGAAGACAATAATAGATGAAGGGGCGTTATCTAATGAATTTCAAAATAATTCCACATAATTCCAAAGACGTGTATACCTAATTCCAATCGCGGTTCACCCCGCGCTCTTAACTATTTACATGTTATAACTAAACCTCGAACAAAAATGAAGCCAGAAATATTGTTAAATTGAAGAAACCATAACTCGTATTATTCTGAAGCAAATAGTTACAAACAAAGATTATTTTTATTTTCTCAACAATTGTTAAAATGGAGAGACGAGGTTTGAGAATGATAGTGACGATATATAAAAAGTAATTTATTTTAGTAAAAAAAAGTACCAATATAATTAATATGGTCGAGGTTCTTGGTGAAACATATTTAAATCAAGTAAAGAAAATTTTAAAAATGTTTAAAAATTTTAAAACATAAAATTCTAGGTAGGTTTCACTAAAAAATAAAAGATGACTATATAACAAGCATCTTGTCTTTCATTTTTTAGTAAAACCTACCTAGAATTTTATATGTTTTAAATTTTTTAAACATTTTTTTTTAATTTTTTAAATTTTCTTTACTTGATACAAATAAAATTTATTAATATTTGGAAATTTAAATTATTATTTTAAAACCCGCTGCGGAGCCTAAGGCGGGCTTCGCAGGTAGTACTTAAATAATTGGTTGTTTTGAAAGTTAAGATAAAAATAAATCAAATTTGATATTGACCATATGCCTGAATGTTTGAACGTTTTCTATTTTTAACCGACTTCAAAAAAGGAGGAGGTTCTCTATTCGACTGAATTTTTTTTTGTGTCTATGTTACCTGATATCTCCGCCAATTGTGAACCGATTTTGAATTTTTTTTGCATTGGGTCCAGTCTACCTTCCGATTGGTCCCATTTTTTTTTCATTGGTATAAGACCTTTTTTGTTAGGTTTGTTCAGGCTAACTTCTTTGTTTATGAACCGATTTCGATGATTCTTTTTTATTGGAAAGGGGGTATCTTAGGGATGGTGCCATATTAATTTGGTCAAGTTCTGATGATACGATCAACAACGAAATAACGTAAATCCCCAATTCTTATAACCAAATAATCGAAATTATAATAAATAAAATTTTTTATAAAAAATATATATTAAGTCACTATTAATAACATCACTAAAAAGAGAAAAATAAAAATAATTTTTAAGAAAAAAATAAAAACCGACTTCAAAAAAATTAAATGCAACAAATAAAATACACTAAAATGTATAAAATAATTATTATCTTATTTAGTTACAACTAAACGACGAAATATTAACATGAAATTACTTTTTGAAGTCGGTGCCAAACAAACTATACCTATAAGCGAGCTTATCCGTCAATCGTACTAAGTAAGATCCGTCGAGTGCGATTCATAAAAGGTATATGTTTGGCACCGACTTAAAAAGTAATTTCATGTTAATATTTCGTCGTTTAGTTGTAACTAAATAAGATAATAATTATTTTATACCTTTTAGTGTATTTTATTTGTCGCATTTAATTTTTTTGAAGTCGCTTTTTCCTTCTGCTTTTCTTCACATATTGATTATTTAAATATCTTTCCTGGTAAGGAGAAACGCTTCCAAATCCAAAATGTACATTTTAAGAGGGCCTTATTTTAATTTGAATAATGCAGATGGCGGATGGCGGATGGTGGGTGGTGTGCATACATTAACCCGTTCCTTTCCTATTCATTCATTCATTGTCCTTTGTTCGTTCGAGGAAGCCACAGAGGATCGTTCCTCTAGAGCTCTAGAGCTCTAGACTTCACGGCAGTAATGTTATCACGCTTAATAACAACAACAACAACAACAACAACGACGACGACATAAAATTTAATTATTTTTATTGAGTCTGGAATAATGATTGATAGACGGAGGTAAAAATTCAGCTGGGGTTTCTTTTGACCCCATTACAACATTAAAAGACTAACTTTATAATCATTTTAAATGAAATTTATTTAACTTGAAAAGTTAACGATACTTTTTCCTACAAAGTTTTTTTTTGTTGTCAACTTTTGTCAATTCTTCATTGAATTTAATTGCTGCTTATTTTCTTTGAACTTAAAAAAAAAAAAAAAAGAAAAGGGGTAAAGAAAGTTGCTGTGGGAAAAGAAAAGAAAAATGTCTTTAGATTTCAAGGGCATTGTTTTTTTTTTATTTTTTTTATTATTATTTTTTTGGTTTTTTTTATTTGTACAGAAGCTGAAGGCGACCCGTAAAGCAATTCATTAATTTAGATTTAAAAATAAACACCTTTATCTATCTACTCTTATTAAACGAGCAAAAATTGTTTATATATATATATATTTGTATCATTGTTCTATTTTGAAAACGGCTTTACCGATTTTGATGAAACAAATTCTATTAACAAGTTTTGAGGATGAGAAAGCGATCTGGCTAGGTCTGGACCTCGACAAATTTCATCTTAATTGATCTTTTCTTAATTAAAGTAATTATTGAAAGATGAAAATCTCAATAAAAAAGTTTGTTTAGATTTTTTTCAATTATGTTTTATTTTTAATTATTTTTTTAATTTTAAAACCCACAAATAGGTTATAGCAAATATTAAAATTAGGAATTTTTTGTTTGTTTTTAATTAACAGAGGTGTCTAAATCATAACAAAACAGGTTTGTTTACAAATATAGTGGTTCAAGTGGCTTTTTTTATATAACTTGGAAACAAATCTTATTTAATTTTATGTTTTTATTTCAGATCCTAAACGATTATTTTTTATAATGTTTATCAATATCAACGAATTTGGGCAAATTGGTGTACGAGTAAACAAATATACACATAATATATATGTGGACCATTAGAAAGCTAGAAATGAAAAAACTGGGTGCGGGTTGGGGTGGATGTGGGGTGCAGTTGTGGAGGGTCCGGGGTGGGGTGGGGTGGGGCGGAGTTGGGGAGCGAGGTGTGTGATTTGGGGGGGGGGGTCAGGGGTTACCGTGCATCGCTCGGTGGCTCCAGGTACTTTAGTTTAAACGACAGAAATGTATTAGCGATAGTGAAATTAAAATATAGAATATTTGCAAAAATCACGATTATATGTGGCAAATATCTCTTTCAGTTTATACAAAATTATAACTACGTGGAATGGAATAGGGAATTCACCGCTCATAAAAAACAATTTCTATTCTCCCATAAGAACATTACACTTACTTCCCCGTTTACTAAACCCCTCTGATTTTTTTAAACAGTTGACCTAATATCTCTCTGAAATAGTGAGTTTAGGCGCAATAAAACTCAATTGAAAAGTTTTTGTTTTGCCGAGAGTAGCAGAGTTGTTGATTCATAAAGAGAATTCTAAACTGGCTATCAGTGAAGAAACATCAAATTTTTAATATCCATACGGTATTGACTCCATGAAAAACAATATTTATAATTAAAAAAGACTGATGATGAAGACCAAGTCTTCGAAACTATAGTCTCAAACAAATAAATAATATATATATATATACAGATATATAATCTCGATATATATATGTGTGTATGTTTATTTGCATCAAGCAGAGGACAACCTCTTTGTTTCTCTTTGTGGCAATTAAACTCATTTATATTGTCATTTGGTCACAAATCAATTCGAAAGCCAATGGAACAACTTTTTCCAAGTTGTACATAAGATTTTTAGATATCTTAAGATATTAGTAGACTTTAATTTCTAACAACCCTTATGATATACATGGTATAAAATGAAAAAGAATTGGAATTAGTGGTGTTTCGCAAAATTGAAATTAAGTTTGAGTTTAATGGATACTCTATATACTTGTATTTCGGGGTTTTTAGCTCATCATCAGGAGTTTATACAAAAGGACTTTTGTATATGTATATGATGGGCTAAAAAACCGAAATCCGAGTATATAGAGTATCCATTAAAAAGATAAGATTAAATAAGTTTGGAGTAGTTTTTGGAGACGGACTGATAAGTGAATTAAGTGGATATTGATGAGGCAGTCCAAAAAAGAAGAAGATAATTTACACTATCTTTTTATTCATAAAACCGACGTTTCGGAGGCTATTCCCTCCTTCTTCAGGGTTTTGAAAAGTCAGTGAAGGAAATCCAATGCGGCATTCCCTCTGTCTCCTCTTTCTTATAAAGTAATTCTGCTGAGAATGAAATACAAGATATTATTGTTACTGCCACTGAAAGAGGAGACAGAGGGGAATGCCGCATTAGATTTCCTTCACTGACTTTTCAAAACCCTGAAGAAGGAGGAAATAGCCTCCGAAACGTCGGTTTTATGAATAAAAAGATAGTGTAAATTATCTTCTTCTTTTTTGGACTGCCTCATCAATATCCACTTAATAAGATTAAATAAATATTATATGTAATATTTATTTACTCTTATCTTTATCATTAAAATTTAATGTGAAACAAGTGACCAAGAATCCTTAACTCATAGTAAATGAATATTACATATAATATTTATTTACTCTTATCTTTATCATTAAAATTTTATGTGAAACAAGTGACCAAGAATCCTTAACTCATAGTAAATGAATATTACATATAATATTTATTTACTCTTATCTTTATCATTAAAATTTTATGTGAAACAAGTGACCAAGAATCCTTAACTCATAGTAAATGAATATTACATATAATATTTATTTACTCTTATCTTTATTAAAGATGTTTCACCTTGCACCAACACCACAATCTCTACTAATTAGTATCCATTAAACTCCAACTTTATTTTTATTTTGTAAAACACCACTAATTCCAACCCTATTTCATTTTTAAATATGTTTCACTTATAAACCTACACCTCTTTCCCTAAATGTTATCTTCTGATATATGTATAATTAAAAATTATCCATTTCATCGCATATTTCAATTTTGGAAAAATAATTCCACTGTTCTTCGAATTTTGAAGAAATTCAAAATTCGAAACACTCAAAACCATATTTATTTAAGATATATGGCATGGCTATGTGTTTTTAGATTTAAATTCATTAGACCGCGAGTAAACATATGAATATTAAATCTTTGAGGAAATATTTATGCGCGATCACGTACTTATATGTCAGCAAGGTCCACTTCACAGGCTAGCCACTTAGCCCGGATTGCAAATTTCGTCATTCGGGTTCGATTCCCGAGAGGGTGAAAACAACTCTTCTGACAAGTAATTAAAAATTATTTATCCATTGATGACTTGTAATTTGATTAGTTAGAAAATTGTTAAATTTATACAGTGAAAACGCCTTCATTAGATTCAAAATTAATACTTAGATTAAAAACTACGCCCTCGCCCTTGAAATGACCTCGCGTCTGTTTAGAAGTGGAAGGTTCTACAGTTTGAAATCCATTCCCTTAAAGAATGTGCAGCTTTATGTTTTAGCGCGAGGGTCAACTTGGTATTTTTTTAAACGCACATGAGCCACTTCTATCTGGACCCTTTGTTTGTTTTTTTGAGGGGAAACCATGTCCTGGATTCTCTTTATTAAGTTTTTTTTTATTTAATCAATTTAATTAATTTTAGTTTTAATTCAGTGAACTACAACTCAAGTTAAATAAATGCTTTGAGTTAATTTATTTCACGATTAAAAGAGCAAGACAAAAAATAAATAAATAAAGACAAAAAAAAAGTCGAAATGGAAATCCATCTGCGATTAAATTTTCCGGAATGATTCCAAAATAAATTATCTAAGAAATCCCATTTAAACTTTAAATGAAATGGTAAGTATAGTATCTATATATGTAAAGAGAGATGATTACTTTCATTTATTTAGTACTATATAATTCCGGATAGGGTTAAAATTTCGGTTATAAATTTCGAAATTCCATTGAGATTTAATTAAACGACATCATCACAGTCGCTTGCGTTATTTAAGTAGAGGAAAATGTGAAGTGGTGTGGTGAGAGAATGAAAGTAGTGTGGTGGGAGAATGAAAGTATGGTGGTGAGGGAATGGAAGAGGGTGGTGGGGGAATGAAAGAGAGTGGTGGGGGAATGAAAGAGGGTGGTGGGGAAATGCAAGAGGATGGTGGTGGAATGAAAGAGGGTGGGGGGAATGAAAGTCGTGTTGTGGGAGAATGAAAGTGGGGTGGTGGGGAAATGCAAGAGAATGGTGGTGGAATGAAAGAGGGTGGTGGGAGAATGAAAGTCGTGTTGTGGGACAATGAAAGTGGGGTGGTGGGGAAATGCAAGAGAATGGTGGTGGAATGAAAGAGTGTGGTGGGAGAATGAAAGTAGGGTGGTGGGGAAATGCAAGAGGGTGGTGGGGGAATGAAAGTCGTGTTGTGGGAGAATGAAAGTAGGGTGGTGGGGAAATGCAAGAGGATGGTGGTGGAATGAAAGAGGGTGGGGGGAATGAAAGTCGTGTTGTGGGAGAATGAAAGTATGGTGGTGAGGGAATGGAAGAGGGTGGTGGGGGAATGAAAGAGAGTGGTGGGGGAATGAAAGAGGGTGGTGGGGAAATGCAAGAGGATGGTGGTGGAATAAGAGGGGGGGAATGAAAGTCGTGTTGTGGGAGAATGAAAGTAGGGTGGTGGGGAAATGCAAGAGAATGGTGGTGGAATGAAAGAGGTGGTGGGGGAATGAAAGTAGGGTGGTGGGGGAATGAAAGTCGTGTTGTGGGAGAATGAAAGTAGGGTGGTGGGGAAATGCAAGAGGATGGTGGTGGAATGAAAGAGGGTGGTGGGGGGAATGAAAGTCGTGTTGTGGGAGAATGAAAGTAGGGTGGTGGGGGAATGAAAGTCGTGTTGTGGGAGAATGAAAGTAGGGTGGTGGGGAAATGCAAGAGAATGGTGGTGGAATGAAAGAGGGTGGGGGGAATGAAGTCGTGTTGTGGGAGAATGAAAGTAGGGTGGTGGGGGAATGCAAGAGAATGGTGGTGGAATGAAAGAGGATGGGGGGGGAATGAAAGTCGTGTTGTGGGAGAATGAAAGTAGGGTGGTGGGGAAATGCAAGAGGGTGGTGGGAGAATGAAAGTAGTGTGGTGGAAGAATGAAATTAGGGTGGTGGGGAAGTGCAAGAGGGTGGTGGGGGAATGAAAGAGGGTGGTTGGGGGATGGAAGAGGGTGGTGGGGGAATGAAAGTTGTGTGGTGGGGGCTGAGTTATAAATCTTGTTCCAGTTTAGTTTGGGGTTTGCTTGGCCTAAACCACGGAGGGTCATCGGATTCCTCCGGTTCGCTATTTCTGGCCACGGCTCAAGATCTCGCTATTTATTACCCTCGAGCATCCAGCCACTTTCTCCAGCCACCCTCTGGCATTGCACGGTCGCTAAGCTAATTGTATGATTACTTTCTCTGATTCAGTGGTGAAGCAACAAGGGCGGGAGCTTTCTCCCCTCTCTCTAAATGAATTAATTAACAAATCGCACACTTATTAAGAGAACCGACGGGGCAGTTATTCGATTAAGGTTCCTCAAATACTTTCTGTTGGTTGGAAAAAAATGAGATAATATAAAAAATAAAAAAGGCAAAGGGTGGCTTGGAATAAAATCGTCAATTAAAAACCGGAAGGGAAAAATTAAAAAAAAAAAAAAACTTAATTAAAAGACGGTTAAGGTTATTCCATTTATCACATTAAAAACATTATTTAATCAAATTTAAAAAGTATTATATATTTATTTATTAACGCCTGAAGAAAGAGCTCATATACAATATTATTGCCCACTTTTGATAATTTTACTAATACAGTAGAACCTCGTTTATCCGGACTAATTGGGACCAAAGGCAAACCGGATAATCGAAAATCCGGATAATCCGGATATATGGATAATACAACAAAACAAATCTTCAAATAATTACGATAAAAAAAAACATGTTTATATCAAAATTACATAGAATTGTTTAAAAAATACATACATACGTTAAAAAAAATTTGGTGAAATTATAAATACATTCTTGATATCAGAGTTAAAAAATTTTAACTATGTGAACATTTATTAAAATAAAAATGTCTACAAATCCGATCCGGATAATTCGGAGGTCCGGATAAATGAGGTTCGAATAGACGAGGTTTTACTGTATTGAAAAAAATCCTTAACTTATAAATAATTTTTTAAAAAGATAAACAAAGTAGAAATAATAATATATAATAAGGAACATAAGTTATTAGAGTGAAAAGTCAAAACTTATAAAGATTTGGAAATTTTTAAGAGTTCCGTTTAAAAACGAAAACGGGATCTAAAATGTATCTATAATGTCTTGTGTCTCATAAGAAACATATACGTGAAATTTAAAAGTGATGTTTAGTCATTTTCCCTCCCTCAAAAAACCTTATTAAAATTTTAATCGAATGAATATTTTTAGGAAGGCTGTATTTAATAAAAATAAATTATCATAAAGAGTGAAGTATCCCTGGAAATATCTCTTCAGGTAGAATTAGATTTAATTTTATTGAACTTTTTGCTTTAAAATAACGGTGTAAGAGACCCCCAAATTGATCATTTTTAGGTGAATCCTTTGCCTGTCTTTTTTTTTTTTTTTTAATGCAATCGAATGCAAGAAGGGGTGCACCAGTAAAGATGTAGCCCCTATGGATCTCGAAAGACCCTTGCATTACCGAAGAGAAGGGAAAGTTGATTAAGTGAGAGGGTGTAGACGTAGGTGTCTATGCACTCTGGTTTTGAAGGTTTGAAGATCATAGGTGCTGGGAAAGATAGAGGCTGGGAGAGAGTTCCAGTTCCTTGAAGTCATGGGGATATATGTATTCGCGAATGAAGTGGTCCGGCACTTTTCCAATTTGACCGCAAAAGAGTGTTGGGAGTCGGCAAAACGTGTGCTGCGTGCAAAGCATGCTTTGGGGGGAATTATTGATTTTATCTCATCAGAGCACCTGCCGTGATAGTATCTATAGAAGAGAAAGGGCAGAGACATCTCTTCGATGAACCAGCGAGTTTGAAAAGGCTTAACTTAAAATTACAAAAAAACACAAATTCCGTCATTAATTTTTCGTAAAGGACAAAGAAAACAAATTCGGTATCTCAAGGTAAACACTCGGTTTGAAGTCCAACCCAAAAAGTTGGGACTATTTTTTCCTAAATTTTAATTATATTCTCGTATCTCTTATTACTATACCGATTTTTCTTTTATCCAGAATTGATAAAGTAACTTAAAGAGAAAAAATTCAGTACTTTAACTTACTTTTAAGTGAAAGTAATAACATAATGAAATTATTTTTAACAGGAAACTAGTGAGGTTGTTTTCTTCTTGATGCAAATAAACATATACTTATAGATAAATAGATATATATAATTTATTTGTTAGAGAATATAGTTTCGAAGGTTTGACCTTCATCATCAATCTTTTTAATTAGAAATATTCTATCTGTTTTTTCTCATAAGTTCAAATACCCGTTTAAAAAGAGATAAATTCGTTTTTTTTATAGTCGTAAGCTGATCATGTCACAAATAAATACATAAATACATCCAATCGGGTATTTGAAGCTATGAGAAATAACAGATAGAATACTTCTAATTAAAAAGATTGATAAAGGTTAAACCTTTGAAACTATACTCTCTAAGAAATAAGTTTATTCAAGCAGTGAACAACCTCAATGATTTCTTCTTAAAAACTAATAGCTTTGCTACTCTGGGCAAACTATACCTTTTAAATAAATTTTATAATTTTTCTCATTAATATATCAAAGAATAATTGATACGTCGACGAGAATTATTTTGACCGCCCTGTTTGAAAAAGATATTTATCACGATACTACTGCGGATTACGCTATTGGAGTCTATGGAGTCTTAAGTCTGGACCAAGAGAGAAAAGATGTGGATCACACCTTTTTCTCTCTTGGTCCAGACTTAAGACTCCGCAGACTCCAATAGCGTAATCCACAGTAGTCTCGTGATAAATATCTTTTTCAAACAGCGCGGCAAAATAATTCTCGTGGATGTGGATCACACCTTTTCTCTCTTGGTCCAGACTTAAGACTCCGCAGACTCCAATAGCGTAATCCACAGTAGTCTCGTGATAAATATCTTTTTCAAACAGCGCGGTCAAAATAATTCTCGTTGACGAATCAATTATTCTTTGATATATTAATGAGAAAAATTATAAAATTTATTTAAAATCATTATTTCAAGTTAGAAATATATAAGTTCAGATTTTATTTTCACTCAATATTTGAGAAAAATTCACTACCTTTAGATTCGCGATTGAATCAAATTTAGAAAACATTCGATTTATATCTTTTAAATCAAATGATTTCTTTTTCTTTTCTAAATTCCTAAAAATCATCTCTAACTACGGCTTGATTGAAATATGTTTAATTCTAGAGACCATATTTGTTTGATTGATGATTAGATGAAGGAGGAGGTATCGGCCAAAGTTGAATGCACTGGGTTCAATAAAACACCCTGAATAAAACGTTTCGGCCTTTGTTTTAATGTAATGGAAGGGGCGCACCAGTAAAGATGCAGCCCCTATGGACCTCGAAAGACCTTGCATTACCGAAGAGCAGGAAAAGTTGATTAAGTGAGAGGGTGGAGACGTAGGTGTTTATGCACTCGGGTTTTGAAGGTTTGAAGATTGTAAGGGCTAGGAAAGATGGAGGCTCGGAGAGAGTTCCAGTTCCTTGAAGTCATGGGGGTATATGTATTGGCGAATGAAGTGGTCCGGCACTTTTCTAATTTGACCGCGAAAGAGTGTTGAGAGTCGACAAAACGCGTGTTACGCGCGAAACATGCTTTGAAGAGAATTTATTTGGCCATCTTCAGTTAATTGGGAGTTATACACAAAATGCGGTACACATATGTGATCAAACCAAGCATTGTCAAAAATAAAAGTGTAGCTTCATGTAAATTTATAACGTACCTGCGCCCAAAGGTTCCGAATGAATGTCACTAATTCTGAACCTTTGGGCGCAGGCACGTTATAAATTTACATGAAGCTACACTTTTATTTTTGACAAGGCTTGGTTAGATCACATATGTGTACCGCATTTTGTGTATAACTCCCAATTAACTGAAGATGGCCAAATAAATTCAGGCCGAAACGTTTTATTCAGGGTGTTTTATTGAACCCAGCGCATCCAACTTTGGCTGATACCTCCTCCTTCATCAAATACAGTTTCATCATAACCACGAACTCTCTAACAACGACCATATTTGATCTTTAACTATAACAATACCATAATAAATGTACATGTTCTATTAATAAATATTTAATTACATTTAGGTAAATAGTATTTAAAAAATCCCTCCGTGTTTATTCTACACTAAGTATGTACTGTAACTGAAAGTGGCAGGTTAATTAAAAACAAGATTGGCTCAAGTTAAGCGAAAATAACTAAGAAAAGATAAAAAAAATAGAGCAAGAGAGAGAAGAAGGGCGAGGCAATCCCTTTTGGCTTTCTTTGGAACAAAAGACGTTGTAAGTTGCTCTTTCCCTTGGCGCATTGTGTTTGTCCTTTGAGGGCGGCGATGTCCTTTTCCCGGGCCGCACAAAATCCCTCTATTCTTCTCCACTTAATGAATTAATACGAAAGATATCTCGCTCTCCCCTCGGCCTAAAGCTCGGCTCCGTGCCATTTCCTTCTTCCATTAATTATGCTCCGTTTTCAAAATGTCGTCCTGCTTTTATCAGCAATTGATAACGTGATGTAATATTCATATTTATTGGTGATTCTCACGCAATAGAAAATGTTTACTAAGTTTTTTATGGATCCGTACAAATATAAAACAGGTCTGTATTAATCTCCCTCAAATGTCTTATTGAGCATCGTAAACTAAAAAGAGACACCTATAAATTATATGTTCATTTCCTTTGGAATAAAAAAACAGTGTTTTTAAATTTTAAACGGATAATATTTTGGAGGGTCGAAATTTTTGTGATATCTATATATATAAAATTAAGGTTTTGTCTGTACATTGGTCCAAATCACGCCAAATTTTGGTTGCACACGTTTCAAGCAAAGTTATGAACAAAAACACCCTCAACAAAATTCCTGTCTGTCTGCCTACCTGTCTGTCTGTCTGTATGTATGTATGTTTCCGTGGGTTCCGCGAAAAGTTGCTCACGATTCACGTAAAAACGGCTAAAGGGATTATTATGAAATTTCATATTTGCATCAGATGTCTTCTAACTTACGTTTTTAGCTATATAACGTTTTGATATTTTGACTCCAAAAGGGGGTTTGGGGGGCGCACGAATGAAAATTATCAAATAACTCCTAAACTATTAACTCTACGGCAAATTTTATTATAAGGAAAGTTGTAGGGGATGTGATTTCTAACAACTTTTGTTTAAAAAAATTTCCCCCAAAACCACCCAAAAGGGGGGGGTAGGTCAAAACATGAAAATTCTTGCTCTTGGACCAAACTCAACCAAATTTTGTATACATAATCTGTGGGTCACTAGAAGGATAGAAATGGAAAAACTAAAGACCCAAAATGGGGGGGGGGTCAAAAAATGAAAATTCTTACCCTTAGAGCCAACTTAACCAAATTTTATATACATAATCTGTGGGTCACTAGAAGATTAGAAATGTGTGGGGTGCAAGGATGGTGGTACAGGGTGGAGAAGGGGTTTGAGGTGAGGGCCCAGAGGCGAAGTGGAGTGGGTGGAGGGATAGGGGCGGGAGTGGGGGTCACGGGTGGGGTGGTGGGGCGGGGCAGGGGTTGGGCACGGGAGCGGGGTGGTGGTGCTGGGCTGGAGTGGGGGGATGAGGGGGTTGGTGTGGGGTCCAGGGGCCGTGCCCACTGGCTAGCAAGATGTCCGCCAAAGGCGGGCCTTGCAGCTAGTCGATTATATAAAAATATATAGGTATATGGATATTAGATGATTTTTCTCGGAGATGGGCTGATAAGTGAGGATTTGCCAGTCCAACGACAAATAAAAATAAAGTTAAAGAAAATTTTTTGAAAATTTTTTTGAAACTAAACATAATTTATGTGAAACCTACTTAGTATTTTATATTTTAAACGTTTAAAAAGTTTCTTTACTTTATTTAAAATGTTTCACCAAGAAGCCACACCATACTCCCTTAACAAAAAATAATAAATTGACACGTTCTGATGTGGCTATCCACTTGACTTTACCATACACTTCTGATTGAATTTGGTCCAAGGTCCTAGATTTTCATTTTTTATCCTGCGCCCCCCCCCCCATTTTGGGCGGATTGTTTTTGCATTTTTAGTGTTCTGGGGGCCTACTGATTGTGTATACAAAATTTGGTTGCGTTTGCTCAAATGGCCTAGATTTTTATTTTATGACCCCCCCCCCCTAATTTTGGCTACAGAAAAAAAATGTTTTCGTTATTACAGGTTCCTTTTATTGTATATTTCATTTTTCTTGTTTTTTTTTTTTTTTTTTTTAGTTTGAAAATATTATAATTTTAAATTTTAACCCCTCCACCCCTTAATTTTGGGTCGATATGGACCAAAATCTAATCAGCTCTTAATCTCAATAGACCAAAACTACGTGTGAAATTTGGTTTTGATATTCACACTAGTTTTTGAGCTACCTCGTCCACAAAAATTTGGTAACGCACAGACTAACAGAATAACAAAATAACAACCTATCAAACATTTAGACAAAACAATTATTATTTCAAAAAATATAATTTTTTTCGATGTTTAATTATTTAAGCTTTTTTGTTGGCCGAAATGCAATGGTTTCGCCCAATTTTTTTAATAAAAATAGTTTGAGCCGTTTTTGAGATATTTATAGTTATACCTTGTATGGTAAAGTAAAAATATAAAGAAGTTTTATTGAAAGCTTTTCTTTTTACATTTTTAAACCGATGTTTTGGAGGATCTTCCCTCCTTCTTCAGGGTTTAAATGATCAACATAGGAACCGACCTGTTTATTAATATTATTTTTAATTACGCTTAATTTCAAAACTTTGTGCATAGAGATGGCAGTAGTGGATCAAAAAACCTTATAACGTTGAAAAAAAAATATTCAAATAAAATTCGACCTTTTTACCTGAATTCAAAGTCTAAAATATTATGAATATATTGCTTTTAACTAAAGCACTTAGTACGTAAAGAATAGTCTAGGAAAGCTGTCCGCCTGTATCTATGCAACCGAATGACGCCTCTGGGTCGGACTAGCCTACCCTACAGGCGTCCTTGTTAAATTAATATTTTTCAAAATGTTTATAATTTGACGGCCATCTCCCATGAGCTCATTTGCTATTTTTCTAATTAGCAGGGCGTGGGGTTGCTGTTGGGCGAGCGACCAACCTAAATTATTCTCGCCCAACTTAGCATTCGAGCAAAAATATTGAAAAATCCGAGTTGATAATATAATAAAACATACTGTAAACCATCGCTTTCAATATTATAGACTTTATGTAATAAAAATAATCATTATACATTATACCTAAACTAAATTATACAAAAATCTGAATTACCCGAAATAATGTACAATTGTACAATGTACACCCTCCAAATTTTTCTGCGGGTGTTTCCCAACCGAAAAGAAAATGCTTGTGAAGGCACTGTCAAATGGTCAATGAAGGGAGCATGCACCAATTTTCCTTCTTGCCTCCTTTATCAGAGCTCGTTAGTGTTGAAGAGATATTTTTAGTATTGCCATCATTTCTAGAATCTATTGATTAGTTGATTTGTTAATTTACTTTAAAATAATGGTGTAGAAGGACGTCAAAGTTCTCAATTTTACACGATTTTCGTGCCTAATGGAATTTCAAAACATTAATCATACCAAAGTTAAATTTAGGGAACGAAGAAAAGATTATTTTTATTATAGACAAAAGGATCAGCAGGAGCTCGAATTTGTCTAAATAAAAATAATCTTTTCTTCCTTCCCTAAATTTAACTTTATTATTGATTGTATTTACACGCCCTCATTGTGGTCACGCCCCGGGTGAAGAGAAAATTATTTTCGACCTTTGGGGTCTGCGATCGATGGGGAGGCGTTGGAATATTTAATTGCTTAATTAATCATACAATTTTGAAAAAATTCTACAAATACATCCATTAAGTCTTTATCAAGGACAAATAAGAACGGATTTAATATATACTCTCGCACTTTTCCGCTTTATGTTTTCCCCCTACTCTGTTCAAAACATGGATGCATTCTTCTATTTATTATGCCACGTTTCTAAAATGTCATCCTAGTTTTATCAGAAATTGATAACGTGATATAATATTGATATTTATTGGCAATTCTCACGCAATAGAAAATGTTTACTAAGTTTTTATTTATTTTCGAAACATGGATCAAGTTGTTTGCTTGGCTTGAGATCCTATCATTATCATTGCCTATCTTTATTTTTACGACATCCTTTTATTGATATTAGTAGTAGTTGAAAACTTGAACTTAAAATGTTCTAACACGTTGCTCTATTTATGATGATAAGAGAGAGATGGTAGATCTATAATGAAATGTTGTATGATATAAAGTTTGGAGAGTTTGTCGTCAAATTTAATATCGGAGTCGCTACTGCGTCAAGCTTTTTTATTGAACAACATCAGATATGATGTCCTTAGAATATATCAACAGGGCATTCGGATAGTTTTAAACGATATCCACAAATGCTTAGAATATTTAATATACATTAATGAGATTTCTTTGCTTGTCATATTTAGAGAGTTAACTTTGGATCAATCAAGTTAATAATTAAAAACCTGGCGGACCGAGTGTGGCTAGGTAATGTTTTCTTTTAGTTAAAAGCGATATCTTAATGTTATTTTAAATTCAGGTAAAAGGTCAATTTTAATTTGCAGAGAGAATTAACAAAATTGAAACATTTTTTGTCACAGAGTTTTGAAGTTAATTTCAATTAAAAATAATATTAATATATACGGAGGCAAAGATAAGAGTAAATAAATATTATATTTAATATTGATTTACTATGAGTTAAGGATACTAGGTCACTTATTTCACATCAAATAAACGTGAAATAAGTGACCTAGTATCCTTAACTCATAGTAAATCAATATTAAATATAATATTTATTTACTCTTATCTTTATTAAAGATGTTTCACCTTGCACCAACACCACAATCTCTACTAATTATATACGGAGGCTCCTTCGTTGACCCTTTTAACCCTGAAGAAGTAGGGACGATCCTCCAAATCGTCGTGTTTTTTAAGAGGATGAAATTGACGTTCTAATAAATTATTTTATTCGGGATTTGTGGTTTTTATTATCTTTGAGCTGTGGAATTTGATTGTTATATGGCCAGCTCTCTATTACGACAAAACAAATTTAACTACATTCAGTCAGGTATTTGAACCCTTGAGAAATAACAGATAACATATTTCTTGAAATGATTAAGGCCTTGAGGAACTTTTTAAAGATGTAATTGAATATGAACAACACTAATTGTGAGTTAGTATTTCATTATGTCAGAGGTGTTTTTAGGTGGACAATTTGTAAATAAATTTGTTTAACCGAGAAACGGCATCTTCAGCACCAATTTAGAAAAATAACACCGACTCTCACTGGGAGCAAAAATTACAATTATAATACCAAATATACAGTAAAATATATGCATTAGGCAATGAAAAAAACAAAAAACTTGGGCTACCTTTAAATTAAGAATCAAAACTCAAACAACCGCAACATTTACCATGGGCACATCGCAACAACCACTATATGCCTTTGCTTTAATACAATTATAACCTATAGGTACAATCAATAGATTTCATTAAAACAAAAAATTAAAAATTATTAAATCTTAATTAATTGTGATGATGCTAGACTGGTGAGTTTATTTTATTAATCCACTTGATGCTCTTTTACTCGGTCAAAACTCAGGATGGACGGTGATTATAAAAATAAATAAATAGATTATTTACTATAAGAGATTTTTTTTATTTCAGGTTTTTTTTCACTCTGGTATGTTAGAGAAAATTTTGACCTACAGAATTGTTGTTGATTAATAATTTACTAAAGAAAATAATCATTGTAATAATATTGTATTTATGATCTGTAGTCTAGTAAGAAGAACGGACAAAAATTATAAAAAGAAATACGAAAGGTTCTGATGAAGGCAGAGAAAGCCGAAACGATGTAAAAATTGGCCAGCATTGTAAACCTGAAATAAAAAAAACCTCTCATAATAAATAATCTATTTATTTATTTTTATACTCGTCGCCCATCCTGAGTTTTGACGGAGTAAAAGAGCATCAAGTGGATTAATAAAATAATAAAATTATTAAATTTATAAATAGGAAGGTCAAAATCTCTTTTAAAAAAACTTTCATTAAGATAGTCAATTATAAAAGATTTCTAATTAAAAATACTGACGATGAATGTCAAACCTTCGAAGTTATAGTCTCTAACAAATAAATTATATATATATATATATATATATATATATATATATATATATGTACTCACAGACACTCTGAGTATAATAAAAGCTTTAGAAAATATTCACCTCAACACGTTCACCTATATCCTTAAAATCAGAAATGAAGTTTTCAAAGCATACCTCAAGGGCATATATATTACATTCATTTGGGTAAAGGGCCACATTGGCTGCTCTGGCAACGAAACTGTAAGCAGAGCTGCCAATGAAGCAATCAACAAAAACGAATATGCTTACAACTGTGTCTCAGTAAGTTATCTTACACTAACAATTAAAGAACTAATAGTAAACAAATGGCAAGTCGAAGGAATTTGAGCTCTAAGGACCGAGGCCACAAATATTCATTAATCAATCCAAATGTAGGAACTACCCCTTGGTTTGAAAAAATAAATAATGGAAGAAGATCTTTCTATAAGTCCTTAACTAGAATGAGACTAGGACATGGTAGTTATCCAGCTCATCTGAAAAGAATAGGTGTAAGGGAGGATGACGGCTGCACCTGTGACCCTACTGTAGTTGCTGACCTGGAGCACATTCTGCTGGCGTGTTCATCATTGGACAGAGAGGGTTTTGAGGAGTGGATGATTGAGAAGAATTTTCCTCGCCCAATCAATTTAAACTATTTATTGAACATAATGTTACAGTGATATTTATTTTAATATTTTCAAATTCTTAAATATTAATAATATTCATATTTAACTAACTCTTGTAATTAATGTAATAATTGTAAGACGATTTGATTATTGTAATTCCGTTCTTTATAACTATTTAACTAATTCTAACTTGTAATAATTATGAGACTATATCTAAATATTATTATTTTAATTTTTTATCTTTATTTTTTTATTTTTTATTTCTTTCTCTCTGCATTATCAAAATTGTAAATATAATGTTCAATCTATATAAATGATGGCCAAAATGAAACATCTGAATTCGAAGGCCAAAAGTTGTAATAAATAAATAAATATTAATTATATTCGTTATATATATGCATATGTTTATTTGTATCAAGCAGTGGGCAACCTCCTTGATTTCTCTTTATGATTCAACAAATATGTTACTGTGGACAACAAATATTTTAAATTAAACCTTTTTTACTATAGATCCTGATGAAGACTAGAAGACATAATAAAAATAGCGTGGCTCTTACAGTTTACTTCTCGGTGGCTATTCTTTCTTTTAGCAAATTATTAAAACCTATTAGTCCAAGAGCTGGTGGCACATTTTGACTACGGATTTAACCCAACTAGAAATAATGCGTAATAGTACCGTCTATGATAGTTGTACAGGGAATGGCCATTCTGGCTGGATGTAGCAGGTGGACCAGGTACTGCGCATGGTGTGAGTGCGGTAAAAAATACATATGTGTTAAAAATATTTTTGACCCACAATGAAATTATAAAAATTATAATTTATAGTCAATTATAAACATAATATATTCACCCCAGACAATTTGAGTGGTGGGTCGTGGAACCAGACCACCCAAAGTGTATTTTTACAACATGAAAAAATAGCATCAGATGCTATTTTTTTCATGTTGTAAAAATACACTTTGGGTGGTCTGGTTCCACGTCCCACCACTCAAATGGTCTGGGGTGAATATATTATGTTTATAATTGACTATAAATTATAATTTTTATAATTTCATTGTGTGTCAAAAATATTTTTTAACACATATGTATTTTTTGCCGCACTCACACCATGCGCAGTACCTGGTCCATCTGTTACAGCCAGCCAGACTGGCCATTCCCTGTACAACTATCATAGACGGTACTATTACGCATTATTTCTAGTTGGGTCAAATCCGTAGTCAAAATGTGTCACCAGCTCTTGGACTATAGTTAAAATATCGGTGAAGTGATTGATAAGCTCGAATGAGCGAGTGTCCTAATTAAGGTGCAACACGAGTTATTAGAATAGGCCTTATTAAATTAAATCTAATTTGCCTGAATGAGGAAGGAGTAAGTTGAGTAAGGAATAACAGCAGCAACAGGAACAGCAACAGCGGTGTGCATTGCAAGTCAAGTGGCTAAAGAGACAGAGGGTAGGTGTTGGAATTGGCCAGAGGGAGAACTTCGCCTGCCTGCCCTGTTTATTAAATTAGCTAATTTAAACTTGTGTTAATTAATGTTAAATTCTCTAAATATATTAAAAAGTAAAATGGAGGGGAGAATCAACGAGCGAGCAATTGCCGAATTAAAAACTTTCACCTCCAACCCCTATATACACCCGGTACGATGCTTCCTGTCATAGAATTAATTCTCTTATTTCAGTCAGTTGAGGATAATAGGCGCATTTTATGTCAAGGAAATTTGCATCACATAAGTTTTTAACCATCGCACTAAAACTAATTTTAAATATTAATTGTTTTATTAGCCGTTATGTTCAAGTATTGTAAGTAATCGTGTATGAAAAAAGTGTTGTTTTTTTGCTTGGTATGTTCGAAATATCTCATAAACGGCTGAAACAATTTTAAGTGAAAAGATTTTGTTTTGGCGAAGTTGATTCATAAAGAGAAATCAATGACGTTGTCCTCTGTCAGGGCCAGTTGTATGTCGGTTGGTAAAGTCTTTGTAAAAGTTGACAAAGGGTAAAACCTTAGAATTCACCTTGTGCTCGGCCGGATGGCCAATCAGATGACACGCACTTCAACTTTTACAAAGACTTTACCAACCGACATACAACTGGCCCTTAGATGCAAATAAACATATAGATATAAATACCAAATATAATTATCTATAAGTATGGTATATAGACGTAATTTATTTGTTTGGAACTTCCGAAGGCTTGAATTGTCTGTTATGTGGCCAACTTGCTATAACAATAAAACTAATTTTTCAGCATTCTTTAGAGTAATTGAACCCATGATAAATAACAGATACATAATTTATTTATTAGAGCCTAAATTTTCAAAGGTTTGACCTTCATCATTAATTTGTTTAATTAAAAATATTTTTTTTTTTACTTAGAGAAAGTAGTGTTTTAGGTGAAACATGATATTAATTAATAAAGTAAAGGTGTGTAGTTTCACAGTGAATGAAATAAAACTTCAAAGAGGTTTATACAAAGTCAATATATTTCGGATTATTAGTCCATCATTAGGAGTTTACAGGTAAAAACTGTTTTTACCTGTAAACTCCTGATGATGGACTAATAATCCGAAATATATTGACTTTGTATAAACCTCTTTGAGTTTTATTTCATTCACTGTGAAACTACACACCCTTTACTTTATTAATTAAAAATATTTTACTTGTTATTTCGAATTAAAAAGACTGATGAACAAAGTCAAACCTTTGAAACTTTAAGCTCTAATAAATAAATCATATTTATTCATATTTATATTCGTTTTATATATGTTAATTTGCAACAAGCAGAGGACAGCCTCAATGATTCTTATTTATCAATCAACAACTCTGCTCTACATCGGTAAAACTAAATATATTTTCAATTAAATTTATAATTTTCTCATTAATATATCAAAGAATAATTAACATATTAAGGAGAATTGATTTTGATCACGATTTTTAACAAGATATATATCGCGAGACTACTGCTGGTTGAAGCTATTGGAGTCTGCTGAGTCTTAAGTCTGGACCAAGAGAGAATAAAAAAGATATGATCCATTTAGCTATAATCCAACGTCATTTCGCGTTTAGCCCGCATGACGTTTTATATCAAACACTGATATGGACCACCAAATGAATTTGAAATCTGAGATGTTATATATTTTCAATTATATTAAATATATAAATATTTCATGGGCGCCCCTTGAAATTATGTATCGACAATTATTTTCCTCCAGTTAATTACATAATATCTGGGGGTTTACAAATTAAAAATATATGAATATGTATTCCTCTCTTTCTTAATAAGATTGGAAATTTTCTATAAAAATATTGGTTAGAAACATAAAGAAATCTATCTTCTCAAATATATTATAACTTATAACGAATACATAAAAAATAGATATTTATTTACCTTTGAGAAAACTTATTAAGGCACTAAACTATTAAACTTGGAACACAAATTTATACTTGATTGGAAATTAATTACTGTTAATAAATAAAATAGAACAGAAATATTAAAAAGAAATAATATTAATGAAATATGACTGTTAATAAAAAGATGTTTAAGCCCTCATGTAACAGAAACAAGAACTAAACAGAAAACAATATAAAATAACAATATAAATCTATAATAATGAAAAAATTCAAATTTAAAATTTAAAACAAAATAATTCATTAAATACAAATCAATCACAAATAAGAATTTTTTAAATGAGAGTATATTTTTTTAAGAATTGAACCTTTTTTTTCGATCAATTGAAAAATTTAAAACATGCCATTTCACATAAATATCAGGAATATCTCTTTACAAAAATTGAGTTTTCGTTATAGATTCAAATACAACAAGAACTAACCTTATCCCATATAAGGGAAATAATATATTTATTTTATTTGTGCATGAATATATAGAGAGAAATAAGTAGAATGGAAAAAGTTAATATTATACCAATCCGTATCCAAAAACAAATGATCCGGCTACGGAGTCCGTATCTGAAAAATCCGTCCTTCTATGGATTCAAAACGTTGGCCCGCCCAGAGGCCAGACCGCAGTAAAAAATGATTATATCTTTTAAAATACTTGTAATATCAAATTTGTTTTTATATGAGAGAATGAACTGATTTTAAGATTTTTTCAGAATTTTTATTAAAGCACTTGAATGAAATTTGGCTGGTATTAAAATTACATAAAAATGGCAATTTGGAGTTCTCTCATATTGTAATTTTAAAACGAAATAAATTTTAAAAACAAAAGCCAAAATCTACTTTTAAATATCTTTACAGGAATTCCTAACACTCCATGATAAAAAATATTTTTTTGTTATAGATTTAATATAAAATTCGACCCTTTCCAAGATAATCATTCAATTAAAATTTTAATTGATTTTGGCTAAAATAAATATCAACCAAAACATTATGTGAAAAAACAGACCAAGTTCGAAAAAGTAGTGAAATCTAGTGTGCAGCCAAGTTAAATTCGTTGAGAGATCTACTATTTTCTCAGCTTAATTATTCTTGGCGAATTAAACTTGGCTGCACACTAGATTTCATTACTTTTTCGAACTTGGTCTGTTTTTTCACAGAATGTTAGGTTGAGATTTCTCTTCTTTTTGTAAGGTATGAGGAAGCCCGTTTGTCCAAAGGGCTAGAATTTTTATTTTTGACCCCCCCCCCCAATTTTTGGTGATTAGTTTTTGCATTTCTAGCTTTCAGGGGGCCCACAGAATATGTATACAAAATTTGGTTGAGTTTGGTCCAACGGGCTAGAATTTTCATTTTTGACTCCCCCCCATTTTGAAAGCGTTGAAAGATAGAAAGTTTGGATTTTTGGAATTTTTCCTGTGTTTGTATCCCAAACTCTACTAGCAGGCTAAATTTCATGATGCTGGAATGATTGGAAGTACCCTCTAGGTTTTGATGACCTGTCAGTGAGTGAGTGCCAAAATTAGCTATTTTCTCAGATCCATATCTCATAATCTATTTAAGCTATATTATTGAAATTTGGTACTCTCTTCAAGACAGATTACATAATTACATGTGTATAATTTCAGCTCTGTATCTCAATTGGATTCTGAGCTGCAGGGGGGTCGAAATTGGCTAGAAATGGTTCTTGTAAATAGGGCCAAGCTAATTCTCGAACTTGGCCTGCGCACACTGTGCGCTTTGATATACATCATTTGTAAATATGTTATTTAGTTTACGAGCATCAATAGGTACTCTAAGATACACTAATTGTATTACTTTTTACTTTTTAAATGGAATTCTAAAAATGATAATATATTCAATTTCTACTATGGTGGTTGAGAGCATAATTTCTGAATAAAAAATCGGAGAACCAGGATCCCAAGCACAACTTTAACCCTCGGCCTTTCAAATATGTATAATAGGTACATCCAGAGCAGTAGCGTGATATTATGGACCCCGGTGCGAATGAATAAAATGGCGCCCCCCCCCCCCCCCCACGTCTTATATTTTTTATTACAATAAAAATAAATTGTGAATAAACGTTTATTTAAAATTATTAATAAAATGTATCACAGAAACATTTACTTACTTGAAATAAATGTAGATATATATTTTTATACGACCACGGATATATTACTTTTACACTTTAACCACTCACTCTAACTTAAACATATCACTTAGATATTCTCAAAAAAAGAATGTAAAATGTAACAAAATTTTATTCTCATGTGTGTGGCTCTACTGATATGACTACTAGGGTCAAATGAAAAATCATCTTTGAAATTTATTGGAAAATTATAGAATTATACAAAATTAAATGCATTAGTGCATTAACAACAGATTTTGTTACTTTCACATTTCTATAGAATATAGTAATGTGAAGTATTGCGATGGCCAGTCTGGGTCCATGACTATTTGGGAGTTTGTATCTCAGAGATGAAAAAAGTTAATTTCATTTTGTAACTTCTAGGTGGAAGGAATCGATGCACTTAATAGTTGAAAATTGGATTTAGGAAATAAAACCGGAAAGAGGCCAAAAAGGGGCCAAAAATCCATTGGTCAGTGCGTACGTTTGTACCCCCCCCCCTGCGTTTCGCAACCATAAGTCTCAGAGCAACAAAATTCGAAACTTAAGCTCAATATAGGCAAAAATGAATACAGCAAGCTTTTGGTTGAAATCGGAAAGCCGGAAGTGGACATTTACATGAAAGATTTTTTTTCTCTCTCAAAAACGGCTCTTACGATTTTTTTAAAAATTAGTGTATTTATCAAGTGTCACGAGTTATTAGTTGTGTCAAATTTTTAATCCGATTGAAATAAAGGAAGGGGATGTAAAATAGGAGTGTCGCGATGACTTCAAATAAATGAAAATGTGAAAATCGTTTGGTGAACACACCAGTTGATTCAAGGTTAAAACGGCATCTCAATATATCGTTCGGCGCCTTTATCATTCGGAGCCTAGTGCAGGGGCACCGCTCGCACCACCCACGCTACGGCTCTGGGTACATCTAATTTACGAGCCCCGTCCCATCTCAATTGGCCCACCAATATTTTTTCTTTTTAAATAAAATTATGCTAATTCACGGTAAATTTAATTTAAATATTTATTTTTATTATCATTTGGAACAACATTTTAAACAATTTAAAACATTTTATTGTAACATTTAACTTAAATTTATTTTTTAATTGTTAAAAACAAGGAAAACATAGAAAATCCAAAACCTTTACCACTGTGTGACGTCGCCTTTATTTTTAATTACGGCTTGAATCCTTTTGGGCAACGTACTTATTAAGTTTTGAAACTCATCTTGAGTGAAAGTATCCCAAATATTTTGAAGTTTGTGTTTTAATTCGACTACGTTTCTAGCTGGTTGTATTCGTAATAGCTTTTTCATTGGGTGCCAAAGAGTTTCTATTGGTGACAAGTCGGGACTGTTTGACACCCACTCCAAAAGTGGAACATTATGATCAGAAAGCCATTTTAAAGATTTTCTTGATGTATGGCAGGCCGCCCCGTCTTGTTGGAACACACAATTATTATTATTCTGCAATGCATCTGCCATTGTTGGAAGTAACGATTTTTTAAAAATCTCTAAATATTTATTGGTGTTTACAATTCCATCAATGAAGTGAAGTTTTCCAACACCTCTAGCAGATATTGAACCCCATACCATAACTGAAGCAGGAAATTTTACTTTCTTTTTTAAACAATCTGAATTGAAAGCTTCATTTTTCTGACGAATAACTCTGCTTCGATTGTCCCCAACACAAACTTCAAAACGAGACTCACCACTCCAATGGACTCTATTCCATTCATCACTCGTCCAATTAATGTGACTTTTAGCCCATTTAAGCCGGTTTTTCTTTTGTTTTAATGTCAAGAGTGGCTTTTGCTTTCGCCTAAAAAAATTAGTAAAATTATAAAAAAAAATTTTGGAATAAGTTGCAATAAAATTACCTTGTAAGTTTTAAAACCTAACTTAAGGGCTTCACTATGGCACATGGATCTTGAAACACTTCGCCCCACAGCACCGCTCCAAAGAACAGATAATTCACCATAGTTCGAACGCCTGTTTTTTCTAATAATCTTCTTCAATGCCCGCCTATCAGCATCTGATATTTTGAATTTCGACGCATACCGAGGTTTTGTAGCTATTTATAAACTCAAATAATATTTCTGACAGTAAACTTTGATAAATTAACTAGATCGCCAATGTCCGCGTTTGATTTTCCCTTTTTAAATAAATTGATAATAATTGAGCGAGTTTTTTCATCAACAACCTTTCCACGAGTCATTTTTACTAATAATAAACAAAACAAACTTTCTTTTGTTGGAAAAAGGCAAAGCCTACTTGATTATTTCACATATTCAAAGATTCTTAAAAAAAATCGTGAAAATCAAAGAACTATTTTTTATATAAAAATATGGTTTTAACAATTAAAAAATAATTTTAAGTTTAATGTTACAATAAAATGTTTTAAAATGTTGTTCCAAATGATAATAAAAATAAATATTTAAATTAAATTTACCGTGAATTAGCATAATTTTATTTAAAAAGAAAAACATTTGTGGGCCAATTGAGATGGGACGGGGCTCAAAAAGCATGTGATTAGGATTATTTGACTATCGCTTTTTGTCATTAATCTTTTAATTATAGTAGATTTTATAAAAATAAAATCTCTATTTATGATTCAGCTGACTTTCCTTACTTTTATCGTTAAATTTCAATAAATATTAATAGGAGGCGGGTTCAATTGAATCTTTTCAGCCTCTTGAGCTGCGGCACTGCGTCTTCGGATAGAACTCTATTGATTATTATCTATGTCTAGCTCGTCATAACTTAAAACGAATCTAGTTTTGAAAAGAAAACGACTTGAATATTTAAATTCTCTCTTATATATAAAAATAAAAAGTTTTTTCTATTGCCTTGGGTGATGTTGGTGTTCTATCCTCAAGCAATCCATTAAGGGCCCGGCCCGACCCCTCTTCTTGTGAAACTCTATTCTATTTGAAAGGTGCCCTAACAAGTAACAGCCAACCAGAAGAATCAACCCTCGAGCTTCGCTTTAGGCTTAACGTTAACGTCAGACCTCAATGAGAAGGGGAAACTGAAAGTGAAAGAACAAATACCACCACACACACACACACACACACACACACACACACACACACACACATACACACACAATAGATACATATGCTCTGTCTAACTGTAGTTTAATATCACTTTGCCAAATATCTATATTTGTTTGTCGTATGGAAGAGAGAACGAGAATGATTTTCAACTTACAAGGGTAGTTTCCCTTTAGGGAAATATTCTAAGTTTTTACCTTCACTTTTATCAAATAAGTGAAGTATTGAATTGGCAACATCAGAACTACAAAAACTTCTAATTTCACTATTTATTATTATTTATTTATTTTTGACGTGACAACGTGGCGTTACTTTCGCTCTGAGGCGTTCCATTTAAGGCTTGAAGTGCAAGCGAGAGCGCGGAACGAGCGACAAAGATTGAGGCGGGCTTTTTAAAAGCTACAGTTACAAAAATTTTAATGATGTTTCCAAATTTTAAATTTTAAATTTAAGATTTATGAACAATAATTTAATCACAGTTTATTCTTATAATAAATTATTCAAAATTATTACTTTTTTACAACAAATTACAATTAAATTTGCAAAAATAATTAAGTAACTAATTGAACAACAACTTTTATTCAGTTTACTTGCTGAAAGAAATAATGTCAATACAAAATTTATTATTATAAAATAATCAAATCAAAAATTAAATTTTAACAGTCGAGTAGAAATTTAAACAATAAATTTTATTCAAGTATTTTGTAAATTTAAAATGATTTTCTGAACGAAGAATTTTATGAAAAAAATCGGTGGTCTGTAAAGTGGTTTACTGACGATAGTTGAACGTGACAACGTCATAAGAAAATACCATTCCATCAGTATTTTCTTATGACGTTGTCACGTTCAACTATCGTCAGTAAACCGACTTTACAGACAACCGATTTTTTTAATTAAAATTGACCTTAATCGTTAAAATATTTGGTCAGCGATCCGTAAAATACATAATTATCACATGATTTCATATGCTAAATATAGATAGATTAACATTTTATATTTATTCCATAAGCATAATTATTTCACTAATTATTCATGGAGAAAAAACGGAAAACTTTTTTCAAGACTTTTTTTTGTCACTGAATGGATTAAATTAGGAAATCCGAACTTCACCCATTGGTGAAAATTATTAATTAAAAACTTTACTGCAAAATTTCAGTTAGCTACAACCATTAGATATCTCCTCAAATGACAGTTCGTATTTTTCTAATTTTCTAAATATAAGTTCTAAATTTAAAAAGTCCGAATTCGAATTAATTCTTGATTTTGGGAATATATACAAACATTTTTCCACCAAAACATTGATATAGCTAGAAACTAGATCAAATTGGGCTCCTTGTCTACATTAAATAAAATTAAAAAATAATAAATAAAGAAAAATACTTTTACATTCGATAACAAAATAATAAGCAATGTAAATTAATATGATTTTATTTGAACACATTATAAATATCTAAACTGTATTTTAAATCAAATGATTTTAGGCCCATCAGAGCTACAAGGTCTGTAAGCTTTAAAGCTTTAAGGCAATTAATTATTCTTGCTATGTGGTAGCTACGTACGTGTACCAAAGATAACTTTCTACAACTTTCTGTTTTCAAGTTAATGTGGGAATACAAACGAAGATTTCTGACGAAAGTAAGAAAAAACTATGATTGTTACTTTATATTTACTTCATACGAGGGGTGAACCGCGATTTGAATTAGGTGTACACCGTCTTTGGAATAATTTGGAATTACTTTGGAATTCATTAGATAATCTATTGTCATCTATTGTCTTCTACTTGGAAATGAAAGTGAAAGTGGAAGTAGGTGTACACGATTTAAGGTCGCAGTTCACCCCTCGACTTTATAATAGTTTTTAGGACTCTATAAAATTACCGTTTTATTGCTTACTTTTTCATCTTAAATTGGAGATTTGGAAATTCCTATAGGTAAATAAAAATTTCGCTTATTTATAAAATTTTCATTCACCCAAAATTTAAACTTCTTTAATAACTTTTCTTAGGCCATATAGTAGTCAGTGCACACTTTTCTGAACTCAGTGCATTCGCTGTCTTAAACATAATAAATACTTTTGCTCTAGATGCGATGGTGTCAGCCGTTCAGTACTATACTAGAGACTGGAGTCCAATAAAAAAGGCTTTATTTTTTGCAATAATTCAGCCCCTTTTAAGTCTTTGAGAATTTAAATTTTGATATGTGGAAATTTCGGTACATATTTTTTTGTTAAGGTAGTATGGTGAGGTTCGTGGTGAACCATATTTTAATAAAGTAATGAAAATTTTAAAAATTTTAAATTTTCATTACTTTATTATTATTTGGTACATATATATATATCGATTCTTTATTCATAAAATATTAAAAATCTTAATTTTTTTTAATATTATCTTTCTTGGGAGGGTCTTCAATGCAGACATTGCTGTACTCAGTGCATCCGTTTTCTTAGAAACTTATTTAAACATAATATTTCCCTTATAAAAGCAATGGTATCAGCACCTTTGTTCAGTTCTGTACTGGAGTTCAACAGAAAAAGCTTTAATTTTTAAAATTAAATCTTCTTTTTAGGTTTTTGATAAATAAAATTTCGATTGCCAATAAGTACTTTGAGTTAGAAAAAAAAACTATTCTATTATTGTGAAACCTCGGTTGGTATTTCATGATTATAGCAAATTAATGAAAATTCTTCCCTTGAATAAAAACCAGCTGTGTTTTATTTTTATTTATTGATTGATTTTTGAATTGCATATTATCTAGTATAAAAGATTGATTTGGTTAATAATTCAATTGGAATTGTAGAAGTGATTTCTAATCATCATTGCAATCGTGTAAATTAAATATCAACCGGAAATTTAATTCTTAATTATTGATACTTTCATCAATTTCTAATCCAAGTACAGACCGCAGGGGGAGTAAAAAGTTTACCAAAAAAGAAGTAAATATTATTCGATTATTTCCTTAAAGGGAAACTACCCTTCCAAGTTGGCCAACTAAATCTCTTTTCATTTAAGGGTGAAAAGTCAAAGGGGTGCATTCTACTTGATGCAAATAAACTTACACTCATATATTACACATCAATGAATATAAGAATTTAAATATACTGGGTAACATTTTGTTTTAGTTAAAAGCGATATATTAAAATTATTTTTAATTTTAAATTCAGGTAAAAAGGTCGATTTTTATTTGCATCCATAATTAAATAAAATTGAAATTTAATTTTTTTTTCAAGTTTTGACCCGTTTTAGCCACATCACTGTGCAGCCCAAAGTTTGAAAGTTAATTGCAATTAAAAATAATTCGGGTGGTTTATTCTTTCTCTTTTGGAAAACCTACTTATATTTAAACACAAGTTTCAACTAGATTACCGGTTTCGGAATAATCTAAATCTACTACATGAAAAAACGTATTTTATACTATAATTTTAGACGGTTGGTAAAATTTGGAAAAAATATTGATATAACGACTTTTGAAAGCAGAATCTCATTTGTATAAATTTATTTGTTACTGACTATACTGAGTATAGTTTTGACCTTCTACTAGAGTCTTAAAAAAAATTATCTTTATTTATATTTTTTATTTGAATTAAAGGTAATTTCGTCACCAATAAAATTTATATCATTGTCTATATTCAAAATATTTAATTTCTTTAGTGTTACTTTTTGAGCTTCATATTAAAAATAAAGCGTTTAAAAAGCAACTTTATTTTTATTTTTTAAATGAATTTTTTCCATTGATAAAGGGAGAAATACTCCCGAAACGTTTGAGTTTAATTAAACGTATAAAAATTGTTTTATAAAAGACTTGTATTTATATATATATATATGTTTATTGGAAACACCCTATTTTTTTGGCTTTCAAGCCATAAGCCAATTTACGATACCAGTAATTTTTTTATTAAAATTTGTCTCTAAGGAAGGGGATCAGGCATCAGCCGAACGCCTCGACACGGACTCGAACCCGGGTCCAATTGGTTAGCAGGTGGAGACGCTAACCACTAGACCAGCCCGACCCCCCAACACTCTATTTGATCCCCTGTTATAAAAATCGACAATTCTGCTACTTTCGGCAAGAAAAAATATTTTCAATATATATCTTTCTTTCTCTCTTATTACTATTTTCAACATTGAGTGATTAGTGAATATCACATGGCTTTCACTTACTCCACAATTTTAAAAAACTATTATTAAAATAAGAAAACTAAAAGTAATATTAAAAGTTAAAAAAATTATTTAAAAATAAATGTAGGTATTTAAAATTATTTTGTTTGAAATACTGAAATATATACTTCTATTTTTATAACTAAATTTATTTTAGTATTTATTTGAATTTTTTTATTGAAAGGGGTAGGTGTCTGGATTCTTAAGAATGGAAAGTCGTATAAAGTTCGTTATCGAACCGAAATGCTTGTATTTCGAAAAAGAAGAACTGATTGTAATTTACGCTTTCTAGAGGTTAGAGATCAACATTGCAGAAAATCAAAAAATAATTGAATCGTTATATTGAAATATAATGAAATCTGACACACAAGTATATATTAATAACTTCGGCCCGGCGTCACCTAGCCCCTGGCGGGGAGCGTCTCGTTTTATGGTTAAAATTTATATAGATAATAGCTGACCTGATTTTTTAAATATATTTAAAAAATAATAATAGTTTTGAAAATAAATTGAAAATGCAAATAATTATAGAATAGGTATTAAAACAGTAAATGAATTATATATTACTTGTCAAAATTGTTCCCTTAACCAAAAATAATATTGACAGTTGAAAGATTTCCAAAAAGCTATTATCGGCCATCTTGTTTGTTTGCTTTTACCCCCACAGAGAGGCGCTGGCGTTGTTTCCTCGAAAAAATATTTTTTACATGCCACGGGTGTGATATCTATAAAAACACTATACATAAAAACATTCGTGTATTTGAATGGAATGTTGTCTGAAAATTTCAAATAAATCGTTGAAGAACTTTCGGAGATCCTTCAACGTATCACTTAAGCGTAACAGTACACTTTTATTTATATAGATCTTTGCGTAATGTTTCATTTTCATAGCCCAATCTATTTGATGAAAATAAAATTCCTTAATCACTAAAATTGTCAGGGGTCGTTTTCACTTTTGTCGCAATTTTTCTTTTGAAAAAAGTCAAATTTTCAATGTCTTAAAAAAGTAGTACTTATGCTTAAAACCACTTTGAAAATTTAAACAATCCATGTATGTCTATCGGAAGTACCCCTTTATTCTTTTGGGATCAATCAAGCAGTGATTGATTCTCGTACTATTTAAAAGCACTTGCTAATGGAACAGGAGAGAAAATGAACGTGAATTTAATTAGAAAATTTCAATTAATTTTCCATTTATATCACACATGGTAGGTAAATTTAAAACAAAGGAAAAAAATCTTTAAAATCAACTCAAAGAAAATTATTTTTTTAGTTGATTTTTGATAAGAAGAACCACATTACAAAAAATGCTTTCAACTATATATATAAGCCAATAAGAAATGTTTCAGATACTAGCCCTAGAATAATGTTTTCAAGAATTATATTGCTTCCTAATTTAAATATGATAGGAATACACATATTATTTATCTTTTAAACATTTTCTAAATTTCTGCATTTTTTGAAGCGGAAAATCTGAAGTAAGAAAGTCAGAAATTTAATCACTTCTTCGTTTTGCAAATTCAAACATTTTGACACCAGAACGGCCTATTTAAGACTTTTCCTCCTTCAGCTATCTTAAATAATTTAATCAAGATTCACAGACACTAGAAAAATACGCCCCCCCCCCCCCCCGAATCCTAAACAATGATAAAATGAGCATAAAATAATAGTAAAAATGTTCCCCGAATTTATTTATTGTATTTTTAGCCCTTATTCAGCTTCAGTATTGGTTAATCCGCGCATTATCCGAGTAAAGCAAAAAACTTAAGCATTTTTCCAGGTTACCCCATCCAATCGGTACTGCTGAGTTTACCCGGGTAGAGCTAGACTTAACCAATTTTGGGCTTTCCCTAACATATTTATTATATTTATATGATGATTCCGTCTATCTCAAAACCTCAATGGGGGCTCCTTCTACCTAGGCATTAAAATGACAGCTTTGTCTAGAGAATGTCTACCATATAGGAGTCCAATTCAACTATTTAAGATTAATTTAATCAACTAAAAATAAAAAATTAATTAATTTATGTATTAAATATATTTAATCCGTATGCTATTATATTATATAATATTCTAAAAAATATTCAGTTTATTACTAGATGTATAAGTTTAAATCCGCGGTTTTTTAGTAAAAAAACATGTTTTTTCATAGAAAACAAAAACAAATTTATTCAAAGTACTGGCCCTTGTATATCCAAACGCCTCCCACTCGATCTCAAACCCAAAGATCGAAAATAATTTTTTCTTTACTCCAGGGCGCGACCACAATGCGATCAAGTGAGAGGCGTTTGGATACAATTTAATTAGTCAAGCCAACTACTGGGCTGCGAAAAATGAACGACGAAAAGATTTAAAAATGAAATTCCAACTTCATATAGACATTAGGTATTAGCTTGAGTTCAAGGATCAGTGGCTAAGTGGATATAGGAACTAAGGCTCTTATGAAAAGCATTGTAGCACACATACGAAGATCCCGGGTTCGAACCCCGGCTGATTCTTTTCTCTATAATATAAAAAAAAATATTTTCTTCGTTCCCTAATTTAATTTAATTCAGTTTATTTTTAAGTAATTTAAAAATAGAAAAAACTAATCGTTTCTCCGCATTGAAAATATATAGCATTTAGAAACCAGAACGACTTTTCGTTCTTGAGATATCATGTGGGAATCCAGAAATAGAGAGAAAATAAGGTGACGAGTTCTGATGTGACCATCCACTTGACTTTACCATACAAGCTGGCCCCTCACTTATATTTAATATTTAATAAAATTATTTATAATTATGTAGGGGAGGGGGTTAGTTTTTGCATTTTTAGACTTCTGGGATCCCATTGATTATGTATACAAAATTTGGTTGAGTTTGGTAAATACCAAAGATTTTCATTTTTTGACCCTACACCCGCCCCCCTCCCTCTTCGATTTTTGGCGGTTAGTTTTTCCATTTTTAGACTTCTGGGGTCCCACTGATTATGTATACAAAATTTGGTTGAGTTTGCTCAAATGGCCTAGATTTTTAATTTTTAACCCCCCTGCTCTCCACGCCCCTTAATTTTGGTTCGATATGCACCAAAATTTAATCAGCTCTTAATCTCAATGGACCAAAACTACGTGTGAAATTTGGTTTCGATATTCACACTAGTTTTTGAGCTAGCTCGTACACAAAAATTTGGTAACGCACAGACTAACAGCCAGACAACCAGACAGATAGACTAGCTAACAGACATTTTGAAAAAACATTTATTATCTCAAAAAACATAATTTTTTCGATATTCACTTATTAGGGCTTTTTTGTAGAGCAAAATGCCATGGTTTCGCCCAATTTTTTTAATCAAAATAGTTTCAGTCGTTTTTGAGATATTTCGAAAAAAAAGAAGGAAAAAAACACTTTTTTCATGCACGATTACAATACTTGACCATACCCTTTATGGTAAAGTAAAAAATCATGGTTTCAAATTATTTTTCTCCACATTTTATACATTTTTAAACATTCATGAATTATTTAACTGAAACTTCTTTAAAATATCGGACCAGATTTAAATTTTTTAGATATCTGGTTTAGAAAATTTTTACAATAAAATCATAGAATGATTTGTGAAATCTCATCGAGCATGAATTCTGAAATAGAGAGAGAGAGAGAGAGAGAGAATCATCAATCATGGATTGTGGAATTAATTGGTTAGCAAGTGGTTAGCAAAATTATTAGAAATAAAACTTGATCTCGCTTGGCGGCTTTTCATTTTAGGCCAGCCTTGCGCTTTTAATTCCATTATATGTGTATATATATAAAAGCCCACTTTACCCTCTTATATAGATATATATATATATATCTATATAAGAGGGCAAAGTGGGCTTTTAATTGCAAGTGGCGTTAAACCGTTTGTGGTTTTCCGTCATGGAGTAGATCATTCGTCGTCTGAATTGCGCGAATACTGTCTGCTTTAGAATAGACAGATAAACTTTATTGAATGGAAAAATTTAAGTGCAACATTAAAGAATAAATGGATTATTTTTTTAGTTGTTATTCATAAAAAAAGAGATTTATGTTATTTTAGGCAGGTGGAATCTGCGCGGGTGATTAAATTGCTCTGCTAATCGTTTAATTCATGAAAATGTATTTAAAATTTGAGGCCTTTAATTCTATCCCCTGAAGACTGTAAGTATAATGTCTACTTTTTTAACAATTAAGGTGTAAAGAGGATATAGAAAAAATAAAAAAATAAATGGAAGATATTTTAGATTGAATTAAAAAGATTTTGTTTTGTCGAAAATAGCAGAGTTGTTGATTCATAAAGACAAATAAATGAGGTGATCCTCTTCTTGATGAAAATAAACATGTACAATATACATACATATATGTAATGAATATAAATAAATAAATAAGATTGAAGTAATTTTTGGAGACGGACTGATAAGTGACATATACACATATACAATTATAGTGTGTCGTGATCAAACCTCCGGACTCGTAAAATAATTTATTGTTTATTTTACTTCGCCCAGTTTGCGCTCTGATTCAAGCTACTCTTGCACTTTCCTCAATATTGAAGATGAGACACATATATGAGTAGGTTGTAAACAATAAAATGGTTACAGGCTGTTGGTGTGCACTTAGGGAGATAATCTGTTATGCTTAGATGCTCTATAAAATTATATTGTACAAAGGCGCAATGCTGAATTTAAAGGTGTTAACGGCCTTGATCTGCTTCGCTTACAAGTTGCGCCCTTGTTAGGTCTAACTGATGTTATTGTGATTAGACCCCCGTTAATTAAGTGAAACATTGATGAGGCTAAAGATGCTGCACAGGGAAGTACCCTATGGAACAGATACTTAAAAAATAAACAAAAAATCAACCCGGTAGAAAATTTTTCTTATGAATTGAGGGTAAAACGGACTGTGAGCAACTGCAGTCACCCTGAAATTGGAAGCTGAAAGAGAAAAAAAATCTTTATTGTCTATAGAGAGGGACTGATAATAGAATTAGGGTAAATTAATTCAATTCACGCAACCGGAATTTGTTTATATTCAAAATATTGAAAGTTATTTATAATAATTGAAATCGTGACTTTTACTAATTTTTGCTTCGAAAAAATTAAAATTTATCGGTCGGTAAATTTGTTGGTAATTTAGGCGTAAGTAATTATAATTAACTAACTCACAATGATGATCCAATGTATCAACGATTTTTCACGGTGAACAATTAATTCTTCACTTGAGGATACTCAAAATTGACGTTAAAATGTTGGCTGCTAAGCAATCTGTTCAAAATTGGTTTTAGTAATACATAAATTCAACGTAAACAATGAATATATCGATTGGTACAAGCCAATGGACTGGAAATTTTTCAAATTTTTTAATATAAAATAATTCATTCAAAATTCACTTTATCCCTATTAAATTAAATTAAAATCCGTACAGAATTGATTGTTCATCTTGAGAAAATAATTAATTGGGAAGTCTTAAAGTGCTAATAAAAATTAATATTCAAGAAGCCTCAATTCCTTCAGCCAAATTTTGACAGGTGCAGTTGCAATGTTTAGTTTTACTTAAACCCTTTTTTAAATCTTTGGTATAAAGAAGTTTTGTTTATCTAATTATAGTGCAATTAGCAGTCTTTATCTGCCAATTTAATCTATATGCACTTATTTTAGTTTTGGCCATATTTGCTTTAACTTCATCCCATTAATGCTGAGGACATGGTATTGTTTATTTACACATTTTGACAGCTGCTCAAATATCATATTTGTTTTGACAGATGCCTACTCGCTTCCCTGACTCATTTTGGACGCCACATCAGACTCGCCTGATTACACTTCAATCAGGTGTTTAACTCTTTCGCACTTTCACACAAATCTTAATTTAATTAATTGCATCAGCCAACTTCAACCTCTGGTCGTAATCATGCATTTCTTATAATATTATTAATTTTAATTTAAAATAAATTTTTTCCAATAAAGGTTATTATTATATTTTTGGGTACTTTACTGCAATAACACATCCGCTAAATAATAATTGCGATGATTCTAATTCTAAACGTTGCTATGAATAACTGGTATTGGAATGCGTCTTCCACGCATATTCAATTGATTTAATGATTTATTGTGAAGAATGGATCGGAATTTTGTCTGTGATTTGTGTCATTATTCTTCTCGACCACTTCTAGGTAGGTTTTGATTGAAATGGAGTTGCCGCAACTGCTTCGGATAATCTCACCGACCCATTTGGGAACTCATACATTTACTAGAAGTTAAACTTGTTTTGTTTACTTTTTTCTAATAGTGCAGTGACAAATTCGCAGAATTACTTCTCCTCACGCGAGGTTCAATATTTTGATCACATGACACAGCGTGGGTCCGCCTGCATCTTTCTTTTAGCATTTTTCAATTACCAGATAATTTAATTTTAATATTTAAAAATTATTGCATTTAATTCACAGGTTTTTTTCTAATGTTTTATTGCAGATAAAATTATTTTGATTTAGTATTTGATTTTAATTTTAATTGATTAATTCCTCATTAGTTGACCGGGATGATTGAAAAGTGTTTGCCTTAATTAATTATTCAAGCGTAAAGTTAAATATAATTTATACAAATTTTATAAAATTTTATTCTTAAATTCGATAATTTTAAATATTTTAAGTGTTTGAGTTCAATAGTTTTTATGAAATTGAATGGAACCTCAAAGAGTTCGATATGACGCCATGCGTTGCTTTAGCCGCGCGTTAGTTATTAATTCGAACCGGTGGCGAATTATGCTCAATTGTATATTGAAAAAAGTACGTAGGGAGTTTGGATAATTCAATCGAATGCACTTCAATGTTTTACTTAGCTGTTGGGCTTCCACAGGTAATTGAACTTCGTGTCCAAGGACACACGTCGACAACGCCGGTGTTCGCCGAAGTCCGAGCTCGCCGATTTTCTGGCAAATATCCTCTTCCTCGTAGAATTACATGTAACAGGTTCACGGTCACATTCACAAATCCAAAATGTAATGAGATTAGGTGGATTCACAAAGATTTTTACAACAGATGTAATTCACTGGGGCTAATACGACTTAGGGTGTTATCACTTTAAGGCCAACATACAAGAGAAAGATCTTTCCGCTCTGGGTCAATAAGCGCGTCAGGCTCTTGCCACGTGGCCTTAATTACCTACTTCGACATTAATGAGGTGCCATCAATCAATGCTAATTTATGTTGATTAGTTCATCACCACTATGAGGTCCTTTGCTTACTTCTACACGCCATAAATGCCAATTATGAATTCCATTCATCTTAAAAGTAACTTACAATTTTAAGTATACATTGTTATGATAATTCAGATATTGGATACAAAACCAAAAAAATAAAATTAGACGCTGTATCGTCACATTCCCCCCTTCAGAAAATCAAATAAACTTCATTGGATTTCTGAACTTGACTGGAAGTTATTTGGACTCTGATTTTATTGGTTCACTTTTTGGTGGCACCAGTTTACTTAAATCTAAATTGGTTTTTCCGCCTTTTCATAAATAAACATGCAATTTTATATCCAGGGTGATTTTTCCTTTATACCCGCAATGATATTACCCCCAACCCCTTTCTATTTTGTTCCTAACCCAATTATTCATTAATAAATTTATCCCCAATTTTCCATTTCTCAGTCCGATCGCTCACTGTCACTCTCAATCACGATCCGTCAGGTTGTTTTTAATTTGTATCTAACCAACATACTACCATTCCTTACGTGAAACCTACCAACGTTTTCTAGTTTGAAAAGCTTGACCTCCTCCACGTCATGACTATTCCGGCTGGTCATCTGTGCCAATCCTCACACTAACTCGGAATGTGCACTACTAACTTTTGGATTGATCATTCATGGTTAGGGTCGTTGCCCAGCATTTCGTGAGAAACCATTCACATTTACGTTAGATTGTATTATTTTGACATACTAGTGGGCACGAATGTCACCGGTTGCTTCACTCTTCCCATCAACGTGGACCAGGTACCCGCGCGCTAAACAAATCACCATTCCATGTCCTTGATCTCCACAATTCGTACCAAAGATAGGTTGGAACTTCCCACCTCAGCGAATCGGGCTATTGATTATCTATTTTATTTTCACTATGACATTATCCTAGGTGGTACGGTTATGAGGTGGTTATTCGTGACACAATTTATCTTGAGCTATCTAATTTTATTATGGCTCTACCATGTTGTTCCATTTAAGACCTTTCGTAGGGCTTTTAAGAACCCCCCACCACTTCATTGTTATTTGCTTCTCCTGGCGATCCCCCCCCATTCCTTTCAATTACTTTAATGGTTGTCATTGACTGATTCTCACTTTGTTTTCCCTCAAATTAATTCGAACTTTTGTCCGAAGGTCTTTCGTCTGTCATTCTGGTCCGGTGTAATATTGAAGACTTCAATTGACTGGTTGTTGGTGTCGTTAGTTACTTAGGACCTAGATTAGTAAGAACGCGCTTATTCTATGTTAGTTAGAACTAGGGTTAGTAGAAAAAGAACGCATTTACAATGTTTAGTGGTTAGTAACTTAGGTCTAAGTTTAGTACGAACGAACTTATGCTAAATTAAGGGTAAGTACTTAATCTAGTGTTAGTACGAACGTATTTACAAATTATCTTCACTTCATTACACTTTTCCAGAATATGTCCGTTTGTCGTTTTGGTCAAATTTTTGTCATTCAATAGGGACGATGGTCTGTAACGTCTCGTTATTAATAGGGTGTTACTATTTAGGATACTCAAAGGAATGTGAAGTAGGGGCTGAGCCTCCCCTTTAGCCTAAGGCCACATTCAACTGTTAGTTCAACTCGGTGATCGGTGAATGATATTCTTTCACACTCCTAATATTGAACGTCCCTATTGTTCTACCATTTTCATGTTCTAATTGATATGCATTGGGTAACACCTTGGATACCCGGTATGGTCCCCGATATTGTTTTACCCATTCTCCCGCTAGTTCCCCGGATTTTGGGGATTCGAGGGTCTCGGTCGATATAAGACCACTGGAATTGGATTGGGTCCGCTTCCGAGTGGTATGTCCTGTTCGTTTCTTTACAATTTTGTCGTTCTTTTCCCCGTTTAAAAATTTTCTATTTTGTATCTTCATTTTAAATTTAAACCCCCTTTTATTTAGTTTGGCCTTTCTTCTTTTCTTTTTAGTCATTATTTCATTAGTTTTGATAGTTTTCGTCATTTCCCTCTCTGACTCAAGGTTATCGCCTTTGATTCCGTTGCATGTTGTTATTCGATTATGACTCAATGTTTCTGGGACCGAGGTAGCAGTCGGTGTTTGAATGACTGTAATGGTTTGAGTAAATTCTAACAGTGGTTCAGTCACTATGTTAGCTGTTACGAACTCACATTCAAACGTAGGCAAAATTTCTACCTCTTCCGTTTCGTGTTCTATTGTTGAGATCATTGCATATGTAGGCATTATCGTTTTTCTTTTGTCAGATTCTAACTGTTGTTCACCAATCATGTTTATTGGTTTCATTGTGTGTGTTTGATTTTGTAGTTGCTGATTGGCTACTTGAAAAATTTTGTCCATCGCTGATGAAATATTTTTTTCCAATTGTTGGTTTTGAACCTCTAATTTTTTACTTTGGGAGTCTAGTTTTGTTTCCAGCATTCCTGATAGCATTTGTTGGTTTTGAACCTGCATTCTGTGCTAGCATTTCCATGATTTGGCTCATATTCGGTGCTGGCTCTTCCTTGTGCTGTTTTTGTTGTGGGTTTTCCCCCTTTTCTTGTTTAATATTAGTGTCCTCAATTTCTGTCCTTTCTCTGTCACTGCTCGTGGTGAGTTGGGTTTCAAATTGTTTTGCCAACTCTTCCACGTTTGCTTGGTCTAAGTTTTCTTTACCAGTTTCTGCCAGGTTATTTATCTTCTGAACAGAAGAATTCTGCTAGGTCAGATTCTTCTTGTTCTTCTCTGGATTCTTCTGGTGTATACGGAACTTCCTTTGATTCCCGGTATTGACTGTTTTCGTCCCCCATATTTTCCCCGTTATTGGCCGTTATGTAGGTTTTGTACTACTAGAAAAATTTTCCCCCTTTGGTCTACCTATTCGTAGGCCTGCCTGTGCCTGAATCCCAGCCGCACCTCCACCAAATGTGACAAACCTGGACTTGTAAAATAATTTATTGTTTATTTTACTTCGCCCAGTTTGCGCTCTGACCAAGCTACTCTTGCACTTCTCCTCAATATTGAAGATGAGACAATATTGAGTAGGTTGCAACAATAAAATGGTTTACGAGCAGGGTGTACTTAGGGAGATAATCTAAGCTATGCTTAGACGCTCTATAAATTATATTAAAAGGCGCAATGCTGAATTTAAAGGTGTTAATGGTCTTTATCTGCTTCCGCTAAGTTGCGCCCTTGTTGGTCTAACTGATGTTATTGTGATTAGCCCCCAGTTAATTAAGTGAAATATTGATGAGGCTAAAGATGCTGCACAGGGAAGTACCTTATGGAACAGATACTTAAAAAAATAAATTAAAAATCAACCTGGTAGAAAATTTTCCTTATAATTGAGGGTAAAACGGACTGGAGCGATCAGTTACCTGAAATTGGAAGCTGAAAAGAAAAAAAAATCTTATTGTCTATAGAAGGATTGATAATAGAACTAGGTAAATTAATTCAATTCAAGTAACTGGAATTTGTTTATATTCAAAATATTGTTTATTTATAATAATTGAAATCGTGACTTTACTAATTTTACTTTGAAAAAATTAAATTTATCAATTATAAATTTGTTGGTAATTTAAGGTAAGTAATTATAATTAACAATCACAATGATGAACTAATTTATCACGATTTTTCACGGTGAACAATTAATTCTTCACTTGAGGATACTCAAGAATTGACGTTAAAATGTTATTGTAAGCAATCTATTCAAAATTGTGTTTCAGTAATACATAAATTCAATGTAAACAATGAATTATCGATTGGTACAACCCAATTGACTGGAAATTTAAATTTTAATATAAAACAATTCATTCAAATTAATTATCCCTATTAAATTAATTAAAACTGTACAGAATTGATTGTTCACTTGAGAAAATAATTAATCGGAAGTCAGTATTAATCAAAAATTAATATTCAAAAGCCTCAATTCCTTCAGTCAAATTTTTGACAGGTGAGTTATAATATTTAGTTTTATTTAGACCTTTTTTAAATTTGGTATAAATAGTTTTATTATCTAATTATATGCAATTAGCAGTCTTTATCAGTTAATTTAATCTATATGTAATTATAGTTTTGGTTTATTTGATTTAATCATTCATTAATGTTGATGACATGGTTTGTTTATTTACATATTTTGACAGTTGTCAAATACTATTTGTTTTGACAGATGTCACTCGCTTCCCTGATTCATTTGACGTCAAATAGACTGCCTGATTACACTTCAATCAGGTGTTTAACTCTTCAAATTTTCACACAAATCTTAATTTAATTAATTAAATTAAACAATTTCAACCTTTGGTCGTAATCATGTATTTCTTATAATATTATTAATTTTAATTTAAAATAAATTTTTTCCAATAAATGCTATTATTATATTTTGGTAATTTACTGCAATAACACATCCGCTAAATAATAATTGCGATGATCTAATTTAAACGTTTATGAATAACTGGTATTGGAATACGCTTCAATGCATATTCAATTGATTTAATGATTTATTGTGAAGAATGGATCGGAATTTCGTCTGTGATTTGTGTCATTATTCTCTTGACCACTAGGTAGGTTTTATTGAAATGGAGTTGTCAACTGCTTCGGATACTACCGACCCATTTGGGAACTATACATTTACTAGAAGTTAAACTTGTTTTGTTTACTTTTTTTTCTAATAGTGCAGTGACAATTCCCAGAATTACTTTCCTCCCGCGGTTTCAATATTTTGATCACATGCATACAGCGTGGGTCCGCCATCTTTCTTTAGTATTTTTCAATTACCAGATAATTTAATTTTAATATTTAAAAATTTATTGCATTTAATTCAAGGGTTTTTTTTTCGAATGTTTTATTGCAATAAAATTACTTTGATTTAGTATTTGATTTTAATTTAATTGGATTAATTCCTCAGTTAAGTGACCGGGATGATTGAAAGTGTTTGCCTTAATTAATTATTCAAGCGTAAAGTTAAATATAATTCTATACAAATTTTATAAAATTTTATTCTTAAATTGTTAATTTTAAATATTTTAAGTGTCTGAGTTCAATAGTTTTTACGAAATTGAATGGAACCTCAAAGAGTTCGATATGACGCCATGCGTTGCTTTAGCCCGCGTTAGTTATTAATTCGAACCGGTACGGAATTATGCTCAATTGTATATTGAAAAAAAGTACGTAGGGAGTTTGATAATTCAATCGAATGCACTTCAATGTTTTACTTAGCTGTTGGCTTCCACAGGTAATTGAACTCGTCCAAGGACACACGTCGACAACGCCAGGTGTTCGCCGAAGTCCGAGTTTCTGCTCGATTTTTCTGGCAAATATCCTTTTCCCTCTGTAGAATCACACGTAACAGGTTCACGGCCACATTCACAAATCCAAAATGTAATGAGATTAGGTGGATTCACAAAGATTTTGCTGAACAGATGTAATTCACTGGGAGCTAATACGACTTAGGTGTTATCACTTTGAAGGTCAATATACAAGAAAGATCTTTCCGCTCCGGGTCAAGGCGTCAGCCTTGCCACGTGGCCTTAATCACCCACTTAGACATTGAGGGCGCCATCAATCAATGCTAATTTATGTTGATCAGTTCATCACCACTAGAGGTCCTTTGCTTACTCTACACGGCCATAAATTTGCCAATTATGAATTCCATTCATCTTAAAAGTAACTTACAATTTTAATTATACATTGTTATGATTAATTCAGATATTGAGATTACAAAACCAAAAAAAATAAAATTAGACGCTGATCGACACAATATACATATTTTTATTTATATTTATTTATTTATTGTGTGGATATTGATAGTAGTCAGAAAAAGAAGAAGATAATTTGTTTTTATGAATAAACCGACTTTTCGGAGGCTATCCCTTCTTCAGGGTTTTGATAAGTCATTTCGATTTCCTTCACTGACTTTTAAAAACCATGAAGAAGAAGGGAATAGCCTCCGAAACGTCGCCGTCGGTTTATGAATAAAAAGATATTATAAATTACCTCTTCTTTTTTTGGACTGCCTCATCAATATCCACTCAATAAATAAATAAATATAAATAAAAATCTGTATATATATAATTTATTTTTTAAAGAATATACGTAGTTTATAAGGTTTTGTCAATGGCCAATTTTACACTGCCATATATTAAAGCGAATTAACTTTTAAAAAATTTAACCAAATAGATCTTAACAGCGATACTTCACATGATGAATTTATTATTATTTTTTTGTTTTTTTTTTTTTGACTTAAAAGTAACAAACATCTAAATCATACACATTCGTTGGTCTTCATCGTTTCTATTGGAATTTTTGAGGCTGAAGAATGGCACCGAAAATGGTTTCCAAAATTGTTGATTTAATTAATATTTGGTCTCACCCTATTGATAAAAATCTCAAAAATATTCGAAAAAATTGAATCTACTTTGAATGTTCTAAAATTCAAAATCATGTTAATTTATGAAATTGCCTATTTCTAGAAATAAGCAACATTTTGGCGCATTCACGAATTAGACAAATTTCTTGCCGATTTCCCTAATTAAGAGATGTCATTGACGATCTCAATATAGCGGGAGTTTTATAAAAGAAAATCAAACAATTTATATAATTAATTCAAACATTTGTGTGTTTTTAAATTTTAAATTGTCTTTATTTCTTTTGAAAATGAGTGGTAGGTTCTTGGTGAAACATATTAAATAAAGTAAAGAAAATTTTTTGAAACTTTTTAAAATTTAAAATACTAGGTAGGTTTCACATAAATAAAAGATCAGACACAGTGTCCTTTGTGAACTACTGAAGATTTGCTTATACCCCGAAATATATATAGAGTCGTGCTAAACAAGCATCTGATCTTTTATTTATGTGAAACCTACCCTAGTATTTTATATTTTAAATTTTAAAAAGTTTCCAAAAAAAAATTTCTTTACTTATTTCTTCTACTTATTTGATCAAACTATATTTTATTAATCTAAACTAAACAAGAGTGCATATCTAAATTACTTAAATGTGGTTTTTATTTATAAAATAAAACATTTATTTAAATATTTTCAAGTGTATTATATTTATATTTTATTTACTAAAAAAATATATTTTTAATTTTTTGGTTAATAGAGTAAAGGGTGTGTAGTTTCACAGTGATGAAATAAAACTCAAAGGGTTTGCAAACTCAATATATTTCGGATTATTAGTCCATCATCAGGAGTTTGCAAGTTAATACTGTTAGTATTACTTAGTAATACTGTTAGTATTAACTTGTAAACTATATTGATGGACTATAATCCGAAATATGTGAGTTTGTATAAACCTCTTTGAGTTTTATTTCATTCAGCTGTGAATACATACTTTGACTAACATCATGTTTCACCTAAAACCTACACCACTTTCCATAAGTAAAATTAACTCTTTTGCATATGTGTACTTCCACTTGAATATCTGTGGTCTATTAATTGAAGTTGGCGTGTGTTTAAAATAATAAATAAATTTTGCATATTACTTGAAATCGTCTATGACATTCCTTAATTGCAGAAATCGGTAAGCGATGAATTCTGCAAAATGTTGCCTATTTCCAGAAATAGGCAATTTCACAAATTAGGCGTAACAGCGACACACAGAACTGTAACTCACTATTTATATAAGGTGACCAGATTTTAATAATGGTGAAGCGGGACACCATTGACGGGGAAGGGGGGGGGGTCTTGTTTAAAAAAATTTGGTCTAGAGCAACAAAAATTTATTATCATAGAACGCGAAAATTGTATTGTAATTTATTTTTTTAAATTTCAACATATTTATGTAAAATTTATAAATATAATAAATATGTATATATAATAAGTACTATATAGTATTATAAACTTTCAAAACCTATTCTTTCGCATATTTCTCATTTGAGTGAATTTTTTTTAGTAGATTGCTGTCGTTGTTTAAAACGTCATGAAATTTATAGAAAGAAATTGTTAAATTATATTTCATCCATAATATGGCTTTCAAAGTCTCAACACTTAATTATGATTTAAGTGGGAGATAAATTTAACCGAATTTATCGCGCGGAGAATTTACCAGTGCTCGAAGCCCTTAAAACCTTAGTAAATTGGATATTGAATTGTATCTAAGTTTCTGAGATTGGCCTCGTGATCCCGGCTTCTTTTCCTTCTGCTCTGTTCTTTTCACGATGGAGGGGCCAGCCCATACTGGCCTTTAGGGGATCCACCTTCTGGTGGATCTCCTTCTCACATCAATATCATTAAAAAAAAAAATTTATCAGATGTCCACATTTTATTTAGGGTAGAAAAATGCGTTCTGTAGCAGAATTAGTTCCTGGTAAGGACAGCGCGTATTCCGCAAATTTTTAATTAATTATTGTATGGAACATGTTTTTTTTTCAAAATAATGTAATATTTCTAACCATTTGTTCTCTGTTGTGATTGTTGCTGAGGCCTTAACCTTTTCCTTATTAATTCGCATTCTTTCCAAAAATCGGGACTTTCTTAAAACGCCGCGGGCGCGGGACAAATTGTTAAAAATCGGGACTGTCCTGCCAAAAGCGGGACGTCTGGTCACCTTATATTTATAGCCAATAAAAGTTTAGAAGTCAGGAAGTCAATTTGTGTCTGGAAAATATACTCTAATACTATGTTTGATATGGTAGGGTGTATTTTTTCAAATCAGAGTTTATTTCTGACAAGCACAAAAATAGCAGCTTTTTATGCTTAATTTAAAATGATTAAATTTTCATTATGCGACGTTAGTTTGAATTTAAATATTTAATTTGAAAAAAATAAACAAATTTTGAAAGTTTGAATAATATATTGTATTAGATACTATAAAAAGGCTCTATTATTTATTTATTGATACATTAAAAAGTATTATTCCATAATCAATAAAATAGAATATGAGAAAGCATCTTTAATTCTTTTTTTCTATTCTTTCTTTTCTTTTACAGGAAGTTAAAAAGTTTGATAAACACTTTTCAATTTTCGACTTTTAAAAGGTTAAAATGTGGATGATGTCTTCGTTCTAAGCAACAAACTAGATTGGAGTGGATGACTTGTCCAAGTAGAAGAAGTAAAAAAGAAGAAAAAAGAAGAACAAAAGAAGGGGTTGACAAGGGCGGGGGGGGCTGGGGGTGTTCTTGTATTAAACTAGTTTCGATTGTCCCTCTTTCTTTTTTTCGAAACTAATATCTAAACTTGGAGAAGCACTGAAAGTCCCATTTGAAAATAAATAAAAAGGAAAAAAATCGCCTTGAAACAAAGTTTTATTAATATAGGAAAGGAATTCCGTGATTAGATTTTTTTGACCTTCAGAAACTTGGTAATGAAATATTGACAAAATATAATATTCCATTATTTGAATAATGTTTGGGGATGATACTTTCCGAGTCAAAAGGGAAATAATATCACTATTTATTAATTTATTACTCTTTTCGAGGACATTATAGTTGTGATTTTATCATTGGTAATTGGAAGAAAAATTAGAAAACTTTTTCAAGATTCGATATATTTTAATTTTAATATATATATATATATATATAAAGAGAAGGTGATGTTTCATTCATAATCAACGCACAGCCTAAACCGCTTGACCTAGAAAGATGAAATTTGGTGTGTATATTCTTTCAACGATTTATGAGTGTACTAAGAAGGGATTTTTTGAAATTCGAACCCTAAAGGGAGGAAAGGGTCCCAAAATATGTTTTCAGAGTTTTTCAAGATCTCTTAAACCAGAAAAGATATCGATATGGGTTTAGTTTAGAATGGTGAAGCATTGAAATACAAAAAAAAATATATTTGATTATTTTGCTCTATTTGTCCCTGAAAGGGAGATATATTTAGTCATTTTGGGATAAATTTTTGAAATTTTTAAAGTGCTCTATCTCTTCGAATTTTTAACTTTTAGCATTCAAATTTGGTATATACGTTTATTAATGCTAAATCTCGAGAAAGTTTTTTTTTATTTTTTGAAATTTGACCCCTCAACTGAAAAATGCGGGATTTTTGATTTTGTGGTCTAAAACATAAAAGGCTCGTATCTTTCTTGCCCTTGGACCAAATTTAACCGAATTTTGTTTACATAGCCACTAGAAGGCTAGAAATGTAAAAATTAACCACCTAAAATAGGGGGGTTAAAAAATGAAAATTCTTGCCCTTGGAGCAAACTCAACCAAATTTTGTATACATAATCTTTGGGCCACTAGAAGGCTAGAAATGGAAAAACTAACCACCCAGGGAGTTAGAAATGCAAAAACTGGGTGCGTAGTGGGGTGCAGGGAGGGTGGGTGCGGAGGTAGAATGGGGTTGGGGTGTAGGGGAGCCCCTGGCGAGCATGAGGGCCGCCGAAGGTGGGTGTCGCAGCTAGTATATTTATATTAAAGTAATCAAATGCATTCCGTTTTTCTTCTTATTAAAATAGACAACTTCTCCGCACTCAAGTGTTTTCGAAGAAAAAAATTCAGTTTTTTCGCCCTTTTCGCCCTTTGGGGCAGTTGGCCTGTTTTAAATGAAGTAATAATAAATAAATGAAGTAATAAAAAAATTCATCAAGAGGAGGACAACCTCATTGATTCCTCTTTGTGAATCAACAACTCTGATACTCTCAGCAAAACAATGTCTTTTCAATTAACAATTACTCTACTTTCTTTTGAGCCGCTTGTTCCTCACGTACAGTTAAATATGCAGATTGCCTACCCTAGACTCAAATGACTAATTCAATAAGTTGAAATCTACCCCATGTTTGTATAGTCGGAAGTTGAATTTTTCATTCACTAAAACAAGTTTGATTTGTTTCATAATAAAGTAGTAAAAGTTGACTCGTGTGTACTACTCCTGCTACTGCTCCTCTAGTTAGCTCGCAGGCACACGCACCAATTCTTGTCTAACGAAATTCCCTATAAAGTTTTGTTTAATAACCAAACGGCGCCCGGCCAATAAATACAACCACAACCTGCTAATGTAGGTACGTAACGTAACGTATGCAACTAAACGAGAATACCTACCCGCATGTGTGTTTGCTGGTTGCCTGGTAATTATTCCCAGGTAGATTTATCTCTCTTTCTCTCTCCCCAATTATAAGAGTATAGGTGTGCGCGTGTGTGTGTAACTCCTGTCATAGTGCAAACCGAGTTAATAACCACTTTTATGCGTCATTTCTGACCAAATTACACTTCGCTTTATTAAACTTTAATTAAAATTCCATAAATATGATTTAAGTGTAAATTTCATTTCATGCGTCCGGATGAATATTGAATGAATGACAAAAGTGAAAAAAATCGTCCCCGGCTATTATCAGTTAATTACATAATTACTAGGAATAATAGCGTAGAAGCTTGGAAAATTTCAAATTTCTATTATTCAATACCTATATAGTATATGCATGTAATCCCTATCTATCTCTCCCTTAATTGCTTCTAACTCCCTATAAATAACTATCGGATTGGATTCGAGTAAAAATCTAAGTACATCAAAGAACATTAATTTAATAGTTGATAAATACATTAAATTAGACGTTTTTAAGAAAATAGTTAAAAATACCTGATGTACTTAATGAGGTATAATTTGAATAAAAACTTTATTGTATTTATTTCAGCGTAAAATTCAAATTTCATTGGTGTGTGAGTTTTTTTTATTTTATTACTCCATTTTATACGGGCAATCTGCCCCAAAGAGCAATAAGCACATTTATTTGGTAAACAATAATAATGGGATGAAATTGATTATGACTTAAATCAAAAGTTCCATTGAACTGTTCAATTTCCCCGGATAATTACATATACCTACCAGTTGCTCCAGGCGTGCTCTCTCGTCTAAGCACGATCGCTATCTGACCAATCAGAATCGTTCTAATAATTTAACGCTTTGCTATTACTATGCACTGGCCAATCAGATAGTTTGGATCGTACAAACATATATACAGACACTTTCCATTTTATGATGTATGGCAGATAGAGGATAGATGGATGCAGTAAAATTCGAATATAAGTTTTTACTTTCATCCAATGCAAAGCATGGGTAAAGTATTGTAATCGCTCTCGGGGCAAGCGTGGCTTCAAAGGGTCCTCAGGTAAAGACTACGGAACCCATGGACTCAATTAAAGTCACAAATTGTAGTATTCAATTAGGTTGAATATTAGCACGTGACGGTTTTGCCAAAAATTACATGGGGTCTCGTCGAGAGGCCAAAAAGTGCGATTTTTCATTTAGTGCGTGCGGATGGATGGATGTATGGATGGATGTATGTATGGATGTATGGATGGATGTTATCGCTTTTTTGGCCCACGATTTTTTCCACACCGTTGCACCGATTGAAATGAAATTGAAAACCTACCATTAGTTTAACAAAATGAAGCGCTGATTAGTTTTTGGTACATATCGGCCCACAAACATTAGTACTTTATTTCAGTACTTTTTTAGTTTTTTCTAAATATCTTGAAAATGACTTAACCAATTTTGATGAAATTTAATATCCTAATTAAGTACCTTGGGGACCACAAAAAAGGTTAAATAAAGTTTTTAGTAAAATTATATTTTAAAGTACTTTACTCTAGAGTAAGATGGTACTTTTTTAATTTTTTAAATTCTTTAAAATTTATTCATTTGAAAGTTTTAATATAGCTCATTTAGCCTTGCTTAAGTAAGAATGGATAGGCTTCTCTCTGTGAAATGCTAAAAATTTGGGAGGAATTTTTATGAGTAACCATAGCAACTGCGTTGTTTTCTTATCCGTTACCTTTGCTGAAGACAGAGAAATCGATTTTAAACCAAAAATAGCGATTGATTCTCATCTAGTACTTGAGGAATAATCATTCTATATTGGATTTTTGACGTTTCGGTTTTTATTAGTAACCATTGCTGAAGACATAGAGAAATCGACTTTAAACCAAAAATAGGGATTGATTCTCATCTAGTACTTGAGGAATAATCATTCTATATTGGATTTTTGACGTTTCGGTTTTTATTAGTAACCATTGCTGAAGACATAGAGAAATCGACTTTAAACCAAAAATAGAGATTGATTCTCATCTAGTACTTGAGGAATAATCATTCTATATTGGATTTTTGACGTTTCGGTTTTTATTAGTAACCATTGCTGAAGACATAGAGAAATCGACTTTAAACCAAAAATAGCGATTGATTCTCATCTAGTACTTGAGGAATAATCATTCTATATTGGATTTTTGACGTTTCGGTTTTTATTAGTAACCATTGCTGAAGACATAGAGAAATCGACTTTAAACCAAAAATAGCGATTGATTCTCATCTAGTACTTGAGGAATAATCATTCTATATTGGATTTTTGACGTTTCGGTTTTTATTAGTAACCATTGCTGAAGACATAGAGAAATCGACTTTAAACCAAAAATAGCGATTGATTCTCATCTAGTACTTGAGGAATAATCATTCTATATTGGATTTTTGACGTTTCGGTTTTTATTGGTAACCATTGCTGAAGACATAGAGGAATCGACTTAAAATCAAAAATAGCGATTGATTCTCATCTAATACTTGAGGAATAACAATTCTACATTAGGTTTTTGACGTTTCGATTATTATTGGTAACCATTGCTGAAGACATGGAGGAATCGACTTAAAATCAAAAATAACGATCGATTCTTATCTAATACTAGAGGAATAACCTTATTGAATTCCATTTTTGATGTTTTGACTATTAATGGAAACCTCTACTGAAAATGTAGAAGAATCGACTTAAAATCAAAAAGACTAAATTCTTTTTTGTAAACAACTCAAGCTTGAGTTGTTTACCATAAAAGAATTTGAGTCTTTTTGATTTTAAGTCGATTCTTCTACATTTTCAGTAGAGGTTTCCATTAATAGTCAAAACATCAAAAATGGAATTCAATAAGGTTATTCCTCTAGTATTAGATAAGAATCGATCGTTATTTTTGATTTTAAGTCGATTCCTCCATGTCTTCAGCAATGGTTACCAATAATAATCGAAACGTCAAAAACCTAATGTAGAATTGTTATTCCTCAAGTATTAGATGAGAATCGATGGCTATTTTTGATTTTAAGTCGATTCCTCTATGTCTTCAGCAATGGTTACCAATAAAACCGAAACGTCAAAAATCCAATGTAGAATGGTTATTCCTCGACTCTTAAATGAGAATTATTTTGAATTAATGTCAATATGAACTACAAATTGCAAGTGATATCTGATTAATAATAAAGGAACAAACATATTAATATTTCAAATGAATTTGGATAAAGTTTAGCAACGATCCGTTGCAGTTTATTTGACTCCTAGAAACTATTTACAATAACAATTATTTACAATATTTACAGAGGTATAAGGTCTGGGATGATCAACTGAAGTATCGAGGGTGGTCATTAGTCTGTGTCCCTTAAGTCTCTTAAGATTTTTTACAAGTTTTTGCAAAGGGTCATATGTGAGTACAAAGGGCCCACTTTAGTGAACAAGACTATACTAAAGATAAATACAAATATTCATAGGTACCTACTATCTTTCATTCTTTTTACAATATCCATAATAATTTTGGAAAGAATAAAAAATATCACACTAAATTATCATAAACTTCCCTACGAGGCTGTAAAAGGGCCAGCTAAGGAAGAAGACTAGAGACCTAGAGTAAAAAAATATGGGATGTGGCCATTCATGACTAAATTACACGAGCCCCCCAACACCACCGGTCATTTTAGGAAGCTGTTGTTTTTAATGATAGTCCTTTCTCTAAGGTCTTAATGACTAAATTTTGCATCCAAAAAGGAAAAAAAGGGTTAATTTTAATCGGATGATTAATTTGGAGATGGTCGATTTTATATATATACTAGTATATATCATAGGGTGTGAGGTATCCTCTGTGGGTACCTAATTATCTCTTTAAGTAGAAATAAACTTTTTTTTTTATTAAAATGATGTGTAAGATATACATGTAAAGATTTTTTTTAAATAGAATTAAGCTAGATTTTTTTAATTTGATTCAGTTCAAAATTATGTTTTAAGAAAGCCATGGCCAATGTAGGTATTTTAAAATGAGTATTTTATACTTGTCGGTGTTTGAAGTAGCTCGACTTAATATTTGAAAAAAAATTCCACAGATTTTCTCATTTTCTCCTTTATAAACGATAAATAAAAACGAATTTGATATATAGGATATAATCAGTAGAGATTGTGGTGTTGGTGCAAGGTGAAACATCTTTAATAAAGATAAGAGTAAATAGATATTTTATTTAATATGGATTTACTATGAGTAGGATACTAGATCACTTATTTCACATTAAAATTAAAAAAATTTAAAGATATAAAATTTTTTTTTCTTTTCAATATATATATTTCGGGCTATCAACCCATCTTCAGGAAATACAGAAAGTAACTGAAGATAGGTCGATAGCCCGAAATATATATATTGAAAAAGAAAAAAAATTTATATCTTTTAATTTTTAATTTTAATGTGAGCAAGTGACCAGTATCCTTAATTCATAGTAAATCCATATTAATAAAATATTTATTTACTCTTATCTTTTATATGGATATAGTTGGAAAGACGGACTGGGGTAACGATTTCCAGCTCTCTAGAAGTCATAGGGATAAAAGAATTAAAAAAGGGTTTGTTGAGTTAGTATCTAATTTAAACGCGAAGTGGTGATTAATATCTGAAAATTGTGTATTTCACTCAAATGAGGGTTTAGGAAAGATTATTGATTTTATCTCGTCAGAATAAAAGCCATTGTAGTATCTACCATATATACAGGAGCGGATCTATGTAAGGCCTAATAGGGCTTGAGCCTCAGAGCCCCGAGGTATCAGAGGGCCCATAAAGTAAAGTAAATGATTTTTAAAAAGTACATATTTTTTCTAAATTATTTTATGATGATAATTATTTTGCAATATTCACATCGTTAACCTACAATTAAATCATTAAGAAAGATATTAATTTGCCGATGGTAATAGATTCAAATTTACAAGTCATAAGTTGGTGTCATCTATTAAATTCGATGGAATATTTTTTAATTATATGTCAGAGGGGTTGTTTTTCAGCCCCTCGGGAATCGAACCCGAGTGCCAGTAACAGCAATCCGGGCCACCTGGCTCACCTGCAGGATGCGAACCTCTCTGACATATGTACACGCGTAAAATATTTTACTCCTGCAGGTGAGCCAGGTGGCCCGGATTGCTGTTACTGGCACTCGGGTTCGATTCCCGAGGATGTGAAAAACAACCCCTCTGACATATAATTAAAAATATTCCATTCCATCGAATTTAATAGATGACACCAACTTATGATTTCTTGTAAATTTGAATCTATTACCATCGGTAAATTAATATCTTTCATATTAAATTAAGAAAAGTCATTCCATTGCCCTTCGAATTTTGAATCTCTTCAAAATTCGAAACACTCAACGACCTTTATTTAAATTATATGGCATGGCTATATGTTTAAATTTAGAATCACTATATCGCGAAATTTTACAAATTAAGATAACAATCTTTGAGTAAAATATTTTACGCGTGTACATATGTCAGAGAGGTTCGCATCCTGCAGGTGAGCCAGGTGGCCCGGATTGCTGTTACTGGCACTCGGGTTCGATTCCCGAGAGGGTGAAAAACAACCCCTCTGACATATAATTAAAAATATTCCATTCCATCGAATTTAATAGATGACACCAACTTATGATTTCTTGTAATTAAATCATTAATGTTTATGCTGCTAAAAAAAGAAAATTAATTAAGCTGTAAAAACTATATAATGTTTATGTGCATTTTATGTTATTATTGTAAAAAGAGTAAAAAAATTATGTTCATGTTTTTTTTGTTTTCGTTTTTTTACTGTATTTTTGTTTTTCAAGAATGGACCTCTATATCTCCCAGCCCAGGGACCCTAAGAATCTAGATCCACCCCTATATAATAAAGGGAAAGGGCGGAGACAGTTCTACGAGATCGAGTCGAGAGAATTAGTTAAAACTGGATCTCCTAGTTCGATAGCTCGCCTCTGAATTGCATCCAAGATGGCAAGAGGGTCCTCTCCACAGATGCGAGCCATGTTCGAGTCACGAGCGAATTTGAGCCTTGTGTTAAGTATTTTGGAAAATATAAGGTCACTATGCGAGTCCGAGGCTTTTGGCTGTTTTTTTTTTTTACAATACACTATGTACGTAAAGTCAACTTTTTATCACAAATTTTTTACTACTATCTTTTAAATAAAATCATATTTGAGAGAAAAAAGTCTTGGCGAAAATGTTTCTTTTCTACCTTAGAAATCCTTTGAATCTACTTATATACATTTTTTCCATTCAATATGTTATCGATTATGGAATTTTCATCGTTTGCACTTGATTTATTTTTCCGACAATTTTTTTTCTTATATTTTCTTGTGTCGACTGACTAGGTCATCGACAGTGTAAAAAATTTCTTGAATGAATTTTAATATTGAATATATTATTATCCTTGTTAAAAATTAAAGGAATTTTCATTTAATAAAAAAAAGTATTGAAAAAGGATATCCTTTTGAAATTTAATATTCAAAGTTGTCAGTGGTTTGAAAACCTGAATTTAATTCATTATATGATTTTTTTCAATTGAAATCAAATATGGCTATAAAATGATATATGTATAATGATAAAAATGATATAAAAAAGAACATCTCAATACATATATCTACATACATCTAGAATGAGAATAAATAAATTTCAAAATAAAATGAATTTATCTCTCAAATGGGGGAACAATTATTTAAAAAATAAAAATTAATAAATAAATAAAATCATATTAAATTCAACACAGGGAATGAGCAAAATCATGAATTCCTTTTCAAATCTGTTTAATGTCACGAATAAATAAATATTTGTAACGTTTTCGTATACTTGTGTGTGTGTGTGGGTGTGTGTAGGTGGGTGTGTAGTATGCGTGAGATCTTGAGGTAAAATCCTTTCTTATTTCTCCTCAGTGAACTCCAATTTGCTACTTAGCTAATTAAAGTGAAGAGCATTAAAAATCAAAGAGAAAATTTAATTCTTGATAAAGTATAAAAATTAATGAACAAAAAGACTCGTCAAAGCGGTTATTTAGAAAAGAAAAAATAACAAAAAAAACCCCTAAAATCGGGAAGAAAATAATTATTTTTGAAACGATTTTGATTTGCCAAGAGTGACACTGTTGTTGGTTCATAAAGAGAAATCAATGACTGTGAAACTACACACCCTTTACTTTATTAAGAAATCAATGAGGTTGTCCTCTGCTTTATGAAAATAAATATATACACAAATACACTACGGTGCAAAAATCGACCCACTAATAAAAACTTTATTAAATAGAAAATTATTTTTAAAATGTTTAATAATATTCATATAATTTGTTCCATTAACTCTTAAACTAACATATTCAATAAATATTGTTGATAATTTTTGAATTTTATAAAAAATAAGTGAAATTAAATTATAAGATGCAATTACAAATTATCATACATTTTCAATATCACTTTAATTTAAATAAAGTTTTAATAAAATATCAAATTCCATTTGAAAATATCAATCAAATGAATAATTTCGAATTAAGAATCATTGATAGAAAGATAAAATATACAAAATGGATATTCCTGAAGTTCATGCACTTCAAATTGTGTGCCTAATTAATCAAGGACTAAGTCAACAACAAGTGGCAATTACACTTGCAATAAGCAATAATTTCAATAATGTATGGTTCCTTGTAAATGATTTACTATTTAATAAAGGTTTTATTGGTGGATCGATTTTTTTGAACTTCAGTGTATATCAAATATAAATATGTTGTGTTGAGACTATAGTTTCGAAGGTTGGGCACTCACATCAGTCTTTTTAATTGGAAATATTTTGTATCTGTTATTTTTCTTGGGTTCAAATATCCGATTGGATTTAGATAAATTAGTTTTGTCGTAATAGTAAGCAGGTCACTGAACATACGAGCTCGTCGTTGGTAATTTTTTTTAGTTTTTTTTTTTATTCAAGGTTTTGGATTTAAATATTTTTATTTCTGGTTTTGGCCGAAGGTGTTCATTTTTTCATGATTTCATGAAAAGTCATTTCTGCAATCCGGCAAGTACAAAAATCACCTGAAAATAGCCATTTTGGGACCATTTCTAAAGTGAATAAAACTTAAAAAAATTCAACCTGATTTTACTTAAAGATGTCTTTACTGGGACACCTCACTCAAAAGTATTCATATTTTCGACCCCCAAAAAATCTGACTTTCTCTAGAATAATCATTCCATTATTACTTTACCATACAGGGTATGGTCAAGTATGTGTAATCGTGTATGAAAAAAAGTGTTTTTTTTGCTTCTTTTTTCGAAATATGTCAAAAACGTCTGAAATTATTTTGATTAAAAATATTGGGCAAAACCATGGCTTTTTGGTCTACAAAAAAGCTCTAATAAGTGAACGACGAAAAATTATATTTTTCAAGATAATAACTGTTTTATCAAAACGTCTGTTAGTCTGTTATTCTGTGAGGTTGTTAGTCTGTTAGTCTGTTCGTTACCAAATTTTGTGGACGAGCTAGCTCAAAAACTAGTGTGAATATCAAAACCAAATTTCACATGTAGTTTTAATGCATTGAGATTAAGAGCTGATTAGATTTTGGTGCATATCGACCCAAAATTAAGGGGGAGGGGGTTAAAATTTAAAATTATAATATTTTCAAACTAAAAAAATAAGAAAAAATGAAATATACTATAAAACGAACCTATAATAACGAAATTATTTTTTATGACGCCAAAATTAAGAGGGGGATCAAAAATAAAAATCTAGGTCATTTGAGCAAACTTAACTATATTTTGTATGCAAAATCAGTGGGCCACTAAAAATGCAAAAACAAAACCGCCCAAAATGCGGAGGGGGTCAAAAAATGAAAATCTAGTTCCTTGGACCAAATTCAAACAAATGTTGTATACATAATCAGTGGGCTACCAGAAGACTAAAATGTAAAAACTAACAGCCTAAAATGGGGGAGGCGGGGGGGGGGGGTTGTAGGCTCAAAAAATGAAAATCTAGGCCCTTGTACCAAACTCAACCACAAGTGTATGGTAAAGTCAATTAGATGGCCACATCAGAACATGTCAATTTTTTTACGGTTTTTGATTCAGGGGAAAATGATTACTTATAAATTTTAAATTACATTTTTTAATATTTATTATTATGTACTTAAATAAAAAACAAATAATATAAAATGCAAATCAACCACTGAAACGTTAATCAGAAAAAATATTAAACCCAAAACCTTTGCTGTGATATTTCGATACTCTAACTGTTAAATTTTACATTTCAAGATTTCCCGTTTTGAAAACCTATTTCTATTAAAGACAAATAAACAGACAGACATAGCAATAGTTTTTGGGCTCTGCGTATTACGGATTCTTGACCTTTCTTTCACAGAAGCGTTTTGGATGGAATTTAATTTACAGGTAATATTTTAAAATAGGATCTAAAAAATACAAGAATAGTAGAAAATATTCCGATAAATGATAAATTCAAGCCAATGTTATTACTATTCTTACATTCGCTTCAATCCCATTAAAACTTATTACTAAAGATATATTCTTCATTTTAGTATCTTAACCTCTTTACGATTACTACTGTTCAATTTATTGATCCTATTTCCACGGGTTTTATTTTCCTCACACGTATAGATTAAGAAACAAAAACGAATACGTAAAACAAAAACAATAAACAAAAGAGAATCTTATTTTGTTTTACTTTCCTTGCTAGAAAATACTTTGTAAAATGATGATTTGCTGGCAACAATCGTCTGTTTTACGAATACTTCAATTTCTATTATTAATAAAAATGAGACATTGACCGTAAACATTACTACCATAATAGAATGGGTACTTTGGAACAAACTAATGAGATTTTTAGTTCTCTTTCTAGTTATTATTTATTCCCAACGCTTTAAAATGATGAATTAAGAGGATACTTAATTTATTGTTTGCTTAATTAACTAGATTGCTTCGATATAATTCAAAGGCTTTAAACTAACTTTTCTTAGATAGTTCAAACATATTAATAAAATAAAACTAAGTTTAACTTAAATTTAAAATGAATGTGGCCAATATTTAGGCTTTATAGGAATAAGAGTTTTTTCATTAAGAGGTCCTTTCGCTGCCATGTTAAATAAAAAATATTAGATTATAACTATAACTTAATTTTTTATAATGAACTGAAGGTTTTCTACATTTGATTCAATCGCGAATCTAATGTAGGGAATTTTTGTCAAATATTGAGTGAAAATAATATTTTAACTTATATATTTCTAACTTGAAATAATGATATTAAATAAATTTTAATTTTCCTCATTAATATATCAAAGAATAATTGATACGTCAACGAGAATTATTTTGACCGCGCTGATTTGAAAAAAGATATTTTTATCTCGCGAGACTACTGCGGATTACGCTATTGGAGTCTGCGGAGTATTAAGTCTGGACCAAGAGAGAAAAAGATGTGATCCAATTAGCTACAATCCAACGTCATTTCGCGTATAGCCCGCTAGACATTCGGATAGATCACCAAGTGAATTTGAAATCTCAGATGTTATATATTATACTCCGCAGACTCCAATAGCGTAATCCGCTATAGTCTCGCGAGATAAAAATATCTTTTTTCAAATCAGCGCGGTCAAAATAATTCTCGTTGACGTATCAATTATTCTTTGATATATTAATGAGGAAAATTAAAATTTATTTTTATAATGGTTTAAGTCTCTATCTATGCTTTGGTGAAGTTTGAATCACACATTACCAACAAGTTTTTGAAAATAATTTTTTTTAAAATGTAAGCATTTTCTCAGTCTTGTGGAAAATTAAGATCTTGACACTTTCTCTTGAATTATACTATGGTATCATTAGTTGATTATATAAAGTTAAAAAAACTAAAAATTATCTTTTTGAAACATGCAGGTTTCTTTTTTTGCAATAAAATTATTGATTGACCGAGGTTGGTTAGATAAGTTTTTTTTTTTTTTTTTTTTTTTGGCTTTTCGGCCTTTCTAGCCATAAGCCCAGTTACGATACTAGCTATATTTTTAAAATTTTGTCTCTACCCCCGGGGGTCAGATTTTAGCTGGCTGCCTCGAGTCGGATTCGAACCCGGGTCCCCTGGTAGTTAGATAAGTTATTTACTTTAAAAAATCACATAAATGCTTTGTTTGGATGTAAACATAAGCGGTATTAATACAACGTATTGCCAAATCATACAAGACTTATTATCAGCTGATTTGAATAAATCAAACTAACTTTTGTATTTAATTATTTTTATAATTATTTTATTTCAAACATTTTACGGCTTTCATACTATTTATTTATTTTTTTAATTCTATTATTTTTCATTTGTATTTTAACCTATTTTATTAAATATTAGATACTACACTTCTTTTGACTCAACTGGAACGAAAGGGCCCTTTTAAATTAAATTAATTTTATTAACATCTATTTTCTCTAATGTTAAATTGTTTATACATAAAAACTACTTAATGACGAAATACGTAGTTTAACTTTTACTTCTTTAACTTGGACAGTTTAAACAATAGATAATTCGATAAGAAAAATATTTAATATTATTGAGTGAATTTTTGAGTAAATTCAATATTCCGGCCTCTTTGGAGAACTTCGCGTAAAGCGTAAAGAGTAATAATTTTTCATTTCATTTTATCAGCCAATAGTCAATTCTTTTATCTTTTACAATCACGAGTGAAAAAATAATTGAATATTGTAGTTCTTGTCCGAAATCAAACTTAAATTTGAATTATTTTTTCATTTAGAACTTTTAAATAATTCAATTTTTTGCATGTATAAGAAAAATATTGAATTACAAAATATAAATAAATAGCTATACTAATTAAAATCCTCAAAATGTAGTCTGAATTTGAACTTTATTTATGATGTTGGCGCGCCAGTATTTAGGCAACCGATTGAGCTCAGAAGAATGAAAGCTGCGTAAGAGCTAGGCAAGTCCAGTTGATGGTTCAACACTCTCCCCTCCTATACCATAAGTATATTGGTTCAAAAATTTGGAAACTCTGTAGACTTTATCCTTATAATAGTAGCTATCTCTGATAACTTTTAGAGATTTTTAGCTATTAAAATTTTGGAGTCTATAACTTACTAACGCTAAGATACGAGTATAGTAGTATTTTATCTAGCTGTAACTCCAAAATTATAATAGCTAAAAATCTGTAAAAATTCTGAAGAATAGCTACTATTTACAGAATAAAGTCTACAGAGTTTCAAATTTTTTGAAACATTACTTTGGCAGGAATAAAAAATTGTTAGTTCAATGTCAAAAACCATATGTTATTTAGAAGGGAAAGCTGTTCGGCAAAAGGTTTAAATTGAGATAGAGACTTAAAATTTTTGAGATATTTATTTTTGTTTATTTCAAACCATATAAGTCTCTGGGAGCATAAAAATTCGAAAATACCCAAAATATGGGCTACATTAATATAATATGTACCCGAGAGGTGAACCGAGAGCTAATATCGTGTACACCTACTTCCACTTCCACTTTTATTTCCAAGTCGAAGACAATAGATGAAGGGGCATTATCTAATGAATTCAAAAATAATTCCACATAATTCCAAAGACCTGTACACCTAATTCCAATCGCAGCTCACCCCTCGTATGTACCTATATGTTTATTTGCATCAAACAAAGGACAACCTCAATGATGAACAATTTTATTTCTAAGCGACTTGGTATTGTTAAAATTTGATTGGTATGTACATTGTTGGCGTCTGGGGAAAATAAAACTAGATTGTTTTATTATTTCTATGTTTTTCTCTTTAAGGACGTTCCCTAATAAATCGATTTTCTTGCAATCCTTTTAAAACTTTGAATACACATATTTATAAGTGTTATTTATACGTAGAAATTTTTTCAATAGTCCTTGCGGGACAAAATTTATAAATATTGACCTTTGAAATTTGCATATTTAACACGCGAACTCTATCCCGATTGATGTTAAAGCGACTGTTTCATTAAATAACAATCGTAATTTTCTTGAAATTATTTTGAAAAACTTAGAATCATTAACTGAAGATATAACAAAAATGTTTCTGTTAAAATAATTGTATCAAGCGGTATTTAATTTGTATGAAAAATGTTAAAAGTTAGGTACTTTTGATGGTTTTCATTTTTTCTCTTATGGCATGGCAAGTGAGAGATTGCGACCTGGCAACGTCGCACTAAAATCACTCAATTTTTCTATATCTAAAAAAACTTCTGCACCTGGTACATTTGAGATTTTTAGCTAATTCTCTCAACGTAACTATACTGTTTCATCTGGAATTTCTAATTGAGCTGTTTCATGAAGTGTTTTTTTTTATTCTTTGTCTTTTAGCGTCCGTAAGAATTCAATGTTGCCAGATCCGAGAAACTACTCAGTGAAAATATTTTTGCCTTTGAGAGTAGGGGAAAGAGAGAACTGCATCTGAACAATATTAGGGAACGTCCTTAAATATATGATTTTCATTAACTTAAAATTGAAAGAGCGTAAATTTTATCTTCTTTGAATTAAAATGTCTCATAGTATAATACTTCGACTTAAATATTATATAATACGTGAAAGTAAAAATGGTCGCTGGCTATTATCCGTTAATTACCTAATTACTACTAATAATAGCAGAGAAGCTTCGAATGGGAAAATTTCAAATTTCTAGTACAAGACATACATCCCTATCTCTGTCTCATTTGCCTCCATCTCTGTCTTGTATAACTAAGAACTTAATTGAATTTTCTCTTTGAATTACTGTCTCTTGTGCAAGAGCAAGAGAAAGTCCTCGCTTTCCAAATTACGACTAGTGCTTAGCACTAAAATACCCCCTCTCTCTCACTTAAAAGATGTAATTAAATATATCTTCTCTTTAGAATGTATCTATCTTTTTTCCTACCCCAATTGGTTAATTCAATTACAAATGATCCTCTTCTTTTTTGATGAGGGGATTACACTCGCCATGTTTTGTATAATTAGTAAAAGTGTTAGTGTATTTTATTTTTTATTTTTTTAATTCAAGTTGAGTAGTTAAAAGAGCACGTGACCAAAATAGAAAATGGTTCTTCAAATCTCCACCCTCGCTTTCTGATGGTCACATTTTCTGTTAATTGATGCTATTCTTTACATTTTGGAGATTAAATGAAATTGCGATTTTATTTTATATTTTTTTCTGTTCCTACTTTTACATTGAATCTTCTTTTCGTTTCTCCTTAAAACGTATTCAAATTAATGCTTGCATAGCAAAAAAGACTAGGGTAGATACACATTTAAAAGTTGACCCGGAAATTAAAGCTTAAGCCAGCCAGGATGGAAAAAATTATATTATATAATAATAAGGTTCTCTGTATTTCGATCGTATTTTTTAAGAAAAATTCTATTTTAATCCCTAATTAGAGTCTACTTTGTCTCCTGAAAGTAAATATCTTATTAATTTCACTTTACCACCAGACTGCCTTTCATAAAGTACTAATAAATACAAAATAGAAAAGTGAATTTTGAAAGATCCTTCTAATTAGATCTACAAATATTATTACTTTAGCTGCCAATGGATTTTTCTACTTTCAATATTTCACCTTCGCCCAATTGACAGGACTTGCATATGAATTTTGTTAAGGGAGAACGGTGTAGATTCTTGGTGAAAGATATTAAATAAAGTAAAGAAAATTTTTTGAAAAATGTTTTTTGGAACTTTTTCAAAAATTTTGTGTCATTTGTAAACAGATGAAGATGGGCTTATACCCAGAAATATATATTGAGTCGTGATAAACAAGCAGATCTTTTGTTTATGTGAGACCTACCTAGTATTTTATAAATAAACAAAATTTTGAAAAAGTTCCAAATAAAACATATTTCAAAAAATTTTCTTTACTTTTACTTGTATATGAGTTTAATTCGTTCAGTGACCGAGCTCGTGAGCCGATCTACTCGTACCCTGAAACTATTTTCTCATTAAAATATATTTAAATATCATTAATCCGTTCAGATACCCACCCCATATCCCCAAATAACCTCCCTATTTTTTCATTATTTGTTTTTAAATAAGAAAAATGTAGTGTATTGTATAGAAAACTAATAAGTTAATCAGTAAGTAAAATTTCACTGATTATTAAAAATGTTTCACCTTGAACCGACGCGGACAGGGAATCATATGGTTCTAAATAAATAAATAAAATATCCTCCAAGTTTCAAGTCTTTAAATCTCAATTTTAACCTAGTGCTACACAGCGATTAATTTTCCCATCTAAATATCAAGGGGTTTTTGGCATTGAACGATAATTTTTTTATTCCTGCCAAAGTAATGGTTCAAAAAATTTGAAACTCTGTAAAATTTATTCTTATAATAGTAGGTATCCTTTATAATTTTTACATATTTTTAACTATTACAATTTTGGAGTTACATCTAGATAAATTACTGCTAAATCTTAGCATTAGTAAGTTATAGACTCCAAAATTAGAATAGCTAAAATGGATTAAAAATACTGAGAGATAGCTACTATTATAAGGATAAAGTCTACAGAGTTTCAAATTTTTTGAACCATTACTTTGGCCGGAATAAAAAATTGATCGTTCAATACCAAAAACCCCATATTTTTAGATGAGAAACTTAATCACTGTGTAGCATAGGTTAAAATTGAGATAGAGACTTGAAACTTGGGGGATATTTTTATTTATTTATTTAGAACGATATGAGTCCCTGTCCGGGTAAATATTCGAAAATATTCAAAATAAGGAGCACCCTAATATACATATATATTTACATATTTAAATTTGGTATATACCATATATGATATGTACAATATGTTTATTTGCATCAAGCAGAGGACAACCTCATTGATTTTTCTTTAGAAATTAGTCAGATAATGCCCAAGGATAAATATCTATTATGTGCCCAAGTGTAATAAGATTTTCTCTAATCCCTAATGAGGCACTATCAATAATTTGTGGATGCAATTTTTTTTTCAAAATCTGCAATAGCTACCCTTTTTAACGAGAAATTGTGGTTCCTTTATTCTCCTAGCTAACTTAATTTAATTGTATCATTTCCTTCTTTTTCCCTCTTCGTCTTCGTTCCTTTGCTCATTTAATTTTGCTTCTTACAAATAGCATTTCCATTTTAGAAGAAAGCGTATTCAGAAATCAAAAGCGCCGTCGCCATTCTCTTTAATTAGCTAAGTAGCAAAGTTAAGTTCAACGAGAAGGAATAAGAAATAATTTTACCTCGGATACACACCAAATATTTATTTATTAGTTACAATTAAACTAATTTTAAAGGGGAGAATTTTTTTTTTACTAAGTTTGAATTTAAAAGATAAATTTATTCAATTTTTAAATTTATACTATTATTTTAATTTCAGTTATATATTAGAATAATAAAATAGAATATGCCCTAAAAATATTACAATTTAGTTGGAACAATGTGGACTGTGAGGCGACTGTGGGTCAGTGGTTAGAGTGTCGGGTCGCTGGCCTGAAATAGGCTGGTTCAAAGCTGAGTCTCCGAAGATATTTCCAGTCGCCTCCTCTTGGAAAGCAATGGCAACCTACCAAGAGTATAATTGTCTAGTAACCTCTCCAAACTAGCCGTTCGGAACCGGCGTTAAAAAGTAGGTCCCGTATATCTGTGTAAAAACAGCTAAACACACTCAGCACAGGTATACTAGTGGAGAGGAGCCAAAACGTCAGGGAGCACTTAAAGAAGAATGTGGACTGTTGCGGGAATGAGGGCTGTAGTATATACGAGATATTTCAGTGATATAATAATGCGTACACCATACACGATTGGCTAATTTAATTCTAAATTAATAAAGTAAAGAGAGTGTAGTTTCACAGGGAATGAAATAAAACTCAAAGAGGTCTATACAAATTATTTGCTTACTATACTTGATTAATTATTAAGATTGGAGTAATTTTTGGAGACGGACTGATAAGTGAATTAAGTGGATATCGATGATAATTATGCGCACAACCGCTTTGCGCAGGGTTATCTGGGAGGGGATTTGGCTAATGATAAAATGGAAAGGATGCATTTTAATTTAATGTACTATTTTTTCGACTTAATTATTCTTGGTAAATTTAACTTGGCTGCACCCTAGATTTCACTGCTTTTTTAAACTTTTTACAAAAGTCTTTTGGGTGGGGTTTCTCTTCGTTTTTTTGTAAGCTAATAGTGTGTCTTTTATTTTTATTTATTTATTTATTTTTATTTTATTTATTTTTTTATTTACCGTAAAGGTTAAGGATAGTAAAGTTTCTGTGATCAATTTCCCCCTTTATTAATGGTCCAAACTCTACCAATATGCCAAATTTTACTTATAGTCATTTGATATTTAAGAAATGAAAATTTATCCTATGAAATTCACCCCTTAATTTTAGGAATTGAAAGAGAGAAATTCTGGGTTATTAAAATGTTCTTTTATTATTGCTCCGACTCTACGTAATTGTAGTATCCTACAGTCATTTCATATTTATAAAATGCAAATTTACCCTGCAATCTTCACCTCTTCATTTTAAGGGTTGAAAGAGGGTAAGTCTGGATTATTTGAATTTTTCCTTTATTTGTATACCAATGGCAAGGGATAGATTTGAGTTGGGGCCGGTGTTTTCGTCAAACAAGTCTTAGGACTGTATACTCAATGATGATTAGGTATTATTATTAAGGTAAAGATCAGTTTCCCTCTGAAATAACAACATACCAGTCATGAGTAAACAAAGGCTCAGATGCCTTTTGTCAAAAAACAAAATCTTTAATCTAGGCACGATCTAGAAGCCAAAATTCGAATATGTGAAAGTCTTTGCCGGTTCGGTTAAGATATATTCAGTTCGGCTCGGTTCTTCGGTTCTTTCTTTCTGGCTAACGCCAACCTAACCGCCGAAATGAAGGTATACGAACCGAAGAACCCGGTCGAACTGAATATATCTTAACCGAACCTTACAAGGATTGTTTGGGAAAGCATTTTTATCTAATCGAACCGAGATCATAAACCGAACCTGTTCAAGTTGTTTTTTGACAGAGAGCATCTGATCTTCGTTTTAGCCTATTATTAATTTTTTATTCATGCCCTGCTATTCTTGGTCTAAAAGCTACATCTCTATACATATAATATTCACAAAGTAAATAAATACAAATAAAATACTTGAATTCTTTTATCGCATTCGAACAAAAATCTCTAAATACTTCCACAATCTTCAGATCAGATCGAATATTCACATTAATTTTCTTTGTATTTAAAAAAATCATTTTATTCTGTTCAATAACTCTCGGCTAAATTTAATTAAAATGATAATTACGCCTTCTATAATTTAGCCTGGGCAAACAGAAGCCCTTTCAAATAAAATCGGAGATCGAAACACGTGATACAGCACGTAGTTGACTTGGGCACTTTGGACTCGATTATAAACAACAATTAGGGGTGGATTCGGACTAGCTAGAAAGTTACAAATTGCAGGGATGCCGACCCCTCTCCAGTCCCATTCCCAGAGGGTTGTAAATAAAAGGTATTTAATAAACACTAGAAGTGCCGCCTGCACCAGTTGCCTATTGTTTAGTACAAGATCTCGGGATTTAATCACGCTCCAGTCAACAATTTTTTACTTTGACTTTTGATTAAAGAGGTCATATTTTTAAATATAATGAAAGGATGAAAAACCTCGCCAATCCTCATACTAATAGCTGACTCTCAAAAACTTCTATAGAAAAATGGCATAAACATATAATAACATAATAAAATATAGATATATAATTTCTAAAAAGCTGGCAAAGTGTGAGTCGTACTCTCATATCATGAATTCCGTGCTTTATAGCTTTCTAAATACTTGAGATATCAAATTCGTTATTATCTATCGTTCATAAGAATAGCATGAAATAATTTGTGAATATTTTTAATAATTTTAAATTAAGCTACTTATGAACATTGAAAAATCACTTAAAATTAGCCAATTTAGGGTTCTCTTAAACAGTACTTTCAAAGTAAATTAAATTAAATTAAAAATAATAATAATAAATAATTTTAAATTAAGCTACTTATGAACATAGAAAAATCACTTCAAATTAGCCAATTTAGGGTTCTCTTAAACAGTACTTTCAAAGTAAATTAAATTAAATTAAAAATAATAATAATAAATAATTTTAAATTAAGCTACTTATGAACATAGAAAAATCACTTCAAATTAGCCAATTTAGGGTTCTCTTAAACAGTACTTTCAAAGTAAATTAAATTAAATTAAAAATAATAATAATAATAATAATTCTACTATTTTAAGGGATCCTTATAGGAATGCCTAACAAAACGAATGATAAAAAAAATATTATTTATTTCGACCTTACAAAAAATTCTACCCTCTCCAAAGTAAGATTCGGATTAAAATATGAAAACAAGTTTTGATTTGGGAGAAAATGAATACTACATATTTCAAGTTTGTAATTTATTAAGTTGACGAGCTACAAGGCCCTGACAAATGGACATACAGATATCTAGACACAGGGCAGTGTGTCAGTCAAGTTCGGAAAAACCGGCGACGCACCGCCCATGTGTATATTTACACGAACCATTTCAAGCTATTTTCGACCCCCCCCCCCCCCCCATAACTCAAAAACTATTAGACATACACACTTTTAATTTTGCATGCCTAATAAGATAGAACACCTAGAATCACAAATTTCATTAATAAATCTATTATAGTTCTTGAGTTATTAAGATCTGAAAAGTGCTATTTTTAACACTGACTAATATATCAAAGGGGATCGGATTAGCCGAGAGCTTAAAGGCTCTAGCCTTCTAAGCAGGAGTCCCGGGTTCGAGTCCGAGTCCCTGCATTGATATTTGACCGGCTATAATCTGATTCCTAGTCACCAATCCGTCTGGCAAGCGTGGTGACTTAATGCCAACCCCTTCCATTTAATGGAAGAGGCCTATATTCAGCAGTGGATTGTCGCTATCGACAGGCTGATGATGATGATGATGATGATGATGATGAATATATCAAAAACCTAAAGTACTTTCACTGATCCTAGAATGCTGAAATTTATAATACTGGTAGAGTTTGAGCTACAATTAAAGGAAATAATCGAAAAAGTGAATCATTTTCTTTTTCAGGACCTAAAATAAAGAAGCTGAAATTTATTATAGGCTAATCCAGAAGATTGCAAGAAACGATCATATAACCTTCACCACCAATGAGCGTAACCACCATACTCTTATTATTCTCACTAACAAATTTCTCTATCTGTTGATATCAAGCAGCGATCAAATACATTCACATTATAGATATTAAATAATTCTCAAACATTATTCTATTACAGGAATAGCAAAATTGGATAAAAATAACAAAATAGCATTAAATGGCCAGATCGATTAATTTCGACTCCTCAGGCTATTTCACCATTTTGTTAACAAGACAATTCATTATGATTGAAACATCCTTTAATCCTTTTTATTTAAACTATAATACAAGCCGGATCATGTTCCAATGCTCAAGAATCTGAATTTTTACACATTTCGAACAATCAAAATTTATCACAAAAAAAAAAAATAAAAAAATATGTTTCCACTCTTTAAAACAGCCTTTCTTTGTCTGTTTAAAGAGTGGAAACATATTTTTTTATTTTTTATTTTTTTTTGTGATAAATTTTGATTGTTCAAGTGTGTAAAAGTTCAAGATTCTTGAGCAATTGGGGCATGATCCAACATTGTATTATAGTTTAAATAAAAAGGATTAAAGGATGTTTCGTCGCGTAGTGGAATTGTCTTTTGACAAAGAGTGATAGAATGAGCCACTGAGGAAGTCGAAATTAATCGACGAAACGTCTGGCCCATTTAATAAAAACTCTGTTTTTTATTTTTATCCAATTCCCTGCTATTCCTGTTAATTAATGCTTATTATGGATACGAGTGATCTACCATTATCTCTATTATTATTGAAAATTTCCAAATCCTGCTCGTCCATTTAATTCCCTTTGTTTTTTTTAATTTTTTTTATAATCAATTTTCTTAATCCATTTTTATTTAATTTCACAGTAAAAGTAGTAAATAAAAGCATAGTAAATTCAATCAATCATTTCAGATTTTAAGCATCAAGAGAGATACCCTGAGGATACACCCACCACTAAAATCAAATCAAATCAAAAACCAACAATCAGAATATCATTTTACCCACTGCAACTTCTCCATCGATTGGTGGCAAAACGAAATTTATGAACAATATAGTTTCGGAGATATTAAATTCCAAAGGTAGAGTTTTCAGACTCTTATACATTGCACTATATGGGATATCAGAATGTTTACATACATATTTAATTATAATTATAAAAAACTAAACCAACTACTAAACAATTACTAATACATTTTTTAAGAAAATTTTAATTCATAGTTACAACACAATTTCTGAGATAATAATGAATAAATAATTAAAAATTTACACTAAAAACAAGCTGGCAACAACGCATTTATTTAACATAAAAAGGGGGTTAACTTTAGTACTTTTTTTGATGTTTTTTCGCTTCAGCCATTGTCGCAACAGCTTTTAATTGTTTATTAAGAACTTTTTGTTTTATAAATCGACTTTTATAATGTATTTTATCTGAAATTTCTATGATAAAATAGATACAAGCTCTGACAGTGCTGCCAGATTTGTCAAACGAGCACGGGATTGACTAGTAGTGGTATATAAACAACAAAAGTTTTGGGCTTATGAATTGTGAATCCTTATTGTCTGTACTTATACTTGCAATAACTTTTGCTAGTATTGTCGCGAAACAACTACCTTAAGAAATTAAAAAAAAAACATTTATTTTAAGAAATTATTAGAAAGCATATATGATATTCAAACATAAGGTTGATTGAGTATACATATTTAAAAAAATGTTATGTCTTTTATTATGTAAAACATTGTAGAGCGAGATGTGAATATTTTATTACTGTGGTTATACATTAATCACTCCCATTGAGGTTGGAAAGAAACGGCTGAAGAAGGGTTGAGGGTGGTTGGTTGGCCGCCCTTTATTTCATGAATTGAATGTGACTTGTGGCGCCGGATGCCCTTAATGCCTGAGCTATCCCCCCACCCGGATGAAAGCTATTCTTTAGACAAAAATATAATAATAAATAATAATGTCAAAATCTAAAGTCATCACATATTTTTTTCAAATACATGTAGTAGGAAATAGTACCTATTTGAGATCTCTGTTATTATAAGTTACAAGTGTTTTCTAATAAAATGATAATAAAAAAAAAAATACGAATCTTTTTATGGAAAAATTTAGAAAAGTTTTGTTAGAAATCCAGAAGTTTCAGAAAAATATTTCTCTTTATCAAGATAAAGAGAGAATTTCTCCTGAAACGTCCAGAATTTTTAAAATAAACGTTTCTAGACTTTGTTCATTTATAAAAGATTTATATTTATTTATATATGTTGGAGTACAAACCCGTTTTTAGTAAGAACGCGTTCTTACTAGTTAAAACGCGTTTCACTGAATACCTTTATGTCAACTAGAGTTTACTGATATGTTGATTGAGTTTGGTTCAAAGGTCTAGAATCTTAATTTTTGACCTTCCGCCTCATTTTGGGTGTTTATTTTCGAAAAAATTTTTAAACGAAAATGTCAAAAAATTAGAAGCAAAGTTGTAGAGGATGTATTTTTTGACATTTTCGTTTAAAGAATTTTGAAAATAAACACCCAAAATGAGTCGGAAGGTCAAAAATGAAGATTCTAGACCTTTGAACCAAACTCAACCAAAATCAGTAAACTCTAGTTGCCACAAAGATATTCAGTGAAACGCGTTTTAACTAGTAAGAACGCATTCTTACTAAAAAACGGGTTTTTACTGCAACATATATAATTAATGAAAAAAATTTCAAGATAATAAATACCTTAAAAAAATCAGCTGATGTTTTGATGTCATAGGTAAACATTGAAGAAATTATCATCGCATTCGTCAGGCAACGTTTGAATAATGTGTAAAAGCCGATGTTAAAACAATTACAAACTCTGAATTAAGGATAGTTGACCGTTTCCACGGAATAAACTCTGAAAAAAGAAGAAAATAATATATTAATACATTTTTACAAAATGCTAGAATATTTTATTAATTTAGTAATTTTACTCCCCCCGCCTCCCTAGTTGGAGAAACTTAAAAGAATAATCTTTATCAGTCTTTAGGTAGTTCTTTCACAAATGCAAAAATTCAAGAAGGCTTCGAAACTTGGAATATAAGTCATTAAAAGCATAATACACACACTGCTAAAATTTGAAGACGATTCACCACATGAAATAATTGGAATTAAAAATGAAATTTTTTACATATGGTAGATTGGGAAAGGGTGAGAAAATGATCATTATTTTATTTTTTTTCATTGAAGGGTAACTTAAAAATAAAAAAAGAAAATGAAATTATTTACCTCGTAGATTTGATAAAAAATAAAAAAAACATATTTGGGCGATTATTTTTAGTGGAGGGGATATAAGATCAATCGCTTGGAAATAATCCATTTATTTATTTATTTATTTATTTAGCTGTTTAGCTAGTTTTACGGACAAGATGTCCAATACAGAAAAAGAAACATAGACAGGATACAATATTCATAAAGAGAATATAGTAGTGTGAAAAGTACAGCCACGTTAAAAAAACATAACCTAAAATTTTAGCAACGTTCATATTTATAGAGTGGTTACGAGCTAAAACTTTTGTGTGGATTGTCGCGAAAGAACTACTTTGAATAAATAAATTTATAGGGTGTATCTCAAAAGCAAACTTACAAACTCAAATGGAAATAATTGAAAAGATTATGTTTTGCAGAGAGTAGCAGAGTTGTTGATTCATAAAGAGAAATCAGTGAGGTTGTATATTATTGTATAGTATTATCGAACTGCACTCGAACTATTAGTTTTAGTATTTAAAAGGGACCATAAAAAAATCCTTTATCATAATGAAGGATTTTTTTAGGATCCCGTTTAAATAGTAAAACTAGTAATACATAGATAATGTTAAATAGATATATTTATTATTTATATAAAGCAAAAGATACCCTGATTTATTTCTTATAAAAAATTTAAATATAGAATTTATTAATTTTAATAATGAATTGAAATTAACCTGAAATATTCCAAAATTCCAAATAATACATTATTACCTTTTCATGATGGAAAATTGTTGCTGTTTAAATAACACAAATAGAATTACACAAGTATTTCACTAAATTAAATCATACTATTTAATAGATCCATAATATCAATAGACTTTACAATGTACAATAATTGAATAATTTGATATCAATAAATTCAACTACAAAAATAAACTTCAATACTAAATAATTCAACCATTGTTAATTTTTGCGTATCAGAAAAGATACGAGCGCCCTCATTTAAAGAAAAATTGAACTAATTAATAATTAAATTTTAATAATAAAGCATTATTCAAATTTAAAAAAATATAATATCTATATTTATAAAATTAAGGTTTTGTCTGTACATTGCTCCAAATCACGCCAAATTTTGGTTGCACACGTTTCAAGCAAAGTTATGGACGAAAACACCCTCAACAAAATTCATGTCTGTTTGTCTGTTTACGTGGTTTCCGAAAAGTTGCTCACGGTTCACGTAAAAACGGCTAAAGGGATTATTATGAAATTTCATATTAGCATCAGATGTCTTCTAACTTACGTTTATAGCTATATAACGTTTTGATATTTTTACCCCAAAAAGGAGTTGGGGGGGGCGCAAGAATGAAAATTATCAAATAACTCCTAAACTATTAACCCTACGGCAAATTTTATTATAAGCAAAGTTGTAGGGGATGTAATTTCTGACAACTTTTGTTTAAAAAAATTCCCCCCAAAAAACACTCAAAAAGGGGGAGGTTGAAAAAATGTAAATACTTGCTCTTGGAGCAAGCTCAACCAAATTTTGTATACATAATCTGTGGGTTACTAGAAGACTAGAAACGCAAAAACTGAGTGCGGGGTTGGGATGAGGGGTGGGGTGAGGGAGTAAGATGGAGTATGGTGGGAGTGAAGGGGGTGGAGTCCTGGGTGGGTGGGGTGCGTGGGTGATGGTGCAGGGTAGAGTGTGGGTTCAGGTGAGGGTCCAGAGGCGTAGTGGGGTGGAGTGCGGGGTGGGTGCAGGGGTGGGGGTTGGGCATGGGTGCATGGTGCGGGGGGTGAGGGTGATGGGTGGGTTTCGGGGGTAGTGGGTGGGAGTGAGGTGTGAGGGTGGGGTTCGTGGGTGTCACCCTGGCTAGCAAGGGGCCGCCGAAGGCGGGCCTTGCAGCTAGTTGATTTATATAATCATATAAGTAAAAAGTTATAATAAATAAACAATTAATCGAATAGAAGTTATTTTTTTTACTGTTGACCATACAGCTGCTCTTGACATTTGAAAACATGTCACACAGATCATTTGAAATTGTGTCGCACCTTCGATTTATGTCAGCAGCCGGTGCAGAATTGTCTGGACGTTTCAAGGGCTTTGAGAAAGAAAATTATCTGAAAAACATATTTGTTTGAAAATTCATACGTCAAAAGAGTATGACGGAAGTAATAAAGGTTCATGGGCGAATGATTTTAATATTCGAATTACCTCGATAGCCGAGCTTTTTGCCTTAGTTAAAAGTGATATATTAATATTATTTTTAAATTTAAATTCAGATAAAAATATCGGTTTTTATCTCCATGCTGAATTAAATAAAATTGAAATAAAATTTAATTTATTTTTTGCCAACGTTTTGACCCTCTAGGGCAGAAGTTTTGAACTTAATTGCAATTAAAAATAATATTAATATATATGTACATGGAAGTTTATTCGTTGACTCATTTAAACCCTAAAGAAGGAGGGACTATCCTCCAAAACGACAGGATTTTTAAAAGAATGAAAATGACTTTTCTAATAAATTCTTTTATCCGGAATTTGTGGTTTTTATTATCCTTTGGCCTGGTGCATTTGTATCAATTCAGCATTTAGTTCTACAACTCTGACTTCAACAAAAAATACCTCTAATTAATAAATTTCCTGATTTTAATATTTAATAATAATTAAAATGAACTATTAATGGGTTGAAAAGTAACCCTCTTCCCAATTTCATGAAAAGTATCCCCCCCCCCCCCCTGTATATTATATTTTATTCACTTCTAAAGAATTAGAAGAGGTTTATTACTTTTTGTTGATGTTATTAAGTGGCCGTTTTTATTTTTAGCGTATAACGCTAATTTTGAAATAATTTTAAACCCTCCCCCCCTCTATATATATATATTAAAATAAAAATTGTATTCTAAGAAAATCACAAGAAGTTGTCATTTATTAGATGCGAGATGGGATGAATTATTTTTTAACTACACCCCAAACCTTTTACACAGTAGATGCGTTCCTTAGGACTTCGTGTAAAAATAAAAATGTATAAAAAAATGAATGTAATTTCTAATTATTAATTCAATAATTTTAAAAATCCCCTTATAAAATAATGAAAAACTCAGAAAAAGCAAGACTTTTTTAAACCGTTTAACTTGAAATTCGCGTAAAAAAGAGGGTTAGGTGTTATATATCAAAAGGGATGTTACCCCTTAAGAATCGAACCCGACTGCCAAAATGAGCAATCCGGGCTACTCTGTGAGGGTTTTTTTTTTTAGTTATTTAGAGTCAATTTGAACGCTTATAAAAATGGTATTAATTTAAATTTTAATAGCTTCATATTTATATTTTTGAGGATTAAAGTTTACGTTTATTGATAACTAGTGGATTTAGGGGTTTTTTTAGTAAAAACGCGTTTCGCTGAATACCTTTATGGGAACTAGAGTTTACTGATGTTGGTTGAGTTTGGCTCTCAGGTCTAAAATCTTCATTTTTGACATTCCGTCTCATTTCGTGTATTTAGTTCAAAAAAATTTTAAACGAAAATGTCAAAAATTAGAAGAAAAGTTACAGAGGATGTAATTTTTGGCATTTTCGTTTAAATCGATCATCATTGAGTATACAGTCCTAAGACTGGTTTGATGCAACAATCCGTCTCCACTCAACTCTGTCCCCCGCCAGCTGTTTGACCTCTCTAAATGTCTGGCATCCCATATCCCCAATTATTTGGTTGAAATATTCTAATCTGGGTCTGCCTTCCCCTTTTCTTTCCCACCTCCCCTCCAAGATATCTCTAAGCAGTCCCCCCATGTCTCAGTGTGTGCCCCATAATCTGACCTCTTCTCTTCTTCAGACTCTTCCACAGGGAAAAAAAATTGAAAATAAATACACGAAATAAGGCGGAAGGTCAAAAATGAAGATTCTAGACCTTTCGAACCAAACTTAACCAACATCAATAAACACTAGTTGCCATAAATGTATTCAGCGAAACGCGTTTTTACTAAAAAACGGGTTTTTTCTATGCAACATAAATACAGACAAATGATTGTCTATTTGAGAAAGAAAGATGAAAAAATTTTCTCAAAATCAACTCAATTTTTGGCTTTCGTTATATATTGTATGTTTTGAGGTGATTGTCTCAAGAGTCTGACTAGTTGCCCGGAAAGCAAACTAGTGCTTGGGTTCAACTCCAGAGGGGGCAGGACCTTCCTACCTGTAATTTAAACATATCTATTAAAATCTTTGATACGACCTAAATTCATTTTCGTCTATATATATATAGTTTTAATTACGAACTTTTCTCCATTCTCTATACCTAGAGATTTCATGATTTTTAATTTCGTTTTAATAAAAGTGAATTATTCAGTGGAAAAGATTTTTTTTCACTACTACTTACTCCAAAAAGAAAAGGAGAAAAAAAATTCTTTTAAAATCTTATTCGAAATTAATAAATCTTCTTTAATGCAAATTCCATCAACAAGTGTATTACAAAAAGAGCTCTCTCGCGAGAGGAGTGGAATATTACAAGGAGAGGGCAAGCGGACCTTTTATTAAAAATCTTCCGTCTGTTTAAATTTTCTAGATTAATAACGGCTGAATCCATCTACTACCCCTTGCTTACCCTCCTTCCTTTACTACCCCTATCTTTTTCTTAAAGAACGTGAGATGTGTTGATATCGGGGGTGGTGTTGTTGCTGTTGCTGTTGCTGTTATTAATCAGTGTCGTCGAGTGTGGCTTTCCAGAGGGTTGAGGGTTTAGGGGGGAGGAGGGAGCAACAGCTTGTGGCACTGTTGTTGTTGCTCTTGCTCTTGTTCAACTAATAACATTTTCCTTCTATTTAATAGGGATGGTCCATAGGGGGAGGAGTCAAAATCAATTAAATACATCCGATGAATAGAGCTTCATTTAGAACAGTAATTCTCAACCACTGTGCCGCGGCTCTTTTGTGTGCCGCGAAATTCTTGAAGTGTGCCGCCAAATTTTAGAAATGAAACAATAAAAATTATTTTCTATGTTCTTTTATCTAATGAGTTATTATTTTTTCCAGCTTAGCCATTCAGATCACATAATTTAATGTAAAACTAAATAAAAAATACAGACAATCGTGGGACTGTCGGTAGCGGCTTTGGCTTCTTCGTCGTTGATATATGCATTGTCCCATTGATTACAAATAATAAAATTAATAAAAATAAAAAATATTGAATAAAAAAAAATCAATTATAATAATGAAATAAGAAGATGTCGAAAAAATAATTTTTTCGAACAATAAATTTACTAAATAAATTATAAAAAAATATACAGAATATGTATTGAAAAATATGGAAACAATTGAGATCTATTGTGTTTCTATAGGTTTGTGATAACTGAAATAAGACACGTAAATTTGTGATTCAATATTTTGTGAATATCTTGAAAAAACTGCATCAATGGTGGTTCCATATTTAGTTGTAGATGTTTTAATTTTCTCCATAAATGTGGCCCAACTAAGCGGGTTCTAACCGGCTTATAAATTGGTGTAGCTCTTACAGGTGGCAATTGTCGCAAATCTCCTATCAAAATAATATCTACGTTTCCGAAATCTGCAGAGTGGTTTCCAGTAATTTGTTTTAATCGCAAATCAATTTTACATAAAAGTTCCGCACTAATCATACTTATTTCATCAATGATGAGTACTTTGACATATCTAAAAAGCGATCTGTACAAATGCAATGTTTCGGACGATAAAGGCAACAAGTTCGAAAAAGATATTCTGAGGCGGTTGTATGTCGAAAAGTAAATGCTTTTACCACCTAACAAACAGTAGATGGTAAATGGAGCCACTGAGGATGGCCAACCAGATGACAGGCACTTTTAGGTGCCATTGGTTTCCAAGTATTTCAATATAAGAATCCAGAATTAAATAGATATCTTACTTTAACAGCCTACATCTCGTGATTGTTCGTGTAATGCTGTCTCCACAGGAAGACACACTCGCGCACAATAAAAGATATACACTCAGCGATACATTTCGATTTCAAAGGAATAAGGATTTGTGAACACTCGGATTAAATCTGGTTAGGATTAGGGATAGGACATGATTCTCTTGAGAAAAGAATCATGAGCTCGCCTGAAGTAGGTATGTACTTCTTCAGCTATAATACCAAAAGGATTTGAGACAACACGGATTAAATGTAGTTTGGATTAGGGATAGGACATGGTTAACTTGATAAAAGAATCATGTGGGCAGGGAGGGCAAGCCTGAAGGGTTTCTCTACATTCTACAAGAACAAAGAAGTACACACCTACCCGTTACCCAGATATTAATATTTTATACAACATCTCGAATTAATTTCAAAAATGTAACGTGTAATCCGGGAATAGAATTATTATTCGGAATCTCTAAATTTTTTTAAATAATAATTTGTGCGAATTTTTATTCAAACAATCATTTAATTTAGAAAAAATATTTACTTCGCCATTGTATTTATTACTTATTAAATTATTATACTATTAATTCTTAGAGACAATATTTATTTTTTGGATAAGATTTTCTTCTTATGCAAGATAACGCCAGCCACATGTCACGAGAATTGTTACAGAGTACATGGATACAATCGGTATTAGAAGATTACCATGGCCAGCGCGCAGTCCAGACCTCAACCCCATCGAACACACATGGGACAACTTAAAAAGACGTATTTGGAGTCGAGCTACCACTATCATAACTACTATCCCTGAAATGAAAGATGAGGTTTTGGAGGAGTAGAATAACACCTACAAGCCTATATCAACATAATTGTCGATAGTATTCCCAATCGCTTACAGGAGGTCATTAAAGCCAGGACAACTCAGGTTATTAAAATGTAAAATTCAATAAATAAATTTGAAAAATTAAGTGCTGACGTAAAAATGGCTTTCATGCAAAAATGATATTCTTATTTAAATAAAAAATAAATATTCTTGTATAAATTATGATTCTTTAATCTTTTATGATCTTAAAAATTGAATGTAATAAATAAATTAAGTGAACATTTGTTTAATTGTGAAATATTTAATAAACTTAGGTGGGCGGTTAATTTTGCCGCTGAGTGTATATACCATATACAGGGTGATTCACGGTCGATGGCATGTTAGACCTTTATAGAAAACGGAACGAAATTATTTATTTTATACTATAAGAACTTCGTTTGAATAATCAATATTTGCGATAATTTTGGGATATTTTTTGAACATCGTCAATAAGCTGTTTATAAGTTACTTATAAATAGTCAACAAACTATCATGACCTTGATATTTTCATGGTTAGTTAAAAGTAAAATCATTAAAGTAATTTTTCACGAAAAAGCGGGCTTATTAAGAAATCTTGATGTTTTAGATATAGGGACATGATATATCGTCTTAAAGAATTTTCTTCGTCTTTCAATTTATTGAGTAATAAACAGGGGGTCTCATTCGAAAAAACAAACTTTTGACCTCTTTTATGAATAACGGAAATAATAGTAATCTTAGCACGCCCTGTATAATATATGGAGTCGATTTTTTCTGTGTAAATTAAATACTTCAGGGTGTGTCTAAACTACCACCAAAATATCAACTTTTCTATGAATTGAGAGCACTTATTTTTTTAAGTTAAATTAGCTCCTATGTTTTGGATCATAATTAACACAAATTATTTTTTATCTCAAAAACGATAGAGATAGGTATAGGACTATTAACAAAAAAGCATTTTAAACGTTCTAAAAACGTGTTAATATATAGGGTGTTCCATTTGAAACAATAAAGTTGCTACGACTTTTCGATGAAAGCCGAAACGTCGCAATGCTGAAAATATTTTAGATCGATAGAACAGTTAAGAAAATGTAAGGTGATAAATTTTCAGAAAAAATCCTGCGTTCCGTTTTCCATAAACGCCTAACGTGCCATCGACCGTGAATCACCCTGTATATATAAATTTGTTTATTTGTATCAAGCAGGGGACAGCCTCATTGATTTCTCTTTATGAAATAATAATTTGCTTTTATTTAATCTCCATGAACAATCATAAATTTTGCCAAACTTTATTTGCAGAAAAATAAAAACAACAAAACTAGTAATCACCTGTAATTGTATTATATTTGATGATTTATCGACGAAAGTCTGATTTCAAATCGAAAAAAACAACCTATTGCAATGGTAAATGGATAATTTTTAAAAAACAGTCCAATTTCTGTGCAACGGCATTGCGCTTCTCAATGGGCCATTAGAATGGCACGGTGGGTTGGTTCCATCCGCCCAGGGGGTGGTTTCCAGGGGTGAGCACCCCTCCTGATTACCTTTGTCCAATCAACGCAGACGATGATTAGACCTTTGGACCTGGGTGGAGATCCCGGGGCTGAGGCTGAGATTTACCTCCCTCGCTAGATACTTTAATCTACCCTCCACTTCCACTAACTCGCACTTTAATCTGGCACCCCTTCGAGAAAGAAAATTATAAACACAAGCACAAATTAAATGAAGGTTAAACCGGAACAGGAATCATATAAATTATCTAACATGACACAAGCCAACCGGAAGAATATCTATAGAAATATATTTCTAGCTGAAATACAAAAAAACTCTCCCGAACCCCAACAAATTCCCGAGGTCTAATGGTCAATGCACCAAACTACCCCTTCACTTAATCAAATTGCAAGGGTAGAGAAAAATTTACATTTTATGCCGGGTAAAAATAATGAAATTAATTCTACATAGAATAAAGAAAGTGGAAATAAAATCCATACAAATTAGTTTTTTCTAATTATCTTGAAAATGACTTAACAAATTTTCGTGATATTTAATATTCTAATTAAGTACCTTGAGGACCACACATAAACTTATATAAAGTTTTTAATAAAATTATATTTTAAATTACCTTACCCTAGGGCAGAGGTCGGGAACCTGCGGCTCTTGAATTTTTAGAAAAAATCTGCTCTGTCAACCGATGCGTAGTTCCACGAAAACACAGTTCCTGCAGCTACGCATACTATTTATAGCGAACTAGAACCTAAGAAATGTAAATGTGTGGCATAACTCTGTACTGCGGATATCTAGAAAAACCCCTGGTTACTAGAACCAGGCCACTCACAAAGCAAACTGTCCATGGGTATATTTAATAGTTTCTTAGATATGTCTAGAACCAAATTGAACGAATCCACCTCCACGCGGTGTACACGGGCAATGCCTTTGGGGATTAATTAATCGTCAAAAGTAGCTAAGTGATTCTTAATAACCCTCCAATGTTAGTTAAATTCAATTCAGGGACAGGGGGTACTGATGAGCCTTTGGGCTCCTTAAGCTATCACATAGAAAGTAAAATAGAGTGAGTGAGTGTGTCAACCGTATTTTTGAAAAATCTAAAAAATTATAGATTGAGTTTAAATCAAGAAAAAATTGTTTGCAACATATTCGCTGAGATGATTAATTTTATTTTAGTTTCATTTTCAAACAGATTTCAAGATTTTAGAAAAGATCAGGAGATGATGAAATTTATATTACATCCGCTGAAGTGTGATTTAAACTTAATAGAGGTTAAAACTATTCCTGGTATATCTATTGTAGATCTACAAAGGGAGATTTTGGAAATTCAGAATAAAAGTATCTGGATGCAAAAACTTCAGGAAATGGTAGTACTGGTTGAAAAAAATGAGATAACTATGGAGGAAACATCACAGGACATTATATTTAAATGCTGGAACTCTTTTCCAGCTAATTATTCAAATGCCAATATACCTATTAGCTTTTGTGATTTTGACCTTATTTGGATCCACATATAATTGTGAACAATTTTTCTCTACAATGAACTACAATAAAAACAAACATATAAGCAGACTAAAGGATGCAAGTTTAAAGAGCGGAACTCGTTCTAAAATGCACCAAATACACTCCAAATTTGAGTAAATTGGCGAATAAAATACAAGTCCAAAAATCGCTTTTGATACTCAAATATATTAAAAAATTAAAATTGCGGCTCCCTAAATTTTTTTTTGTACGTTTTTTGTTGAAATGGCTCTTCGTTTCCGAAATGTTCCCGACGCCTGCCCTAGGGTAGTGTTTCTCAATCTATAATCAGTAGAGATTGTGGTGTTGGTGCAAGGTGAAACATCTTTAATAAAGATAAGAGTAAATAAATATTTTATTTAATATGGATTTACTATGAGTTAAGGATACTGTGTCACTTTTTTTCTCAATCTGGCTTCCACAAAGGAGGTTTGGGGTTCCCCAAGCCTAGAAAGCCAATAAAAGAAAAAATAGAAAAAAAATAGTAGTTAATATTATCACCCCTCAAAAAATTTGTCATTTAAAAGAAAAAATACTAAATTTCGAGTCTAAGTATTACCTTATATTCAAATAAAACCATTGATACTTAAGAATGCGGTGAACATCACTATTATTGTCTCAGTGATAGCATATTTGTTGCTCTAAAATTCCTTAACTTTCTTATAATACAACGATTACGTTACATTAGTAACAAAATATTATTTAAATTGTTTTAATTGTTAATATTATTATTTTGTTATTAATGACGTTAATATAGTTGAGCCTATAATTTTGCTTTTAGAGAATTTTATTCTTGAAAAAAACTTCACGTATTGTACAAATGTACATTCATATTTCAAAAAAAGGGAATAAATATATCTCTACATATGGATCTCAATGTGATAAGGAAGTTTATGATTTTATTTTGGGCCACACTCATTGCAGTGCTGTGCTGTATGCGGTCCGAGGGTCACGGGTTGGACAGCCCTGGCCTAAAGAGTAATCATTTTTTTATTTCATTTTATCAGCCAATAGTCAATTCTTTTATCTTTTACAATCAGGAGTGAAAAAAAATATTTGAATATTGTAGCTCTTGTCCGAAATCGAACTTGAATTTGAATTATTTTGACGTGACAACCAGGGCCGTGCCTGGTATATGGCCGCCTGCGTGCCAGTCTGTATGGCCGCCCCAGGATAACATTAAAAAAAACTACTTTAATTTTTAATGTTTATTATTATACACAGGGCATCAAACCGGGAAAAAAATCAGTTTTTTGGTTAACCGAAATCGAGAACGAAAAAAAATATTGGTTGTATTTTTGCCCAGTAAACAACTTGTAACGATTTGGCCGCCTCTTAATTTCGGCCGCCTGCGTGCGGTGCACGCAATGAACGCCCGTCAGGCACGGCCCTGGTGACAACGTCTTATAATTCGATGGAGCCAGCTGTACGCACGAAAAACATGACTCATGCGGCGTTACCTCGCTCTGAGGCGTTCCATTTAAGGCTTGAAGTGCAAGCGAGAGCGCTGAACGAGCGACAAAGATTGAGGCGGGCTTTTTAAAAGCTACAGTTACAAAAATTTTAATGATGTTTCGAAATTTTAAATTTTAAATTTAAGATTTATGAACAATAATTTAATCACAGTTTATTCTTACAATAAATTATTCAAAATTATTACTTTTTTACAACAAATTACAATTAAATTTGCAAAAATAATTAAGTAACTAATTGAACAACAACTTTTATTCAGTTTACTTGAAAGAAATAATGTCAATACAAAATTTATTATTATAAAATAATAAAATCAAAAATTAAATTTTAACAGTCGAGTAGAAATTTAAACAATAAATTTTATTCAAGTATTTTGTAAATTTAAAATGATTTTCTGAACGAAGAATTTTATGAAAAAATCGGTTGTCTGTAAAGTCGGTTTACTGACGATAGTTGAACGTGACAACGTCATAAGAAAATACCATTCCATCAGTATTTTCTTATGACGTTGTCACGTTCAACTATCGTCAGTAAACCGACTTTACAGACAACCGATTTTTTTTTCATTTAGAGCTTTTTAACTAATGCAATTGTTTAGGCACGTATAAAAAAATATTGAATTTTAAAATATAAATAAATAAGTTTATTAATTAAAATTCTCAAAATGTAGTTCGAATTTAAACTTAATTTATAAAGTTGGTGCGCCTGTATTTAGGCAACCGATTGAGCGTAGAAGAATTAAAGCTGCGTAAGAGCTAGGCGAGTCCTCACGATGATGGGATGCTCCAGAGCTTATATATTTATTTATTTATTTATTTGTCATATGTATAAATTTTAAAAAAGCTACTAGTGTAAATAGAGAGAGAGAGAGAGAACTGTAAATATTGCCACCTTTTTGTATAAACCAATTTTGTCACTTACTTATCTGTTGTAAGAAGAAATAAATAAATATCTAAGCCATCAAGTATGTATGAATGAAAGGCTCTAGAAAACCTCAGATTTTTATCTTTTCATTTGACTAATATAATTTTTGAAATTAAAAAATTATTTATCAGAAGAGATATTTTGACTGAAATGACTTAGATTACACATTTTTAATGAGATAAACTCATCAAATTGCTCGACGTTTCGGCCATAATTTCTGGAGTCATTTTTAAGGAGTTTCGGGACAGCTTATCTATCTGGTTGATCTACGAATAAATATTTTGTATTTCTGCAGAGTGACAACGTCTGGCTACTAAATTTTTTAATAAAAAAATTGTTAGTAATGAGGTTTCGAATAAATATCTTTGTTCTGATAATATTAATAAAAAGAATATTGAAATAAATTTGTTCTCATTATAAAAACATTTATTTAACACATAAATGATTTCAAGAAATAGAGTTGGAATTCTACACTAGTGCTTTTGTTATATTCTGTTGGCTGCACATAACTTTTTATTTTTACATTTATGAATAACTAATTAACTAGACTGTCAAATCTATTGAAAAATCTATCATTCGATTCATAAAAGTTGAGTTATTGATCTGTATAAATTTGTTGAAAATTCTCTAATTAGTATAGAAGTTATAGCCCTTTTAAAAGCTCGGTCCATTTACTTCGATATAAAAAAGACAATTTTCAATAATTTATTTCTCGGTAATGGTACAGACGATCTACTTCAAATTTCGGAAATAAATATTTAATAAATCAATGAATTGATGGTCAAAATTTGAGAATTTTCTTATAAAAATGTTAAACAGTCCCTAATCCCCTTAAGTGCAGATTAAAGTTTAAACTAAAGATTAAACTAAAGATTCTTTGGTCTGTCTTAAGACTTCAATCTGTACGTAAATACGACTACAGTTACGGCATTAAAACATCGTGCATTCTTATAAGTTTATCCAATTAAAATATCCAATCTCTGGTTCCAGCAGAAACATCTCTTCTGATAAACAACTCAACGACCGAAACATCAAATCTCAAAAAATATTATACGAGGGTTGAAACCACCACTAAAATTAATTTCAAGATTTCATCTGTTGGTTTAATTTTTCTATCGTTTATAGTTGCCTAATTATAATGGTATAGAGTTTTGATACAGCCTTTACATTTGTATGTCCAGATTTATCCCACATAACTACAGAGACTTTTTTACGTATGAAAAAATACAGTTTCCAAATTAAAATTGACAAGAAATTAATACATATTTCTCTCTCTCTTTATAAATTTAAATAAAATTCGCCCTTGAATAAGTTTTACGATTTATGTATATTAGCTTAACGAGATGGCTAATGACCCTAAGCAACTTTTCTAGCATAAATTCACGATTAGAAAGAATATTCTCTATTCTCCTGCCTTTGCTATTCAATTTATAGATTAAAAGTTGGATATTTTCGAAACTCTCTTTGCTTCATTAACGTAATATATTCGTATAGAGTAACAAAAGTACTTTTTTAAACCACACCACACACACATCAAACATTTTAATGTTAAAAAGTTTAAATTGAAAAATTTAATTATTATGTTCTATGTCAGGGTTGTCCAACTACCCATGTGGCCCAACGAATGCGGCCCGACATACAAACATAGTGATTTTTATTAATCTGATTATAATTCGCTCAAATAACAAAGCTGATTTTTTCAAAATAAGTTGATCTTACCAGAATATAGCAAAACAGATAGAAAAATTAGAAAATCTGCTGGAAAAATAATTTGAAAATGCTGATTTTAAATTTTGAATTTGAAACTAGATTTCAAAATTTCCTAAAATATAATAATTTTTTGGGGATTTTTGCGAATCATATTATAAAAATTTATACTGGGTGGGGCAGAATGCAGTCTCTGATTTGAAGGGTTAATTGTAATAAAACGGTTAAAGATACATAAAAAAGGGTTTTATTGCTCAAAAGTACATATAATACCGTTTTTTTTACGATGTTTTGAAAATGATATCGTCCAGTATATCTTGCGAAATTTCAGCGATGACGTCCTCAATTGCCTCCTTCAGAGCTTCAAGGGTTCGAGGTCGAACTTTGTATACCTCAGCTTTGATGTATCCTTAGAGAAAAAAGTCACACGGGGGCAATTCTGTGGAGCGAGAGGGCCATGGCCACTCCTCTGTATCGCCACAATCCTTTCCCCGTTTTTAAAAAACGTCTCCATAACAAAGGCTCGTTGCTCACCTGACCACGGCATGGTATCTTTTGAGAACGGTATTGCTCACCCAACCTAACGGAACCTGTCACGCCCCTCTATTCGGTCTTGGGGCCCTTCAGTGATTTTTTGGAACTAGAGAGTGCGTTCTGCCCACCCTGTATTACTGTATTATATTTTGAACTGACAGGTTACTAAAATGATCTATTGTATTATATTTTTTTATTTATACTTTTTAAGAGTTGTGTGTAAATCATCTGACTGGTACACATACATGTCTATTTGTGTGTTTCTTTTCTTAAACGCGGTCGTTGTTAAGTGGAGGCACGTAAGCGTAACATGAATAATAAAAATAGAACATGTTCAACTATAATCTCAGATGTTGTTGAAACAAACAACGATAATAATAGTAATAATAATAAAATCATGAAATTAATTTTCTCTTTAGGGGTGTATGTGTGTGTGTGTGGGAGCGAGGGTGTGTTTTTCTGCTCTTCTACTTACGTTTCGGCCATAATTCATTTTCAACAGTTGGAAACATCCATGAGAGGCTCATATATGGGGGAGAAAGGGGTGGGGGGGGTGAGCGGACAGGGTTATTTTTAATGCATTTTATGCTCTGAGGGCCTCCATCTGTTTCTTTTTTTTTATTCGGGCACATCACGTACAAAATAAGTACAGAAAGAGAGAGAAAGAAAAATCCTTAAACGCTTGTTTTATTTCTTAATCAGATTATTAATCCAACAGGGTGAGAAAAAAGAGCTAAACCAGCTATACATTGAACAGAAACATTATACATTAATTAATACATCGTTTAATGCTATCTAATTTAATGTTATTCAAATTTTAAATATATTTTATAGAAAAATTAGTGTTTTTTTTAATTAAAAAAAATACTATTGTTTTTTATTTAATTCTAGGTTTTACAGGGTTAATCGTGGGGAAAGGACCGAACTAAAGGAGTGTATTATTGTACATACGAAAATAAAGTTAAAAATCTAAAATGCTGTCATCCGATTTTTATTTGCTTTCAAGTTATAGAGTAATTTAAAATAAATAAATGTCATTTTCACTATTTTTGGCTTCTTGTAACTTGGATGGTATAAGCCAGAGGTGGCCAACCTGTCGATCGCGATCGATCTGTCGATTGCGTGACGATTTATAGTCGATCTTCGTAAGTTTTTTAACCGACTTCAAAAAAAGAAGAGGTTCTCTATTCGACTGAATATTTTTTTTTTGTCTATGTTACCTCATATCTCCGCCAATTGATCCTTGGTCTCGAATAACTTAAAATGTTAAATTAAAATGGGACTTTTATTTTCGGAAAATTTTTTGGGTGAAATAAAGACGTACCCTGTTTGACCTTATTTCGTTTAATGTTATGAAAATTTACAACGTATTTTTCACAATAAGCGGAGTAAATTACTATATTATAAATAAAGAAAAGAAAGAAATCTTAATATCTGTAATAATTTCATTTAGAAAAGCATTAATTCATTTATAATTTTCATTTATTGGCGAAATACAACAGCTAAAGGGGCTCCCCAACCTTTCAATTTAAATGAAAATTATATGTAAAAAAAATCTAGCCTTATTCTATTTAATGAGATCTTTACAGGGATACTTGAGATCTATGATAAAAAAAATTTCTTATTTTTTTACCCCACAAAACGAAAAAGACATATTAACATACAAACTACTCTTCTCTCTCTATATAACTAGAGAAGGATTTTCTATCACATTCCTTCTCAAACTAAAGACACCACTTGAAAACATTAGTACGGTTCATCATATCATCTCCACAAACTCGTTAAAAATCTGAAACGGTGCGTTTCCCTTCGCGAGAAGGTACCGAATTAATCTACTCACCTCGCAGCTGGCGGGGTTCGTAATTGAGAGGCTCATTTCAAAACATCCTTACAATAACAGTTTTGCAACCGTCTAAGACAGACAAGTGCGTACTCTACTCCCAAGAACTTGCCATTGGACGCAATGGCGTCAACTTTGTTAAAAAAAAATTCCTTTTAAGCCTCAGAGGTTCAGTATTCTTACTTCCTAGACATGTCTCGTAATTGGATATAATCTCATCCAAATTTCTAAGAAAAAACAAACAAATTAAAATAATAATATTAATAATTATTATTATTATTAATATAAATCGAATAAATGTATCAGTTGAAAAAGGGTTAAATTAATGAAGGAATGTTATATTCCAATTACAAGAGTAGCAAAAGGGCCGGATGAATTATGTAAGTGCACATGCTGTTTTTTCCTACCCTATTAAACATTAAGAATAACAACTCGTAATTATTCAAAGAGCCTTTCAAACTGGGATTCCCCCTCCTTTGCTCGTAATACTCAAATCGCTTTCCAATCCGTGTTCTGCAGCAACTTGTACTAGCCACCCATCATCAATATTAAGCAAATATCGTTGAGACTCCACTTTTGGGGTTTGTCTTCTTTGGTCGGCTTCTCTTTTCATTTCGGGGAGAGGGGATTTAGGTCAAGCGTCAGCAAGTTGGTCACCCACCCACCCTTTAACCAGCCCCCCGTTCTTTCATCCCTCTCGCCTACAACCCTTAGACCATCGCCTATTCCCCCGGGGCTGATCTCAAAAGCTCTACGTGCAGTTCAACTTGTCTTCTTCGCTGTTGAAAACTCCCCAATCGATTCTCCACACCAAGAACATCCGAACATCGGCAACAATTAAAAACTCGCATTAAAAACATCACTTGGCCGCTTGTTCCACCCCCGCATCGCTAAACCTTGCAATTCAGATTTACAACCCTGAGTGATAATACATTCATAACGATCAGAGTCATAAATCAAGAAGAATTTAAATTTAAACGGTTTATCATTCGCATCGGGATCTTTTTCTAATTTTAGAGTTTTTGACTATTTAGTCCTCCAAATGATTTATAGTATTTGAAACAAGATAGTTACATATTTACTATTTATTGATCGTCTGTTATAAGAGAATTACAAAAAACATAAACATGATTTTATTAGGGTCGAGAAGATAGAAATAAAAAAATATATTATATGCACTGTGTCCTGTTTTTAATAATGATTGATTATTATGGTAAAATTTATCAAAAAAATTACTAGGTAGATTTTACAAATAGGTATAAATGTTTCACCTCGAACCCACACCATTCTCCATGAACAAGATTATTATAAACAAATTCTCTCTAGTAAATTCCTAGAAATTGACCTAAAAATGTAAATTCTTTCTTTTTTAATATAAGTTGGCTATTAGCCCCGAGATGATTTTTTTGGAAAAATTCTATCTAGTTTCAAAAGATAAAATACTCAAAATCCTTAATTCAAGAACTTTTAAGGAGATAGGTGTTGGTTCTAGGTGAAACATTTTAATATAATAATAAAAATTGGGTAAGATTTTCGAGGTGGGTTTCACAAAAAAGAAATAAACCATGAAATGAATTCAAGTTTATTATGGTTGCTTCGAATATATTAAGTATTCGTCTTCAGTATAATATAAATTGAGCGAATTCACTGCGTTTCGATCTACAATAAAACTATTTATTTATATTTTAAGAGATTTTAATTTTTTTTCAAAATGTCTGATAGTGGGTGAATACGTGTGTTAGCAAATTTTGAGTACGCTCTACCCCAAACTTGAGTTGTTTTCCAAAAAGAATTTAGTCTTTTTGATTTTAAGTCGATTCTTCCACGTTTTCAGTAGATGTTGCCATTAATAGTCAAAACATCAAAAATGGAATGCAATAAGGTTATTCCTCTAGTATTAGATAAGAATCGATCGTTATTTTTGATTTTAAGTCGATTTCTCCATGTCTACACCAATGGTTACTAATAATAACCGAAATTTCAAAAATCCAATATAGAATGGTTATTCCTCTAGTACAAGATGAGAATCAATCGCTATTTTTGATTTTATGTCGATTCCTCTATGTCTTCAGCAATGGTTACCAATAAAAACCGAAACGTCAAAATCCAATATAGAATGGTTATTCCTCAAGTACTAGATGAGAATCAATCGCTATTTTTGGTTTTAAGTCGATTCCTCTATGTCCTCAGCAAAGGTAACGGATAAGAAAAGAACGCAGTTGCTATGGTTACTTATAAACTTTCCTCCCAAATTTTTAGCATTTCACAGAGAGAAGCCTATCCACTCTTACTTAAGTTAGGTTAAATGAGTCCTATATTAAACAGATCAAATGAATAAATTTTAAAGAATTTAAAAATCTTACTTTAGAGTAAAGTACTTTAAAATATAATTTTACTAAAAACTTTATTTAACCTTTTTGTGGTCCCCAAGGCACTTAATTAGGATATTAAATTTCATCAAAATTGGTTAAGTCATTTTCAAGATATTTAGAAAAAACTAAAAAAGTACTGAAATAAATAATGTTGTACAATACTAATGTTTGTGGGCCGATATGTACCAAAAACTAATCAGCGCTTCATTTTGTTAAACTAATAGTATGTTTTCAATTTCAATTCAATCAGTGAAACGGTGTGGAAAAAATCGTGGACGAAAAAAACGATAACATACATCCATCCATCCGCACGCACTTCCAAAAAAAATGGCACTTTTTGGCCTCTCGACGAGATTCCAGGTAATTTTTGGCCAAACCGTCACGTGCTAAAATTCAATCTCATTGAATACTTCAATTTGTGACCTTAATTGAGTTCATGGGTTCCGTAGTCTTTACCTGAGAACCCTTGAAGTCGCTCTTGCCGCGCGACCGATTACATTACTTTCTCCCATGCTTTGCATTGGATAAAGTAAAAATAGCATCCGTGAATAAAATTTCCAAACGACATATAGAGAACTATAGATTTGATGCTATGGTGCATGAGTTGTTTTTCAAAAGAAAAATTGCATATTTTTAATGACAGAAACTAATCAGAATGGATTAGGTTTGGAAATCTATTACAGGAGTGGTTTTGAAGTGATGATGTGATTTTTAGATCACAGCACTTGAAAACGACTCTTTAAATATTATAGGTTTCGAAACATCTTCTATTCTGTTGAGTTAATCACATTCAACATGTGCATTCTAGGCTGTTTTACCCAAAACTGTTATTTTGATAAATAATAAAGAGAACTGACCACAACAAATGCAAAAAATTAATGTTTAATAAAATATACTCAAATTGCCCCACCGCCAAAATTATTTAGAAAATATTATTTTTGAATGTTTTTGAGATTTTAATCCTTTTCGATAGTAAAAAATAATAATCAATCGAACAGCTGTGTTTTCAATTAGCATTTAATAATTTTTTTTTAATTCGCTGAATTTTGAAAAAGTTTCGCTTTTTCCTCAATTTTGGTTGAAAATGAACCAAAAATTAGGGGTGTGTTAAAAATTTGAACCATTTATACGATTAAGATGAATTTTTTCATTCTCACTAAGAGTTTTTAAGGCCTTGGGGAACTATCAATGTTAAAATCAAGACACTTGAGAACGGAACTTAATATACCCAGAATTTCTCATCCCGAAGACTACAAAATGACTTGATATTCTTTCACAAACTGCTGAATGGTCTGATTGATTGTCCTGAAATTCTCCATCATATCAATTTTAAAGTGCCTCGGTATTACGAGTCGCTTTGTTGAATCCTTTTTTCTCCTCATATGTGAAACTAATTATTCAAAAAATACATGTTTGAATAGAGTGATGCTTGAGACAAACTTCTCACAGTTTTTCATGTGGCGTGAGTGATATCCAAAGATACTGCTTTCATTACAGTTAGAGATTTTATAAACTAATACAAATTCAAGAAAATGAATAGTTGTTTAAGGATTTATTAGTTGTATTGATGATATTGGTGTTATGTAGTAGTACTAGGTCTGTAACTTTAAAATGGGGGTTTTTTCAATAAAAATACACAATAATTTAGAAAAAATGAAAAAATATATTTTATTCAAAGTATCAGCCCTCGCTTTCTACACATTTTGAAATTTAGTAGGCAAATTATGGATGCCATCCCAAAAGAATTAAAAGTCGCGTGAGCAAAACCAGACGTCGAGTCATTTTTGGACTTCTTCATAAGAATGGAAATGATGCTCGGCAAGTGCGTGTACCATGGATGAAAACAGGTGGTAGTCGGAAGGAGCAAAGTCTAGGATGGTAATATTTCCCATCCAAGTGCTGTCATAGTGTACTTGATCAGTTTTACTGCGTGACTGGGTGCGTTGTCATCAGCGAAATCACCATCCTATGGTTTCGAGTCCATACTGGTCGTTTTCCGATCAACATATGATTCAAATTAATCATTTGTAGCGATCTGTATTAACTGTTTCGCCAGGTTTCAGCAGCAATTCGGTGTCTTCAACCTGTTTCGTTCGATTTTCACGTTTTTTTGTCAATGACATTGAAATCACCGCTTCTGAATCGTTTAAACCACCGTTCGCAAGTATCGACGTATGTTTCCACAAGTATTCGATGTCCTTCCGCTGCTTTTTTCTTCTGAATGAGTAAGAAAATCAGCACGTGCCGTAAATGCTCTTTGTTTGCCTCAAAACTCGATATGTTTACCACCGAAAAAAAAATATGCTACTAACTCTTAAACGTTTTGAAGCTTCCTATCATAGCTACAAAACGACATATTTGTTATAGCGCCAGAATCTATAGTCTTTGTGGGCGATCTATTGGGAAAACAACCAGCATTTTAAAGTTACACAGCTGGTATTTGTTGTATTTATATGTTGTTGTGTTGTTTATTGTAATCCGCAATCTTACTTAAGTACATAAGCTATGTTTTAAAAAATGTAATATTGTAATTGGGATAATTCCCGTATACTGAATAAAAAATAAAATAAAAATCAGGTTCTTAAAATTACCGAGGGGGCAGATCTATGATGAAGTCATGACATGGCCAGATGGCCACATCTCATATATTTTTGTTGAAAACAGATAAGTAACATAGATCATCAGACATGATTTAGTTGCCTTTTGTTTTTAAGTGGACCACTCTTTAAACTTTCTCCGGGATTTCTCTCTCTCTCTCTCTCTCTCTCTCTTTTTGTACTAAAGATTTGTATTCTGTCGATAGACGAGGAGGAGGGCAGTGTTCGTCCATCGTGGCATCGTGGCATGGAATCCAAGAGCAAGAGGCTACCAGGGAGAAATCCGTGACTGGAATTGAGCCAGGCCAACTGAAACCACCCACAATCCGTTCCGCTTCTTCTTTTTCCTTATTCACTGGTGTTAAGTTTGCTTTGGTTTGCTTGCAGAGAACAACACACTCTAATTTCGGTAGATTTCGGAAGTTAACAATCAAAAATTAATCTAGTATTTTTATGGCGATCCTTTACAAAATTTTCTACATTTCTCAAATAATTTAATAAACAAAGTATGAAAGAATAGAAAAAGGATATTAAGGTAGTTCTTTCGTGACAATCCACACAAAAAGTTTTAGCCTCGTAACCACTCTATACATATGAACGGTGCTAAAATTTTATTTTATTTTTTTAACACTACTATATCCTCTTTACGAATGGATCGTTTCCAAGGCATTGATCTTATATCCCCTCCACAAAAAATAATCCCCGAATATGTTTTTATGTTTTTTTTTTGTTTTTTTTATTAAAACTACGAGGTAAATAATTTCAAATTTTTTTTAAGTTACTATATATATATATATCAGTGTCGGGCGGTGACTTTTGAACCAGGGGATGCTGTCCAAAAAATTATCCTTCATTTTTTTAAAAATTTATTTTAATCTTCGTTTTTTTTTTTGCAAATTTCATCGAATTTTTCGTTATTTTTCAAATTTATCATTGGTTTTTTTTATGACTCAGTTTGAAAATACTGTAAATGTTTTGAAATTTTAGGAATGCGCCCATCCACAGCATCCATGGACCCCACGACACTAATATACCTAAATATATATTTTCAAAAAGTTAATAAGAATTAATATTAAAAAAAATGTACCTAAGTAAAATGGCTATATTTTGGTGATAATAATTCGAAGAGTAATAATAATGATATTGAGATCTTCTAGACTTCTTTCCTGATTCATATTATTAATGCAGCCAAATATTTTTTTACTTCTGGAGTTTTTAGTTTCCGGTGTAATATTTGAAGTGAAAAAAATTAAGGGTGTGATTTAAAAAAAATAATAATAAGTGAAAGTCGTGTGGCTCACTTCAACCATATGTTTTTCTTAATGATAATGCTAACTCCGAGGGGTGAACCGCGATCTAGAATCGTGTGCACCTACTTCCACCTTCATTTCCTACTTTCACTTTCATTTCCAAGTAGAAGACAATAGATTATCAAATGAATTCCAAAGTAATTCCAAATAATTCCAAAGACGGTGTACACTTAATTCCAATCGAGGTTCACCCCTCGGCTAACTCCAAATGAGTTGAGAAAATATATTAAATTTTTATTTTGTTAATTAAGTCCACTTTAGTCTAAACATCTTTTATTATAAATTCAAGCCCTAAAGAAATTATATAAGCTATAAAAGCATCTTAATAAAAGACACACTTAATATAAGTTATGATATAAATTATAATAGAAATTTGCGGGTTGGCTAGTTAATATATTCCAAGATGAATATACCCTACACCTTCACTTTGCTTAAATAAACCTCAATTTACCAAAAACTCGGGATTTTCAGATGTAAATCCTAAGATTTAACAAGGCGACTGTAATAAGGGTTAACAAAATTTTAGCTCTAGGTGAGTATAATTTAAAGGTTCATATTAAAGAGAGTTATTAAAGAGGTTTATTGTAACTTAGATACTTCAAGTAGCAAAAGGTGTTCGCTAGTTTAAGATTTAATTTAGTAAATAATAATAATAATACATATTATATTATAAAATAAAAAATTTTAATGTGGAAATTGGAGGCATTGGAGGACAGAACTTCAGCTGTTGTTGAGTGATTTTCCTACTTTTAATAATTCTCCAATTTACACATCAAAATTTATTATTTTATAAATAAAAAAAGCACCACTTTTGCATCCAATTTTAAAAATAACTTTATTTAAAAAATATTATTATAAACGAAAAATTGATTGAAAACAAACGCTAATTTAAATTTTCAATTATAGGATTTATTTTATAACTGACTTATGTAATTAGATTTTTTTAGAAACCAAATGGAATTTGTCTTTTAGACTCTCACCCCTAGTATCCAGTGGCAGATTTAGGTTCGAAAGCCCTAGGCCATGTCCGAAAGGCGGTATTTTTCCTTTATAGTAGTAATTATTATAATCAAACATCTAATTTACAAATATTAAAAATGTTTTATTTTGAGGTTTATAAATTTAGATATAATAATAAATTTCTTCAAATTAAAGAATAAATACATTTTTTTGACTAATCACAAATCACATAAACTTTTTTCTTGATTTAGCTCGAGCGAAAACATATCTTCATAATCAATTTTTTGCACCAATTTTCCTTCAAAAAACAACAATCCAAGTGCATTAAATCTGTCTTGTTATAAAAATAATATTAACTGCTTTTAACTGAAGCAAAAAGTTACCGAGCATCGCTCGGTGGCTCCAGGAACTTATTATTAACTTCTAGAGCAGGACGCCTTAAAATACATAAATTTGAAATAAATTATAATTGTATTTTATGTACCAGTGGCGCTTGGTGACTTTTCAACCAGGGGATGCTGCCAAAAAAGTACCCTTCATTTTTTGAAATTTTATTTTAATCTTCGCCTTTTTTGCAAATTTCATCGAATCTTCAATTTCTCCTAATTCTATTGCTATAAACAAGCTATATGGCTTGTCTATTGCGTACTCTTAGTTATTTCCGATCTTATATATTGAGAGTTGTTAGAAATGGATTAGTCTAAAGATTCTCGAATCATCTTTATTTATTCCTTTTTTTTATTATTTCTATTTTAATTTAACATTAGATTTTTTCTTAAATATATTTTCGGACCTTTGCTCCAAACGAATACTGCTTTGTGTGATTGAGGGTAGGAGTCAAAAATTAAATCTTGTGACTTAAACTCCCCAGTCCCTGAATGGAAATCGACCATCTTCCACAATGAATCAGTCTGTCCTATAAGAAAGTCTTCAATTTCTCCTAATTCTATTGCTATAAACAAGCTATATGGCTTGTCTATTGCGCACTCTTAGTTATTTCCGATCTTATATATTGAGAGTTGTTAGAAATGGATTAGTCTAAAGATTCTCGAATCATCTTTATTTATTCCTTTTTTTTATTATTATTTCTATTTTAATAGTTCCTCCGTAAGAACAATTTTTATTCGACTAAAACTCGTCTGGACTTGTCTTTGACATGCTTGAACTGGAAAATATACCAGGCAGGGAGTTCAAACCTTCTATCAGCACCCTTGTCGGGAATTCATTCATTTTAATTTCCTCTTGAAATTATGCAACAATTTTATTTCATTTCGAGAACGAATATACTTTTCAAAACAAAAAATGATTTTTATAGAAATATTTGAAATAACGGATAATAATTTGAAAATTTAAAGATCTTACTGAAATTTTGAAGTCGGATATTCATTATTCATTATTAGTTTTAATAAAAAATTATATTTCATTGATTTGTTTGATAGGAAATTTCCCCACCCACTCCTAGACACATACACACAGACACACACACACGTTCAAATGAATTCTTGAATTCCCAAGGATCTTTCAAATGAACAAAATAAAGAAGAAGAAAAAAGTATTTATAAAATACTTTTTGGTTTCAATTTAATTAAAGGGCTGTTTTTTCATTTATTTATTTATTTCAAAACATTTTTCCAGTGTTCCTTTAATTAACCGCAGGCCCGCCCTTCAAGCTATTGGCTTTAAAAATAATTAAACAAATATTGTTCGTATCGGACAAATTGGAATTTGTCTATATTTAGTTGGTTTTGTTTTTGTTTTTTATTGCAAATTAATTTTTGGGAAATCCTTTTATACTGCTTATTGAAAAATCAATTTCTAATAAAAAGTGAGTGATTATAATTAATTTACCTATGTCTAAAAATATACATGGGGTATTTCACGTGAAATTTTTCAATTTTTTCCCCGACATCCTGCATTTGTGATATGTTTACTAACGAATTTCTTAAGACTTTTTATTCTTAAGTTATAGTGAGTATCTGAATCCAGTCACACAAATAAACACATACAGACCAGTGACATGCGGTCCATGGATCCTGAGGATGCGTCGCATCCCCAAAATTTCAAAACTTTAAAGGTATTTTTATACGGTGTCATATTAAAAATCTCATTTAACTTTATTTTTTTATTTTTTGTTATATGATTATGATACATACGCTCTTTTCGATCGTTTATATTCAAACTATCGTAGAGTTGAAGGAGACAAGAGGTAGCGTGTCTTCTGCTGGAATTCCAGCAGAAGACACACTCTTTTTATTGTCTCCCTCAATATATAAGTACCCTGCTACTCTCGGCAAAAAAACTTTCAATTTAATATCAGAAGAATTAAAACAATCACTAGAAGTAGCCAACGGGAAGTTAGGGGCCGTTCATCAATTATCGTCACACGAATTTCAAGATTTTTAGACCCCCCCTGTCATATTTTCATTGGGAGCCCCCTGTATTGTGACGTCACATTATCACTTTTATACCCTAAAATTTAATAATTGTAGAAAATTTAAGTGTTTTTGCCAAAAATTGCATTTTTTCCTAGATTTATTTTACCAATATTTTCAGGTTGAAATAATAATAAACTGAAATCTAAAAATATGGATATTGAAAATTTGAAAATTTTTAATTTGACTTTTGTGGCATCACAATTTTTAAGATCCCCGGTTCCCCATGTCACATTTTGTCATAAATCTGAGATGCCCCTCCCTCATTACCGGGTGACGTAATTTATAGACGACCCCTTACACTATCCGCTCTGTCTTTAATATCAATTGAATAAAATCTAATGTTAAATTTGAAAAATAACGAAAATTTATATGATCTGATTATTTATCGATGAAATTCGAAAAATGAATCAAATAAAATTTATAAAAAATGAAGGGTTGTTTTTTGGACAGCATCCCCTGGTTGAATAGTCACCGCCCGACTCTGATACAGACAGATAAATACCTATAATGGTTAAAAATGCTTTTAATCACGTTTAAGACATTTTTAAAAACAATAAGCAATTTTTTTTAAATTTGTTTCGTGAATTCAACGCCAACCCGTGACTAATTTAGTTTGTATTGAGGTCGGAAGATGATGATCGAAACGTTTATAATACTTTCATATTTCAACTAATTATATAAATTCTAACTATAAACATCACTTACGATGTTGAAACCCGAGCCGATACAATAAGAACGGAGCAGCTCCTAAGATCAACGGAGATGAAGACTCTGAGATCTATACTATGGGACAAAATAAGGAGCAAGGATATCAGAGTAGAGTGTGAGATCCAAGATATCGTCAAATGGACAAAAGATCGCCGTCGGTACTGGAACGAACATTTGGATAGAGTCAAAGCGGAAGGACTAATCAAAATAGCCCAGGATGGAAGGCCAGCATCCAAGAGACCTAGGGGCAGACCGCGGAAGAGGTGGAAAGAAAGCTGAGCGTCCTCTTCCACTGAGACGTGAGGCGTGTGTAGAAAAACAGGCGATAGCCTATAATAAAGAAGAACTATTAATATAAACATCAGGGCCACGGGCGCAACTGGGTATGGGGCGCAAAACAATTGATAGCGAGCCAGTTGAGAGTTGCACGTGGTTTTTATTTTACTTTTGACCATTCCACTCTACACGAATCAATCATTTTTTTATTATAATATTTTAACACGAGGGGTGAGCCGCGATTGGAATTAGGTGTACACCGTCTTTGAAATTATTTGGAATTAACTTTGGAATTCATTAGATAATCTATTGTCATCTATTGATCTTCCACTTGAAAATGAAAGTGAAAGTAGGTGTACATAATTTTAGGTCGCGGTTCACCCCTCGTTTTAACATATACCTATGTTTTGTATTTCTTTTATTTTGTCGTCATTGAATATGAATAAAAAATTTTCTTATTTAGTTATAGATTTTTTATTCATTCAAATACCTTGACAAATTCAACGTTCTATATATTGGATGAGATTACCAATCGACTTGATTGGGGAATAATGGAATTGAAATAATTATCGGAAAAGAGGTTTTTTATCTAATTAGATTTTTCCTCTTGTTAAAAACAAGGACTAAAGATGAATAAGGACACTCGATGGTGGAGAAGTAATCTCCGGAATCGAAGCAAAAAATACAATGTATACATTAATTAATGTAAAATAATTGGTTTAATAAAATTTATATAAAAAAAACGTTCTATATACAGGCAACTCATTTTGATGAGGTTAATACTATTTAATATATTGAATTTAATAAAATTTAAATTGTTACAGTTAAAATTTTTAATTTTTTTGCCATTATTTGTTACAGGGAGGAGCAAGATAGGGCCTTCATACCCTCGTTTCGGCACTGATAAACATCAACCCCTGATTAGCTGTATCGGTCCATCTTAATCCTAGGTCTGTTCACAATGTCTTCCCCATTCATTTGGACGATTAAAATAAACTGTCAGAAACAAGAATCCTATTCATTTTTTATTCATTTTTTCTGTCCACCCTACCCCTCCCCCTTTTAAATCCAAGCAATCCACTTTATTAAGCCGCTTACAAAAAAAGAAAGAAAGAAACAGCCACCCTTGCTGTTCGTCTACAGAATCGTTCAGCGTAAACTGCAAGTACGGATTTAATTAAGCAACCGAGCGCGAAAAAGAAACTTTCACGTTTTGATTATTCGCATAGATTTTTATATTCTCCATCTCCATCTTCCTTTTCTTCCTCTTCCTCTTCTTCTAGCTCTTTTTCTTTTCATGTCATTATCTCAATTTTTTTCTCCTTTATTTTTTCTTTTCTCCTCGATTAGACGTTTATAGACATTCCAATTGGATCTTATTCAGGGACTAATTTTTTTCTCTCTCTACATTTTAAGAATAATTTTTATTTATATCCAAGAGAAAATTATATTATAGGCCAGTTGATGACTCCCATGACACCAAGGGACCCATTTGATAATTTCAAGTGACCCACTTGATTGAAAAGACTTTGCTTTGCCGAGAGTTTTTGTTCGGGATCCATCCGGGTCGACCCGTACTCATTTAAAGGGGTTCGGGACTGTTTATCATTTTTATAAGAAAATTCTCGCATTTGATGCATTAAATATTTAAGTTGAATGTCTGTCTCATTACAGAGAAATAAATTATTGAAAATTGTCCTTTTAACGTGTAAGTAAATGGATTGAGCTTTTAAAAGGGCTATAACATCTATACAAATTATACCATTTTCAACAAATTTATACAGATCAATAATTCAACTTTTATCAATCGAATGATAGATTTTTCAATAGATTTGACAGTCTAGTTAACTAGAAATGTATAAATAAAAAGTTATTTGCTTCGGTAAAAGCAACGCCATTGACAGAATTCAAACACTAGCAAATAAACACTCGACCAATCTTGACCTTTCCAGCACAACTCCTCACCAACTCAAAAAAATCATCTTAAAACCATCAGCCACATTGTAAAAACCACTTCAGTGTAATAAGTTTGTTTTTTCTCTCTGATACCCATCTGTCATTTTATTAATCCATATTGTTTTAATATTGTATCCTGTATATGTTTCTTTTTCTGTATTGGACATCTTGTCCGTAAAACTAGCTAAACAGCTAAATAAATAAATAAATAAAGTATACTTGCCACTTGTCGTTGACTTAACACTTGATTAATTAGGCATCCAATATGAACTGCTTGAACTTCAGAAATATTAACGCAGAAGATGTCGGATCAAACGCGACTGGGTCCTTATCTTTTTCAACTCTTGGTTCAGTATCAAAACGAGTCTGGTCCCAATTGCACCAAAATAGGGCAGTGACGAGATAAAAGTTTTAACTTTCGCGTTCATCTAACGTTAACATTATTAACATTCTAAATAAAATAATAATAATAATAATGAAATATTCTAAATAAAATTTATTATTGAATATCTGAACAAAATTCATCTGTTTCGATTCCCCAAAGAATCAGACAGATGGGCATTGTAGTAAATTTGTATATATTTGTCTCAGGAGTGTGATTTTTTTGCCGTTATATGGTATATAGTATGAGATGCTCCAGGCGTGCCTTCGGCACGCCCTCTACAGCTCAGCCGTCCAGGCGGGCAGCGTCTCGGCATGTGATTATTAGGTCTGTAATATATATTTGTATTATATTTTGCCCCCTCTTTAGCCCCCACGCACACATTTTGGCTATCGAATTTTACAGCATACATTTTATATAGTCTTAAAAACTAACATTACAAAATTTGATCTATATCGAAGAGAGTATTAATTTTTTGCCCCCACTTACATTTTGGGAGGTTCAAATTTTTTAGATATTTGCAAATAAATAATCCACAGTTTTCTAAAGAATAAATATACAAAAAAGCTAAAAATTTCTATATTTTGCCCCACCCTCCGTTTCGCCCCATACAGTCAATTTTGATAGTTGATTTTTACAGGAATAGTTTCTTAAAGTAATAAAGAATAACTCTACAAAATTTGATCAAGATCGAAGAGAGTTTTAATTTTTGCCCCCACTCACATTTTGGATAGTTGGGAGTCGAATTTCAAAAAATCCTGAAATTTTTTTTAGATATTTGTATTTAGAATTTTATCAAGTAAAAATCAAGTAGATATCTTATCGTTCTTAATTGAAAATGCATAATTAGTTTAAACACATTGCAAAGATATTTTGCTCCTTTTGACCCCTTTAGGGGTCGAATTTCAAAAAATCCTGAAATTAGTTTTTAGATATTTTAATTTAGTATTTTTATAAGTAAAAAGCAAGTAGATATTTTATTGTCCTTAAGAGATATCGCATAATCAGTGAAAACACACTTTGCTCCCTTTGACCCCCTTAGGGGTCGAATTTCGAAAAAATCCTTTCTTAGTGAGCCCCTATGTCATAGATGTAATATCCTCTCCAAATTTCATGTTTCTATGTACAGTGGTTCTGGCTGTTTTGATGATGAGTGAGTGAGTGAGTGAGTGTATCGGGCAAAGAATTTTATATTATAAGATAGATAATACAAATGAAATCTTCGGTTAAAGAAGGTTCACTTCCCCCGTGAGCTTGTGTGGATGAGGCTCACACATTTATTTTTTACGGAACCCTTTATTTAATTTATGCATAACATTTGTGATAACATCCTTGTCCCTTTTCTCTCACTCTCTTTTAGATAATATTTGATCTTTCTGTTCTATTCAATTCTATTCTATTAAACACACAGAATGTAATTCATTCATTTCGAGTTTTATTTTATTTATTTTTTCGTTCAGTCAATTTTTTTGAATATTTTTTCATTCAGTGTAGAGAGAGGAAAAAATTCTATGCAAATATTTTTTTTATTTTCGTAATTAAATAAAACCCACTGCGATATTTTTTTGCTTCTTCTTTTCATAAGACCTTCTTTCTGTGTATTCTTTTCTTTTGAAATAAATAAATCAAAATTTAATTAGACTAATGATTCTTTATTTTTTTGATTTTTAATACATTTTTGTACCCCCCAACCCCATTTCCGCCCTCTCTGCTGCTGTCAACAAATAAAGAGATTTATCAACAATAACAAACCATAATAGACGACTACTCTTCTACGTTTTAAAATTGACTTATTTTCCAGTTGTTTGTGTTTTCCTGCAAAGTGGAGGGTGCTTACCCCCTCTCTATTGAATAATTTATACCGTAACAAGCCATACCACCCCTAAAAGTCATTCACTCTTGCGTTGTGTTTTGCTCTCAAAAACGAAATCGAGTGGGAAAAATTTTTAAATATGATGTTGTTTAATATGTTTTAGATATTTTTTATGATATTGATTCGAGAAGGAGTTACAACAAAGAAGGTGCAGCTCTTAAAGGCCTGGATTAGCCCCTCCAGTGTGAAAATAAGAAGAAAAGGAAGAGATTTTGTGGGCTGTGCAGGAGTCTAAGGAACCTATGGATCCGAGTCATAAACAGCTGAAGATTATAGGTCTCGGGGAAGACGGCTTCAGGAATTCCGTTCCAGTCTCTAGTCATGGCGAAAACGTTGGTTCGACTCTTATCCAGTTATTGTAGTTTAAATTGAATACTCTTTTCTGATTTAATTGACAAGTGTTTATTTTGCCTGAGTAGCAGAGTTGTTGATTCATAAAGAGAAACAAAGAGGTTGTCCTCTTCTTGATGCAAATAAACATACACACATATATATCAAAATTATATATATGTATATATATTATTTATTTGTTTGAGACTATTTTGTCTAGCCCTCAAGCTACGAAAGAAAAAAAAAATTAAAATATACAAATGATACTGATCCCATGAAAAATAATATTTATAATTATAAAAGACTGGTGATGAGGGCCAAGCCTTCTAAAACTATAGTCTCAAACAAATAAATAATAATTATACAGATACCTATATAATTTTGATATATATATATATATGTGTGTGTATGTTTATTTGCATCAAGCAGAGGACAACCTCTTTATATCTCTTTATGACTCTCTTCTGAATTGCATCAATATCATTATATATTTTAATTAGAAAATTTAATTAATTAATGGTATTTTCTATTGAATTCGGAGTGATAGAACTCAATGCGGAATTGATGAAAAAGGAGTACAAAAAAAGAATTTATTAGAACATCATTTTTATCCTCTTAAGGAGGTCCTTTCGCCGCCAATGTTAACTAAAAAATATTAGATTATAATTGAAAGTAATGGAAGGCAGCCCAGAGGTAGTGAGGAAAGAAAAAATTAACACATATAAAATAAGGTGTAATTTATTGGAATCCTTCCTCCTTTCCTTTCAAACCGACGTTTCGGAGGATTTTTCCCTCCTTCTTCAGGGTCTATAAACCAATATGACAAAATTATAAAAATGGGGTTGGTCATCATACATTTCAACAATAAAACAATACAATTATAAATACAATGTACACAGCCACATTATCAATAGAAAAAAATATATAATTTACTCACTTCAAAGGATCAATGAATGAAACAAATAAAATGTTTCCTTCTTCTCTCCACAGTAGTGTTCAAAAACTTTCTTCATTTTTAACAAAAGGCATAGAAAAACAATTTTTTTTTCCTTCTTTTCTTAATTAGATGGCTAAATGGCTTTTGAATCATATATATATTTATAGACCAAACCCCTTCCATGACAGATGTGCACATTCAAAAGCCATTTAGCCATCTAATTAAGAAAAGAAGGAAAAAAAATTTGTTTTTCTATGCCTTTTGTTAAAAATGAAGAAAGTTTTTGAACACTACTGTGGAGAGAAGAAGGAAACATTTTATTTGTTTCATTCATTGACCCTTTGAAGTGAGTAAATTATATATTTTTTTCTATTGATAATGTGGCTGTGTACATTGTATTTATAATTGTATTGTTTTATTGTTGAAATGTATGATGACCAACCCCATTTTTATAATTTTGTCATATTGGTTTATAGACCCTGAAGAAGGAGGGAAGAATCCTCCGAAACGTCGGTTTGAAAGGAAAGGAGGAAGGATTCCAATAAATTACACCTTATTTTATATGTGTTAATTTTTTCTTTCCTCACTACCTCTGGGCTGCCTTCCATTACTTTCAATTAAAATTTCTACCAGTCCGTCTCTCTCCAGAGAAAATTTCGTTGCAAAAAAATTAGATTATAATTATAACTTAATTTTTTATAATAGTTTAAGTCTATCTATGCTTTGGTGAAGTTTCAATCACACATTAGCGAACAAATTTTTGAAAATAATTTTTTTTTAATTGTATACTATTTCTTAGAGTCTTATGGAAAATTAAGATCTTGACCCTTTCTCTTGAATTATACTACTATTAGTTGATTATATAAAGTTAAAAAAAAACTAAAAATTAGCTTTTTGAAACAAGCATATTTCTTTTTTTTCAATAAAATATATCATTGACAGACGAATTTAGTTAGATATTTCCTTTTAAAAATCACATAAACGCTATGTTAGGATTTAAACATAACAGTATTAATACAACGCATTGCCAAATCATACAAGACTTATTATCAGCTGATTTGAATAAACCAAACTAACTTTTTGTATTTAATTATTTTTTTTATAATTGTTTTTATTTCAAACATTTACGGTTTTCATAGATACTATTTATTTTTTAATTCTATTATTTTTCATTTGTATTTTAACTTATTTTATTAAATATTAGATACTACACTTCTTCTGGCTCGACTGGAGCGAAAGGACCTCCTTAAAAAACTCGACGATTCTAAAGATTGTCTCTCCTTTTTTTCAGGGCTTAAAGAGTCTACGAAGGAAGAACCTCTGTGTACTAATATATCAATATTATTTTTAATTGCCATTAAGTTGAAAACTTTGTGCACACCGAGGCCTTGATGATGGTCGTAGCGGGTCAAAACGTTGTCAAAAAATTTATTTAATTTTGTCTGGAAATAAAAACATTTTTACCTGAATTTAGAATTAAAAATAATATTAATATTTCTTGCTTTTAACTAAAGTAAAAAATTGCTCGCTCCACTAATTACTAATCATAATAACAATATAATAATCCTAATCATAATTACACTCGTTTTGATAAAATAAAATTACTAAAAAAAATTTGATTGTTTCACATTCTAGGCGATATGTGGTGTTTATGTACTTTCATATTTCTCTCAAAGATAAAAGAAGCTTTATACATATAAAGTTTTTTAATTTTCTAGCTTCTGGACGATCGCGTTTTACTTTTTTCCTTTGTCACGAATTAATTTGTTAAATTCTTCAGATTTCTTCTAGTTTTTTTGATTTCTTTGATCTTATTTTTATGAAGGAAGTTTTTCTTTTTTGATTAGTCCAAACTATTAAAGTCCCTGAATTGTTTTTATTAAAGAATTAATCGATGAACTTTCCCAAGTGAGGTGGAATAGTTTCATTCCCTCAAACTCGTTCAATCTTTTTTATGACCCCTCATCGATGGGGGGCAGGGGTACGGGGGTCCAAGTAAAAGTACTGTCCTTCGAATGTCACCCAATGAGAATCACTTTCAAGGGGCCCATCCTCAATCGCTCGCATCGGCTTCATTCTTTTTCGTCCTTAAACGGCCCTAAATACTGCCAGTGACCTCTTTTTGTTCACATTCCCTTGAAGTCATTTGGGAGGACGCCCAGGCCGACCACTGACAATGCTGACCAGGCGAAATTTCAAGATGAAAGACTAAAGGGCGATTGCGATTTTATTAGCAAAAGAAGAAATAGAGGGGAAGATTACGATTTAGATAAATTTTTATATTTTAATATATTAATAAGACAAATGGGTGTTGATTCCATTGCAGAGCTGGGAAAAATACAACACTTTAGATATTTGAAATATAAAATACTTTTTGAAATGTATTGGAAATGCACAAAATATACGATAATTTGATTAAAATTTGAATTTTTAGTGAAATCACACTTAATTAATTATAACTATACAGTGAACACGAATAAATAATACAATAAAACTTCGACGTTTCCATCAACTTATTCTGCGATCGTTCTCAAGTATGAACACCCACTCCGATTTTAGGTTAACCGAGCTTGATATGCCTTGTCCAGTTATATATAGGTATGTATAACATATAAGAAGCCATTCATTAAATACCTCACGAAAAATTTCCCCTTTTTACAGCCCTCCCCCTCTCCTTCGTCACGCTGTCTCAAATTTTATGGAAACTCCCTAATAATTATAATGTCACAAATGCTAGAGCCCCCCCCCCCTTATAATAAAATTTTAAAAACCAACAAGTTAAGAAAAGAATTTAAATAAAATTGATGAATGCGAACGTCACTTTTCCCTAGCTTGTCACAAAAACACAAGCTTTATTACTTAGAATATAAATATTTATTAGTATAAAATTCCTGAATATCACCCGGAACGCCAACATTTTTTGACGTAGCCCTGGGGCTCTGCGGAACACTATTTGGGAACCTCTAGTGATGTCTTCCCGTCCCAAATTCCGACCATCCACCCCAGCTGGAATCATCGACTATATAGGAGTGGATCCCCACCAGAGGCCAGCCGAAAGCTAGCGGAGCCGTCCGAGTCGCGGAGGAGAGGAGGTTTCCGGGTGAGGAGGGGATTCGCCCCCTCGAGCCAGCTCTCCTCCTCTATTCTCTTATCTATGGAGTTAACAACCCCAGACTAATAGTTTCAGACAAATAAAATTTTAAATTAGGAAATTTAAATTATTATTTTAAAACCCATTAATAGTCCGCGAAACACTGGTTTGGAACCGTTGATCTTGAAGATATTGTGAATATCGGAATTTAGGCACAAAGATACAGTCATTTTCAAACATAATGACTATACAAATTTGGGGGGGGATTCCCGGGAGTACCGAGTAATTTATTTATGTTCTTGTATATTAGTTTTCGGATAAATAAGCGGTTCCTTCCTGGAGGCAAAGACGCGCTTTATTCACTAGAAAAATCTTTTTTGGCTGTTTTTCAAGATTTGAGCAAACAAATTCACCGCCAACCAAACAGCCGCGATTCTCTCTCTTTCGTAGGTAAAGTTTTATTTACTTGAATATCATTACATCGGGTACTTTTATTGTGCTTCAAGAAGCGAATTGTAAACTTAATATACATTTTTTTTCCTTAGAATGCTAAGGTCTTTTTTCTTTCTTTTTCTTTTTTGGAACATACATAAGTATTCGAGAATGCAAAAAGTAAATATTAAAAATAAAAAGATTTTTTTTTAAGATTTTGTTTTGTAGAGAGTAGCAGAGAGAGTTGTTGATTCTTAAAGATAAATCAATGAGGGTGTCCTCTGCTTGATGCAAATAAACACACACACTCACACACATATATATAAACGAATATAAATATATATTTATATTTCAATGTGGTCATTTTAGGTAATTAATTATTGTGCCTTATTGTACCTATCGGCATTAAGAACGCGAATTTGATATTGAAGTATTTTGGAAGTTATAAGGTTACGACGTTCATTATACGATGCGACTAACACTTGACAGACTTTTTTTTGGTGTCCGACGGACCATTTTGAAGGCGGAAATTACAAAGATGATTTCAAAGAGGGGGAAATTATAACTTAGATTAGTGAGGAAAACGCATTGTATATCTTAGACTATCTTTTTTACTATTATTTTAAAGAGCAATTATAGTATAAAGTACCTGGGCCACCGAACGATGCTCGGTAAATTTTTGCTTCAGTTAATAGCTATATATTAATCCCCGAAACCCCCTCGCCCCCCGGACCCCAACTACTTCACCCCACCTCCTGCACCCTCCCACCCTACATCCCCACATACACCCCCCGCCCCCCGAAACCCCGTACCTCCCCCGGACTCCCACCACCAATGCAACCCACCTCCTGCACACTCACATCTACATTGCTCGTTTAATATAATAAGATATATTTATATATAGAATTAGTTTCTCAAAAACGGCTCTAACGATTTCGATGAAAATCACGGATTAGGGGGGTTGTAGGGTCAAGAAATCGATCTGGCAGAATCCTATCTTTGAGGAAGTTTAATTAGATAGTTTTTTCTTAATTAAAGTGTATATTTATTCACAGTTATATCAATAAAAATCTATATATTTTTCTAAAAAAACGACTTAAACGAATTTGATAAAGAAACTTTATTAATCATTTTCGAGGACATGGCATCAATTAGGTCTCAACTTTGGAAAAAATAATTTTAGTAAATTTTTAAATTAATTTTCATCCAAAGATTGCTAAATTTGGGTTCTTAAAAGGTTCCCTTTCTCTTTAGTATGCACAGTTGCACACAGACCATGTGATGAGTCAGATCATTTTTTCCCAAAGGCCTTATAAAAATATTGTGGGCTGATTCTCCAGGTTATCTCCAAATTATCGTTTCGACAAATACTATTTTTTTCTCCAGAAAATTATAAATAACTGTATTCATTTAAAAAGAAAAAAGAATAAAAAATAATCACAAATTTATTTCAAAATATGACAAAATTAACCCACCATTTGTGATTTTCATAATATTTCAAGAATAGAAAGTATAATAATTATTATTTTTAATCACAGGCCACCTGGCTCTTATTATGAATAAAAAAACAAGTAAATAATAAAAAAATTGTTTTTATTTCTTGTTAAAAAGTAAAGTTGAAAATCACAAGTGGTGCGTTAATTTTGTCCAGGTGTATATATTATACAACCAGGTGTCAATTGTAGGAAAAAATATTTTTATTAGTTTTTTAATTACACTGATTTTTAACAGCTTGTTGAATAAAAATGATTATTGTGGTTGAATCAAACCAAAAACAAGTGGTTGATTAAATAAACAATATTAAAAACAAAAAAATTACTCAACGAGCCTCAGTCTTCGAGCTACGGTTTTATGAAGAAGCCAACTCCTGATTAATTCCCTATTTTAGGAGGTTCGGGACAGCTTATCTATCTGATTGATCTTGGAAAAATATTTTGTATTTCTGCAGAGTGACAACTTCTGCCTACTTTTTTTTTTTTTTTTTTTTTTTTAATTAAAAAAAAATTGTTATAATGAGGTTAATTTCGAATAAAAATCTTTGTTTTGATAATATTAATAAAAAGAATATTTGGGATAAAATTTTTCTCATTATAAAAACATTTATTTAACATAAGAACGATTTCAAGAAATAGAGCTGGAATTCTACCCTAGTGCTTTTGTTATATTCTGTTGGTTTCAAATAACTTTTTATTTTTTACATTTATGAATAACTAATTAACTAGACTGTCAAATCTATTGAAAAATCTATCATTCGATTCATAAAAGTTGAATTATTGATCTGTATAAATTTGTTGAAAATGATATAATTTGTATAGAAGTTATAGCCCTTTTAAAAGCTCGGTCCATTTACTTCCATGTTAAAAGGACAATTTTCAATAATTTATTTCCCGGTAATGGGACAGACGATCAACTTCAAATTTCGGGAATAAATATTTAATGTATCAATGATTCGATGGTAAAAATTTGAGAATTTTCTTATAAAAATGATAAACAGTCACGAATCCCCTTAAATACTCTACTAGAAATAAGTATAATATCTTCGAAATTCAAATATTAATTTTCTAAAAAATTGGAAAACTGATGATAAGGGGGACCCCTATCAACTTTCAGCGAAAATTCAAGGATATAAAAATATACTTTTTTCGAGTTTCTTTGGCGAAATTATAATTTCCTATATTTTTATAAAATACGTACAAATACATACAATTAAAGTTATATTTAGAGATTTTTTTCATAAAGTACTTGAGGTATGTTCCTTGAGATGTTTCTAAATAAATGAATCTTTTCATTGAATTTAAGAGAGGGTTGAATGGAGCGCAAAAGGGGTTGATTATAATAATAATCGAAATGCCATTCCTCGGATACCTCTAGAACCGAATAAACATTTTTTTTATTTTCCCTCCGAACCAACATAATAATTTATTTACTGGATTAAAATATTTGAAATATCTTTCATAGAACATAAAAGCGATCGAAAATTTCAAATTCATTGCATGTAGCTGCACCCCCCACCCCACCCCCACACTCTCCCTTTCATGTTTTCCTGAAATTTGTCACGCAATCCTCGTCCATAACCCCCCCCCCACCCTGTGTATTTCGCATCCCTTTTATATAAATCCTCACTTGGTCTCCCACCGCACTAAATATGCGTGTGGGCGATATAAAATCATCAACAGATAATAGAGCTAAATTACAAAACATAGAGACAGACAATATTTTCGTATCCCAGGTTAAAATAACATGTTTGTCGCTAGGAAATGACCAATGAGGAAATCAAATTAGTCTTGGAATTTTTTTTCTCTTCAGAATGTTAATATTCAAGGAAGAATTAAAATACATTTATACAAGACAAAATGAAAATTGACCATCACACAAGCAGAGTTGATCAAGATTCATTTTTAAAAGGAATTAAATAGAAAGATAGATGTTCTTGGGAGAATGAATTAGTACATTTAGATATAATTTTTATTTTTTGCAACCTCCAAAGAGAAAATATTACAAAGGAGGGGATGGGGGGTGGGGTTATTGGGGAACATTTTTTTTTTTAATTTAATTTTTTCAAAATCAATATATATTTTATAAAATATATTATATATTATAAAAAATATTATTTCGGTAAAATGTTTAAAGAAAAATTACAATATGAATCCTGTCTCTAGAAATAAAAAAATAATTTTTATAAAAATAAATATTTAAAACCGACTTCAAAAAATTAAATGCAACAAATAAAATAAAGTTAAATTTTATTTTATCAAAATTAATACATATTTTGTATAGTATATTTTATAAAGAGAATAAAAAATATTATTTCGTTAAAATATCTAAATAAATTACTTTTTGAATTCTGTCTCCAAAGAGGAAATTATACAAAGGGAAGAACATTGGGGACAATTTTTCAAATTTCATTACACATTTTTCATTGTATATTTTATAAAGAAAATAAAAAGTATTTCTTGGTTAAAATATTTCCAAAAAAATGACATTTTTACCCTGTCTTCAGAGAGAAAATGATAAGCAAAGGGGGGCCATTGGTAACATTTTTTCTAAATTTATAAGAAAATACAATTTTTTCTTAATATTATTACATATTTTTCCTACCTGCGACATCTGGACAACGAGCATCTGCGAAATTAGCGGAGAGCGTACTGAGTCTTGAAAAAGTTCCTACTTTTTCTTCTTCTTCTTTTTCTTTTATTGTAGGCTATTATTAGACTGTTTTTCATCACAGTGCCTCAGGTCTCTGTGGGGGAGGATTCCCAGCTCTCAGCCCACCTCTTCGGCGGTCTGCCTCTAGGTCTCAGTGCTGCTGGTTTTCTCATCCCTGGCTATTTTCAATAGCCGCTCTTCGTCGGCTCCGAGGGGTAAACCGCGACCTAATATCGTGACACCTACTTCCACTTCCAACTTTTATTTCCAAGTCGAAGACAATAGATTAAGGGTCATTTTCTAATGAATTCCAAAATAATTCCACATAATTCCAAAGACGGTGTACACCTAATTCAAATCGCGGTTCACCCCTCGGTCGGCTCTATCGACGTGGTTACTCCATTCTTTTCGGCGCACCCGGATCCATTTAATATGAAAGATATTAATTTGCCGATGGTAATAGATTCAAATTTACAAGAAAATCATAAGTTGGTGAAAAACAACCCCTTTGACATATAATTAAAAATATTCCATTCCATCGGATTTAATAGATGACACCAACTTATGATTTTCTTGTCGGATCCATTTATTTATGTCCTGTATATTGCACTAGTCCCTCACATCTTTATTTCTCATCCTATCCCACAATGTGACACCAATTTCAGATCTTAATCAAATTTAGGGAACGCGGTGTTGGTTTATAGTGAAACATTGTTAAAATTAAATTAGGTTGGAGTTGGTGGTGTTTCACAAGGAGAAAAAATTAAAATACAAAAAGATTTTTTTAAGTTTACTCTATATATTTCGAGATCTTAACTCATCATCAGAACATTGACTGAAGATAAATAAAATGATGAACAGAATTTATTTAATATGATGGACAGTTATTTATGACTTTGTGTAGGTATGAAAGAATTATCAGAGAGTGGGATGGTCTCAAAGTGGGAAAGCCGAATGAACAGGTGAAGCGAACAGACCCTAAGCTGGGAATAAAGAAAGGATATTTATACTAGGAAGGTGCCGAAAATTATGTATGTACCATAAAGGGAGCAGTAAACAATACAATGTGATGTGCGTGTGATAGTGAAAATTTTTATTTTTTATTTTTATGTTTTTTTTAATTCAAATTAAATATCATTGATTAAAATGTCAATTATTGGTGAAGTTTTGATGTCTGTTTGGTTGTTCAGGATGTTTTGATTAAGGTGTATGGCCTTTTTAATTTCGGCTGACTCAAACAAGTCCAATTTCCGGCTTTTTGAAATGAAATGTAAAGGGAGGGGGTTGGTCGATGAAGGTGAATGGTTGTGGTCAAACAAATGATCTGCAATTGCAGAGTTGTAACTTGATGGGGGGCGTTTGGGTTCAAACTATTCACCTGTAGCTTGCGAAGAGATCTCATATGTTCGACAGATCTTAATGTTTTCATTTCTGTTGTTCTCATCAACTACTTGGTTCTTTCTGTTTCAGCTCGTGTTTCAGCCCCATAAGTTGTAATGGGCTTCACAGTCGTTTTGTATATCTTCATTTTGGATTCTCTAGTCATGAATGGATTTCTCCAGACCACATCTCGAAGATATCCAGATATTTTTTAACCCTTTATAGTTTGTTCTTTCACTTCGTTGTATAAATTTCGGTCACTGATGATGTGACATCCGAGGTATTTAAATGACATGACTTGTTCAATGATGTTTCCTTCTAATTCTAGTTTACATCGAATCGGATCTCTTGAAACAACAAGTGATTTGGTTTTGTTGACTGAGATTGCCATATTAAATTTTTTCTTCCAATTAATAATTTAGTTACCTATATTTATTATAATTCTTTTTGACCAAAATAAGGGCATCCGGTGCGAAGCATCCCCTCGTTCCAGCTAATTCATTTATAAAATTGACTTTGTATCAAATTCTTTTGCATACCATTGGTTCACTTTCTCTTTCATTTAATCGACTTTCTCTTTTTCCCTTTTTAAATAAAATTTTTTTAAAAATACCCTAAAAATAGACTTCTTTTATAGTAAAGCCTCTGCGGAATCAATGTGGAAATCCCGGGACGAAAAAACAAATCCGATTGGATAATTAACAGAGCAAAGATAAAATCCGATACAAATTAAAAAATAGCAATATCTTAAACAAAATAAAACACAAACAGGGAATTCTAATTCAATTAAATCAGTTTATATAATAGAAGCGAGAGTTTTTAATTGCATTCGATATCTCGTATAGAGAGAGGAAGAAAGAAAAAAGAAGCCAAGTGCGAGTTGGACTCGGGATCCCATCTAATATTTATCTTCTTTTCTTTGGATGCTGTATCCGATTTGACCACGTTCGCCATTAGGACCTTATGGACGGAGTGAAAAAATCTCTACTGAAAATATGTTATATTGCCGAGAGTAGCAGAGATGTTGATTCTTAAAGAGAAATCAATGAGAATGCCCTCTGCTAGATGCAAATAAAACACATGCGTAGCTAAATATCTATATATATATAAAAATAAGTTAATGGAGACTCGTGGAAAAGGTCCACAGTGATCTTGTAGCCAAAGTTTCCGCTTGTATGTATTATTGTTGTTGTAGAATGTTGAGGTATTTCGGAAAAAAATATGATACGGGATGGTAGGTATGTAGTAAAACTTTTTATATAGCTTTTGTGTGTTTTATGGTGTTATGGTGTATCATTTGCTTGCAAAAGTTTCGGATCATAAAATAAATAAATTGGCAAGGTGCTGATGAAGGATTGATCTGATCCGAAACTTTTGCAAGCAAATGTACACCATAACACCATAAAACACACAAAAACTATATAAAAAGTTTTTTACTACATACCTACCATCCGTATCATATTTTTTCCGAAATACCTCAACATTCTACAACAACAATAATAATATAAAAATAAGGGTTTTCTCAGTACATTGGTCCAAATCACGCCAAATTTTGGTTGCACACGTTTCAAGCAAAGCTATGAACGAAAACACCCTAAACAAAATTCCTGTCTGTATGTTTGAGTGGTTTCCACGAAAAGTTGCTCACGATTCACGTAAAAACGGCTGAAGGGATTATTATGAAATTTCACATTTGCATTCAGATGTCTTCTAACTTACATTTATAGCTATATAACGTTTTGATATTTTGACCCCAAAAAGGGGGTTTGGGGGGCGCACGAATGAAAATTATCAAATAACTCCTAAACTATTAACTCTACGGCAAATTTTATTATGAGCAAAGTTGTAGGGGATGTGATTTCTGACAACTTTTGTTTAAAAAATTCCCCCAAAAACCACTCAAAAAGGGGGAGGGTGAAAAATGTAAATTCTTGCCCTTGGAGCAAACTCAACCAAATTTTGTATACATAATCTGTGGCCCTCTAGAGAGCTATAAATGCAAAAACTAACAACCCAAAATGGGGGGGGTCAAAAAATGAAAATTCTTGCTCTTGGACCAAACCCTTCAACCAAATTTTGTATGCATAATCTGTGGGTCACTAGAAGGCTAGAAATGCAAAAACTGGGTGCCGAGGGTGGGTGCGGGGGTGGAGTGATAGTGCTGGGATGGGGTGCGGGTGCTGGGGTGGAATGAAGTGGGGGTGGGTTAGAGCATAGGGTGCGCGGGGTGAAATGGGGGTAGGGTGAGGAAGTGAGGCGGAGTAGGGTGGAGGTGCAGGGGGTGTAGTGGGGGGTGGGGTTCAGAGGGCTAGGCGGGGGTGGTGCACACTCGCTCTAGAAGATGTCTTATTCAGCTCTTATTGTCTTTAATATATCTTTAAAATGTCTAGAAAAATTCCCAATGTCTAGAAAACATGTTCTAGAGCTATAGACCAAGTATGCTAAACGGGTTCTAACTAGAAACTATAGCTTAGAAAGGACTTGGCCAACCTTTTCGGCAGGTGGCCAAATTTCAGAAATAATATTTCCTGTCAGGCCACGCACCTAATTTTTGTTGTTATTGTTGTTGTTAATTAAAACAAACAAGTAAGGGTGCTAGAGTTGTGACCACATCGTCACTTCCCAGCACGTGAGATTGTGGTCAAACACTTGACTGGTTTAAAATTAAAACAAAACAAACAAACAAAAAAAGAATAGGTATATTTATTTTTTTGAAGAAAATAAAATAATACTGAGAATCAAACATATTTATTAGACAATTTTTAAAATATTTAAAAGTGAGACGTATGACTTTGTTTTGCAGGCTAAATGTATAAAAAATGATCACGAAAACCGTTTTCTAAATGAACATCAGAAATTCGTGTTCTCACTTGTTCATACAAAGCTGTGGTGGAAAAATATATTATACCAGTGAGATATTAAGCGCCTGTGAACGCAACCCGTATTGCAGGGCGTTCTATTCGAACGCATACTCTTCACTTAAAAGGCGATGCGCTGAATTACTTAAATCAGTGTTCCGCAAACTTCTTGTTTTCAAGGTACACCTACCAAATCAAGAAATTTTAGAGCAGGCTTGTCCAACCCGCGGTCCAAGATGGCTATCAGTGTGGCCCGACAAAAAATCGCAAACTTCCTTCATTGACCTTTTCAAAACCCTGAAGCAGGAGGGAAAAAACCTCCGAAATGTTGGCTTTTAAAAACAATTTGTCTAATACGAGCCCCGTCCCATCTCAATTGGCCAACCAATATTTTTTCTTTTTAAATAAAATTATGCTAATTCACGGTAAATTTAATTTAAATATTTATTTTTATTATCATTTGAAACAACATTTTAAACAATTTAAAACATTTTATTGTAACATTTAACAACAAGGAAAACATACAAAATCCAAAACCTTTACCACTGTGTGACGTCGCCTTTATTTTTAATTACGGCTTGAATTCTTTTGTGCAACGTACTTATTAAGTTTTGACACCCATCTTGAGTGAAAGTATCCCAAATATTTTGAAGTTTGTGTTTTAATTCTACTACGTCTCTAGCTGGTTGTATTCGTAATAGCCTTTTCATTGTGTGCCAAAGAGTTTCTATTGGTGACAAGTCGGGACTGTTTGCCACCCACTCCAAAAGTGGTACATTATGATCAGAAAGCCATTTTAAAGATTTTCTTGATGTATGGCAGGCCGCCCCGTCTTGTTGGAACACAAAATTATTATTATTCTGCAATGCATCTGCCATTGTTGGAAGTAACGATTTTTTTAAAATTCTAAATATTTATTGGTGTTTACAATTCCATCAATGAAGTGAAGTTTTCCAACACCTCTAGCAGACATTGAACCCCATACCATAACTGAAGCAGGAAATATTACTTTCTATTTTAAACAATCTGAATTGAAAGCTTCATTTTTCTGACGAATAACTCTGCTTCGATTGTCCCCAACACAAACTTCAAAACGAGACTCATCACTCCAATGGACACTATTCCATTCATCACTCGTCCAATTAATATGACTTTTAGCCCATTTAAGCCAGTTTTTTCTTTTGTTTTAATGTCAAGAGTGGCTTTTCTTCGCCTAAAAAAATTAGTAAAATTACAAAAAAAAATTTGGAATAAGTTCCAATAAAATTACCTTGTAAGTTTTAAAACCTACCTTAAGGGCTTCTCTATGTCACGTGGATCTTGAAACACTTCGCCCCATAGCATCGCTCCAAAGAACAGATAATTCACCATAGTGAATAGAACGCCTGTTTTTTCTAATAATCTTCTTCAATGCCCGTCTATCAGCATCTGATATTTTGTATTTCGACGCATACCGAGGTTTTGTAGCTACTGTACCCGTTGTTTTATAAACTCGAATAATATTTCTGACAGTAAACTTTGATAAATTAACTAGATCGCCAATTTCAGCGTTTGATTTTCCCTTTTTAAATAAATTGATAATAATTGAGCGATTTTTTTCATCAACAACCTTTCCACGAGTCATTTTTACTAATAATAAACAAAACAAACTTTCTTTTGTTGGAAAAAGGCAAAGCCTACTTGATTATTTCACATATTCAAAGATTCTTAAAAAAAAAAAAAAAAAATAGTGAAAAGCAAAGAACTATTTTTTGTATAAAAATATGTTTTTAACAATTAAAAAATAATTTTAAGTTAAATGTTACAATAAAATGTTTTAAATTGTTTAAAATGTTGTTCCAAATGATAATAAAAATAAATATTTAAATTAAATTTACCGTGAATTAGCATAATTTTATTTAAAAAGAAAAATATTGGTGGGCCAATTGAGATGGGACGGGGCTCGTAGTCTACGAGCAACAATCCTTTGACGGATAGATAGACATGTTTCGACACTAATAGGGTTCCGGTTTAATTTTAGCACTTAAAAAAAAGTTCGATAATTTTTCCTCTCTAAAGATGTGTCGCTGTGTGAGTGTGTGTTTGTCATCGCCAGCAAAGTGGAGCTGGATTTTAATGGCTCCCACGAGAGAGAGAGAGAGAGTATGCTCAAGTATATTTTCATTTTTGTTCAAATGATGTCAGAGAAGAAGAGAGTTGAATAATGCAAGGATTAAACGTTCATTTCTGAGCTTGAAGAGAAAATCTCAAACATAAAACAATTATTTCCTTTAGATATGAGAGATAGGGTATGGTCAAGTAGTACAGTGGCGTATCTAGAAAATGTTCATAGTGGGGGGGGGGGGGAGTCAATCCACAAAGTAAAATATTTAGTGGGAATTTTTTTTATTAAAACAAATAATCTAGTTAAATTGTGTTTTTACCCGGAAAGTTTTGGGGTAGTTGTAATTCCTTGGACCCTTTTTTTATGTTTTTGGGTGTGTTTCGAATTTCGTATCTCTGAGACTTATGGTTGCGAAACACATGGGGGGTACTATACAAGTTAAATGCTTCAAAAGTCCAAGCTTGCATTTAAATAAATAAATAAATCTTTATTCCTCGACCTGCTTAGAGGCACAAGTCCTCGGTGGCTAGGTCCTCCAAACATCAATACAATCTAGCTACAATACATTAACAAACATCAATACAAATTAATTACAACAATTTAACAAATAATAAACAAGTAAAAAAAAAAAAAGTAGAAATGTATGCTCATTAACAAATAACATGACCATAGATTTCCATCAAAAGACAAAAAGTAATTTAAAAATTCAGCCCAAAAACCCGATACCAGGAGCAAGCGGCACATTAGCCATCCCGACATTTGCCATAAGTTGTTAAGGAAACCTGGTCAAAACCTTAACAAGGATGGTATGACCTCTCTCTACCTCAGCTAATCTCTGCTTGTGAGAACTAAATAAAAATTTTTACAATTCTAGGACTTTAGGACTTGACAAAATTTATAATTGATTTAATCATAGGAGGCAGAAGACTATAATCCCAAGTAGTAATAAATAGACAGACTTCCACAAATCAATGCCAGATCCTACAAATGAATGCAAACCTACATATTAATATCTGAATTAACTAACTTGTAGGAACCAGACTGTATTTAAATTAATACCATTCTTCCCTATATCCTTATAATCTATATAACCATCTGAATCATCCTCATAAGAAAAATACCACCACTAGTTTCAACACCTATACTTCTAGTCCTAAGCCTGGATTGACTATCCCTTTTAACCATATTATCTAAAAAAAGAAAAAATATTTTAAAAATAAACAAAATATTTACCTTAGTAACGCAGAGATTTCCTTATTCCAGCCTAATTTCAAAACCAACCCTTCTCTTAGTGGAAAGAAGAGCTAACAAACCCCCTTCCCCAAAAGAGACAAAAAAAGAACTAATAAAAACCTACCAAAAAGCTTAAAATTCGCTAGACAGCTTTTTGTTTACCCACCAGACTTAAAAGAGACACTAGTAGCTCAATTTATTATGACATGATAATAATTGCAAGCTCAGCTCCCTCAAATCAGTATATAAGATGTCTGGCGCAGCCAGAGAACTCAGAATGGTTCGAGGCCAGAATCGTTTGCACGCGGAATCTCTGCAGGATCAAATCCCTACCGAATCGTGTTATACTTTGACAGTGAATCTCTGCCCGAACAAGATGTGAGTAGTCGTCTCAGTTATTGGACCAACCTTAACGGTAAACCCGTACATTTATCATCATATACTTCAGCAGATTCTCCTGGGTTAGTCTTACTATAATTTAGTTTGACCCGCAACTGATTTGATTTTAGGGACTTTAGCTCCACAACTTTCGGTTCATAAATGCAAATTTTGATTGAATGCATTTTTTGAAAGTGTGCCGAATCTGGAAAAAAGTTTTAAATTTTTATTAAAATACTAAAAAAAAACACTTCCTCTAGTTTTTTTTAGACCCATCAAACCCCCCATTATATTTATAATACTCCTTTTTTTCTATACTTGTACCATAACAGGGTGTGGTCAAGTATTGTAATCGTGCATGAAAAAAGTGTATTTTTCCTTCTTTTTTCGAAATATCTCAAAAACGGCTGAAACTATTTTGATTAAAAAAATTGAGCTAAACCATGGTATTTCGCTCTACAAAAAAGATCTAACAAGTGAACATCGAAAAAATTATTATATATTTTTTGAGATAATAATAATTGTTTTGTCAAAATCAAAAATGTCTGTTAGTCTGGTTGTTTGTGTGTTACAAAATTTTTGTGGACGAGCTAGATCAAAAACTAGTTTGAATATCGAAACCAAATTTCACACGTAGTTTTGGTGCATTTAGATTAAGAGCTGATTAGATTTTGGTTTAAAAATGCAAAAAATGCAAAGACTAACCCCCAAAAAGGGTGTAGGGTCAAAAAATGAAAATCTTGATCATTTACCAAACTCAACCAAATTTTGTATACATAATCACTGGGCCCTCAGGAGTCTAAAAATGCAAAAACTAACTCCCCCTTACATGAATATAAATAATTTTATTAGAGATTATTAAATATAAGAAGGGGCCAGGTTGTATGGTAAAGTCAAGTGGCCACATCAGAACACGTCAGCTTTTTTTTCTTTATTATCAAATCAATCTCTTTTGACTAGGAACTTAAGAGTAGAAATAGCGGCCGGAAAACGTTAAATTTTTCATTTCATATGAAATTTCACTGTTTTTTTTTTTGATCAAATAGAAGAATAAAATGTTATAGCCCCCCCCCCCCCTCTCTCTCTCTGTCTTTGGAGGCTTGAAGATAGAGGCCTCGCTCTTTCTCTCTTTGGTTTTGTTCTCCATTCTTTGTGATAAGCAAACAGTTTGTCTTTTTCCTACTCGATCAAACACAATGTCTTAAATGATAAGAAATCGAGCGGAAAATTAGACTCAATAAATAAAAAAATAAAAATAAAAATAAATAAATATAAAAAAGAAAATCCGAGACGAGAGAAATAGGGGATGTCTAATCAATCAATCATTTGAGAAACACAACAAAAATGAAAAATGTTGCTTTCCTTTTACTTTGAGAAAAATCGTCAATCAATAAATAAATTATTGAAGGGGGTGGGGGGTTATATTGAACCATTTTCTCCGGATCTTTTTTTTTTATTAAAATTATTTTCAAGAGCCCACTTCAACGTCAAAGTTTGTTTTTTTTCTAATCAGCAAAAACTAATATATTAGAAATAACATAATAGCCCAAGAGCCCACGACGACCAGACCTTCGTTATTTTATAAAAGCTGAAAGTTTTTCTGAGCATGTCCCCTATACAGGTAAGAACGACCAGCGACTATTGAGTTTGGGTTGTGGTTACTTTGGCAGGTAACAGGTAATAAAGGTGTATAAAATAGTACTTTAAATTCGTTAAAGTATAAAGCTCAATTTTTTTATATTTTCTTCGGGATAACTTTAGAAATCTCGTCATCCATTGCCGGACACTTATGACAGTTGCTACCCCCGCCAGACACCCCTAAACTTTAATAAATTATAATTATACTTTCGTTATAATATAAAAGATAAATTTTATATATGTTACTTGGCGACCTATAAAAAAATGTTACCTCAATAGGCGGACAGTTTTAATGGTTTTTACATCTTGCCAGACACATTGAAAGTCCGCTGTAGGTGCGAGCGCGAGTGCTTAGTCGATTGCGATCTTTTAAAATATCCAATAAAAAATAATTTAATTACGTTCATAGCCATGTTATATAAAGTAAAAAATGTTATTTTAATATTATAAAATACAAAAAAAAGTATTATTACATGAAAAAATAAACTGCAACGGATCGTTGCTAAACTTTATCCAAATTCATTTGAAATATTAATATGTTTATTCCTTTATTATTAATCAGATATCACTTGCAATTTGCAGTTCATGTTGACTTTAATTCAAAAATAATTATCGATTCTCATTTAACAGTCGAGGAATAATCATTCTACATTCGATTTTTGACATTTCGGTTATTATTGATAACCATTGGTGAAGACATGGAGGAATCGACTTAAAATCAAAAATAACCATCGATTATTATCTAATACTAGAGAAATAATCTTATTGCATTGCATTTTTGATGTTTTGACTATTAATGGCAACCTCTACTGAAAACGTGGAAGAATCCAATCAAAAGACTAAATTCTTTTTGTTAAACAACTCAAGCTTGAGTAAGCCTTTTAACTCACAACAAGGAAATTTTAGAGGGCAGAAAATAAACAAACAAAAGCTTGAGTTGTTTAACAAAAAAGAATTTAGTCTTTTTGATTTTAAGTCGATTCTTCCACGTTTTCAGTAGAGGAGGTTTTCGGAACGACGGAAACATACCGACAGACATACAGACAGACAGGAATTTTGTTGAGGGTGTTTTCGTTCATAACTTTGCTTGAAATGCGTGCAACCAAAATTTGGCGTGATTTGGAGCAATGTACAGACAAAACCTTTATTTTATATATATAAAGATAAGAGTAAATAAATATTATATTTAATATTGATTTACTATGAGTTAAGGATACTAGGTCACTTATTTCACATTAAAATTAAAAAATATAAAGAAATAATTTTTTTTTTCAATATATATATATTTCGGGCTATCAACCCATCTTCAGGAAGTACAGAAAGTAACTTAATGTGAAATAAGTGACCTAGTATCCTTAACTCATAGTAAATCAATATTAAATATAATATTTATTTACTCTTATCTTTATTAAAGATGTTTCACCTTGCACCAACACCACAATCTCTACTAATTATTTATATATATATAGACTATTAGAATAAATTAAAATTTCTTTAAAAGTAAAATTTTGCATGCAAGGTATTATCATAAGTCACTATTAATAACATCACTAAAAAGAGAAAATAAAAAAATAACTTTTATAAAAAAAACCTATTTCAAAAAATTAAATGCAACAAATAAAATAATAAGAACTCAAAAATCAAATAAAATGCACTAAAAGGTATAAAATAATAATCTTATTTAGTCAAAACTAAACGATGAAATTGTTACATGAAATCACTTTTTGAAGTCGGTGTCAAACTATATAAGCGAGCTTACGCGATGTTGTCTTCATTACCCGCCAAACGTACTTAGTCGATCCGCCGAGTGCGATTCATAAAATGTATATGTTTGACACCGACTTCAAAAAGTGATTTCATGTAACAATTTCATCGTTTAGTTGTGACTAAACTATTTTATACCTTTTAGTGCATTTTATTTGATTTTTGAGTTCTTATTATTTTATTTGTTGCATTTAATTTTTTTGAAGTCGGTTTTATTTTTTTTATAAAAATTATTTTTTATAATATATATAGTAGGTAGGTATACTATATAATCATCGTTTGTACTCTGGCTTTATGACTAGAATATCAAAATAAAGAAAAAATTCGGGTCTTTGAGGTTTTTTTTTTAAAAAGCAAATAATTTCTATGAGTGTTTTTTTTTCTTTCATGGTCGTTTCCACTGTATAATACAGAGACAGTAAGAAATCATTTCTCTAAGCAAATCTTTTCAGGCAAGTTGAATTGGACTGGCTGGCTGGCCGGGTGGTGGCTGGTCGCAGAGGAGAGGATATAATTTACAAGAAGTCACCGGTGGTGGTACCCATGCCCCATGCCCACCCTGCCAAGACATTTTGTTGGTGTTGGAATCCAACCGTTTCCGGATTCGGAACGCTTCCGGTCTACAATGAAACAGTGATTTAAGACTCTCCACCATCCTATAGATATATGGTAGCAAAAGAGGCAGGGGTAATGGCGGATTCAAAGAGGTGGAGGACTCTAGGACAATTGCCTCTCTCCAACTAAGCGTTGTTTTAAGCAGAAATCAATGAGGTTATCCTCTGCTTGATGCAAAAAACATGTAGGTACATTTATTTAATTAATAAATCTATATAGAGTAGATAAAATTAAGGTTTTGTCTGTACATTGCTCCAAATCACGCCAAATTTTGGTTGCACACCTTTCATGCAAAGATATTCTGTATGTCTGTATGTTTGCGTGGTTTCCGCGAAAAGTTGCTCACGATTCACTTAAAAAATCGTAAAAATCTCCCAAAATGATCGCAAATATTGATTATTTAAACGAAGTTCTTATAGTACAAAATAAATAATTTCAAAGGAACTTCGTTTAAATAATCAATATTTGCGATCATTTTGGGAGATTTTTTGAACATCGTCAATAAGCTGTTTATAAGTTACTTATAAATAGTCAACAAACTGTCATAAACTTTCCATGGTTAGTTAAAATTAAATTCATTAAAAAGTAATTTTTCACGAAAAAGCGCCTTTATTAAGAAAACTTGATGTTTTAGTAGGTATATAGGGATATGATATACCGTCTTAAAGCATTTTTCTTCGTCTTTCAATTTATTGAGTAATATACGGGGGTCTCATTTGAAAAAACGAACTTTTGACCCCTTTTATGAATAACGGAAATAATAGTAATCTTAGCACACCCTGTATAATATTGAGTCGATTTTTCGGCGTAAATTAAATACTTCGGGTATGTCTAAACTACCATCAAAATATCAATTGTTCATGAATTGAGAGCACTAATTTAATTAAGATTAATTAGGGCCATGTTTTGAACCATATTTAACATATATTATTTTTTATCTCGAAAACCAATAGAGATAGGTATAGGACAATATTAACAAAAAAGTATTTTAATAAAAGGGCGGTTCTAAAAACGTGTTAATATACGGGGTGTTCCATTTAAAAAAAAATTGCTACTACTTTGGAAGCCGAAACGTCGCAACACTGAAAATATTTTAGATCGATAGAACAGGTAAGAAAATGTAAGGGGCTAAATTTTCAGAAAAATCCTGCGTTCCGTTTTCCATAAACGTCTAACGTCCCATCGACCGTATACAAAAGCGTCTATCTCAAAAACATGTTGATTAAACAAACATTGTTATCATTTTTCAGGACAAGAAAACGATTTAACCAAGAGGTCTCAACTTTAGGTAAATATAAATAGAAGAAAATAAAATTAAAACGGAATAGAAAGAAAAAAATAATTTTTTTCTTTAATTTATCATTTGATTATTTATTAGAATTATATTTCCGAGTGGTTTCGGTTTTGCTTTGCTGTCTATATCAAGGTTGGCGAAACTTCAAAGGTAAATAAGAAATCTATAGCATTAAAAGTTCTTCTGAAATTATAAAAGAAAAATCAATTTACCATATGTTCGTTCCTTTTCAACTAAACAATTTATCATTTAATGAATATTTATCAAAAGAGAGAAAAAATTTAATTAAATATAAAAATTAAAAAATTATCAATCAAACTAGGGGTGGGGGTGAGAGGGGTAAGGAGAACAAAAATACCCAGAGCAGCAAATTACAGAGGTGGGAAAAATTAGGCAGAAAGAGAAAAATGAAAATCAATAAAAAAAGAATAAACAGTTAAAAATTAAAAAATTAAAATAAAACCGACTTCAAAAAATTAAATGCAACAAATAAAATAATAAGAACTCAAAAATCAAATAAAATACACTAAAAGGTATAAAATAATTATCTAATTTAGTTACAACTAAACGATTCCATGAAATCACTTTTTGAAGTCGGTGCTAAAAATATACATTTTATGAATCTTACTTAGTACGTTTCGCGGTTAAGCTCGCTTAAATAGTTTGTTTAGCACCGACTTCAAAAAGTGATTTCATATAAATATTTCGTCGTTTAGTTGTAACTAAATTAGATAATTATTTTATACCTTTTAGTGCATTTTATTTGATTTTTGAGTTCTTATTATTTTATTTGTTGCATTTAATTTTTTTGAAGTCTGTTTTATTTATTTTTTTATAAATATCATTTTCATTTTTCTCTTTTTACTGATGTTATTAATAGTGACTAAAAATATAATACCTTGCATGAGTCTCGTAAGAGGAAGCGTCGGGCGAATGAATCAGAAAATGATAACAAAATTCAATTCATAAATATAGAAATTCTCTCGAAACGTTTGCAGGTTTTAAATGAATGTTTTAAGATTTGTTTTTATAAAAGATTTTATTTATTATAATTTCAATTATTTGCTCATAAATAAATAAATAGGTATTTTGACTATCTTGGAGCTATGCTGATCCAAACGCAGAAAGAATCATTAAAATCAGTTCATAAACAAAGAAGTTATGCCTGAACAAACATAACAAAAAAAGGTCAAATACCAATGAAAACGAGACCGATTACAATACTTTACCCATGCTACGCTATAGATAAAGTAAAAAAAGGGTCCAATCGGAAACTACACTGAACCCAATGCAAAAAAAATCATCAAGATCGGTTCACAGTTGGCGAAGATATCAGGTAATATAGACACAAAAAAAATCAGTCGAATTGATAACCTCCTCCTTTTTTGAAGTCGGTTAAAAAACAGTAGAAAATTACAAAATTATTCTTGTTTGAATTTGGTTTAAATATCAATAATAATAATTGCTAAGTAATGGAAAGACATCCCAAGGATAGTGAAAAAAAAATTCTCGAATAAAGTAGATTTATTGGATTTTCATTTTTTTAAACAAAAGTTGTCAGAAATCACATCCCCTACAACTTTGCTCATAATAAAATTTGCCGTAGAGTTAATAGTTTAGGAGTTATTTAATAATTTTCATTCAATCCCCCTCTACGTTCAAAATATAAAAACTTTATATAGCTAAAAAGGTAACTTAGAAGACATCTGATGTAAATATGAAATTTCATAATAATCCCTTCAGCCGTTTTTACGTGAATCGTGAGCAACTTTTCGCGGAAACCACGGAAACATACAGACATACAGACAGGACAAAACCTTAATTTTATATATATATATATAAGATAGATAAAGTTAAAAACTACGGCGTCTTCTCTCAGTTTATACTATATGTAAGCTGAGAATCCCGCATTCGGCGGGCACCTTGTTGGCCAGGGGCTACGGCCCCTGAACTCCACAGTTGTTTTGAAATAATAATTTAAATTTCCTTCTTCTTCAAGTGCAAACTCGATTCTGAGCGTCGGCGATTACTATGAAGAGTAGGTATAATCTCCATTGTAATTTTCCTGGGGAAATTTTTCACAGGGGGTGGTTTCCCAATGCCTTCCCCTGAAGAAATCATATTATAGCCGGTCAATATTTCCAGAAAGTAAATTTCCTAATTTTAATACATTTTATATATCATTACCTATTAATGGGTTTTAAAATTAAAAAAATCTCGGAGTCGTCGCGCCTCGCGCAAGCCGATTATAATAAGTATAAATATAGGGGCAAAGAGAGAGAGAGAGATGGAAAAGAGTTTAACACAAATTACTGTTTAATTTAATCTTTTCATGTTTCTTTATTCTCTTTTCATGAACAAAATACAATGACAACAAAAGGATTAGAATTTTGAACAAATGGAAATTTTTCATCAATCCCTTCCTACTTTTTAATATTTTTTTTTTTTTATTGTTTTTTGTTCAGCTTTTCCTATAGAATAAATTTAATTAAATTGACATTTTCATTATTATTTTTTTTTTTTTTAGAATAAGTAAAAAAATAAATAAATAAAAACTGACCCAAGTGATGGTTTGGAAGTAAAATGTTAAATAAGAAAGTAGAGAGGGGGTGAGCGAGAGTTGAAAAAACTTTATCGAAAATGTAATTAAAACTTGTGAATTATTTGGAACAGAGAAAGCTAGTTCTTATTTTTACTTTACCAAACAGGGTATGGTCAAGTATTGTAATCGTGCATGAAAAAAGTGGTTTTTTTCCTTATTTTTTTCGAAATATCTCAAAAACGGTTGAAACTATTTAGATTAAAAAATTGAGCGAAATCATGGGATTTCGCTCTACAAAAAAGCTCAAATAAGTAAACATCGAAAAAATTATATTTTTCGAGATAATAATTGTTTTGTCAAAAAGACTGTTAGTTAATCTGTTAGTCTGGTTGTCTGTTAGTTAGTTAGTCTGTGCATTACCAAATTTTTGTGGACGAGCTAGCTCAAAAACTAGTGTGAATATCAAAACCAAATTTCACACGTAGTTTTGGCCCATTGAGATTAAGAGCTGATTAGATTTTGGTGCATATCGACCCAAAATTAAGGGGGGTGGAGGGAGGATAAAAATTACAAATCTAGGCCGTTTGAGCAAACTCAACCAAATTTTGTATACATAATCAATGGGACCACAGAAGTCTAAAAATACAATAACTAACCTCCCAAAATGGGGGGGGGGTATAGGGTCAAAAAATGAAAATATTCGCCATTTACCAAACTCAACCAAATTTTGTATACATAATCAGTGGGACCCCAGAAGTATAAAAATGCAAAAACTAACCGCCCAAAATGGGGGGGAGGGGCAAAAAAATGAAAACCTTGCCCATTTACCAAACTCAACCAAATTTTGTATACATAATCAGTGGGACCCCAGAAGTCTAAAAATACAAAAACTAACCGCCCAAAATGGGGGGGGGGGAGGGTCAAAAAATGAAAACCTTGCCCATTTACCAAACTCAACCAAATTTTGTATACATAATCAGTGGGACCCCAGAAGTATAAAAATTCAAAAACTAACCCCCCTCCCTACATGATTATAAATAATTTTAGGGGCCAGATTGTATGGTAAAGTCAAGTGGATGGCCACATTAGAACACGTCAGCTTATTTAACTAGAGAATAATAAATATATTTTTATTTCCAAGGGAAAAAAAGAAGAATTTCAAATCCGTGTATTATGTAAAGTATTATCAGAGTGTTAAGACCCCTCAGAATGTATTAAGAAGCAGTGTTTATCAAGTGTTAAGAATTCAACAGTTTACTTTTACGCAAGAATTAACCATCAAGATAGATGAACATTTCTCAGTTTTATATTACTTTTTATAAATCATTTTTTATCATTATTTAAAAAACATTTAAATAAACGAATATTATTTAAAATACTTGAATCTTTCTTCACCTGGTCAAAGTCATCCAAGAATATCCCTACACTTTAATGTGCCAACGTTTCGTAATTTTATTTTTGACTTCTTCCAGCGGCTTATTATAGAATAAGCCTCTGTTTTTAATTTAATTTTTTATCCAACTCCCTACAATTCCATCTAACAATTTTAATTATGGATACGGTTACAGGATGTTATGGAGTGCCTTCTCAGGCGAGGCGTTCCTCCAAGAATGTTAAAATTTATCCAAGATTTAAACACCAGTAACACGACTTACATCAGATTTAATGGCGAGACCACAAGACCTATTAGCATCTTCAGTGGAGTAAGACAGAGAGATTCATTGAGTCCTATGCTCTTCAACGTGATAATGGACGATATTATCGAAAATCTACCCGAACACCTTGGCTACAAATTGGGGGAGACCACTTTGCCAGTGGTGTGCTAAGCTGACGACGCGGTCCTGATGGCAGAGTCCGAAGAGGACCTTCAAATTCTACTGGACAAATTCTGTGAAAATTCCGATCCGCTTAACATGCAAGTCTCTATCACCAAGACGAAATGCATGGCGATTGCCAAAGTTTCCCTTAGGTGTAACTTAGCTCATCAACCAAGGGCGGATCCAAGGAATGTTGTTTTTTGGGGGGGGGGGGCGAATTTCGTATCTCGTATTTTAGGTGCACCAAGATGTATATAAGATCGCCACTATAAATTCCTGTCGATAGTGGCCTCCGTTTTTTGGCCGCTGCGACGGCAACGCGTTGCACTCCGCCAGGCACGGGCCTCGTATGGGGCCCCCTCCGCCCCCCCCCCCTGGATCCGCCCTCTGCTCATCAACAACAGTACAATAGAACAAGTCTCAAACTTTAACTATATGGGAGTTCAGATTTCTAGCGGACGAAACCTTAAGGAAGAAGTATAATCGCAAGTCATCAAAGAAGCAAAAATTTCGGGCTGTCTAACCAATAAACTACGACGTTTCGATTGACTTATTCTGTGAATCATTTGTGATCATTTTCAAGTATGAGCATCCATTCGGATTTTCAGTTAACCTAAGTTAAACTTTAATGATCTGTAACTTGAGAATTATTGGTCGTAAACACTTGAGTCACTTTTTTTTAGCAAATTTTATGCCCTACAAAAGGTTGATGGTCATTTTTTTCAAAAAAAAATTTTAAATATCGAAAAATCAAGTTTTTACCCCCAAGTTATTTAAGTGAGGTGGTAACAAGTTTCCTTCATTGAACTTTTTAAATCCTGAAAAAGGAGAGAAGATCCTCTCAAATATCGGTTTTTAAAAGACTGAAAATGACGTTCTAATAAATTTTATTTCATTCAAAATTTGTATTTCTCATTATCCTTGGGCTGTCTCTTCATTAAATCTTCATTAAGATCAACCAGCCCGTCTCCAAAAAATACTTGTAGGAAATAATACAATACATAAATTTCGACACCAGACTCACTTTTGTTCTTGAAATATCGTGAATATCTCAGATGGATGATAATAGATAATCATGCATGAAAATGATTTTCTCTGCATATTTCAGACATTTCCAAAAACAAATAAGCAACAAAAAATAAATTGTCCAGCCTTATTAACACCTGGAATAAACACGGCAAAAGATCATTAGAAAATGAACTGAAAAAGAGAAATGAATTTTTAATTTGAATAAATAATTAAATTTTCTTTATTGCAAAAATATACAATGGATTAAAATCTTATACACATGATAATATCAATTTGAATGAGGAACATATGGAATATACCTATACATTTGTGCTACAGAACAAGAACAAGAAGCGACTGACCAGCAGTCGCTTGTTTTAAATAACAAATAATAGGATTAAAACTCTTAAATATACAGTGTTAGGAGAAAATATCAACGAATTTCAAAGACTATAGAGGTATAGAGGACACCAAAATCAAGTAAGTTTATTATAGTATGTATATATGAAACAATTAAGTGTCTTAAATATCAAAAACGCTCTATCTTGTCATAACTTTAGAAATTTAAAAAAAAACGGTATATTTTAATTTTAATTAACTGAAAACAAGAGGGCGGTATCATAGAACTAATTAGATATGTTTGAAAGAGCCATCATCCCTTCAGTAATCAAACCCAAATGCCAGGCGAGAGGTTTAAACTTAAACAAACTGTAAATTTTATAATTTTTCTCATTAATATATCAAAGAATAATTGATACGTCAACGAGAATTATTTCGACCGCGCTTATTTGAAAAATATATTTTTATCGCGAGACTACTGCGGATTACGCTATTGGAGTCTGCGGAGTCTTAAGTCTGGACCAAGAGAGAAAAAGATGTGATCCACTTAGCTACAATCCAACGTCATTTTGCGTATAGCCCGCTAGAAATTCGGATGGATCCATCACATCCCTGGGAAGCCCCTTAAGAGAGTCTCCACAATAGCTAGAAATGCAAAGGCTATAGTGTATATGACATTGTGATTAGAGGCAGAAGCTGGCCAATAAAATAGCTAGTTAGTATGTTAACAAAAACTACTCGTTAAGGTGTCCTCTAGGTTAGTGTTAGCAAATGAAAATGGTTTTTCGGTTAGCATGTTTCGGATTATTCGAGTTTTTTAAATAAAAAAAACCCCTGGCTATTCGAATACCCAATTACTCGGTTACTTGATACACTTGTTGTTTTTGTTTTAGAACAAAGACAAAATTTACTTACACTTTAACAAAATAATTAATATCTTTTAAGGTAGTTCTTTCGCGACAATCCACACAAAAAGTTTTACCCTCGTAACCACTCTATAAATATGAACGGTGCTAAAATTTTAGGTTATGTTTTTTTTAACGTAACTGTACTTTTTTCACTGCTATATTCTCTTTATGAATGGATTGTTTCCAAGACATTGATCTTATATCCCCTCCACTAAAAAAAATCGCCAAAATATGTTTTTTTGATTTTTTATCAAAACTAAGTGGTAAATAATTTCAATTTTTTTTTAAGTTACTCCGAATATATTATTCTAACAAATATTAGGTTTTCACCAAGATGGTGAAAGTCCTTCAATGAAAAAAATAAAATAATGATCATTTTCCCACCCTTTCCCAATCTATCATATGTAAAAAATTTCATTTTTAATTGCAATTATTTCATGTTTGGTGTGGTAAATTGTCTTCAAATTTTAACAGTGTGTTTATTATGCTTTTAATGACTTATATTCCAAGTTTCGAAGACTTCTTGAATTTTTGCATTTGTGAAAGAACTACCTTAAAATATAATTTTTTCCGATGTTTACTGTAAAAGAATGATATATTGTAGATGTATTGTAGACCGAAAAGTTGTGATTTTTCGTATCAAAATAACCGGTTAAACGGTCTATTCGTTACCTGATTACTTGGAAAATCGTTTTCTCACCTTCATTCGAGTTTTAAAAAACCGGTTTCGCATTTATCTGGTTTTTACCAGCACATATCTATATCCTCCCAAAGTTTGTCGGAATGTTTTTAAAACACCCTATTTATATAAATTCAATACATATTGTATACAATCTTCAACCATTACTCTATCGAGAGACTAAAAACTGTAGTAGTCCACAATTTACAAATTTAAATGGACTAGATTAATAAGATCAAAGTGAAGATGGAGACATCGTTGAATTACTTATTGTTTATAGATGCCAAATAAAACTACGGCCAATATCTCGGTGTAATATAATTTTATTTAGTCTACCGCGGACGTTTCGGGTCCTCAACGAGATCCTTATTCAGAGAAGAAGCTAGTATACAAATATTAAAACCTCCAACAATATTTAGTCATATAATTTGAACTTTTTAGTAACTTTTCGAAGCATTCTCACTCCAATCTCACTTTCAAGTCCTAGTATAATAAAATTTCGTTACACCGAGATGTTTTATTTGTATCTATAAAGAATAGAAGAGCAAAGTTTTTTTTTTTTTAATTAAGAGGATTGTCAAATGGCAAGTTTGAACTGACAAATATAAAAAAATAAATTAAATTAGAGAATAAAGAAAAGATTTTTTATTATAGACAAAAGGATCAGCCAGAGTTCGAACCCGTGATGCTTTCTTAATAATAATAATAATTTTGGGTTGTTATCGTACATCTTTGAAAATAATTAGTCTGGATATTGGGATCTTGGACTTGAGAAAATAATTAAAAGCTAAATTTCAAAAAGTTGCAACACGTTTCGTCGAATATTTTTCGACTTCTTCAGGTAATTTTTAGGATCAGCCTTCTCGTTAATAGATATATACAGACCATTAGACTAGATTTTGCAATGACACAATTGACAAGGCTTAAACAAACTTAATACAACAGATAGTAAGGTAGTTGTTTCGCGACAATACTACCAAAAAGTTAATGCTAGAGTATATAGAACAGACAAGGATTCATAGTTCATAAGCCCAAAACTTTATGCTGTTTATGTACCAATTCTAGCCAATCCCTTGCTCGTTTGACAAATTTGGCACCATTGTAAGAGATTGAATGTTTTTATATTAAAATGACAGATAAAATACATTTTGAATTTCTATAGAAATCGTTTTGTTATTTTTTAACAAATGTAATCAACGCCTACGTTACACCTTATGAAAATTATAATATTGAAAAAATCTAGTGCATGCATCTTTCGCTGGTTAAATAAATGCGCTGTTGCCAAATTGTTTTTAGTGTAAATTTTTTTATACATTTTTCATTATTTATTCCCTATTATCTCAGAAACTGTGTTGTAACTATGAATCAAAATTGTCTTAAAATATGTATTGGTTATTGTTTAATGTTGGTTTAGTTTTTTATAAAAATGGTAAGAAGGGTTTCTTAATTATAATTAAATATGTATGTAAATTTTCCGATATCCGGTATAGTGCAATGTTAAAGAGCCTGAAAAACTCGATTTTTGAAATTTAATATCTCCGGAACTGTATTGTTCATAAATTTCGTTTTGCCACCAATCGATGCAGAAGTATTTAAATAATAATCTGTCTAAATTTCAAAAAAATCCTAAGAAAACCCATATGGTGAAACAACTACCTTAAACAAAATAAATAAATAAAATGTACTTTGAATGATCAATTTTGTTTGAGATTTTATATTTATTTTGTTTAATATCTGTTGTATTAAGTTTGTTTAAGCCTTGTCAACTATGTCATTGCAAAATCTAGTCTAATGGTCTGTATATCTCTATTAACGAGAAAGCTGATCCTAAAAATTAACTGAAGTCGAAAAATATTCGACGAAACGTGTTGCAACTTTTTGAAATTTAGCTTTTAATTATTTTCTCAAGTCCAAGATCCCAATATCCAGACTAATAATAATAATAATTTATTCAATTCAACAATTATATTACAGTACATGGAATTATCGGCGACTCCAGCAGTAAGCACAGCTTGAATCGCGGGAGTCAGGAAGTCGATTAACAATTTGGCATAAGCTATTGCGTAAAAACAATGAATAATATTAGAATAAGATAGCATAGCTCCTATATCCTGTTAGCCACTGATCCCCGAACTCAAGCTAATACCTAATGTCTCTATGAATTTGGAAAATTTAATTTTTATTTAATCTTTAATCTCCTCTTTATTCAATTTTATGGCTCTGTAGTGGCCTGACATAAATAATTAAACTATATTCAAACGCCTCCCCCCAATCGATCACAAACCCAAAGGTTGAAAATTATTTTTTCTTTACCCCGGGGCGCAATCACAACGAGCCAATGATAAATTAAATTAAATAACAAAGAAAAGATTTTTTACTTTATCCAATGCGAATTAAGTACCTTGGGGACCACAAAAAAGGTTAAATAAAGCTTTTAATAAAATTATATTTTAAAGTACTTTACTATAGAGTAAGATAGTACTTTTTTTTTAAATTCTTAAAAATTTATTAATTTGATCGTTTTAATAATATATTAAGTAAGAATGGATAGGCTTCTCTCTGTGAAATGCTAAAAATTTGGGAGGAAAGTTTATAAGTAACCATAGCAACTGCGTTGTTTTCTTATCCGTTACTTTTGCTGAAGACATAGAGGAATCGACTTAAAATCAAAAATAACGATCGATTCTGATCCAATACTTGAGGAATAACCATTCTACATTAGATTTTTGACGTTTCGATTATTATTGGTAGCCATTGCTGAAAAATCCAATGTAGAATGGTCATTCCTCGAGTATTAAATGAGAATCGATCATTATTTTTGAATTAAAATCAACATGAACTGCAAATTGCAAGTGATATCTGATTAATAATAAAGGAATAAATATATTAATATTTCAAATGAATTTGGATAAAGTTTAGCAACGATCCGTTGCAGTTTATTTATTATAGACAAAATCAATGGATAAGGATATAGGAGCTATGCTCTAGCTCTTATGAAAGCATTGCACTGGACATGCGAAGATCCCGGGTTCGAACCCCGGCTGATCCTTTTGTCTATAATAAAAAATATTTTCTTTGTTCTCTAATTTAATTTAATTTATAATTGTGTTTCGACATTGCCTCGTTGTGATTGCTCCCCGGGGTAAAGAAAAAACAATTTTCAACCTTTGAGTTTGTGATCGATGGGAAGACGTTTAAATATAGTTTAATAAAAATAAAAAAAAAAAAAATAAAATAGTAAAATAATTTCCTTAAGATTCAAACCCAAGTGAGTAAATTTTAAAAATAATGCATAGTTTGGAGAAAAATCTAGCATAACTATTATCCCTTTCTTTGTTAAAATACGTTTTTAGGAACAAAATAAAGTTGCAGATTTGATCCTTCGGTGGTTGAGTTGTTTATCAAAAGAGTAGTTTCGTATAAAACTACATAAATTAGAAATTTTTGATGAAATGTCGTCATCAGAATGGACACCATTTCGAGAACTTATTTTTGAGGTGCTTTTAAGTACTTGTGAACTGAAGGCGTTATGGAATCCACTGACTTTCCCAAGGGACAGTCATGTGACCAGAGGAAACATCATGCCTTCTTTTTAAAAATCCATTTAAACATTTCTCTTCGAAATTCCAAAAAATAGGGACCACTAATAGGATTTTTTTTTATTTTGTTTTCAAGCTAGGACGATGGTTTCTCTGATCCCATAACTGTCACCTAAAGAAGCCAAGATTCCATAATGCTTGCACAAAAAACAACTCCAAGTTTCAGCTGAAACCGAGGGTTGAACCGCGATTGGAATTAGGTGTACACCGTCTTTGGAATTATTTAGAATTACTTTGGAATTCATTAGATAATCTATTGTCTTCCACTTGGAAATGAAAGTGGAAGTAGGTGTACACGATTTTAGGTCGCGGTTCACCCCTCGGCTGAAACCAAGTAGATTAGACATTTTTATTGATAAAAAATAAAAATACAAACTTTAACAGCTAATCTTTATTGATTATATTATCATCAGAATGTTCAACGTTTCTAAATCTAATTATAGAGTCGTTTTCAACATTAGAAACAGAATCGAATCCAATGTTACTTAAGTATAGCATTCTGAATAAAATAAAAACAATATCAAAACGTTTAATAAAAATAAAAGTGGAACGCTTCATGATTTTTGCGTCATCTATAACACGGAAAAATCGTAAAGTGTCGCACATTTTTTTATTTTTTTATTCAACGTTTTGATTTCGTTTTTATAAAGAATTGTATTTATTTAATTCAATAAAACAATTAAAAATTTATTTTGATATGCATTCTGATGAGAATAAAATACTGAATCTAAGTGGTTTAAACTGAAACTTCTCTTTTGATAATATAAAATTAATAATACTTGTTTTTAAGATTATTTTAATATAAAGGGATTTTAGTAGTTTACTTGCCAGGGTAAGCGGTTATTAGGCTTTTCCACATATTTCCACATAAAGAATGATTTGAATCTTCTTTGTTTAAAAAACTCTGCTAAAATTCCTTTATATTAATAATGATTGTTTACCTTATTTCAATGTTATTAGAAGGGATAATAATAATTATAGAAATTGGTTCGTGTTTATAGTAAAATTAAATATTTTTTTTCCACATAGGTGTGGACAAAAATCAAAAAGGACAATCAATTGTAGTCGGACGTTTCGTCAATTTATTTCGACTTCTTTAGCAGCTTAAATATATTATAGTTATTATTAGTAGTATTATAAGGATATAATAGTTTTTAAGGAATTTGGTGTTGGTACTTGGTGAAACATTTTTTAAAATTATTGGATAAAAAATACTTGGTAGGTTTCACATTAAGATATAAAAAATAAAACGAATTTATTTTGGAGAGACTTTAATCTCGATATATAATATTTCGGGTGGCTAACCCATCTTCAGAAGCAACAGAAAGTAGCTGAGTTACTTTCTGTTGCTCCTGAAGATGGGTTAGGCTACCGAAATTTATATATTGAGATTAAAGTCTCTCCAAAAATAAATTCGTTTTATTTTTTATATCTTAATGTGAAACCTACCAAGTATTTTTTATCCAATAATTTTATAAGGATATAATTTAGTTGATGAAGAAGTCGAAATAAATTGACGAAATGTCCGACTACAACTGATTGTTCTTTTTAATTTTTGTCCAGACCTCTGTGAAAAATTTATATAATAATAATAAATTTCAATATCATATTGATTGATATTTTCAGATAACAGTTTTAAAAAAGCATTGTCTTTACAATTAACATATTTCACAATTAACAACATAGACTGGATAATATGTCGTAATCAAAATTGGATTTAAATTATAGACCATTAAAGATTGAGCTTGGAAAAAGAAATTTTCAGATATTTTAGACTTTAAAGGAAGGACCAAGATTTTTAAGTGATGTATAAGAGTGCATTTACATTGTAGCTATGATAAACAGTAAAAGCTAGTGAAGTGGAAAAAATTAAAGCATACTTTCATATCGAAGTATTTATATTGGAACTACGCTTTATACTCAAGCAACGATAAATAATCGAAGCATTAATTTTCTTAGCTTGCAAGTCGACACTTATTAGTAAATTTTATATCAGGTCCACTTGTGGGATCTCAAATACCAAAATCACCATTTTGTTCTCATCAGAGTTTCTTATCATCATTCTGATATATTCAAGGATGGTTTTCTCGGGTTCGGGCAAATCCTTGATGAAAATCTTATGGTTCGTGAGAACCGGGTATAAATAATAAGCAGAGATAAAATAAATTCACCTTTATAATGTTTTTTGTGGAAATTTGTATATAAATTTGATCTAGTTTTCTTTACAAGTGTATTGTTTTTGTAGAATTTTATAAAAAACTTGTTGTATCATTCACAAACAGTTATAAACGATTGGAGTTAGTTATCATCATAATAGAAATATTGTATGAAAAGTTTTTATTTTACCGAGAGTAGCAGAGTTGTTTATTCATAAAGAGAAGAGATGCATCAAGCAGAGGACAACTTCTTTGTTTCTCTTTAAGAAATATTGTAGTTAATTGAAAAAATTTGAAAATTCCAGGTACTTTTTGAGCAGAAAGTAATTTCATTGCAAACCGCGTGATAAAATTTTGAGAAAACATCCCTGGATTTATACCACAAATTTTGTTGGCTTTAATTTTTCATAAAGATGAAGAAATCTCCACTGTTATAGGTATATTATTTTAAAATAAATTCTTGTTTTTAATTCTATATAAATTAATACAAGTCTTTAAAAAACAATCATAAAAATGTTTATTAAAAATATGGAGAAATTATATTCTACCTTTTTCAATGAAAAATGTGTAAAATATAGTTCTAAGTTGTTGATTTTTAAGAGGAAATCAAAGATTGTCATTGAAAAGATTTTGTTTTGCCGAGAGTAGCCGAGGTGTGGATTCATAAAGAGAAATCAATGAGGTTACTTGCATCTGATTGAAGCAAAGAACACCATCATTGACTTCCTTTTAAAAAACATGTAAATGTTTTTAGGTATTACTTATTTCGCCACAGTAGATATATATGTGAGAAATTTACCCCCCCCCCCCCCCCCCCACCCCCACCATATTTATAAGAATATTAAGTGGATATCGATGAGGCAGTCCAAAAAAAGAAGAAGATAATTTACACTATTTTTTATTCATAAAACGGACGTTTCGGAGGCTATTCCCTCCTTCTTCAGGGTTTTGAAAAGTCAGTGAACTACATTATAATTCTGCTGAGAATGATATACAATATATTATTGTTAATGCCACTGAAAGAGGAGACAGAGGGGAATGTCGCATTGGATTTCCTTCACTGACTTTTTAAAACCCTGAAGAAGGAGGGAATAGCCTCCGAAACGTCGGTTTATGGATAAAAAGATAATGTAAATTATCTTCTTTTTTTTATATATTGTGGTTGTAACTATATGTAGATAGTGATTTTTATAAATGCTTGACCGCATCTACATTGTAATTTTATTAATATCAAAATACATTTTAAAAGTATTTTTTACAGCACTCGTTTACCGAGTTGTTTTTTATCCTGATTAACAACTTTCTGGAGGTTTTACAAGAAGAAGCTAGCAATTTGGTGGTAACTATTAACCTTGGGGTTGCCTTTCTGTTTTAGGAGCATGGGGGTTTAATAACATGTGGTTTCATCCCTTTCAAAAGATTAATTTATAGGGAAATAAAGTAAAAAATATTTCCTTATGAGAAACCACTGTTATTAGGACATTATCATTTAGGTTTATTTTTTTTCTAATTTAAAATACAGAATAAGTTTCAATCATCCTGAATTGATTTAAGGCCATTAATTGTAATGCACTCTTTCATAAGCGATAACTTTCTTGATAACCACTAATTAATTAATATTGGTCTCGCATAAAAATATAATATATTTTTCATGTGAATTAAGAGGTTAGAAAATCAATCTAAATATAATGCTCCTCTTATTAGTAAAAATTTTAGAACTTACTATTAAAAGAGAATAAAATTTCAGTTTCCTAACTCAATCCTTTCTGGTCCGAAATTTAAATCAAAATCAGGTCATAACATTTGGTCCAGTCTGTATATGAGTAATTCACGCCAAATTGTGATGATTTTTATTTATATCTTGCTGAAGTTTTAATAAATTAAAATTTAATAGTTTCAAAACAATATTGAAATAACGAATAAAATTTGTTTTGAAATTATCATACCCTAGCGTGAATTGTCCATAATTAGGTGCATATAAGCATATCACAAAAACCAAGAGCCAATAACATCACAGAAGAGAGAATTGGTCACTCAAGGTGCGAGAATGACACGAGAATCGAGGCCACCAGCTAGTTCGTCTGGTTTCGAATGGTATTCCGTTGTCGCCCAGAGGAATAAGTTGAGTGTCCGTTCGGTGCACTGGGCGATAAATCGAACAAACGGACGGACATCCCCGCGGTTGGCCAAATCGAGCAGCTGGTAATATTTATATCGCTCTTGTTTGACAATTATCACGGGCGGGAAGCCGGCTTGCATGAGAATGGTGTTCATCAGGAGGCGAGCCGTTCGTCCGTTGCCGTCCGTGAAAGGGTGGATGTGCACCAGCTAAAACAAAGTCATTCATTCATTAAAAATCTACCAAGGCTGCATATTAGTGTGTATTAGGGTGGCCCTTATTTTGGGTATTTTCGAATTTTTACGCTCGCAGGGGCTCATATGATTCGAAATAAATAAAAAAAATATCTTCCAAGTTTCAAGTCTCTATCTCAATTTTAACCTGTGCCTCTGAGCGATGCAAGTTTCCCATCTAAATAACATGGGGTTTTTGGCATTGAACGATCAATTTTTTATTCCGGCCAAAGTAATATTTCAAAAAATTTAAAACTCTGTAGACATTACCCTTATAATAGTAGCTATCCTTCAGAGTTTATTCAGATTTTTAGTTATTATAATTTTGGAGTTACAGCTAGATAAAATACTGCCATATCTTAATGTTAGTAGAGTTATAGACTCCAAAATTATAATACTACTGAATCTGTAAAAATTCTGAAGGGTAGCTACTATTATAAGGATAAAGTCTACAGAGTTTCAAACTTTTTTAAACCATTGCTTTGGCCCGAATAAAAAATTGATCGTTCAATGCCAAAAACCACATATTATTTAGATGGGAAACTTACATAGCTCTGAGGCTCAGGTTAAAATTGAGATAGGGTTGAAACTTGGGAGATATTTTTTTTTTATTTATTTCGAACCATATGAGCCCCTGCGAGGGAAAAATTCGAAAAAATGAGCCACCCTAGTGTGTACGCTTTCAAAATAATATGATGACCATATTGCACCTCCGGAGAAACAACGACGAAAGTGCAATTTTTAAAAATGTTGAGAAAACGTCTTTAAAGTTTATTAAATTTTTAAGGTAGTTGTTTCACGATATGGGTTTTCTTACGATTGTTTTGAAATTTAGATAGATTATTATTTAAATACTTCTGCATCGATTGGTGGCAAAACGAAATTTATGAACAATATAGTTCCGGAGATATTAAATTCCAAAGATAGAGTTTTTCAGACTCTTATACATTGCACTATACGGGATATCGGAAAGTTTACATACATATTTAATTATAATTAAGAAACTCTTCTTACCAATGTTATAAAAAACTAAACCAACATTAAACAATAACTAATACATTTTTAAGAAAATTTTAATTCATAGTTACAACACAGTTTCTAAGATAATAATGAATAAATAATGAAAAATGTATAATGAAAAATTTACACTAAAAACAAGCTGGCAACAACGCATTTATTTAACCTAAAAAGTGGGTTAACTTTAGTACTTTTTTGACGTTTTTTCGCTTCAGCAATTGTCTCTACAGCTTTCAATCGCTTATTGAGAACTTTTTGTTTTATAAATCTCCCTTTATAATGTATTTTATCTGAAATCTCTATGATAAAATATATACAAGCTCGTACAGTGTTGCCAGAGGACGGGATGGGCTATTAGTGGTATATAAACAGCAAAAAGTTGTGGGCTTAGGAATTATAAATCCTTATTGTCTGTTCTATATACTCTAGCATTAAATTTTTGCTACTATTGTCGCGAAAGAACTACCTTAAAACCCCAAAATGACAGCAATACAATACAATTTGTTGAGAATTTAAATGTTTTGTGGATTCTTATATTCTATAACTATTAGTTTTCCTTGGCTTTTTATCAAAATGTTGCATTTAGCCATGCGCGGATCCAGGGGGGGCGATGGGGGCGAAATTTTTTATATGTTTATTTAATTATTTTATAACATTAAATTTTAAAATTGAAGAAAATAAAGTTCCATGTGGGTGGGGTGGGGCGTCTCTGCCCCCCCCCCCAAATCAGAGGTCTGGATCCGCGCCTGCATTTAGCCCCTGTTAGGTGTGTTTAAGATGCTGGACCACCTCAATTATGTCATTGTTGCCCTGGGAATTCATAATATCATACGTTTTCTTCGTTGTTGATTCAATAATGTCAAGGTTTATCAAGAAAAAATGACTCAAAGTAGATTCAAGTCTTTGTTTTCTCAAATAAATCACTAAAATATTGGCCATAATTACCATTGTGACATTTTATTTCTTAACACATGCACTCGCAGAAATTTTTTCCAAATATACCTAATTAGGATTTGTAATTCCAGATATTTAATGATTTTTTAATAATTTTGGTATTAAAATATAACTTTGCAAAAAATTTGCGCTTACGTCATTGTTTCTTCGGAGGTCCAATTATATATTAAACAATTTTTATTTATTATTTTGTGTATAAATAAATACAAATATTTTATTAAAATCAATCTAGAAACGTTTTTTAAAAATCCAGACGTTTCTATATATATTGCATATTATTCCTTTCTTAAAGGAACTATTTTTTTAAATTTCTTAAAATTTCCATTGATAAATAGAGAATTTCTCCTGAAACTACATTTTTAAATAAACGTTTCTAGATTGTTTTTTTATAAAAGACTTCGGCGGCCCTCTTGCTAACCAGGGTGCACGCCCCCTGCCCCCCCCCCCCCCGCCTAGCCCCCTGGACCCACACTACGCCACCCTGACTCCACCCCGCACCACCCCCTTCACCCTACTCCGTCTTACTCCCTAACCCACATTCCACCCCCCGCGCCCTCATCCTCCCGGACCCCCCGCACCCAGTTTTCACATTTCTAGTCTTCTAGTGACCCAGAGATTACAAAATTTGGTTAAGTTGGCTCTAAGGGTAAGAATTTTCATTTTTTGACCCCCCCCCCCCCCCTATTTTGGCTGGTTAGTTTTTGCATTTCTAGCCTTCTAGTGACCCACAGATTATGTATACAAAATTTGGTTGAGTTTGGTCTAAGAGCAAGAATTTTCATATTTTGACCCCCCCCCCCCACCCTTTTGGGGGAATTTTTTTAAACAAAAGTTGTCAGAAATCACATCCCCTACAACTTTGCTCATAATAAAATTTGCCGTAGAGTTAATAGTTTAGGAGTTATTTGATAATTTTCATTCGTGCCCCCCCAACCCCCTTTTAGGGTCAAAATATCAAAACTTTATATTGCTAAAAACGTAAGTTAGAAGACATCTGATACAAATATGAAATTTCATAATAATCCCTTCAGCCGTTTTTTTTTTACGTGAATCGTGAACTTTTCGCAGAACCCACGGAAACATACAGACAGACAGACAAAACCTTAATTTTATATATATTGAGTTGAATTTATTGATGACCATAAGTTCTGTTTTGAATAGTGCTGTCCCGTTTTATATTACTCCATTGGAACTAAGACGACAAAAATGTCTAAGAAATCACGAGAGATGGTCATCTACTAAATCCAATTTGTTATAGAGAATTTTTATTACAGTCTGAAGGGTTGTATTCACCCCTGGGTGAATTGAAGGGAATTGAAGAGACAAAATGTAAACTGGAAAGATGGCTTCTTTTACGAGGCGAACCAATCCGACTATAATATTGCGGTAAATATACAGGGTGGTCCATTTAACTTTTGGAATTTGAATCGGCTATAAAAAAAAACTAATGAATATTTGTTCAAAATTATGAGTTTATTAGAAAGATTGGACATTTTCATTTATGTATGAAACACAAAATCATTATTCGATTTCCAAAAACAGTTCGCAAAAGATCTATTGTTACGTTGGCTGTGTGGCAAGTGGTCCTGTCCTGTTGAAACCAAATGTCACCCATGTCATCCTTTTCAATTTTTGGAAACATAAATGTTTTTCATTCTTAAATGAAAATGTCCAAACTCATATTGTCGCGAAACAACTACCTTAATGACTATAATTTCGGAGGTTTGACCTTAATCATCAGTCTTTTTAATTCGAAATATTTTATCTGTTATTCCTCATGGGTTTAAATACCCCATTGGGTGAAAGTAAATTCGTTTTGTTGTAATATCAAACGAATCCGAATATGAAAATGACGTTTCAATAAATTATTTTAGTTGAAATTTGTACTTTTCCTTATTCTTGGACTGCCTCCCCAATAAATCCCCATTGATTTTCTATTAATTACTGAAGTAAATTAATAAAAGATGTATCTATCTGTGTACTATTTATCTATCTATTAATGTGACTTTTGTCTGTTAAATTTCTCTATAAAAATAATTGTTTACCTACTCAATTTAAATGAAATAATATAATTATAATAGAAATAAATGCATTACATTATGTTAAATTCCGCAAACTTTTCTCTATAAAAATAATTAAGACTATAAATTAGTATTTTAGTTTTGTTAAATTGTTGATTTATTGTATAAAAATGTATATTGTAACTGGGATAACTCCCGTATATCGAATAAAATAAAATAAATAAAGAGTAACTCTAGTACTTTATGATGTGCAACGGCTGCATATCGAACTGGATGCATTCTAAGAGCATGATCTGAGCTGAGCCACTCTGCGAACGCCTCCATAAGTTGCTGGATATCCGAAGGCGGGGGTGGAATGTGCCCCCCCACGAACACTTGGGTTCTTCGAAATTGACCACTCTCCAATGGATCGACCCAGCCGAGGACTCGACGATGGATTTCCAGAATGTCCTTTAGTCCTATCACAGTTAATCTAAAAATACACACACACAAAAAAAAAACAAAAAAAAAAACAATAAGTTTATTTGAATAAAAAATATTAAATATTTGAATGTTTTATAATTTTTGTTTTATAAAAAAATTGGTAACGCAGAGACGCACAGACTAACTAACTAACAGACATTTTGACAAAACATTTATTATCTCGAAAAATATAATTTTTTCGATGTTCACTTATTAGGGCTTTTTTGTAGACCAAAACGTCATGGTTTCGCCCAATTTTTACTTTACCATACAGGCTATGGTCAAGTATTGTATTCATGCATTAAAAAAGTGAGCGAAACCATGGCATTTCGGTCTACAAAAAAGCTCTAATAAGTGAACATCGAAAAAATTATATTTTTCGAGATAATAATTGTTTTGTCAAAATGTCTGTTAGTTAGTCTGTGTGTTACCAAATTTTTGTGGACGAGCTAGCTCAAAAACTAGTGTGAATATCAAAACCAAATTTCACGGGTAGTTTTGGTCCATTGAGTTTAAGAGCTGATTATCGATTAAGAGCTGATATCGACCTAAAATTAAGGGGGGGGGGGGGGGGGGGGGGTCAAAAATTAAAAATCTAGGTTATTTGAGCAAACTCAACCAAATTTAGTATACATAATCAGTGGTCCCCCAGAAATCTAAAAATGAAAAAACTAACCGCCAAAATGGGGGGGGGGGGGGGGGGTATAGGGCCAAAAAAATGAAAATCTTGGCCATTTAGGAAACTCAACCAAATTTTGTATACATAATCAGTGGGACCCCAGAAGTCTAAAAATGCAAAAACTAATCCCCCTACATGATTATCAATAATTTTAGGGGCCAGGTTGTATGGTAAAGTCAAGTGGATGGCCACATCAGACACGTCAGCTTATTTTAATCAAAATAGTTTCAACCATTTTTGAGATATTTCGAAAAAAACCAAGCAAAAAAAAACACTTTTTTCATGCACGATTACAATACTTGAGCATACTCTGTAGGTAAAGTAAAAATAGTTATATATTTTTTTAAGAGATTGTATAAATAACTTATCGCTACAATATTTTAATACAACAATTGTATCAAAAAAAATACTTTGTCGATTTAGACAGATTATTATTTAAATACTTCTGCATCGATTGGTGGTAAAACGAAATTTATGAACAATATAGTTCCGGAGATATTAAATTCCAAAGTTTTTCAGACCCTTATACATACGGGATAACGGAAAATTTACATACATATTTAATTATAATTAAGAAACCCTTCTTACCATTTTTATAAAAAACTAAATCAACATTAAACAATAACTAATACATATTTTTAAGACAATTTTAATTCATAGTTAGAACACAGTTTCTGAGATAATAATGAATAAATAATGAAAAATGTATAATGAAAGAATTTACACTAAAAACAAACTGGCAACAAAGCATTTATTTAACCTAAAAGTGGATTAACTTTAGTAATTTTTTGACGTTTTTTCGCTTCAGCCATTGTTGCAACAGCTTTCAATCGCTTATTAAGAACTCTTTGTTATATAAATCTCCCTTTATAATGTAATTTATCTGAAATTTCTATGATAAAATATATACAAGCTCGGACAGTGTTGCCAGATTTGTTAAACGAGCATGGGACTAATACATATTTTAAGACAATTTTGATTCATAGTTACAACACAGTTTCTGAGATAATAATGAATAAATTATTAAAAATGTATAGTAATGAAAAATTTACACTAATACCAATTTGGCAACAGTGCATTTATTTAACCAGCGAAAGATGTATAAAGCGCGCATGCGCTAGATCTTTTCAAAATTATAATTTTCATAAGAGGTAACGTAGGCGTTGATTACATTTGTTAAAAAATAACAAAACAATTTTTATATAAATTTTTTAACTTTTAAAATGTATTTTATTTGTCATTTTAATATAAAAATATTCAATCTCTTACAGTGTTGCCAGATTTGTCAAACGAGCATGGGATTGGCTAGAATCGGTACATAAACAGCAAAAAGTTTTGGGCTTATGAATTATGAATCCTTATTGTCTGTTCTATATACTCTAGCATTAACTTTTTGCTAGTATTGTCGCGAAACAACTACCTTAAGAAATTAAAAAAATTATTTTAAGAAATGATTAGAAAGCATATATGATATTCAAACATAAGGTTGATTGAGTATATTTAAAAAAAAATGTTGTCTTTTATTATGTAAAACATTGTAGAGCGAGATGTGAATATTTTATTACTGTGGTTATACATTAATCACTCCCATTGGGGTTGGAAAGAAACGTCTGAAGAAGGGTTGAGGGTGGTTGGCCGCCCTTTATTTCATGAATTGAATGACTTTGTTTCTATGCAATTTCCTTTTCCATGAAGGAAATTGCTATACTTTGCTCAAACATTTCGAATTGTTTGATAGAGATTTTCTTTAGGAGACGGACTGGTATAAATATGCAATTGGATGTTGATGAAAGCAGTCCACGGTGGTTGTAAAAAAATAAGACTATAGAGGTTTTATTATTTTACATTTATTTGTTAAAACCGACGTTTCGGAGATTTATTCTCTCCTTCTTCAGGGTAACAAAAAGTCAATGAAAGTAGTTCAAAACATAATTACTTTCTGTCTCCTTTGACAATGCCAAAAAAAAACATTATAAAAATTTTTTTTCATCTCGAATAGAAAATAAAGTAACAAGCAATTGATGATCAACATATTGATGTTAATTAGAAGAAGGAGAGAATAAATCTCCGAAACGTCGGTTTTAACAAATAAATGTAAAATAATAAAACCTCTATAGTCTTATTTTTTACAACCACCGTGGACTGCTTTCATCAACATCCAATTGCATTTCGAATTGTTTTGATATAGTTCAAAGTTGAGATTAATTTTAAATTTAAGTTCTTTTAATACTAGTCCACTTACTTATTGACTAGAGTAGCGTTAATATATTTCATAGCAGCATCTAATCCTAAAATTTCATTATGCTCCACGATAGATTTCCCAGCAATCGCCATTCTTGTTTCCACAATTGATCGGGTCTGACTTGGAGTCATCGAATTGCCTTCAATAGCCACTGTATGGTAGATATGCTGGAAAAAATCAAGAAAATGCATTAAAATTCAATCTTTTTAAATAATTATTCTGTAGGTTGAACTAGGAGGCATTGGGGAAAAGAAACTTCTTGTTGTTGAGTGATTTTATTTTATTTCGAATAAAATAAGATTTTCAATATATACAGGGTGTTCCACAGAACTCGTTCATTAAAAGTTTTCACGGAAGGAGTTGAGAGAAAATTTTGAACTTTGACATATTTATGTTTTGGAATGTGCTCTTTTTAAATATATTAACAACTTTTGAACACTTTCTGCTTTGCCGCAATCGCCTACAACTTTCTTATTTTCTATGGAATCCCCCAAATATTTTTGAATCATTAGAATAAGTATTAAAAACTAAGATGATTTTGTATAATTAACTTGATGTCTAAAATTTATAATTTTTGAGTTATTTTAGATAG